>OX104062.1:43522758-43895760 GCA_944474145.2 Dicrocoelium dendriticum
ATGTTGAGGCACTTGCAGTTAACTTGAGTGTTGCCTCCGCGCAACTTAAAGTTGTGTTGGTTTATAAAAGCCCCGACGGCGTTGCTAAGTGGCTTGTTGCTTTCATCCGCGAGCATTCGGCAAATAGGTGTTTAGTGATGGGGGACTTCAATCTTCCCGACGTTGACTGGCAGAAATTTTCCGGCAACGCTGTTACAATGTGTTTGGCTACCGAGCTTCTCGAGCTGGCCTTGCATACTTCCATGAACCAATTTGTCGATCGGCCTACCAGCTTCAAGGTGGGTCAAACCCCGTCCCTCTTGGACTTGATCTTTGCTAAATCCATTGCTTTTGTCACGGATATTGTATACAACTCACCTTTCGGTGCTAGCGACCACGCCTGTCTCTCATTTAAGTGCGCCCTTAATGGTCAGACTAATGATCTTCCCGACCGAGTTCCAAATGTATGGCGCGCAGACTTTCAGACAATGAAAGCCAAAGCACCTCCAAGGCACCTCCACCTTTCGACCCACTCCATTTGCCCTCCAAAAATTAGCTGTTGGACTCAATCTCGTTTCGCCGACTAATCCTGCCTCGTCTGATCGGTCTCCTGCTTTCCAACTTCTCTCAGACTCCTGTGACATTACTGGCTATCGTTCAGATGACTGAGCGCCGTTTGTATTCCATCATTCTTCAATCGGACGATCTGTCATCCGTAACACAGCCTCAGCTGATCAGCCAAATTCTATGGGACTGATACCAGGCTACCGGGATGTTAGCGGTCTAGGCTCCGTCGATCCAAAGCACTTCCTCCCTCACCTTGATATCCTGCCGAACTTGTTCGCCCTATGTTAACGTAACTATTTCTATCTCTAACCAGTCCAATCTTATTGACTCCACTTTCCTTCCCAAATAAACCATAGGACTCAATCACAATGCGCCGACCAAGTCCAACCTCGGCAGATCGGTCTTCTTCTCTCCTACTTCTGCGACGCTGCCTGCCATACTCGGATGACTGAATGCTCGCTCACCATTACCTCGAGAGCCACGTTAACTGTGGCATTCCTTATCCGTAAACTTAAACTCTCGACTCTGTCCTCTCCTTACCGAGGCCTGTATTTATCACTTCTTCATCCGCATAGCGAGTCCTCAGAGCCCTGCCCTATTATCCTCTTTGACTGCTTCCTAACTAACGCAATGTAGTGTTAGGCTCTGTATCACCAACATACAACTTCCCTCACATTGCGAGCCTGCCTGACTTGCATACCTTATATTCCTGTAGCCACTTGCATCCCAAACCTATCCGTCTCCGCTGACTCTTTATTCATTTTCCCACCTTAACTGTTCGACTTACTCCCAATGTGCCGACTAATCCAGTCTCGTCTGATCGGTCCCCTGCTCTCCGATTTCATTCAGACTGCTGCGACGTTACCAGCATTAAATGAGAACACCGAATGCTCTGTCCCCATTTCCTCTCGAGGCCCATGGACTTTTCCACACCTTAAAAGTAAACCTCTCTCTATCCGGACCGTCTCCTCTCCTTATGGCATTCTCTATTATCATTCCTTCTCTAATCGGACTGCCAACTCTCAGTGCCCTGTAATAACCTGGTCTCATCTGACCGGTCTGCTCCTTTGACCTTTTCCAGAGTAGCAAGGTATACCGATCTAATCTCTATAGACCCAAAAGTATGTCTTGCTTACCCTGACAGCCGGGCAGACTTGTTTACCCTCTTTAATATAGGCACTTCCATCGGTAACTTGTACCCTCTATCCTTCAATCGGATGACCGACGCTTAGTGCCATGCTCTTCTTTGTCATCATCTGATCAGTGAAATGCTCTGGGACTAGTACGAGGCCTAAGGATGTGTCGACTATTCAAGTCTCGTCTGTTCGGTCTCCGGCTCTCAGACTTCTCTCAGTCTACCGGGATATTACCGGTGATTTTTCAGGACTGATCGATTCATACTTCGCACGAGAGCGTCATTGGCTTCACCACACTTCAGTAGTAAAACTTTTTCATCCTGACTATCGTCTCCTAATTGCTCTCACGAGTTACTCTTCGCACTGCCGTCCGCATTCTTCCGCTCATAGCTGATTCTTTAAATTTCCTTTTCTTCTTGGTACGTTGCCTTACCTATGTTGCTCCCGCATTCGGTCTCAACCTAGTTGTCCTTAGTTTCACCTAAGGTGCCGCTCGCATTCGGTCTGCCGTCATCATCGTCGGTTTACCTGTTACTCTCCAACAATCATATTAATCGCTTAACTTCGTCAACTCGCTTTGTTATATCCGCCTCTTGACCCTGCGCGTGCAGATCCTTCTTTCTACCTAGTAGTTATAGTTTGAGTCACACCAGCGACGTGATGTAAAGAACGCGCTTGCAAATCATGTATACTAAACAAAATTACAAAAATGTTAATGTATCATAGGCACCGTTGCGCGCCACCAGTCTATGTTTGTGCTTCTTGCTTCATTGCTGTCTTTCTGTTTGGCTGCCTCTTGTCAGTTGCCCGTTTTCTCCCGAGATTTCCACAGATACATCAGCCAAAACAAGAAGGTTTATCCACTGGGACTGGTCGACCAACCCTCAATATTAAGCTGGTTTACATGCTTGATCTTTTCTCCGGGAGATGAAGAACCCACATATCGTTCCAAATGGAGCTCTTTCCGCCATTCTGGAGAAGCTACCACCACGGGGTCTAAACAATTGGGTTTAGCTCGCCTCGTACTCACAGTAGAACAATTTACTCACCTGGAATAATGTATTTACATGGATCCACTGTTCCACAACCGAAGACAGACAATGCTGGCGTGATTATCTTCACTGCCTCAAACATTCCGATTCTCCAGTCACCTGGAGCTTTTCTGATGTCATTTCACGGACAGTATTGCGCGCGTATAAGCGGCTTTTCCGATGATCTTTCATGGAGTTCTCACTTGGTCATGGCGACACTTGCACTTACATTTGAAGGAATTACTAGTCCACTTTGCGGAGAATAGCATTTTTCCTGTGATGGACATATCCAGACACTAGAAACAACTGCACTTACCGTCCGTATGCCAAGTCCAGTATGGATAGTTGGTCACACGTTGCGAGCCGGACAATATAATAGAAAAAGCGGGCCTCCATTAACAATGTGTTTACTCACCTGCATCAATATCATTCAGCTTTGCGACTCTTTTACATCATTGACCGGCTTCAACGACTACTGCCGGATCATTACTAAGCCATTCGGCCAACGAAGGAAGAATTTTGGCTTTCAACCGACTGCGAATAATAGAGTGTAAAATCGGTCTATACGATGCATAGCCGACCAGCACTACAGTTCAACGGAAAATACGACAGTGTTCCAGGACGTGGTGGGTTTTCGCCTGGCAAGCGTTCTCCCTATAAACAGCCACAAATGTCCGCTTAACAACACTGCAACGTGGCGGATGTGACTCGCCACAAAATAAAGTCACAGCTATACATTTCACACTGACGCAGTCCTCAGTCTCCTGCATCCAACCTGTGCAACTAATTCTGCTATGAAGAATGCTTTCGTGCAGTACAGATCATCCCGGCTTCGTAATGGTCATTGATTGCACTAAACCTTGTTTGGGCTCCTGTGCTCATGGATCACTACACGGCCAATTTACCCCCCACTTGGTTCTTGACGCAACAGTTTTTGCGCGCCACAGCGCCATCATGGTCCTTGATCTGACAATCACCTGTCAATATGCTGTCTCATATGGACTACATCTTTTCGTTTCTTCCTTTCATTAAAAAGAAATGTTTTAATATTCCAAAGAAGCTATGCTTGTATGCATATTTGATCATGCCTTTAGAGGTGTGGCTCGTTTTACAGAGAATATACCGTTTATTTTTTTTATTTTATAAAGCCGCAAACTCGCCTTGTGTCATTTTGGAAAATGACGACATGCAAACGACCTGGGACAGATTTAAATCATACTTGAGTGATCTCTCTCCCCAATATACCACTACCCGGCAGGAATAAAACTAGAACAAAGCCACCCTGGTTTGATTCTGCTGTACGCAAACAACTTAACAGACGTGCCAGATGTTGGCGTACTTACTTATCTGCTCCTTCATTATGCATCTTCAAGCGATATCGTGAGGTTCGAAATGCCTGCAGGCAGTATCTACCAGGTGCTCGTCTACAGCATGAAGTAGCGCTTGCTCGTATAGCCTCATCAAACCCGAAACGCTTCTTCGCTTATGTCAAAATGCAAAGCAACATAAATTTGTGCACCCCGGTGTTGTTTGGCTCGGACGGCACTGATGTTGTCACGGATCACGGAAAAGCTTGTTTGCTCGGAGAACAGTATGCTGGGGTTTATGTTAGAGGGTCACAGCCGCCGCATATCAGTCTTCAGGCAAAAGTTCCTGACGGATCCCACCTGGAAGAGTTTACCATAACCGAGGCTCAAGTGCTCCGTCTACTGAGGCAATTGAATCCTATGAGCGGACATGAACGGAAAATTATCAACTTTTTTACAACTTACTAACCGAACAAATCATTCAGTATCTTGCACCGATACAATTCTTCCGCGGCATGAACCACTGAGTTCAATTTACCTAACAATACCTCTTCCACATATCTCTTGACTGAAGGACTTTCGACTACGGAAGGCACATTCTCCTGAACAATCGGTCATTATAAGCTCTTCAATCCGCTTTGACCGCTCAAATGGCCGTGGTTTCCCCTATCTCTAATCAATTTCACTACATACTCCGGGGGATCTGCGATTCTCTCTTCGTAACATATCCTATCCTCCAAGACTTCAACACATTTCCATGTATATTCTTCGAGACTTCACGTGGTTCTGCAGATGATCAACACATCATATCCAGAAAGAATGCTTAGTTCGTGACCTACCGATCTGGCACAGGAGATGACCCAGGCACGCAATGTCCACTCGCATAACGCATCAGTCAGCAGAAAAATGGGACGAAACTTGACTGCGAATAAGGGAGTAAAAAAGCGTTCAAAAAGAAACATAGCCAGTTACAACTTGCCACTCAATGGATTGGCGGCACTGTTTCAGGACGTGGTGGGTTTTCGCCTGGCAAGCGTTCTCCCTATAAAAAGCCACAAGTGTCCGTTTAGCAACACTGCAACGTGGCGAATGTGACTCGCCACCGAATAAAGTCACAGCCCATAACTTCACACTGGCAGCTCAATTAGAATCAGCATACTGGATAGCTTGCTCTTCAGTTATCTTCCAATGGATCACACGGGATTCTCAATCTATTATTAGTCGAGGTATGACTGCGATATATGGCAGAGCGATTATGTCCCAACAAATGGATCCCGATCCCACTACAAACAAATCGTTGTTTCGCATGTTCGCCATTGCACAGTTCCAAGCATGGACATATGAATAATTTTCTACTGTCACTACAGTTTCCATAAATGCCTGTACAGCTGTACATACCTGATCATGCCTCAATTGGCGTGCCTTCCACAGTCGAGAATAAAATATTTATTTATTTATTTATAATAAAGCTGCCTATGGAGATGCTATTCATCCCAAACTGTTGTACGAGTTGGCTGATGAACTTTGCCGTCCGATTACGCAACGTTTTGTGAAGGCTCTACGAGGCTGTTCTCTACCCAAGAACTGGAAGTAGGCTATTGTTTGCCCCATTTTTAAGAAAGGTGATAAGCCCCTCCGTGATAACCATAGACCGGTCAGTTTAACGAGCGTGCTGGTCAAGTTACTGGTAAGCTCGTGAGGGACGCTCTCGAAGGACACTTGAAAGCGTTTGCGTTCCTTAATCCTTCTCAGCACGGTTTTTGTAAAGGCTATTCTTGCCTTACTAACTTGTTAATGGCTCGTGAACACTGGGCCGAAGCCGTTGATTGCGGGAAGGCAGTGGACGTGCTGTTTATTGACTTTTCCAAAGCTTTTGACACCGTTCCACATTCGCGTTTTTTGTACAAGCTGAATGCCTTTAGTATTTCTGGACCAGTCTTACGCTGGATTTCAGCTTTCCTAATCGGAAGGGAAATGTGTGTGTGGGTGGGTTCAAGCTAGTCCTTCCGCCAATGTGTTCTCAGTGGCTTTCCGCAAGGTTCGGTTCTTGACCCACTTCTCTGCACTTTATACGTTAATGACCTACCTGATAAATTGGGTGTGCCATCCCTAATATTGCGGATGACTTGAAACTCGCGTTCACGATAGACGAGTCGATTGGTCCACTGACTCTACAGAGGCTCTGGATAGACATTGGGACTGGTCCATTTTGCGGCAGTTGCCCATTAATTTAGCGAAATGTTCCGTTTTACGCGTTGGTCCGAATGACCCGTCGACGCGTTATTTGCTTAGCGGCAACGTGGTACCGCGAGTTTAACTCCAATCTGACCTCGGTGTTTTGTTGTCATCTGACTTCAAGTCCAGTGAACACTGGAAGACAGCTGCTCGTAAAGGCTTCAACTTGTTGTGGATGATCCGCAGGTCATTCGGGATCAAGACCACCGACATGTTTGTTAGACTATTTTCGGCTTTTGTAAGGCCGCACTTGGAATACTGCGTCCAGGCTTGTCCTCCATGCCTGGTTCGTGACAAGGTGGCAGTTGACCGAGACCTGCGGTCCGGGACGAAGATGGTGCGCGAATTTAAGAAACTGACGTACCCGGAGAGGCTACGTAAGTTGGCTATGTTTTCCATGTATTACGGGCGGCTTCGGGGCGACTTGATCCTTACATATCGTATATTGATGGGTCAGATTGGTCCTGATTTGACTGGACTGTTTCGCCCAACTCGACTGCCAACCCTTCGTGGCCACCCAGTAAAGTTGCACAAACCCCGGTCTGACCGGGTTTGGGCAGCTTTTCGGTTATCGCGTAGGGGCATAGTTTATTGGAACGCATTGCCTGCAGACGGCTTGATGGCACCGACGGCTTAAGAGTTCGAGCATCGACTTGACGCTCTCGGTCTGCAATTTTAAATCTTTTCCTCCATGTCTTAAACTTTACTCGTCTACTACGGCCTATGTTTCTTTACCTCATTTTAATTTACATGTAACATTGCCTACGAAATTCGATAAGCTTGTCCTCCCCTGTTTCCTTTCATTTACTGACACTACAGTTTGCTTTTATTCCTAACGTTGCTGGCCCAGCGGGGACTGCTAGTGCAAGGCACGTGGGCATTGTATGGTTGACCAGGTGAATGGTGTGTTGATTTGGCTGTCCTTTGGCAAATCAAGGCACCGGTTTCCCAGTTGAATCAACGACGTTTTCCAAGGTGGAACATTCGCTGGATTTTCCTACGGCTCCGGTCCCACTTGAACTTGAACTTGAAAGCTCGAAAATAGGAGACTGGTCAGGTGCAACCGGAAAGATGCCAGTACCTATAAATGCAGTTTATGTGCGTGCGATCGAATGTTGCTGGAAAGCGGTAAGTGTTGGGTATACTCCTGATGAATATATCTTAACAGCTGCCGGTGTTACCGTTGTCCTGCGCCGTTCTCAGCGGTTTTTAAGGGAAAATGTTTCGAGATTGGAAACTACTGTCTCTGGCATTCGCACGGTTTTGACGTGGGGAAGCCTCGGTTGTAGGATAAAAATCGGCGGCCAACAGCGGATCAGGAAAGCGTGGTGCTTAACCTAATGAAGACATTTCGTCGGACGCAGGAGATGCGTGCACTTGTGCGTCTTCAATATAACATTCGTTTAACAAGGCGCAAGTTGTATGACATACAGCGGCGTTATCGTAACACTTGTGTCACGGAAGTGGAGTATGTTACACAGCTGTTGCGAAGAAATGGTCGGGGAAACGGACTAGATTTGGTACTGTCCCAGTTAACGCCCCAAACCCTCGACAGCACTTACTTCGTATAGTCCTATCCACGCCGGAGGAACGCAATGCGCTGTTACGATTTGTTTTCAAATTGAATGGTGCTAAGGTTGGTGTTCAGGCAGATTTTCCATTATCGAAGACGCTGAAGCTAAAAGTGACCATTAAAGACGTCAAAACCAGGCGAGCGGTCGGCGAACAAGGTTTCCCGTTGATAGGTTTTCGGGTGGTCAGCCGGCGGTCCTTTTCTGCCCTATCAGTGCCAGTAGTTATACCGCACAACCCAGGGCTGGACATCACGAGTACCTTCAAGTCGTGCTAAGCAATGTGCGCAACCAAAGGAATAAGAGGTGCGAGATAGGTCTGCTTGTAGATGGGTCACATCCCGATACACTTGCATTCACTGAAACGTGACTGTCTCGGGTCGTCAAAAACGTTGAAGTACATCTGTCTGGCTACGCATTATTTAGATGTGATCGCTTCTTTGGCTGACAAGGCGGGAGCGTTGCGCCTTACGTTAGCTGTGGAGTTGACGCTTTGCGCACCTACACGTTTCAGTCGACAGCTAAAATTGTCGAAGCACTGTCCGTAGTGATTAGCGCTTCCTCAGCTCAACTTACCGTGTTGCTTGCAGTGCTCCATATGCGTTATAGGTGTTGGAGGACCTACCGTGCGGCTCCATAAACTAGTACGTGTGCTAGACACAGCAAGGTTAGAAATAGGTGTAAACAACACTTAAGGAAAGCTCGGCTGCTATACGAAAAGGAATTGGCAGATGGGGCTTCCGAAAATCCGAAGTTCTTCTGTTATGTTCATAGGCGCTGTCGTTCAAAGTCGGTATTCCCAACAGGTACCATTTGGTTGCCATGACCACTTCTCTTTCAGAGCCCAAGTGACATGCGCCTCCGTTTGCCCTAGTACTTAACTCAGCCACTGCGCCTACTCCCACGTACTGCCACCGGCATGTGATGCATCTTTGATTCATACTCACAGGTACCATTGGATTCCCAAGGTCACTTCTCTTTCAGAGTCACAGTGATATGCGCCGCCCTTCGTCATCCTACCTACCGCTGCAACTGCGTCCCCTCAAACGTACAGCCTCCGTAATATGTCGCCTGTTTGAAACCTAGTTACAGGTATCCTTTCATTTCATTAATGACAGCCCTTTCGAAGCCAAAATAACATACGCCTACGTCAATACCACAAGTATGAGCAAGCTCAACCACCAGAAGTAGAGTTGTTAAAGCCCAACCAATGTAGACCAAAACGGATTTCACGCCCAAATGCAATTAGCCAAATTTCACTAAATTTTCCCATGCTTATTTCTTTATTATTGGTGGCAGGCACCTATAGCTCACTGACGTTAGAGACAGAGCCACATGAATATAGAAAATCGGCTCTAAGGGATAAATCTTGTGATGTTTAGCTAAGTAATGCGTGTATTTTGTAGGCCGGAATCTGTTAACGGATCTGAAAGATCCCCAGGGTTACTCAGGTAGACCTGACTCATGCGGGCTTGTTGTAAGCTTTAGAAAAGCTTAGAGGCTTAAAAAATGCTAAACTCTATTTTACTGGTTGTTTATGTGGCTCAGTATCCACTGAAAATGGTACGCTGTGGCCTTCTAACCGTGAGTTAATTACAAGCCCCCCTGAATTCCCATGTAGATATAATATTCCTTGCTGGATTTCTAGCATTTTCGCGCAAGATCATCCCTTATCTTCATATATTTGTCATGTATGCCTGCAAACTTTACTTTTCGGCCACCTGCGCAGTCCGTAGTTGTCGCAGGGTATTACGGGCTAATTAAAGCATTTCTGGATAGCTACGCCTATCTAGAACATACGCCGCTTCCCTACTTTTTATATTTTCTTTTCTTTTTTCTGCTATCTGCTTGCAAAGCAGAAAGCCATTTTTAGCGAAAAACAAAAATGGCCTTATTCGTAGACCATCAGTTAATTGCAAATAACTCGCAAACTACTGCACGTATTGTGTTGCTTTTACGTTCATCGTATTCAGGCGCTAAAGCTGGTCCAGACCAGTGTAATTTTGTGTCACTTTAAGCAGTATTCTAACTGTAGAAAGGCTTTTTCTTTTATCTGAGAATAACTCAGATTGAAACTTTGCGCCGGAGAGCAATATCAGCGTAAGAAAAGTAGGACTGTATATTTTTGTTAATTAGTATTTTTCTACTGAAGCACGCAGTTTTATTTTCTCTCTTAACAAATTGTTTCTATTTTTGTCCGCATTTATCGGAATTGTTTTCAACTTTTCGTATGCCTTAAAATCCCTTCACTCATTTCTTCCATGTGCGCACAATTGGGGCAACTGAGTGACCAATTAATGTGCGATCAATTTAACGTGCACTTTCGGCGAATTAGATTCTGTTCCAAGGAGAAAAGGCACAACTACACCCCCGCGAAATTTCCACAAAAGAACAAGGAGTTCAATATCACCCGCAGGAACCAGAAAAATGTCAAGGTGGGCGCCTGCGACCCAGTAGCTGTATATCAAACAATCCCAATGCATTTGTAATTGCTGACGATGAACATATACTTATATTTTACCTACTTCCATGCAAGAGCATCGGATTTATGTAAGCATTGATCTGGGCCCTTTAGGGTGCAGCCTCTAGCAGGTCTAGAAATATACCTATTTATTTATAAAGTGAACAAGCCACTGTCTATTTTCTTACGTATTCGCCTCACTTGAGTGTTCATCATTGATACATGTACAAAGGCAAGGTTGCATTTTCATGGTGACGTCTTTTTCATAGCTAAACTACATATGCGCCGCCCCCAACGTCAAGGTTATCGCTGTCCCTGGCCCTCCTCCTACCGACCGGTACTTCTATATCAGGCGTTCGTGAATGCGAGTCAAAGGTAACATCAAATTACAATGATGACCTCCCATTCAGAGACACAGTACACATGCGCCGCAGTCCACCGTCCACATTAACGCCCTCGGTCACCTGTGACGTACGTGCATTAGTCGTCTCCTGTCATAGCACCGGATGCGATCTTCCTTCACTTTCCACATTCGGCTACCTTTCACACTTCTTAGAGAACGGAGCAATGGCCTTTTTCAGGACCAACCTCTGTCATTGTGCTTTGTCGTCCCACATCGCATAGGTTACTTGCAAAGTGTGAACATTTCTTGCGGCGGCTACAAGCTCACAAGGTTCAGTGGGTGATTCCGTAATCATCAGACAATATATGGACCAATTCCTACATCTTGACGTGTGACGCAACACTGCAACCAATGTGAACAACATGCTCATCTATTAAGAACGTGGTGAGCTCACCTTATGCAGTTATTTTCAATGATGAACATGCCGCTGTAGCCCTAGATTCTTCGTAAACCTTGCTTCACTATTTTCCTGAGCCTTTGGTATATTTACCTCGTAGCGCCCTCAGTTCGTCATGTAATAATACTTAATGAACCGTTTTTCAGTATTCTTGCTTGCTGGGTAATGAACGTTCGCAACGCTCCTCACAAAGACGAGAATATTTGCATGTGGTTTGAGCGTCCCTCTACCCACCTGATACAATCAAACACCACCTTACCAACGCACGGTGTATATCAGTACAACGTCGTCATGTGCATCGGTTCCCATTCTACTGCCAAGCGTCGCTCCAAACCTTCACTTCCTACTCAGTACGTCCTGTTACTCTACCCAGCAGCGGGTTAGTTGCTAACTATCATGCGACACTAATAAGTAACGTAAAACTGGCTGCATTTTCAGGTAAAATTAGTGAACACAGAACACTATGTCTTATTTATCTATTACGGTAACTCTTACCGATTTCCATCTTTCCTACTTCACCGCCTACAACAGTATAACTCCGTTATCCCTCCCGAGACAATATTCCTTAAAGCGATTTTAAACGTTTACAGAACCCCTGTTCCCCTAAAACCTCTTAAGATCCGAAATGAGTAATCGTACACTTCGATGCCTACATACCATTACTGCACGAAAAATCGCCTTGCGTGAATAAAATTCATTCCATTTAACACAACTAGCAGGAAAAGTATGAGGATCACAATGGCAAACAGCTGCAGGCCCCACTATTAAATATAACATTCCTCCGCATTCACAATTGTATGCCACGAACTCATTTGTTATTTAACAATTTTTATTCCAGGCAACATAACATTGCTGAAAGCTCTTCAATCTCTCAGTTTACATGTATTAGGCATCAAACATGCCGGAGTACATAGATTTACACATAAACAATACCTCACGTATGCAGTTCATACTTAGGAACATACCATTATTCCTTAATACCTTCGTTAATATATATAAAGTATAATATGTCTATATATGTATGCATATGTAGGTTGTGTTTGCCTGTGAAAGAGTGTGGGCAAGCTCCGTTGATAAAACGTGGCTCCCATCCACATGCCTCCCGGTCTTATTCCTTCGGGTTTACACTGGATATGTGATGTGTGGATGGAGCTGTGGGTGGTGCAGCGCAAGCCACCCATGGTCCCTCTGTAGGCGCAGGCGTCCTGTGGCTGACCACAGTGACCCGGAAATCCGAAACCGGATGCCGCCAACCATATAGGTTGCTGAAGGTAGTAAGGAATAATGGTATGTGCATAAGTTAGAAATGCATACATGAATTAATGTTTGTGTGTAAATCTATGTACTCCAGCATGTTTGATGCATAAAGCATGTAAAATCGGAGATTGAAGATATTTCGGCAATGGTTTGTTGCCTGAAAGAAAAATTGTGTTTATTAACAAATGGTTTTGTGCTATGCAATTGTGGACGCAATGTTATATTTAACACTGGAGACTGCAGCTGTTTGATATTGTGACCATAATCCTTTTCCTGCTAGGTGTGCTAAATGGAACGATTTTTATTCACTCAAGGTGATTTCGCAGGAAGTAATGGTATGTAAACATCGAAGTGCATGATTACTCATTTCGAAGCTTAAGAGGTTTATTGGGGAACAGGAGTTCTATACACAGTTATAATCTTTTTAGGTATATATATATATATCATTTCATTAAAGAGCAGGGGACATTTTTACACACACAGTCAATTATCTAACAATTAATAACGATTTGAGTCACCCTTTCGATTACACGGTTGCGACTTCCACAGGTAACCTCCTCTTAAACCAATCCCTACTTACAAACAGTATGTAATACGTTGTAGTGCAACTGAAAACATGCTCTTTCAGTATCTTATAACATTGGATTTTATGGTTGTTTTAACCTTCGAAACGTCCATTTGTTTAACTGACTGCACATCCATGGTCACAAACCGTTTTGGTGAGTTCCTTGCTGCAGGTTTCTCGCTCTGTCTGATTCGCTTTCTATTCTTGTAGCCTGCACAATATACGTTGGGTTCAGCCGCCTCCGACTTCTATACTATCGTATTTGACACGTATTACGTGTCAGTGCTTACCGACTAGTATCCCAGGTTCCGCCCAATAACATCGACAACAGCAAACTTTTCCTTTTTCCTAGCTGACTAAAGTTCACTTTTCAGTTCTTTCTTTTACTGACTCAAATATCTTGGTATTCCACTTGTGTAGCTCTTTCTACTTTCTCTTTCTCCTTCTGGGTTTGCTTTTTCTTTCTCTTACTTCAAGTAACCTGCCCAGCAGGGACTGCTAGGGCAGGATACGCGGGCATTAGTTATTTGGACAGGCCGTGATGCAGTCATTGTTTTGCATCCATCAGCAGTTCAAAGTCCGCAAACTCCTGGTTCAGCGACCTGCCGAAGCAGGAACACTCTGAGGTTTATCCTGTGGAGCCAGTCCCGCTTGAACTAGTACTTGAACTTGACACTTCCATATTTTGGAAAATTTACCATACATCCTGCCACTTTGTTTATTTTACGGAGATATAGCACAGCGATCACTAAACGATTTCTTACATGCAGTTTCTATTTTAACCACTTACGTACTGTTATATAGTAACTTTTCCACTTTTATACAACTTTGCAATTAAGCAGGGTACAGTATAAGTTTTAGCTTTTTAGAGTTCCTGACCTCATTATAAACGTCTTTCGTAACAAATCACTCCATTAAAGCCCATACCTTTAGATAACTCAGAAACATGTTGTCCTGATGAGCAACAGCCCGTATTCAAAATCCCGTGCTTGGCAGACTCGGCGGCCCAGTGAACACGCCACGAGGTAACTCGGCTTTTTGGCCTGCCATACTGAACAAGAATTTTAGCTGAAATAACGTAGGAAACTGTGTTTGAATAAACACATGGAACGAAGTTCAACAATTGTCAAATTTTCTCTGATCCACGTTATCTTGGATCAATTAAAGTGGTCCTGGCCAAAGCGTCTTGCTGACGCTTACGGGTAATTTTGCGGTTGTTCCCTTTTCAATCCCCTTTTACACTCCGTTTTGCTTTTTATGGTGTTCATTCTACGGTTGTATTTGTTTTTTACATTCTTCTCTGTTTTCCACTTCAACATAGTCGCCTCGCTAAAACCGAGGCGGAAGAATATCCTGCACCCTCGCCTGATGAGGCCAATGCAGCTTGCAGTCATTCTTCTGGTTCAAGGCCAGTTACCGTTTCATCTGGTGGCATGCAGTGGGATGTATGCTCCCGCTGGTATCACAAAATTTTTGTCGGCATTAGAGTGAAACAGTACAATCTGCAATCATTCAGTGAAAACCTGTTTACAGGTGCTGATCGCTGCGCTCATAAAGCGAAGCTCCCGGCTTTCACCTGTGCTGGATTCGAAGCACTGGCATCCAGATTCACAGTTAGTTAGAAGGCGATATCCGAGCCTGCCTCTCTTGCCTCAGTCAATTCTAAAGTGGAGTTAAATATTAAATCCCTCGATATTGCGAATGTGGACGGTGCAATGGACTGTCCTTTTGCTGACAGTCCAGCCGTTGACGAGGCGTTCGTCCTACCGGACGGTCCAGTTCACATACAGGTAACTGACACCGATGCCTCGAACAGTATTGTTAACCCGCCCCATCTGGAGGGTGAGTCAAGGGCTCCTGGGCCATTAAAGAATAAGCGTAAGGAACAAGAGTAGCGCGCAAACCCCCACCCCTAAACCTGGAGGTGATAAAATGCTCAAGAAACAAGCGCCTGAGCTGGAAACCCCACCCGGTGTTGAAATTCCCACAAGGAGATATGCGGTGCCGTCTCCTTCGTTCCTAGCGCTTCCTGTCAACCAACCATGTGACGTGGATGGTAGAGCATGTGGAGTAAATACACCTCGTCAGATCGATTCTTGCACAGACAGCAGTGTGGCTTTCAGAAATTTCACTGCACCCATTGTCGTTCTTTCCACCGAGCATAAGCTTGATGAGCTTGGTCGAATTAAATTTTGCTTGACCAGGCTTTTACCATCAGGTTTCCCTGGCGTTACTGTCAGGAGGCTCATCAGGTCGGGGAAGGTTCCGGTTGGTCAACCAGATCCTCGACCACGTCCGCATAGGGTGGTCCTCTCTACCTTAGAAGAGCGCAGGGCCTTGCTACGATTTGTCTTCAAGCTCAAAGGTAGCAAAGTTAGCGTGTAACTAGGCCTACCGTTCGCGGATAGGTCAAAGTTAAAGGAAGCCATCACAGACCTAAAAGCCCGGTGTGCAGCTGGCGAGCAAGGTCTCCGACCGGTGGGTTTTCAGGTGGTCAGCCGGTGGTCTTTTTCCGCCCTGCCAGA
Source organism: Dicrocoelium dendriticum (assembly GCA_944474145.2). NCBI lineage: Eukaryota > Metazoa > Platyhelminthes > Trematoda > Plagiorchiida > Dicrocoeliidae > Dicrocoelium > Dicrocoelium dendriticum. Next base: position 43,538,193 of record OX104062.1, read on the forward strand.
ACCTATTCTTCTTGTGCAACATCCAGGGCTGGTCGTGCCGAAGTCCTCCAAGTAGTACTTAATAAATTGCGTAGTCTGAGCAACAAGATGTGCAAGGTGGGTCTGCTCGTGCATAATTCTTGTCCAGCTATACCTACTTTCTCTGGAACGTAGGTGTCTTAGGAAATCACAGATGGCGAAGTATATCTACCTGGCTACGCACTGTTCCGCGCTGACCGCTCCACTGACCGTCAAGGGTTAGTGTAGCTGTTTAGATGAGTTATCAAAGCGCCGTATTGAGGACAAGCATATTTTAGTCTCTCCACAAATCTGTTGAGGCGCTCTCTGTTGGCATAAAATTACCTCTGTTGGTTAGTGGAGAAGGTGTTGTAAATAAGCAAAAGGTCCGGCAACCGGGAGTTTAGTTTCAGGATCGGGTGTGGAGTAGACGAATTGGGTGATCCGATTGTTGTCCTCGCACAAACCCTGGGCTAGCCTACGCTGGTTAAACTGTGATTCCACCTCCAGTATGTATACTAAAATAGTGCATTTTAAGCTACCTAATCAGAAAACTCGTTGCCTGGATTGTTTATTTTGAACATGCGCTTTGTTGGAAGGCTGCCGACGTGTAGTGACCTGGAGATTCTTCCGTATGACTGTGTAAACTATTCTAAAATATATTAGAATTATAGCTTTCTGAATTATTAGGGAAGTAGTCGATTTGCCTGTTGGAACGTCGTCCCCGCTCTTTGCGCGCGACTCGCCTGAGAACGACGCTTCGTCCACGCACTTGACGCCCAACTGCACCTCCCTTGCTAGCTCTCTGCTGGGGGCCCTACTGTTAGCATTAGCGAACTCACCTCTTATCCAATAAATTTTTCTCTGGTTTAATTTGGGTGTTCTACCCATTGCTTTTGGTAGTCCGTCTAGTCTCATGCCGGATATATGGCGCACGACCTTCGCGCTATAGACGCTCGCGTTCGTCAGGTATAGTTCGGAAGTTGATCGAACGTAGTACCGGATCTTCAAATATCGGCTTTGGCATTCAAGCATCAGCCAGATTACCTCCAGCTCTTCCGGCTCCAACCGACGGTTGCTACTGAACCACTTTAATACTTCGTCTCACAGAAGCTGGTGGTTATGCACCATGTGGAACCTAGTTATTCTGAACGAATTCTCCAGCCTAACAACATTCAAATAGGCCCCGCGATGTTTGTGAACAAATAGTCTTCGTCTTTTGCCTTCGTTAGGGTGGCGGACACTCCCGTTTCGGTGGCACTGATACTTTATCAGTGTCTTCTTGCCGGAGGCATCCGCTTTCGATTTTCGAATACTGCAGTAAGACCCGCAGATACTCTCGGACCGCTTGATGTAGTGCACTACTTCTTGGGCGTTGCTATCCAGGCAGCTGCTCACAGCCTCAACAAACTGTCTGGCAACGCTAACCGTCACATATTGTGCGTCATTTTCACAGTTCTCGTCGAACGATCCAGCGGTAGAGCCCACCCAGCACACCTGACGATATATGGGTACTTATTATCAGGAAATGGTCATGCAATGACGGTTGACAAAATTCAATACACCACAATGGTTATGCAAATGTGCTGACAACTTGAACATAATTGGTATTATGTTACAATAAAACTTTAGTATCAGGCTAAAATATCAACAATGAATTACTGGTCTGCATTGACGATTGGTGTTTATATGTACCGAATATCGACCTTTGAATCGATGCGGTACATTAACCGCAGTAGTTCAAGCTCAAGTTCAAGTTCGTGTCGAACTGGAACGATAAGAGAATCCCGTGAGTGTTCCATCTTGAGTGTATTCTTGAGCCAGGAATTCAAGAAGTGCTCAGTTGTTGATTGATCTAAAACGAAACACCCGAATCGCACCCTGGACAAGAAGTTAATGCGCAGGTTTCCTGCCCTAGCAACCCCTGTAGTGGCAGCATCGTGAAGTAAGCAAAGGATAGAAAGAGAAATCGAAGGTACAGAATAAGGAAATGCACTTGAAATGAGTAACTGATATCAATGCGTGAAGAACAGTGGAGAAAAGCACATCGGATGCGAGTTAGTCAGGAAAACGGAAAGGTTTCGTCTTGCCACCCAAGAGCATCAAGTTGCCGCTCAAATCCCTTAACCGTAGATTTTCTGCTAACAGTGTCCGGAAGAGTGTTCCAACGCTCGATAACTCTTCTTGACAGCCGGATTTCCGGCCAAATCCGACCGGACCGCGATTTGTCCAGCTTCAAGTTATGATCACGCAGAACACCCAATTTAACGGAACTGCACAGCCCAGATAAATCTAGACCAACCTACTCAGTTAAGATCAGGTAGGTCAGGATTAGGTCTTGTCTAATCCTTCGGTAGTGCATTAAATGAACACCCAAACTAAGTATACGTTCAGGTTACGTCAGTCCCTGTAATCCCTCGACTAAACTAGCACCCCTCGCAAAACCCTCTTTAGCTCCATTTTGTACCGGACGAGGCACGGTGGACTAGCCTAAACGCAGCATTCCCCATGAGGCCAAACGAAAGCCGAGCACAGTCTCGTAAGGCTGCCGCCCGTCAAGACTACGAAAGAACGTCGTATTAACTGCAACGTGGGGCAAACCTTGCTTGCGGCCTCCTTCCGGTTGTCGCCGGAGGGTAAAGCCGAAGTGTGTAGGTGGCCTAGGTCAACTTTGCTAGATCTACGGGGGAATTCGACCCCGATCAAGTACTTCGTAGGAAGACAACCTCTTTCAACTGGAGGAACGGAGCAATTTGCATGATTTATCGGCGGTAGCCATAAAGTAGACCAGTCCCAAAGCTTATCCACTGTTCACTAAATAGCTTCGAAACCCCCAGAAACATCGACAATATACCACAGATTCAGGTCATCCACCAATAGCAGTGCCGGAACCTTAAGCTCCGCCGGTAGGTCATTCACATAGATAGAGAACAGCAGCGGTCCAAGGATCGAGCCCTGCGGCGAGCCACTGGGGACAGACTGTTCAAAACATAGGTCCCGGCCTACCCGCACACACTGTTCTTTACTCTCCAAGAAGGCAGCCACCCAATGAACGGCGTGGCCTGATACCCCGTAGAAGGACAGCTTTTGCGCGAGCCTCAAATTGGGCACCTTGTTAAATGCCTTCAAAAAGTTGACTAAAAGCACGTCCAGTGCTGTTATCCACTGCATCCGCTAAACTTTCGCGAGCAACCAGTAGGTTCGTCAGGCACGAAAATCCCTTCCGGAATCCGTGTTGTACATTGCTAAGTGGACTATACCTTGTCAAATGACTCCCATGAATTCTCACCAGTTTCTCGAGGAGTTTGACTACTACACGCGTCAGGCTATTTAGTTTGTGATTTGCAGGCAGACTCCTGTCCCCATTTTTGAAGTTGGGACAGACGATAGCTTCCTTCCATTTGGAAGGCTATGCACAGCTGTCAAGCGATTTTTGAAACCCCATAGCGTGCGGACCACCTAGTTCCGCCGCCAAACCATGCAACAGTTTCGGGTGAATTAAATCAGGCTCAGAGGCCTTCGAAGTGTTTAGCCCTTGTAACAGCCTAGAAACTTCAGTCTCCGCTACAATAAATACAGACAGTCCTGAACCCTCTAGGATGTTGCGAACCAGCTGAACGCCTGTCAAAGAGGCTTCCCTTATAAACGTTGCCGCATATTGTCCACTAAGTACGCAGGACTTGTCATAGTCCGTGTGCGCAGGAGTACCGTCCTCACGCATCAATCCCGGAATTGACATGTTCGAACCGCAGCGCCTTTTGACATAAGCGAAGAATCATTTTGGATTCTATGAAGCATCGTCCGCTAACCCTTTCTCGAACTTGCGCCGTGCATTCCTTAGGTGTTGCTTATACCTATTTCTAACCTTACGGTACCTGTTATTAGTATCGGTGGACGGAGCATCTCGGTAAGTCTCCCAACACCTAGACACCTTTGTACACAGATGCTTGCCAGTGGAATCTATCCAGGGCGGCTATGTCCGTGCCTCCCTTCTCCTTGTGACTTAGATGAAGGAAGCAAAGACCTCTGTGAGATAGGACCTAAATTTATCCAAGGTAACCTGGACAGCATCGCCGTCTGAAGTCTCACAATGGAACCCCAAAGCTTTGGCTCTCACTGCTTGATGGTGCGCGTGCCATATGTTCGGGCAAGACTCAAGAGTACTTTGTTAGCGTCTAGACTGAGCGTAACTAAGGTGCAAACAAACATGATAACTGGAACCCAGTGGAGGTATGTAAGTAACGTTACCAACAAAATCAAGGGACTTAACAAATACAAGGTCTAAGATATTCGGTACTGGGCGTCCATGTACTCGATGGGGTTGTCAATGAACTGCTGCAAAGATACTTAAATAAAAAAACATTTTATTCGCGACTATGCGAGGCACGCCCATGGAGGTAAGATCAGGTATGTGCAACTGTGCAGACATTTTATGGCAACTGTAACAGCGACAGTAGAAAAGTGTTCATAGGTCCATTATTGGAACCGTACAACGGTGAAAATGCGAAACAATAATATAGCTGTCGTGAGATCGGGACCCGTTTGTTAGGACACAATCGATCTGCCATATGTTGCAGTCATACCTCGGCTAATAATAAATTCAGCATCCTGTATGATCCATTGGAAGATAATTGAAGAGCAAGCCCAAGAGCGATATGACAATACAGTGGGTTCGTGCATAAGTAACGCGAGGGTAAAAGGTGATATAGTAGAAAGGAAAAAGACGACAGTATATGCGTGAAATCGTAGAAAGAGACGACAGTATATGCAGATGTAGAAGTTCCAATGTAACGAACGTAGCTAGAATGATGACGTTAGTTGATGCGCCATTGTGAAGTTATGGGCTGTGACTTTATTCGGCGGCGAGTAGCATTCGCCAGGTTGCAGTGTTGTTAAACGGACATTTGTGGCTTTTTATAGGGCGAAAGCTTGCCAGGCGAAAACCCACCACGTCTTAAAACACCGCCGCCAATCTACTGAATGGCAAGTTGTAACTGGCTATGTTTCTTGTTGAACGATTTTTGGGTGGGTTATGCGCAGTCAAGTTGCGTCCCATTTTTCTGCTGGCTGATGCGGTAGGCGAGTGCCTATTGCGTTCCTGGGTCCTGCCCTGTTTTGAACGACTGGCTGTGCCCGATTTGTTGGTCAAGAACTAAACGTTCTTTTCGAATGTGATGTGTTAATGATCTGCAGAAACACGTGATGTCACCGATGGATATACATTGAAATATGTTGTATGGTTGTTATAGTCTTGAAGGATAGGATAATGTTCCGAATAAAGAATCGCAGATCCCCGGGGTATATGGTAAAATTGCTTAGAAATATGGGAAACCACGGTCAATTGAGCCGTCAAAACGGATTGAACACCTCAGAATGACAAAATGTTCTGGCTTTGAATCGGCAGCAGAATCCGCCTTCCGAAGTCAAAAGGATTTCTGCAGGCGAGAGGCAGGTGGAAGAGTTAGGCAAACTGCACCCATTGGTTCAAGCCACGGAAAATTTGTATCCGTGCAAGGTTACGAATGATTTGCCTGGTTAGTATAATGTAAAAGTGTTGATAATCTTCCGCTCCTGTCCAAAAAAGGAACTGTGTGCCTTGTATTGTTGCAACGGTTGGCATTTCCTTGGAGCCTGTCGCCGTGCCTGTGACAAACTCGGGAAAAGAGCAATAAACAGAGATAGCTAAACAGACGTAAGAAAGGAATGCTTTTGGAATGCAGTCGATCAATTGCGGCGATGACTGAACCATTGTACCAATATATATGTAATTGTTATTTAAATATCGCATGTACACATGTATCATAAGTAGCTAAATACGATGTTAAGCGAGCACAACACGGATCGGAAGAGAAGGAAAGATTGTTCCAAATTAGGAATGATGATGGAGCAAAGAGATGTTGAGGGGTCCTAATGCGCATATGCCCAATCGGTGGCAAACAGAGATAGGAGGACGAGGTGTGCAGATTATGGGAAAGAATATCACTCAGAAGAAGCGACAGGGAAGCGTTGCCTCAGTCTTAAATTGGTAGTAATGTAAGAAGTCAGGGAGGACAACCGCATGTAAGTTAGCATCGAATGAAGAAGGAAGACAACAGAAAGCACAGTAAGGAAAGAAAAGGGTCGGTAAAGATGGGTCTATTGGGGAGAAGTGGAAAAGTGTACAATGGCCTCGAGATGTTGTGAACAGACCATTGGACCTGTCGATGACTCATCGATAAGAGCAGCAGTCGGAAAGGAGACCATTGAGAGGAGACTAAAATGTCGGCTCATAGAAAACAATATTGTTATTGCCAGAATGTTAACAGATAGTCGGCAGAAATAAACATGGTAACTTGTAAGGGGAATAGAATAAAAAAGATAAATTCTGACCGGTTATGCTCATGAGATGGGAGTTACAGAGCGTTATGTCGGCAGGGCCTAGATCATTTAGGCCTCAGCCGTTCGAGAAGGGTCAGAAAGCCGGAGACCTTTTAGCCGAGACCGCATGTCGGCAAGATGAAGCTAGACCGCCAAATTCAAGTGGGAATACCAGTAGTGCATATCATAAGAAAAGAAAGATTGCGGGACAACAGAGCATAAATAAATAGCCAGTTAGCATGTCAAGCGAAGCTCACAGGATGTGGGATATGGTGTGTTGTGACTGCACGGCCTAGAACGTTGGCGCCTCGGATGTTTGGAAACAGTCAGAAAAGAGGAGATTGATCAGGCGAGGCTAGAGTAGAGCCCGGTCCAAAGAGTTATCCGTCCAACTGCTAAAGGAAGACAAACAGAGAGCGAAAATAAATGAAAGAATGGGGTCGGGAAGGAGGAGGCTATTAAGGAGAAGTGGAAAAGTCTACAAAGACCTCGAGGTGTTGCGAACATACCTTTGGACCTGTCGATGGTTCAAAAGTATGGGCTTAGTAGTCGGAAAGCAGGAGACCACGGAGATGAGAGGTGGATATCGGCTCACGGAGCAAAAGCCGCATTATAAACGGCGGAATTCTAACAGAGCGTTGAATAGAAGTGTTAAGGGTAAAAGAGGATATACTAATGATGAATCATCAGCAGCAGTGCTCTGGAGGCAGGTGAGACAGAACGTTGTGCTTGCGGAGACTAGTTCATTTAGATTTCAGAAGTCCAAGTGAGATCGGATGGCAGGAGACCGTACAGACAGAACCGGATTAGTCAGACATAGAGTGCGGAAAAAGGCTCCATTGATGAGAAAAAAGAAAAGGCCACGATATGCTCCAGGTGATGTGTATCGACCGTTGGGTTTGCCGATAGGTGATCATTAAGTTAACAGAAGTCGGAAGGTAGGAGATCATTGTGGCTAGACTAGAATGTCAGCTGATAGGGTGAAAGTCGTATTAACTAAGTCTGAATGCTGACGGAGAGCTTCAGCAGAAATGGACATGTTAAGGAAGAAAGGAGACATGATAATAAGGTTGAATCATGACCAGCAATGCTCTTGCGGTGAGGGTAACATGCCCCCGTCAGCAGAGGCTAGATCAATAGGTCACAGAATTCCGAGTGAGGCCAGAAAATCGGAGACCGTTCAGACAAAACCAGATAAGCCAGCACGATGAAGGTAGGCCGCCAAATATAGGTGAGAAGAAAGTAATGAGTGTCATCAGCAAAGAAGCCGTTTAGGACGAAAGTGGCTAAATGAAAAGGCAGTTGCGTTCCGAGGAAAGGCCTCTGGATAAGTGGGACAGAGTTCTGGGACTGCAAAGTCCAGATCCTTAACCTTTGGAATGTCTGGAAGTAATCAGAAGGCAGGCGGCTGGGCAGGCGACGATAGTGTAGTGCCAGGCCCGAAGAGTTACCAGTCCAATTAAAAAGGAATGCAAACAGAATGAGAAAAGGAAAAGGCTTTAGTGAGTAGTGGAAAAGCCAACGATATTCCCGGGGTGATGTGAACAGACAGTTGGGTCTGCCGACCCCTGAGCGTAAGCTCAGACAGCTCAGCACCGAATATGCCTGACGCTCAGTCGAAAGAGACATCTGTCCAGCAAAACTGGGAGGTTAGATTCGCCCATCACCAACCACTTATTTGCGGCCTAGGAGTGTATGAAGTCCAGTACCTCTATGGATCCGCTCCCATGGCTTCTAGACACAAGTACAAATGTAACCTCAGACGAGGATCTGCTAATAACAGCCGACAGAGCTTCAACAGTTTTGTCTGCTGACCGAAACAAGCAAGTTTTCAAAACATTAACGTTACCGCTTACATAAAAAGCAAAGCCCCTCCCTGCCGACCAACGGAACGACCGCATCTAAATAATGCATCCGCAGATAAATGTACCTCGCCATCCATGATGTCTTGAGATAGCCACGTTTCAATGGATGCGAGTATATCGGGATGACGCCCATTTTCCTGCGGACCCAACTCGTATACCTTATTCCGTAGGCTGCGCAAATTACTTAGCACCATCTGAAGGTATTCGTTAGGTCCAGGCCTGGGTCTTGAGCTGCCAGCATGGGCAGCTCTAGGGCGGAAAGGAACCGCCGGCTGACCACCCAAAACCCCACTAACCGGAGACCTAGTTCACGGGCCGTACGTCTGCTTTTGTGGTCCTTGATGGCTTCCCCTAGCTTAAGCGTATTGGCCAGCGGTAGCTCCGGCTGAACAATAAGATTTGTACTTTTCAGCTTCCACGTAAACCGCATGACAGCGTTGCGTTCCTCCGGAGTAGCAAGCACTACACAAACCAGTCGCGGTAGAGGGTTTGATACACTAACTGAGACGTTCCCCAGTCTAATCAGCTTCCTGACAGTAACGCCTGGAAAACCAAGCGGAAGTAACGTTCTTAGGCACAGTTAAACCACTGAAGTTCGTGCAACATGCGATCAGCAGGAAGTTCAGCCGTATATTCTGTCGCGTTACGGAATATAACGCTTCTATCCGTGAAAGAATCGTCATGACGGGTGTATTAACCCTAGTGGTCTTTGATTCGACACTTGGAGCAGGTGGCTTCAATACTGGTCATGGGACTGTCTTTATCCCCGCCGATGATGTAGCAAAGGCAGCGTACGTTTTTCGCTCAATTTTCCATGTCTTACTTTTTGGATAACCGATTCCACCGAAAGCGTTTATGGCAGATTTGGTCTGCTTTTGCTTTTTGATAACGGGAGCAAGGGTCCCGCGACGCTATTTTGTTTTGAGAAGAGTCAAGCAAACCGTCAGAACATGCCTCCTCTGTGTGAGCCGAAATAGCCGGCAGCTCCGACTGACAAGTGGTACGCGTGGGAATCTTCGCCTCTACAGAACCGTCAGACGGTTTGACAAGTAACGAGACAGCTTGTTCGCAAGGCCTTGACAACTATAGCTTTTTGTTTAGCAGAGAGCTAACGGGGTTTCCTGCTTTCTTTCTCTGTAGTTGAAGGGACCCTTGAACCAGAAAAGGTGGCGATCAGGGTAGCTTTAGATACGACATCCGAAGCAGTTTCATTTTGTGATCGGTGGTCATCTGGACGGGGAAGTAAGGATTCGCGCCACAAGTTGATCACGAGTGTAAACGATCAAGTCTGCGTTGTTGGAGGCCGGAAGCGTTGGCGTCGTGCGCGTTTTGTTGCTGGTTAGCAATGTATGCTCTCTATTCGTGCGTTTAGTTGGTACAGTGTTGTTGCAGTGTTTCATATGCTTGGCTGTGGTACACATAGCGTTATGAGTTTCAGGGAAACGTACCGCACTTGCTCTTACATTTTGCTTTGTAAAACGAACTGTCAACCGAGGGTCGCAGCGGCAGTTAAGACGCCTATTAGCAACATTTGCTCCGGGAAAAGTTTTCGTAGATGCGGCGGCGAATACTTATCCTTTATTCGACCAGGACGAAGGCAACCTAAGTTTGATATGTTTAGTTACATACGTAGATGAGGAATACTTGGCCCATTTACCTCCCTTAGTGGATAGTCTTCGTAATGTGCGTTCTTCTTTGGATGAGCGTTTCTTACGTTACCCGTATTGTATAGACGACCGTGAGGCACCCATGGTGAATACATCGCGGGCCCTATGTGATGAACGCTCTTTGGAAACCCATGATGACGATTTTCGATGGGTGTTGGGTGAATGGGTATGGAATCGCAAACCGCCTACTACATCTGTGAACAGCTTATTGCATGGGCTGTATTCGCTTTTACCAGGACTACCGAAAGCTTACTACACATTAATTCGAACTCCTAGATCCGCTGAGGCTGTTGCAGTGCCAACCGGTACGTAGGGGTTGTTGGGTTTGTGTAGTGGTTTGTGGAACATTCTACTCGGGGAACACATCCCTCCCAGTGCTTGTATTTGTATCCAGTTACACATTAATGGATTTACGCATTTTGGATCACCAAAGCTACAACTTTGGCCCATCATGTACCGTGTTATTTTTACCGTAACCACATACCCCTTCTTCGTCGGATGCTACTCTGGTGGTGCGAGTCAGGCAGCGTCCATGGTTTCCTTGCTCCAACCACCAATTAGTTTATGTAGGTGATATCTGTTGGCTTGATCCTAAGAGGATGCGAGTTCCCGTTCTCAGTTGAGGTGAAATCTGTTATATGTGTGGAGTGACAGCCCTGCATTTATGAAGCTGATGAAGCATCACTGGATATAGCAGTTGTTACAAGTGTGTATGTCGCACATAAGTTAAAGGTAAAGTAACTTCCCCGGAAACTGAATGCCAAGAGTGTACGGATCGGTCATTTAGTTCTAAACGACGGGCAGAAAGATCTCCTTTTGGTTGCCTGCCGATTGACATGATAGCAGCAGTTCAAACGGACTAAATGCACGTCGTGTGTGTGGTCGTGATGCGTCGCATGTTACCCTCATGTGGACAAGCAGATTTTGGCTTGAGATGTTTGCTGGAGCTGGAATGTATGGATACTCCAAATAAGCTTTGAAAGGAATATACGTTTGTTGGCCAAAAAACTTTCGCAGAAGGTGCGGTAGTGTGGACCATTTACGTTGCTGTAACTCAACCTAGTTTTGTGATTTCCTGTTGTATGCTGGGTCTGATGTGCTGCAGTACGTTCTAAAGCCTCTTTATTACCAGAATTTCCTAGATTTGTACCTAGAAATTCACCTGTTGTGCGATCCTGTGTTTTACATAAAGCCCATCGACGTTGCCGAAGATGTGTTGAATGCATTTGTGCGTAATTACTACGATTTCTACGCTGAGGCAGAAATGACTTTCAATGTGCATTCATTGGCACACCTAGTCACATACGTGAATATACATGTTGTGTTGGACAATTTTTCCGCATTTCCATTTGTGCCTTACATTTTTGTGCTAAAAATCCCTTCCTTAAGCTGGCCGTCTCACAGCGCAACTGAGGCGCAAGTGGTTGGAAATGTCCGCTAAGCTCCTTTTCCTTCCAGTCTGACTATAAAAAGATGTGTGACGATGGAGCTGTACCATAAGGAACTGGCTTTGGCCATAACGGTTCTATAGGCAGTGCATTTTGCCTGGACAAGTAATTGTCGTACGCCAAACGCCAGGCTTTTCACTCAGCGAAGAACACAGCCGGTGGTGGCGTAAACCTCAATTGTCAGGTCTTTGATAAGCTGTACGACCTACACAGACGCGGCTTGAAACCATCGGAGATAGGCATTTGTGTAGCCTCTGGCTTGCAACCCACTGTCGGCGAACTGCCGCTCCAGGAGGTTGTATGCAAGTGCAGAATCATTAAAGTTGCACGAATAAATGCTGTCATTCCTATATTGCTCACCATTCGCCCCTAGACATCCGCGCATTTGTATTTTTACCTAGTGTACTGCATTCCTTTTTTAATATCGCCTTTAGTATGCTTCAGTAACACAGCCTATCTTTTCTGTGAACTTCGCTTCTTGCCCATTGCATTTCTAACCGCAGTACCTTTCTTATCAGGTCATGTCCCAACCACAGTATTACATGATAGCCTTACGAAAGGAAGGTGTTTTGGATTTTATCGTTATTAGCAACAAGTGGCTGAAGAATGGTGCTCATGCCGCCATCCTACCTGAACTACAACACAAAGAATCCGATAACGCGGTCCAGAATCACCGAACACTCGCACTCGGTGACCGCATGCACCATGTTCGGGTGATTATGCCAACAAGTTTGTTTTGCTTGGCCATTTCATTTCGCAGATGACCATCTGCATGCAAGCTCCGTGTCGCTTACGTATGCTGAACGGTTATTTGTGGATGACATAGATGACACCATGTCAACGGGCACACCACGTAAGCGAATTCGGTATTTTTAGTTCCTATTATTAAGTAATATTCTAAGTGGCTACCTGCCTGGTTACTTCTGACAGTGATGGAGAAGAATCTCCTGCACAGCCACGAAAATACCTACCTATGGACGCCACGTATCTAGCTGCACCATCAGCAGAAATGTTTGCTGTGGCTTGGGAATCAGTCGACACCATCCACCAACCCGTTTCATCAAGCAGCTACACGTCCCGTGCGCAAAATACTTAAACTTCGAGAGAATGAAGCGCCCTGGTCGCAGACGTGAACGTTCAAACTACTGGCAGTCCACTACAAAACGGTTTACCTCAGGAACTAATACAGCTTTCCCTTCGCCATCTGTAACAAACGAAAGAACCCCTGACTGTAAGTTTCTTTCGGCCTTCCTATTTTGTAGTTGCCACCGTTGCAGACCTGTTTCCGAGCGTATAAAATGACACCACGGATAGTTAAAAGTCGGTAGCGCTTTACGAAGGTGCGTTCTCCAACCTTAATCACAGCATGCGTCTTTCCGGTAGGTATTATTCGCCGATGGGATCGCTTATATGAAAAGCGGTATGATAAGCGGAAGTCTCTGACAGAAGCTTTGCTTCAATTGCGGCGGAAAAGTAGCCGGACTTACCATCCCCGATCACCACGGTGCATGCACGGCATGTATATGACGCATCCCTACGGGAGGAAGATCATCGAATTGTTCCGGTAAGCAGCACACATTGTGCTTAACCGCTGATAAGGCGCAATTTTTTATTTACCTACATGGCGCTAAGGTTCATCATGCCGCCCAGAACATATGGTATGCAAAATTATGGGGTGATGGAGCCGAAATTAATTTCTATCTAGCCTGAGATACTACTCTTTCAGAAAAAGGAGGTTGTACTCCGTCACACACAGTAATTTACCGTCATTTTAACGTGACGTTCTTCACAGCAAATCTACTCACCGGTTTTGCCGTATGTTGCCCTTCCCCCGAAGAGGGTACGAAGGCAGTAAAGCGATGGTTGCAAACCGTGCGACACAATAAGGCACCACAACCCATGGGCGCAACACTGACTTTCAGGGAAGAAGTAATGAAGTGCAATATTATTATATATTTTGACTTCCAGGTTTCCGGAGTTGTTGACCTGGACAAACAAAACACGCGGTCATGACACTCCCGTCCTTATTTGCAACTGCATATCGTATGCGCATATATGTATATACATCCTGTTGCTTCCGTCTGCAGATTTGTTTTTCAAATCTACAACCTTGGCATGCGTTTGAACATAAACTGTGCTTGCGAACTTCCGTACGCAGTCTAGCTGAACAGTGGAACAGCGTTCCATGTGGGCGAGGTTTATATACTGCTCGTGGGTTTAAAACCACTCAAACCATCTGCCCACCCTGTAAAAGCAGTAAGCGGCACCGAGGAAGGATACAGTTTTCCACCTTCAAGCGTGCAACCAGGTTAGGCGTACCCGTAGGGAACTGTGCGGTGCTTCCTGGAAGATGAAGCACCGTGGCCGCGTGACGGAATCAGCTGCTTCTTAGGTCAGCTGGTATCTCACTCGGCTGTTTCCTTACTCAGCTGTTTAACATGGGCAGGTGACCAACATGATGACTAGCGTCGAGCATCGTCAGAAATTCGTAAGGTCAACCGGGCGCACTTCTGGACAAATGGACTGTTATATGACGACGGCGTGTAGGGTCCCTATGTTGAGGAAAATACAGTAATTCGTCATTCAGCCGTTAGCATATGCTGGGTGGGAGCCTTCGATGTAGCCGCAGCAACATTTCTTACTGGTCAATGATCCTTTCATCACCTAGGAAAACAAAACTGTAAGCACCACTGGAATCAGCGCTTTAGGCGTCATCCGAATGACCAATTCATGTTACTTAGCCACGGGAAAGTTTTACAATACTGACAAGTTCTTTAGCCGTGCATATTACTATGCATTTGCATATTTACACCCTAAGTAGTGGCGATAGGTTAAGTTCAAGTTCACCTTATAATTACACAAGAAACTAACAAATGTAAGCACATAATCCAGAAAATGGAAGGAACGCAACAAACAGCACAAACGGGACTGGCTAATTGTTGCAAAGAAAAGTAGCCGTACCTGGGTACGCAGGCCGAACTGTTGTTCAGCACGTGAATTAGGATTAAATACATTGATGTGGATTGCTAACTAACAAAGCAAGTAATTGCAGTTGATTGGCGTATGCAAGCATTTTACCCATATTGCGCACTGATTGAAATGGCGATAAAGCGACGTGGCAGATTTGGTTAGCGTTCGCCAAGTTAGATGACGCTGCTGTGTTGTACCTTGTGGCTTATGACCGCTACAAAACCGCGCAGGAAGTAAAGAATGTGGTGCATACTACTGAGTACGCGAGGGCTTGCGATTTTTCAAAAATGCGTTGCTGACATTATTGCCTAAATGTGTTCTTGTACAATGGGAACATTGGAACACTGTATTTGGGTTCCACTTTAAGCTGAACTGTGACTGGAACGATATGATGAATCCCGTAAGTGTTCTTTCCTGAGAGGATAGTCGATCCAGGAGTTGATAGGGATGCTTCGACTTCTTGATGAGCAAAATACGAAAACACCGGGAAAAGCCCCTGGTCCACCAATTTACTGCCCACGTTAATTACATTAACTGTCGCTGCTATATCAGTTAGGTGCACTAAGACAGGAAGATTAATCGAAGATATATAGAAGGGAAATCAATTAAAAGAAGAAAATAATACCAATGGTGAGGGAAAGTACCGAAAATGGAATCGAAGTATGAAGGCGGGAATTAGCCAGGAAAAAGGAAAGGTTTCGTGTTGCCACGCAAGAGCATCTAGTTGACGCTAAAACCCCTTAACCGTAGCTTCCTGGAAGCAAGTTCAAGCGCTCGATGACTCACCACTATAACCGGGTCTCTGCTCTAATTCGCTCGTACCGTGCTTTGGAGACAAGCTAATCAAGCGGGACGAAATCTTCAGGGCACATCAGGTCCAACCTTCTCAGTCAAAATACGGCAGGTTAGGATTAGGTCCCCTCTAATCCTTCGATAGTGCATTGAATGCCTCCCCGAACTAAGCAGACGTTCGATCTACGTTCATCCTCGTAATTCCTTGACCAACCTAGTATCGACACGCAGCACCAGTTCTAGTGCCATTTTGTCCAGGACAAGGCATGGTGGACAGGCCTGGACGCAATATTCTAGGTGCGGTCGCACAAACGCTGAGAAGAGCTTCACAAACACATCAGCGGATAGGTTCAAGAAAGAACGACGGTAAATAAAACATTCGGAACACTTTACTAGCCGCCTTCTTCCAGTTATTTTCAGAGTGTAGTGTGGAACAGTGGACGACACCTAGATCAACCTGATGAGTCACGTGAGGAAGTTCACTTCCGTCGAGCACGTAACGCTTAGGGGAATCTGACACTCAGATACGCCTCACTGGACACTTTGCATGTTTTGTGGGCGGCAACCACAAGACAGACCGTTCCCAGAGTCTAGCCAGAACCTGTTGGAGCCACAGGATCTCCAGGGATCTCAGCTATGTTTCAGAGGTTTAGAACATCAGCGAGTAAGAGCGATGGTAGCTCAAGCTCCTCCGGTAAGTCATTCACGTAGACTGAGAAAAGCAGCGCACCTAGGACACAGCCTTGCGGAACGCCGCTAAGGACAGCTTGTCGAAAGGAAAGACTGTTCCCGTCCACCCATAAAAGCTGACAAACTGGAGCTCGCGACCAGCTATTCCATCCGACCTCAACTTCAGTGAGAGTCGCGATTGGGGGATAGCGTCATGAGCCTTGGCGAAGTCAATGAACACCACATCCACCGCATGTCCATTGTCTACGGATTTAGTTCAGCTGTCACGGGCTACAGCATGTTCATTTGATACGAAAATCCTTTGCGTAAACTACGTTGCTCTACGCTAGTCAGGTTAAACAGGCTTAAATGGCTCTCCACGGTATCACGTATTAATTTTTCAAGTAACTTAACAACCCCACTACTTAGGTTGCCAGGCCTATAATTAGCCGGTAGGTCTTTGTCACCGCACATGAAAATCGGATGGATAACAGTCTCCTTCCACTGGGTAGGTAAGACACAGATGTTGATTGACTTTAGAAACACAGAAATAAGTGGTCCACGGAGTTCCACGGTCAGTTCGTGCAGCGATTATGGATGATCGCAATCTGGCCCGTAAGTCTTAGTTGGGTTCGCCACCCTTAGCAACTGGAGAACTTGCAAATCAGTTAGAGAAATTTCATCCAGACAACAGTCTTCAGAGAGTCGAGGCTAATTCTGTATCTGGCGTATTTGTTTCGAAGACAAAGACGTTTGAGTACTGCGCCCGAAGGCTAAAAGCTTGAGCATTACATGACCTATTGGGTACCAACTTTTCGGAGCCGTTCTGGTGAAAAGCAAAGCAACCTTCTAGCGAGTTGGACTCGGGGGTTAGACTTGCTTCATCGGAATTTTGGGGCACTTAAACAGCATGCAGCCGGCAAAAAGCGTTATATCCCACCACGCCTTTCGAAACGCTTATGGAAAGCAATTAGTTAGAAGAAAATGGGAAACCAACTCCATCAAGTAGAAGCTAGATGTATCAGGGAATATCGCGGTCTAGCTCGGCCAGATGACAGTTCAGGCGGGCCATAAAACCCACCACAGTGTGTGCGTAGGTTAACGCAACAGGCAAAGCATTCCGGGGTTGCCCGGTTCACAAAGCGAAGCAGTGTCGTCTGCAGTTCAGCCGACGGTGCTGAGGTGTAAGCCTCAGCGTTGGCCGCGTAGAAGAGAGCATGCTTAGCGCAATGTGCGTAGGTGGCGACAGGGACGACCAGGTTTGGATAAGTTCATAAATACAGGGATCAGGTCACCACGCAAACGTCGGTACTTAAGCCAGTAGAGGTCAAGGCGATGAAGTCGTTGTGGATAACCTAGGTGCCTGAGACCTCGGACCAGCTTTTTGCTCGACGTTGTGGCGCTTTGAGTATATGGTTGTCCTACAACAACCATGGGCTTCAAGCCTGAATAGCAAACTCCAAGTGGGATCAAAGAAGAACGTTTAGGTGTATGCGGAAATTGCTAGGTTCAATTTGCCCGGAGGCTCGTTTCAGGAATCCCACCATGCGGTTAGCAGCAGCTGACGCTTTCCCGCAGGAACCGGATAAAGAAAGACTCGTTTGGATAAGGATACCTAAGTCTCTCTCGGCTGCAGCGATCTGGAGAGAAGACGTCCCCAGGTAGTGTATAGGACAAAAGGCGAAATGGTGGGTCGAAAGGACGCGACATTTCGAAGCGTAAAATAGAAGGTTGTTTTCCATGGACCACTTATGTAAACGGTCGAGGTCCGCCTGTAGTGCGTGGGCATCGTCCGGAGGGATGCTTGTGCTCCACAGCTTTGCGTCATCCGCATATATCAACAGCGATGACCTCACTTGCGGTGTGATGTCAGCAATGGAGGCTAGAAGGAGGTCGGGTCCGAGAACAGACCCCTGTGGAACTCCGCTTGTAGCAAGGATGCAGCTAGACAAGGCTTCGTAGACGCGTACGTAGACAGTAAGGGTTTGAAGGTAGTTTCGCCACAAGATGTGAACTTCCTCCGCGCGCATGTTGTGGTTAATACGCCGTTCGTCCTTGGTCTTAACTGCCAACGTATTTGTGAAGCTGTTCTCGGCTTTTGTTTGGCCCACCTGGAATAATGCTTCCAGGGATTCCCGCCCTGCCATTCTCGTGACCAGATGGAGTTCGCAATGGCTTTGAGAGTAGGTAACAACTGGTTCGAAGGGGTACGGTGGTACTCGTATTCCCAACGTCTACTTAGCGTAGGTATTTATTCAACGCACTAACGACGGCATCGGGTGACCTAATCCTTAATTACCGCATCCTAGTTGGGAAGGTTGGACCGGAGTTGAGCCGGCTATTTAGCACGGCTAGGTTGTCTTTTCTTCACGGTCATTCCACAAAGCTACATAAACCGAGTTCCGACCGGATCAGGGCTGAAACTGGGTTATCGCCTAGAGTTAGTTAGCACTGGAACGCTTCCAGAAAGTGCAGTCAGTGAATCAGTAGTTAAAGGTTTCGCGCATCAGTTAAACGCTCTTGTGTGGCTACACTAAACCTTCCCTTTGCTGACCATGTCCCGCTTACAACTTTGAGTTCATATTCTGTTATTCCCCTCACCCTTGGCTGTTATCTTTCATACAAATGACTCCTTCCCCTTTATCTTCTATTTTCTTTCTAGGCCTACCTTCCTTCACGTGACCTGCACAGGGAGGACAGCTAGTGCAGAGAAAGTGGGTAGTATTTGTTGGCCAGGGTTTGTGCGGGTGGTTCGTTTTATATCCATCAAGGCCACATAGAACCTTATTACCCGAACCAAAAATCCGATCAAGCGGAAACACTCAGAGATTTTCCTACCGTTTCAGCCCATCTGGATCTGCACCCGAAGCGTGATGCCTCCCGTGGGAAGCTGTACGTGCTGCTGCAAACACTGGTGGCTTTCAATAATAGAATCCACAGAAACCTGTTTCGTTACTGGCATCGACGAGGTAAGTGCAACTTCGTGCGTGTCGTACTAATGAATTTTTAGCGGAAATACCGTGGAGAACGACTTATGATTAAGCGCGAGGAACAAATTTTGCTCATTGTCTAAATTTATGTGCGCCTAGGCAAAGTTTGCCGATGATATTGGTGTTACACCCAGCGTTAGTGTGCCGCTTACCGGTGAAGTTTTCGGTTTTTCTATCTACTAACCCCTGTCCAGGTTGTACCTATTAACTGTTAGTCGTTTTACTAGGTATAGTGTTACGATGCTGCTTCGCTGCACTTTATACTGTCCGTCTCTGTGAACCCACCCGGACGTATAGGTTTATGCCGAGTGTGGGAGCTCCAACTTCACCTTACCGGTGACTGACGGCGCTGGCGGTATGCAGTTGGATGGCTGCAACTGGGTTTGATTACCAGTACATTGATTTGACTGCAAAACCGCAGGCCATGCTATTTACACTCGATACTGCTTTTTATCTGCTTCACTTTTTGCGGACGCCGACAGGGTTTTCTCGGTCCAGCTTGCAAAGTTTGGTGAACTCAGCCATGGCGGTCGCCACAGTGTTAGTCACTCTCGCTTGTAGGATAGACTAGCTGCTAGAGGCCCTTGTGGTCACTAGCCATGTCCGTTGGTTAGAGCCAAACGAGCAGCTGAACATTTTTGGTCCAAAGGTGGTGCCCTAGATAATAAATAAATTTTTATTCTCGACTATGCGAGGCACGCTCATGGAGGCATGATCAGGGACGTGCAAGTGTCCAGGCATATTATGGTAACTAAGAGTGACAGTAGCAAATTGGTCATATAAATAAATAGTTTGTTCTCATATTCCTTGAGGCACACCAAATCAAGCGTGATCAAGGTTTAAAGGCAGTTGTGTATCACGACGATACTTCGGGTTCAATCGTGTGTAGTTGAAACTTCAAGGCACTATAAGTGCAATGTAACAGTGCTTGTAGACGGAGCGTAACCTATTCTTGCATGTGTCGGGCCGAGTTGCGTTGTGAGTCTAGTCGACTTGCCAGTACGTACTTGTGGGCAGTGACTTTATTCAGTAGCGAGTCACATCCGTCACGTCGCATTATTGTTAAGCAGATATTTGTGGCTTTTTATAAGGAGAAAGCTTGCCGAGCGAAAACCCACTACGTCCTGCAACATTGCCGTAAAGCATTTTGAACATTAATGTATGACTGGCAAAGCCGCTTGACGACCGATTTCGTATTCGGCAATTCGCAGACAAATGGCACCTAATTTCCTCTGTTAGTTGGACAGGTAGTTTTATCGGGGCCGCCGTGATTGATGAGGCCGGTTGAGGAGGGGAAGGTCGCGAATAGTCGTCTTGTTGTGTGTACAGGTGAGCAAGAGATAAAATTTTCCGCTGCTTAGATTTTTCAGATGTATAATGTCTGGAAGTATGAAGATGTGTCCAGTTCTCCATACTGGACAAGGATTTTGGTGATTGTAGTTGGGTACTTTTGGTGTCCAACCATGCTCCATGTAAGTCCCTGTCGGTAGTTACGTTCGACTTGGGCGCAAATTGTTCTTCAGTCCAATCCCAGATCTCCAAGTAGTTCCGGGCCATGCGATACTATACAAAGACGCTTGCGGATGCATGTATGGCGGTGTGTTGTTCCGTAACGCTGTAATCCCTTAACGCACTTATTGATGTACTCTCGTTGAATGACCTGCAGTAGTTTAAATTGTGCCTAACGAAGCATCGTTCTGTTGCGCTTCACGGTTAGAAGACGGACTACCCTGGGTAACATCCCGGATTACTGGCGGATCCTTAGACCGCGCTTACTTCGTGTGTTGATTTACACTGCGGGGTAACGCAAGGCGCTGTTGCCATTTGCTTTTAAACGGAATCGCACTAATATTAGTGTTCACCTGGACCTGCTGGCGGGAAGATTGGTGTTGAAAGTGGCGTGAAAGCACCTCAAACGCAGCCGCGCGTTTGGCAAACCTGGTGTCCGGTAGGTGGGCTTTCACCTGGTCAGCCGGCAATCAGCTTCTGCCCTGCCAGTGCTTGCTTTGGTAGCGCACGTTACAGGTTTGGTATTTACGAAAGCGTTTGCCTAGTGCTCAGCAACGTGGGCAGCAGTGGGCTTGAGCAATGATCCTCAATATAGATTTCATGTCTTTTGATAGTGCTTTTCTAACGAACAATAACTTCTTCCGTTCCGTTTCAATTCGATGCCCTGACTTCCCATGATTTCCATTTAGCATGGTCCATTCATAGCAATGCTACGTTTGACTAAGTTCTTCAGGAGTATATGTAAGGTTTTGCCTTATTTGCCGTACCCTTTCTTTTAGTTCATCTACACGTGCATGTATTGTCCCTTGAGCTACGTACAACCCCAGCGCTACTTGGGGTTGAATGATGCAAAGCATGAGATCATACGTCTTGTTAACATTTATCTGCATAGCAAACAACGCGGTACCACGTTCGCATTCCCATCGTTTACAACTGACGGTCTTATAGCACTGGTGTGCAATGCGAATCTCTATGCCCGCCTGCTCCGTTTGCCTCGGATAACACTACTGCATTACTATTAGCAGTTTATGTGATTCCGACCTCCGTGGTTACCGCACAGTGGCAGTCGGCAGGTGGTACATATTTTTGTAGCGCAACTCCAGTGCACTGAAACTTTTTCAACAACATTCTGGTCGTAATACTAACAGTTTCCTTTCTGGCAAATGTCACTGAAAGCAACACAGTTAGACAATTAGTAACAGAGGGATCGTTTTACCAAGGTTGTCATTCCGCGCACAATGCGCGATATCCCTCCTTATACAACAGTTTTTATTCAGAAATACATCCTTGTCATCAATAACTTAATTACTTTTGACTACTTATATTGCATATATGGTTATCTTCCAGGTCACTCCGCCCTCTATGTGCTATTTAAAGTTCTCCATCTACATCGGGGCCGCTACACCGCTGGATAATCCTACCTTTAATATTTATCAGGGTTGTTGATTTCACTTCAAAGGCATGCAATACTCACCATGGAGTTTCTCAGGGATCCGTATTCGATCGTTTGATATTTCTCAGGTTGTAAGTGCCTTGGGCTCTCTACTGGAAGACCCCTCCTATATGTTCTCCGACAACTTGAAACTTGTCAGCGGGGGAGACGGGCTAAGTTGACTAGAGATTTTGTTACCGTTTTAATTGCTCGCATGTATGAGGCTTAACACCGAGCACTAGCTTATGTCAAATGCTAAATCCGTGTGAGCAAGTGTTTACTGTGCATACATCTAATGGGTACCTAACATTACATCATATCACGAACGCACGCGTTCTAGGTATCCTCGAGCCGAGTGACTTTAAGTCATGGAAACAGTGCAGACATGCGGCTAACAAAGCGTGACACGTGTTATCTTTGTCTCAAGAGGATACTGAGTAGTGCCGGACCAATCGTCTTCCTTCTCTTGCTTAAAGCTGTAGTCAGACCAGGTCTGTAATATTGTGTTTTTTGCCTGGGTACCCTAAATGCAGACAAATATTATTTTTCTTAAGAAGGTGCAAAGACTGGCCACTCGAATGATAGAAGGCCAGCGTGGGTTATTGTATGAATGCCGGTAAGCTAACTTAGGTTTGCTTCCAATGAGTAACCGCAGGCTGAGAGCTGACTTAAGAGAGACGTGCGAAATCACGTAGGGTCTCAGTGATCTCAGGCCACCTGGTCCGTATGAACCAGCTAGCCCGGAAACTTGTGGGGCCAGTGCATGCAATAATTTGCCAAAGACCTTGGCTAAAGTTGGCAGCTAGGTTCATCCCAAATCGGGTTGCGCAGGTTTGAAATGAACTTCCTTTTGCTCTGTTAGCATTCGAAATGCTAGAGGAATTAAGGCTTTAGCCTAACCAAACTTTGCTTGGCTCGGTGTCCTGAATTTCCTTTAGCTTCAGTGACTGCTACATCTCCTTTCTTCTTGAAAGTATGTTACTTGTTTTGCACTTGCATCAGTTTTCACCCATATAGAATGAAAAACATTCTATCAACTCGCAATGCTGGGTGCTTATTTTCTTTACTAGCACACCGAACGGGCCGCACGTTACGCGGAAATTGGTGTTGTCCCTGGAAACTGTCCTGTGTGGTCTTCTCCAAATATTGCCCGACAGACTCTACCAAAGCGCGAGTATACACCTACGTTATCCCTTATTTAATTAAAACTTATCACGGTGGTATGCTGTTACATAATATCATTTAAGGAACATTATAGTTATACATTTATATATATACAGTTATGAAAATGTATACATTTATACACTTATATTGCTACAATACAACATTCTGATGTTCTAGCCTCCGCAGAGGACCATCAACGGTGCCCTGTCTGCTGCATCGGGCAGGGTGGATAGGGGTTTGGATGCTACTGCTCAAGCCTTCCCTTCTTCTTATTCCCCCTCTTACACTTCTTCACCCATATCGTCTCGTTCCAGCTTCACTCTTATCCCCCCTTTTATTAACCCCCAATTCTCAGCCCTTCCTCAGCTTGCTTCCATAGTCGCTTATATTTTAGTTTCGACTCACATGTGAATGCGGAGCGTCTTTCCTGCCCTGTCAACAGGCCTAAGTCCAAAGCAGCAGCCCATTCCTTTTCATCGGCTTCCATTTGGTGCCCACGATCCTCCTTCAAATTGGCATGCCTCAATGTTAGCACATTGCTTCAGATCGGTCAACAGGCAGCACTTGCCCGAACATTGGAGACACTCACGATCGATATCTGCTGCTTATCAGAGTCCCGCCTGCAAGACTCGAGCTCTGTACTCACTCTGCGATCGCCTTCAGGTGACACTAGCAGCACTTTCTCGTTGCGCTTATCCGGTGACGATGCAGCTTCGAGCAACGGCCAAGCCGGTGTTGGTATTGCCCTGAGTCCCCGGGCTGAAGCTACTCTGGTTGCTTAGATTCCAACCAGTAGCCGGATGTGTGCGGTCCGATTGGCCGACCCCTTCAAAGCTTCGAAGTCACGTGGAACTAACAGGTGTCTATCCGTTATCGCTGCCTATGCGCTGACAAACTGTAGCGATGACTCGGTAAAAGATGACTTCTATCGTCAACTGAGCGAGCTCCTTAGCCACAGAAGAAGCTGGGACACTGTAGTGCTGACCGGGGATCTGAACGCTTAAGTTGGAAAATTATCCACAGATGAACTGCATCTAGGCGGCCAACATGGTATAGGCTCCCGTAATGATAACCGTGAGCGGTTACTTCGTTTGTGTAAGAATGCTCGCTTATTTCTTGCGAGCACTAATTTCAGACACAGCACCCGCCGAAGTGTGACTTGGCACCCAAGTTATGTATGACATGCAGCATTTGTTCAGTGTGAATAACGACGTAGACGACGCCTTACCCTAGTTGGAAATATAGAGCCGTTTGGAACGTTCCCGCTTTATCTCCATGAAGTAGCCACAGCAGAGTGTCAGGACAAGCAGTTTCTCCAACGACTACGAAGAACTAATTTACAGGTGAAATCTATTCTGCCGCTTGATAGTTCGGACGTCCTAAAGCGTGACCTAGCTGCAGAAAATTCACGACTTTTGGTTCTACCGCCGAAGTGGCAAATCATCTAGACATCCAGACACACGCGCAACTCGCCAACTGATTCCCGGTGGTTTTGTTTGGACAGCACTGAAAAAGCATGTACAGGCAATGGTGATAAATTGTCTTTGCTGTCAAAGATCAATATTGCAGCGCCATACACAGGCACGCTTGGCACTTTTACGGTTCTTGATGCTTGTTTTCGTAATGTTCATATCAACACCGTCGTTACTATCGCCCTCCAGTGGATATAAGTACTACTGCCTTGCATCGATCGCTGATATAGTCGGCCTCTAGCAGTACCCATCGCAGACATTTATGCAAAGGCGTAGCGCATAACTTTTGCGCTCAGTTTGGTGTACTAACCACCATAACAACTGACCGCGCTGCGCAATTTAAGTCGACGCTCTTTTGAGAGTTAACGAATAACTTTGAAACCACTGCAATAAAAACAACAGCGCTCTACCCAACAGCCGGCTGCTTGTTCGAACTCTCCCATCCTCAACACAAAACCTTTCGCTTATGTGTTCTGACCTTACCCCTTAAACCAAAACTCTACCGCTATTTTTTGCGGTTGTTTGAACCACACCTAGAGCTGCAATAGATTGTTGTGCAGCGGTGCTGTTATACGGTAGTACGTTACGGCTCCTGGCTGACCTCGTTCAACCAAGCGACACCAACGATCTAGGTCCTTCAAAGTTTGTCCATCGTCTACGTTTAGCTATGCGTGAATTGCATTTTGCGGCCACACGTGCACAAACTAACGAAGGTTAGATACCAGTCGATCTAAAAACTTGTGCACAAGCGTGCTTACGATATGCTGCAGTTTATAAACCACTACCACCACCGTACAAACGGTCATTTGAAGTGCGATATGAAGCAGAAAAACACTATAAGATAACCTGGAATGTCAAAGTCGCGGCGGTTTCTGTAGGCCGTCTTAGACAAGCATATTCATAACAAGCTTGCGAACAGCAACCAACAGCGCTTCAAACAGAACTTCGTAGGCAGCAGTCTTGAATGCTACTTTTTGCGACCTACAGCTTTAACATTTAAAGTTAAGCCACAACAGGACGTTAATTCACGGCAGTCACGGCCAGGAAGGAGTGTGCATTTTCCAGACGGCCTAGTGTATTATGCATCCTGAAAGTACCATCCCACTGTGTCGCTCCCTCGGTTGTACATATTGCTGCCAGTTTTCTTTCCTTCATTGTTCTCCATATTCTGCGAGGATACAGGTAAACATCCAGCAAAACTACGGGGAAGTACAGGTGCCGTCTAACAACAAAAGCAACCAGCTATGGATGCGTCATTTTATTTTGTTCCCAAATTTTCATTGTACCAGACACACAGAAACTTAGCCTGCAAAATACCCATGACTCAGCCTCGGGCACTTCCTGCGACCATATATCAGGTAGCGGTCAGTTTTTACCGGCTAGTTCCACCATGTCTTTACTCTCGGTCGACAGAACATCGTGCTGCTAGCGCACTGGTGAAAGGACAGGTAGAACACGTTATTACCATTTTTCACGCAATGTTTCTAGTACATTACACTTAGTCAGCTGACATTTTCACCATCTGCATCTATCAGCTTTCAAAAGTCCAAGCAATACACAATCGATACCAACTTTAATTAACTGACAAATATGGTGCACCAACATCAGCAGCGCACTTTTCCTGGCTTTTTTGTTTTTCCGCGCATAGTATGTGGGTGTATTATAATAAAACTAAGTGATTACACGCTTTTACTTCCTTTTTGTATCTGAGCAGGACAAAGCATAAATGCCAAACTCCGTACCTAAGGAACGCTCGTTTGAAGCAACAAAACCGCCGAAGGAAATAATTTGCGCAAGATGACTGCGAATAACGGCGGTAAAATTTGGTCTGTAGACCGCCTTCCAAGTCCCATCATGCGTCGGCAGCGTACCGGGGCGTAGTTGGCTTGCAGCTGGTAAGCTACCTATTTACAACAGGTTAGCAAAAGCACTTTAACAACAGTGAGAATTGGAGAATATGACTCGTCACTGAATAAAGTTAATGCACTTTACAACGCATTCGCAAGTTCACAATACCTAATTTCACAACTCTGCATATATCCGCTTACATCCAACATGTACACGTTTAAACAGTGGCGCACTTATTTTGTAAACGTTTTTACAGCTTGGTTCTTATGCTTTACTCACTTGACCGCCCACTGTGTACACAGCTTCATCGAACTGGGCCCTCTCAAACACATACTCCACTCCAAGGATCTCCGTAATATTTATCTTTACATCACGATATCAGCTGACCATCTTGCCTTTGCAAGTCTGCTTATGTATGCCGAGGCGTGCCTCGATACGCTTGAGGATAAGCTTCATTCATTTTTTGTGCCATATAGAACAACATAAATGCCTACCTGCCCATTACTCCTTCTTTTGGACCCGCTACCTACGCTGTTCTGTAGAACAACATACTCCTCTGTACCTCACTAAAAGGCTTAGGTCACTTTGCTCAGAATAGACATTTAAGTGGTTAGTTATTAGATCAACAGGCACTTTTTGTCTCTTTAATGACGTCTGTGCTGTATATGCAAGAGACCTACCTAGGCTGACCAATGACGGACCATCCACTCTCGACGTTAAAGTACCTATCATTACGATGGCAGCCAATTTACTCAAGCTGGATTACCACACACGTATGGTGGCTTTCCTTCTGCTCTTCTGAGGCAAGGTGGTGCTGATCCCCTAGTCTTTCTGTCTAATCAATTTACCTTATTAAAGAGGAAAGGTGACTTTCCAGCAGCTTGGAAACTCAATGTTGTACCAAGCCACAGAAGCGGCTCCCGGCTAGACCTTAACAATTGGCAATGCAATAGTCACACGCCGTTTGCACCAAGGGTTATGAAGGGGCTAGTTAAAGAAAAATACTGAAATTTCTGCAACAGGCCTACCTTAGTACTTGGTCCCAACAATTGTTTTGCCGGTTAAGTTAAGTCAGACCTGCCCGTTGTACTTCCTGTATATGGTGACACGTATGATCGACACAGGTTCTCCGGTGATTTAATATTCCTTGGCATGAGAAAAGCCTTTAACCCAGTTCCACACCCCAACCTTCCGACTAAGCACAGATCCCTTGGAATCTCTAGCTAACTACTGCTTTGGTTCACATCGTATTTGCCATACGCACACTGTCTGTTTGACTACAACGCAAGGATTTATTGCTTACTTGCATAAATATTTGTTCTCGACCATGCAAGGCACGCCCATGTAGGCATGATCAAGTAGGTGCACGTGTACAGACATTTAAGTGCATTTGTAACGACGACCATCGAAAATTGTTCATACGTTCCTGATTGGAACTGTACAATGGTGGAAAGGTGAAACAATAATTGGGCTGACGTGGGATCGGGACCTCAGCTAATAATAGCTTAGGAAGCCTAAATGGTCGGTCAGAAGGTAACTGAAGAGCAAGATCGAGAGAGATGTGACAATATACTGAGTTTGTGCGTACGTAGTGCAAAGATCCACCTTGAGATCGTAGAGTAAATAGATGAGAGTATATGCATGATATCGTATAAAAAATAGATGACAGTATATTCAGATGTAAATGCTCCAGTATAACGACCGTATATAGAGTGGTGAGGCTAGTTGACCTGCCAGTGTGAAGCTATGGATTGTGTCTCTATGCGGTGGCGAGTCACCATCGCCACGTTGCAGTGTGGTTAAACGGACAAGTTTGGTTTTTATAAGGAGAACGCTTGCTATGCGATAACCCACCAGTCCTGGAACACTGCCGCCGTTCCATTGAATGGCAGGTTCTAACTGGCTATGCTGCTTGTTGAACGTTTATGTACTTGGTTATTCGCAGTCAAGTTGCGCTCCATTTTCCGTTGGCGGATGCGTTACGCACCAGCCTAATTCGTTCCTGGGTCCGGTTCTGTTCCGACCGAGTGGTTCAGCCCGATTAGTAAGATATGAGTATCAAATCTTTTGCACGTGCTGTGTTGCTCGGCTTTAAAATCGCTTAAAGTCTCCAAGGGATATACAAAGAAATAGGTTGAAGCCTTGAAGGGTGAAATATTGTCTCGAAAAAAGTAGGTCTTCCCGGGGTAATTTGTAAAATGGGTTGGAAGTGTAGATATCAAACTTAACCTGTGTAACATTTCAGGGCTTTGTCTATGACACCTTGCTATTCCGCCTCTACGCTGACGACGTAGTCAATAACCCCGTTCGCGTAAATCAGTTTCATTTACAGTTGGCATTAACTTGGGCTTAATATTGGATGCAAGTACTTGCCTAACGAAAGCAACATTGTACAGCGTGCCCTGCGCTTTAGGGTTAATGCAGCCCGTGGAAAATGGATTTATTATCTGCAGAATGCACGGATATTTTATATGGATGCAGTGTGCCGCCAGAAGCTTTAAATTTACAACGCTCATCTCTTGTAGGGTGCACTACAGATAGGGACCTTCGCATACATTAATCCAGTTCACAATAATTCGCCGAAATTGTGAGCTAAAGCTCCGCAATAGCCTGAACAGTCCTCCTTATGGTTTACAAATCGATGCTACTTGTGGAATAAAGTCTAGCGCCCTGCAAGCCTTGCTCTTGAATAATTTTTAGTAATGCACCGTTGCACTCACCAGTTGGCGCAAGCGTGACCGTACAGGAGTCGTACCGAGGCACCGAAGTTCACAAAATGTCCTCCTAGTTCACCCGCACTTACTTATCAACGCAGATGCAAACAGTTAAAGCTGTAACACCTGTGGACATGCAGGCTCAAAAGCAACCTCCTGTTTCCATTTCAGTTGTTACAAAACACATAGGTAAATTCAAAGTTTAGCTAACTCATGATGGTCACTTTTAATCAGAAGACTTAGGTTGTCTGGAAAAGCTACAGGCGCCAGCGGTTCAATCTGCTATGCCTCGGCACTGGTGCGTCTCCCAGCGGACCCCGACCGGTTTCCGCCCATGACGTCTGTTTGCCAGCAGCTATTGCCATTTCGTCATATGCGGCAGCCAGGGATCAGCGTGCGTGACGGTTAATTAAGATTTAGCTCGGTTGATCTCCCATCGCAGCGGCCAAAATGAATTAGCTATATCGTACCAAAATCCTCACTACTCATCAGTAATATTAAATACTGGTCGGTACGACTTCAAATCTCGTGCCGTGCCAAGGAGCTATGAGGAGTTCCTAGCTCGTGAGGCTAGCCACTGTCCACTGCACCGTTCTTAACGGGCCTGGCGGTGGAAGATGAAGCTGGCTATAACTTAATCAACTAACAAGCACGCAGGTCCGCGGCTGTCACTCGTGGCTAAGTAACCGTAACTGGTTGCATCCAGCAGCCATTGGAGCGGAACCCGAGTGCCGCACCTGCGCCGAGACCGAAAAGGTCGAAGGGCCTTCGTCAGAGCTTTTCCAGACTAGCCTAATTTGGCTGATTGAGAGTGCACATGACGAATTCGCTGAAGTATTCAAAATCCGCAATACTGATATCAATACGGATTTCTTTGTTCTGCAAGTTGACAAGGATCAGTACCCCTACGAGCCAGGCCGCTTTTGATAATTCTTTCTAGGGATCGATCAAGCATTTATTGCAAGGTTCGGTTCATAAATGCGTTTTTACATGGAATCGGCTGCTGATGACCATCCGGATGGCCAGGACAAGTCTAGTCTATCGCAAATCTATACCGTTTTAAACGCCAACTCAATCTCTAATTTCCTGGACATATGCATTCACGAAGGCGAGCATTGGGAGCAGGGACCCGATCGACACTATAGGATAATCCTGCAAAGAAGTCACAACTTTCACTGCTGCCACCTCATTGAGTATGCCGTCTTAGTTCACACTTCCGGTTGCTAAGTTTGAAATGGTTCCTCTATCCTAATAAGACAGAACCACTGAACAACCTATCTTTTAGGTATATACCCATGCACGCATACGCTACTGCATGAATTGCTACGACGCGTTTCTGAAAACAGACGCGGAACGTTAAGGATAGATCCAAATTACTAGCTCTAGTCGCCAAGCCCACTTGGAACATTTAACCATCAAGCGCAAAACAATGCCTTTACTTCGTGTTTTTGGTGTACACAGCTCTATCATGAACCAACGCCTACGCATTTCACTATCGGACATCCTGTCCCACCTGCAGGTTTCTATTGTTCCGTCAAACATAGCGGCTCTCTTCTATTAAGCCAGGACCACTGAAACAAATTGCTCGAAGCTGCGCTCATGCATTGCTTGCACTCATGGTTACTTACACTGTACTTCATGACTTCGTCTTTTACTTTTCTGTAGGGCAGTCGAAACTTTGCTCAAGTTTCCCTTTACTCAGCGTAGTTTAGTTACGCCACCCAGGCCTTTGAAACAATCTACTTACGCAACGAGACGCAGCATATCAGCTTAGTATCTTTTGATGTATACATACATGTATCACTAAGAAATGCCTATTCTTTTCGTTATTATCTTATGTCTAGTTCCATTAACAACTTCCAATTATGCCTTCAGACATAACAGTTATATTCTAAGTAACCTGAAAGGCTGAACCTACTTGCGCAAGGCAGTGTACTCATCTCGTTTGCATTCATGCTCACATACATTTTTCTTTATAAATTCACCGCTTGCTTTTCTGTGCAAAGCCGTACAGACTTTACGCAAACCTCCTTTTACTTGGCGAATTTAGCTTGCACCTCACTGCAAGCTGAGACATTGTTATCAAACCGCGATGTGGCGTTTCAGCTTAGTATCTTTTGGGGTCTACCTAGATTCTTTCTTATTAAATTCCTATGCTTTTCGCTAACAACGCACATCCAGTTCCGCCCATAGCTTCTCATTGTTTCGTCAGACGTAGCTGATATAAGCCAAGAAGACAATAGTACTGACTCACATGGCAAGAGAAGGCGCATTTGACTGGTGTTTGTCTATGCCTACGTCCCCGCTTGTTCCCGATTCGATTTAAAGCTTATCTGTACTAGGACTTATATTCTCACCATTAGGTAGCAATCGCTCAGCGTGCACTAACTCTCCCTCGCGATCTGGAACCAGTTAAGCATCCAAAGCAAAGCAGCGCCTCAGCTTCTTAGCTTCTAGTGGCCACGTACTCGATAGTCATTCTGTGCTCCTTGAAAATCCGCTGCACCTGGAGTTTATGTACCCTTGCGTGTCGTTCATGTATTCATAGGTTACCTACTGTAATTACTCAAAAAGTATGTAGCTACATCCAAATTTCCGTTGTACATACGGCACGTTTGGCTATTGCCCAATCTCGTATGGTAGAAAAAATGCAAAATTATATACCCTTTACTAAACAGTGCTCTGCCATTACCAGCATTCGCACATTACAGCTTCTTTAATGCATTTGCAATATTTTGGTCATGTTCTCTGGTAAAACAAATGGGCACACATTTTTCTCTACTCATTTGTCTACAGGACAAAACGGCCACCAGCAAGGTTATCCACGGGGGACCTACCTGGTTCCTACATGGCCCGTGGGTCACCCGCCTGGACATGGTCACGCAAACAGTAATATGGGCCATGACTACAAATGCATAGCAACCCGAGCAATGTTTTCACACCCTTTCCACAAATGCACTTCATCCTTGAGCAGTATAACTGATCTCGACCATGTAAATTTAATACAGGCTAAGCCACTCAGTAGGCAAACCTAAGCTAGAGTGAAATGTAACTGCGAACAACTGCGAGATAAATCACCTTTACTGCAGACTTGCCATTGAGATGGATCAAGTTACAACTGCTGGCAGTGTTCAATAACGCGGCAGACTTTAGTCTAGTAAGCGTTTACCCTATAAAAAACACAAATGTGGGCTAAACAACACTGCAACGTGGCGCACGTGACTCGCCACAAAATATTGTCGCTGTTCTTTGCATCATATTGGCAGGCCTCAACGCTCCAGTATCACAAACCCAGTTGCGAAAGTTCACACCTTTTTACATACCCTCAGGAAATTTATATTATCCTTTAATATCCACGTAGTGCTAGGTTGCTTCTCCTATGCAAAACTTACATTTTGTTCCTTTGCGTGTATCCTGAACCTTGTGCGGCATCCTTATTTATGCCAATTTTATTATGCAAGAGAAGGCACGCTTTATAAAAGGGAAAAATTATTTATTTATTTACTCTGAAAATAAACTAAAAATGTAATAAAATATTAACACTTTGCTTAAGCAGTCATCTAATAAGTCTTGCGGTAAAATTATCGCAACTGTGCTTACAACGGCCCGTTCGGAATACGTGCTAGATGACCTCTTCATTGTACAATATAAGCTAAGTCCTACATAGATCAACTACGGTACTAATGTGGAAAAAGGCGGACACGTTTACCTTGATCTCTTCTCCCCTAAGCCTGCTCGCTGGCCGTTAGGCTATAGCTATCGCGTTGGGGTCTTTCGCTACCTGACGCCGCTAGCAATTTCCACATTGTCATACCAACCATAACCCCTTATTAGGTAGTTATGTTAACTTCTTCTAGCCACACATGGCGTATTTGTTTTGCATTTTTGCCCTGAAGTTCTGTTACTACCTCATTCACACACGGATCGCAGTAGAACACAGCACACTCGACTAGGTGCGTATTAACTATTTGGCAACTGCTAGTCTTCGAACCTTGATTTTTTTCTTGACTTTATGCCGCACCTCAAACGTATTGTATTTTAGTTAATTTTGGATTTAGTATTTTTGTAATCAGGGACGTAGAATCCAGCGTTGCCACTGGAAGCGACACAAGTATGGCTACTGGCGGGGCTGCGTATTAGCCGTTTCTTTTGTATTGCTTTTCTGTCAGTCGCATGCGGTTAAACGCCATCATCTATGCGGAGCAATTTTGCGTTAGAAGGCCCCTCCATCAAAGCTAAAGAAGTTATACGTCAGCGCTAGCCGAACAACCTCCTCGTGGTGCCATCTGGGTGGTTCGGGTTTAACCCGTTCCAGCAAATAGTTCGGCGGCAGTGTTCCAGGACGTGGTGGGTTTTCGCCTGGCAAGCGTTCTCCCTATAAAAAGCCACAAATGTCTGCTTATCAACACTGCGACTTGGCGGATGTGACTCGCCACCCACTAAAGTCACTGGCCCGTGGATATCCGGAAATTGCTATCCAACCCACGACATCAATCGCTTATTCCCACATCCCTGACGATAGCAACCAGTCAAAAATACTGCGGCACATTCAAAAACAACTTACATTGATAGACAATTACATACGTATATACACGCGTTCAGTTACATACACTGTTATGCAAAACATGTGCTTTTTGTACATTTTTGATCATACTATGTTAGCTAAACATGATCATGCCTGTAAAGGTGTGCCTCGCGTTGTCAAGAATAAAATTTTATTTATTTTATTTATTTATTTATATAGGCTTGTTTGTATGTGGCACACTTTATGAGGCTGAAAATATGCCCGCTCTGTTGAGTTTCCTTGCCGGTGGGGAGTACGACGTCCAGTTTGCTGTGGAGAGCCCACGCGTCAGCCTCTAAAAGTTAACCATCAACGGACCGCGTGCGGTGCTTCAAACTGTTTGCGGGCGCCAACATAATCCGGAAAAGCGATCCCGATGCTGGGTCGCCGAGTTACGCGATCAGCAATGCGGTTTGCCCGAATAAAGACAACAACATTCTGGACGCGCATGTGTTCCAGCAAATCAAGTTTGGGACGATGCACCGCGACAAATTTAAGGGGCTACTGCAGCAACTGGACTCGACGAAGCGTTGTGGTTGATGGCCCATCCGGACAGGTTCAGTAGCTATCTCTTGCACAAAACCGCGTGTGCGGTAGGGGAGCAAAACTGTTCGGTGGCATTAGTACGAAGATGAAGGTTTCTGAAACGAACAACTCACCTTTGTTCTGGCGAAAATAAACGTAAACGAGCATTCCTTAACCTTCTAAGCAAAATGTGTTTGAGCGGCCACACAGCAGCTGCTTTTACTGACGACGGCTTGGATGTGCTCCATACACTTGCAAATACAATCAACGGGGTAATTCCCAATCTAGTTGCAAGCCCATTCCTACTTTTTCGGCATTTACTTTGTAGCCGCTCCGGTTGTGGTTGGTTTTACGTGTTTTATGCGTTATCCATTAGTGGATACAATTGCCGCTTACTCAGGTTTTACAAGGAAATATTCCCAAGATACGCAGTCACCCGGCAAGTTAACCCCGTAAGCCACGTTGCAGCAAACGCCAGGACCATTAAAGCAGCTGGCTAGACTTGAACCACCCACCGCGGATTCGTAGTCGAGAAGTATTCTTTGGACCTTGTGTTAGGAGTAGAAGTTCCCTTTCACTTTAATGCTAAGATTGCTTACGACAAGCAAAGGCTTCCGATCAACGCGCAATTGCTGCCATCCGTCTTATCTGCCTTTCCGATTTGGTGCTGCGCAGTAAAATTAAAGCCAAACAAAGACCATTTTCTTAACTACCAACGTTGGCTTCGACTCTGGTTGCAGTGAATAATCAAACGTCTTAGTCAAATGCATATAAACGCGTGTGTAGCCGGAAGATGATGCAGATCACATTAACTTTGCTCAGCACCTTCATGACACCGTCAAGGCGTGTTTCAGTTCATTTTCATTATACACTGAGGTGTGGTATCAAACAGGTGTTAAAATGCGATACTGTTTGACCGCCGAAAGCACCTCAGGCGGCCACGAGCATCATATTGAAAAGGAGGAGCGGGGGTTTATGTCTGTGTCGTCTATCGGAGTCCGAACGCAGTCACATGTTTGAACACGTTCCCATTACCATGGATGGATGATAAGATAGATGCTCTCTTTAGGTCATGATCGTTCACCCCTATATATAGACTGGGGCTACAGGTAGGCCAGGGAGCTTTCAACAGATTGGCGCAAGCGCATTAATCGTCCCAACTGGCCTGTACACATTTCAAATTATGCATTTCCGGCGGACTACCGCGCAGGACACCTTTCCGTGCTTGATGCACGTTGCGCTGTCTGTAAACATGCCATAACTCTATCTAATCTACTTACACAACCTAATCGTGCGTTGCAAAAGGGAAGAGGATCACAACAAAATGCCTTACCCTTGATTTGGATTAAATTGTGCAGCTGAAACTGAAACTGCGGCCTATAATTCTCCATTTCTAGGAAACGGGTGAGTTACCTAGGTCACATTAAATTTGAAAGTAAAGCGCGTTGCTACTTAGCTAAATTCGGACAGGTAGACCCGTGGCTTACCCCAGGAAATTTCAACACTTCGCGCAGCTTCCTCGGTCTTGTATCAAACTGCCAGCTATCTGCTCGCGGCACTGCCAAATCTGTGCACCGCTGATTAACACTTGATGTTGGACATGGCTTTAAGGTTTTAGGCAGTTCATCAGCAATTGTTCGAGGATCTGCGAATCGCTTTATGCGGAGCACCAGCGCTGGCATACCAGTATATGACGCCATGCTCGAACACTAATTGCTGGACCCTGATGCAAGTGGTATTGATATTACTTATATTATGCTAGCGCCTACCGAAAGGAATTGCACCTATAATCGCTTATGGTAGAAGATTCCACTAGATACAAGAGCAAAATTACTGCAAACAACATATAAATGTCAGCTTTGGTGTTTTATACTAAAGTGTTTCGATGCAATTTGTTGGGTCGCAACTTCATCGTACGAACTGCTTCTCAGCTTTTAATACGTTTTAAAAGTTCGTGATCACTTAGGGCTGATCGTGTGCTGGCATAAGTAAATAGCAGAGAAGGTTTCAGGTGTCAGCATTTTGCTAGCGTAAAGCCTGCCGATGCTGGTGAGTTATCGCGGATGCTTATCAAACTTCCTAAACCGTGTCATCGTGCATGAAGCAATACATATTTGTCATACTTCTTGATGTCGCAGAGCACAAGAAATAAATTAGCATACAGTTAATCCACTGTTGAGCTTTCTACAGCGCCGCTACTCACGAGGAAAAGACAAACCAGCAACTCAGCAGACTGTCGGTGCAATTTAAGAAAACAAAGTCTTTGGTTACCGCGGACACACTTACGCGTACCCGTTGGCGTTAGGTAGTTCAAAGTGGACAGGAATACCTATGTAGCTAAACGTTTCAACGTCAGCGACCAAGGAAGCAAGGCAAAGGGTTTATGGAAAACTGCGACACGTGGAACATCCTATGATGAAAGCATCAATTGGTCGTCGGTTACGGTAGTCAACATTAAGGCGGGATATTGAGATGTACTGCCTGTCACGCAACGAAGGTCCACGGAAAGAAAACCCGTCAACAAATTGCCGGGGTATCCAAAAAAGATGGCAGATATCGACGTTATTGGTTTTATACCAAAGAAGTGCAGGGAAATTCGTCCTGCTTTCGTGACGGTGGACCACTGCATTAACTGGTGTGAACCGCTACCCTAAAAAATACAGACGCACGGTTCTTATCAAGAAACCTGTCTAATGCCTGAGTGGCTAGGTTGTGTTCACCCTTCCATTTGCACTCTGATCCTGCGGCCAACTTGGAAAGCTAGCATTTGTGGTATGTTCTGTATATTCGGCATCCACAAGCCACGGACAACAACGCTTTCCGAAAGGTTACGCATAGGTTCACTGTATGTATTAAACACCAAAAGAATTGCTGCCGTCTTTCCTAAAGCGTGAGACACCATTGTCTTGTGATCTACCTTTACCGCGATGTTTGCTGACCTAGCGCGCATAAGTGCATTTATCGGCAGGCTGAACACCACACCTGATGATGACGGGACGCAAGGTTTGTGTGCCTTCGGAAACACCGCTGCTGACAGCTTGCCGTGAAGTTAAGGCCGCACCTACTCACAAACTTTTAGTGCAATCCAGTCTGCTACGCGCACCTCAATTGATAAGGGCGCATTTGCAATGCCCCCGGGAGTCCGTTCAAGCAAGGCGTAACTGTTTGGCTCCAAGCAGTACTAGTATCAAACGACGTCCAACTAATGTTCAGGAACACTGTGAGTACGTGCTAGCTGGCATGGTCTATTGCAGCAGGACGCTTGTCACAACGGGCTCCTGGGTTGCTTTGCACCACAGAAGCTGAAGCCGGCCAGGGTTGCCAGCAACGCTGAACACAGTGCCTGCTAATTGAGGACATAATGCAACAGGTTGGTAACGTTTCGTATAGCGCAACGCTGAAGCAATACACGGGTTGCTTTTGTTATCGGACAAGTTAGGTTATTTACGTTCACCGATCAACCAACACACCAACTGCGGACTAAGACTAAAACATGCTTTTGGATATCCCCTTTCTTTACGGTTTGGTCTCCGGAACTTTGAACTTGACACTTTACTATCTTTAGTAACTTGCTCCCTAATTGCCCGCTGGCAATATTCACAAATACAAAATTATTCTGAGCACCTACTGGTTGGTTTTGCTAACTTCATCCAACTGCCCATGGAGTATTCGTTTTGCCGACTAGCCCTGCATTTCTAGTGAGACCGCCTTCCCGCAGTAAAAGTAGAGGAACTCGGAGTGTTCGAACAGTCGCGTATTGCAACGGCTGGCTAGCCGAACAACCTCCTCGTGGTGTCAGCTGGGTGGTTTGGGTTTAACCCGTTTCAGCAAATAGTTCGACGGCAGTGTTCCAGGACGTGGTGCGTTTCGTCTGGCAAGCGTATTCCCTATAAAAAGCCACAAATGTCTGCTTAACAACACTGTGACGTGGCGGTCGTGACTCGCCACGAAATAAAGTCACTGCCCCGTGGATATCCGGATAATTCTATCCAACCCACGGACACCAATCTTTTACTCGCATATCGATGACGATGGCAAGCACTAAAGATTGGAGCAGCACAATTACAAGCACAAAATACACAGCTACACACACAAACACACACGATGACATACATACATACATACGCCCTACAAAAACACACACTGCTATGGCAAACATATCAGATTTTTGCACCTTCTTGATCATGCATCGTTATGTCAAAATGATCCTGCCTGTAAAGGCGTGACTCCCCTTGTTGAGAATAAAAGATTTATTTTTTTATTTATCTTGGGATGGACAAAATTCCTTGGCGGTAGCGCTGCTGAAACTTTCATACAATACGTTGAGCGAACATTTTACGTACGTAATAGGCGGCTTTGCCGGGCAAAAGGCGGCGAATTGTTCTGGGCAGCAATTAAGAAAATGATAATCCGTTTCTCGTAAAATCACCATTCAAGTATCTTGGGTGCTTGAAAATCAAAGTGGTTTCCATTTTGAGCTTCATTGAAATCGTCAGACGTTGTAGCTTGGAAGGGAAGGTTCTACCGTCTAAGTTGTCTAAATAGCATAGGCGTTGGATAAAAAAAGATAGAATCTTTAACCGATTTACACTGAATAGCTGTGCACACAAACTGAAAGTCTTTGCAGGGAAGGTTAGGGCAGGCTGTGAATGATGATGTCTACAGGTTACCCTACAGACATGACAGTTCCCCGACCCTCCGCTATGAGTCTGCTGACAGTCTCCCACAGCCTTCCGGCGGTCCGCTTAACCTCAAAAATAACTGCCAACTGGAAGTGAATCAGACTGTCATAGTACTGCGTGAACTAGTGTTGCATTCCACGCAATGAATCTCTAGGTAGGACTATAATGATAATAATTATATGTCACCACGCATTGCTCTAAATTATCTAGGTTACTAGCCCCACATTTTGCTTTGGTTGTAGAACTGAACTAAAACAGATATGCGTCTCAGAAACACGCTTGCTTCTACGAAAAATCCTCATGATCCCGCCCACCGGTGTGTTACGTCTAACGTTTGGTATTGAAATAAGTAGGCCAAAGCATCCAGACAGTCTGCTGACAACCCTCCTTAGACTGTCAGTGTACTCATGCCTATCAAACACGGTATTTGTAGGGGACCTACTACCCGGCATTTTGAGGAAAAGATTGCACTAAGCAATTCCTCGTTGAAGATTATAAGCCGTGTTGTGTTATATGGTAGGAGTTGCATTAAAATGTTTTGAACTTCTCAAAAGTCCGTGATGGACTGTCAGCAGACACTTAATATTTGGACATTTCGGGCAGGAAGGTTGTAGCCAAAACTTTTTGCGGGTTCAGCAAAAAACGTTCTACGCCGTTTATTACTACTCCGGTCCAGCTTGTTTGGACAAGAGCAGCTTTGGGTTTAACCGTCAGCGCTGGATTTGTGTTGAAATGTTTGTGCAACCTTTTGCCTAACGGTACCTCGAGCAGGTTGACATTTTTAAGTTACAGATTAATCGGTTTAAAATTGACCGAGAGCTTCCTGTCGCCAATACAAATGTCAGACAGCAATTAGTTTCTTGCTATTCAGAAGGTAGCATGTCTCTGGCGCCTGAGTGTCGAATAAAAGTCGAAGGCCTATTCTGCTCGACCAACTGAGCACGCGGGCCTAAACCTTCCGCAGCAAGACAGTACGCCTCCCCGTCCATGATATTCTGAGAGTCACATTTTGGTGAATGTGGGTTAACTAACACCACAAGGTTTGCTCAATTCTATATTTTGCCCACCTCTGTAGTAACAGTTCTCACAGCTTAAACGTCTACCATGTACATTTTGGAACCCGCTCACTGCGGATTGACCACCTAAGTAACTTGTATACTGCTTACTTGAACTTCATCAACCATTACTACTTTAACTTTTATAAATTGGCCGCATGTTGGACTACTGTGCAATGCTCGTCAAACGGCACATTTGCATAAGCCTTTAAGCATTAAATTGTTTAATTATTAAGGTTATATTTAGCACGTTTATTTACTGTGTGAATTTCCCTTAATGCAAAGTAACTACATTACAAGTCCGCAGCTTCTGGACGCTACAGCATGAGCATGGCCTGTGCATCTTATGCTTCGTGCTTGTCCAATCGCACAGTTTTTACGCACATAAGGGTTCATTTTAAAAGGTGTGTCCCCAAGGGACGGCCGAAATATCCTGTACATACTGTCCTGCCCAGCTTATGCAATTGGTTGTAGTAAAATTGCATACCAACCATATACATGTGTCAAGCACAACCTTTGTTGCCACAGTTAGTGGTTGGATGCTGTGCATTGGATAAATAGGATAAAAAGCATTCAACAAGCAACAACAAATAGACAAAGAATGTTTTTTAATAACGCTAGACACGACTACCTATGCATGACCCTGGTGAAGCTACAGGAATGCGCAGGCACTGCACCTAAACTTCTACAAGTTTACCGGTGACACTGAGCAATTGCTGCATAGGTACAGATTTGTATGAAGATTTGTTTGTACGAAAAGTTGGTACTTGGACTTGCATATGTAGTGCTGTAGTTGGGATTATGTATTTGGTATCTTCATCGTTAGAACAAAGCAAGTGAAGCCCACGAGTTAAACTATTAGTACAATTTGCAACAACATGTCCACCCACATTAGCTTTCTCATTAACTCCATGTTTCTACAGTTCAATACGCAAGTATCTATTACTTTCCTTCGATAGATAGCGAATAGTTTGTTTACCTTTTAGGTGTACAAATGTCAAATTCGAAGAAATTATTGATGCGCTGTTTGACGACTCATTGTTGCTTAAGTAGGTTGCCTGAAAAATTTGCAAAATTTTATGTATGTAGTGGTGTAGTAGATTGATTGTATGTAGGCACTCAAACAGCCCTAACACATTCAGAAAGGCGCTAGGCCGCCGTTCCGTTTCCTCATATATTGCCAGTAGCATACATCCGCACCTCTCCGTACTGCTCACTGGTAATTTTATTTAACCAATTTAAGTGAAGAAAATACACATTTTGACATTTATAATACTGTAGTAGCTAACTGTGTTAGTCAGTATGTATGATCACAGCTGCTACTTGCATAACAGGATTTATACGCTAGCAGTGATTTTATGGCACTATACACGGAAAAACGTTGTGTACTCCAAATGGCTGTAAAAGGTTAATGCAATAGGTTGTTGTGGGTGCAAATGACTTATGTTTAACAAAGTAAGCACCACATTTTTTCGATGTGTTTTCGATCAAATTGCATGCACAATTCTATGCGCATGCTTATCTTTTGTGGTCTGTACTACTGCGTTCGGCTACATCTGGATTCTGTATGCTCTACCCTAAGTCCCTGCAAGTGTCCTACCTACTTGCGTCGCCTTTTTCTCTTTAACTAGATTGCACGATTCATCTAATCTGTGGGTTTTCGGCTCGCACCCGAACACCTCAAATGAAATAACCGACCTTAGATCTCCGTCAAATAATGTTGGCTTTACTCCTTACTGCTGAAAGCTGACTAAGCATACCAACCAGACAACGAAAGTTTGAATTCTACATGACCGGGACCAGTTTTGGGGAAAGCCCTCTTAAAGTAGCGTAGCCAGTGCCTCGTTGCTGTTCAAATTGTGGAAGACGGCAGTGTGCTAAAATAGGATGGGTTTTCGCACGGCAAGCACTTTCCATATAAAAAGCCACAAATATCTGTTTGACAACACTGAGGCGGGGCGAATTTTACACGCCACCAAATGAAGCCACTGTCTACTGCTTCTCATTGGTAACTACCTCAACAA
Source organism: Dicrocoelium dendriticum (assembly GCA_944474145.2). Classification (NCBI taxonomy): domain Eukaryota; kingdom Metazoa; phylum Platyhelminthes; class Trematoda; order Plagiorchiida; family Dicrocoeliidae; genus Dicrocoelium; species Dicrocoelium dendriticum. Next base: position 43,579,937 of record OX104062.1, read on the forward strand.
CTCTAGTTTATGACCACAACGGCATATGCACCCGTGAAATAATTTTCGACCCCTGTATGTTGCAGACACCAACCTTAACCGTATAATGTACTTACGCTTACAATACTCCTGTAGATCTTTCAATCACTTGCCTATGCCTGTACTGGTATTGGCCGGTTTATCCATAAAGGTAGTTAGTCTCGCAGATAGACCATACTGAAGTGCTTAAATCTACAAACATCTTTATTAAGGCCCACACTGCAGCCGCTGGGGACTTTTACGGATTCTACCCGTCATGCGGTTAACATGCCGGAACTGCATCTTTATACGGTGTTAACTCCAGATTGTAGAGTGGTTGGCAAACAATCTGGTTGGGTCCACCGGCCATAATACCTTAGATGACAACGGACAGGTGGGCTGGTGTCTAGTCCCTGTGCAGAAAGATCCCTTGTGCTCAAATCTTTATACGGCGCCTGGCTTCAGTCGTCTACCCTTGTTACATACAGTTGTTGGCGTGCCAATCTCTTGTGAATGTGCAATACGGTACGAGTGGTGCAGGAGCCACATGACCGGTCTTGGTCCTACAAATGGCGACTCTCTGCATGTCCACGCAGCGCTCAGGTCGGAACTTCTGAGGCCGCGCCTAATTAAGGGCAGTCCTCTGAACCCAGTGTTGCTTGGTCTGTGAATCAAAACTGTACACCTAAGTCCCACCATTACATAGGATCCTTCAAACTGCATTGTTACGTCCACTATCAAGCGTGGCAAGCATGTTGTGGCACCAATTTACTCAAATGGCTTCCTGGTTCTTACTGAGCTGCTGGGGTACCCAGCGTGTGCAAAACTCTGAGATCGTTCTGCTCAGGTAGGTTGATAAAGGTTGATTCCTTTGAGGTCTTCATGATAATCCGCAGCTGTTCCACTTTTACGCACTCGTTCTACTCTAGGACTGCTTGCGCAGCAGCTATGCAGCGCTAGCATTTACACGTCGACCACACAAGGCATTATTATCCACGGACTGCCTGCTACACTTGAACACCGCGAACTACGCAAACACAACGGTTCTTAGAGGCGCAAATTTACAGAACAATTTACGCAAGCGTTTATCACACCGGCGCTGCTTCAAACCACCTTTGTCGTCATGAAAAGTCGTCACACTTCAGTGGCAACCACGGTGCTATACATACAGACAAAATATAGAGACCTTGGTGAGCTGCGTTGGGCCGCTACCATATAGTTATGTGAGTTGAAAACACTAAACAATGTAAAAGGTAGATTACAACTCTTATTTCGTTGCCAGATGAGCTGCATATAACCTGTGTATTGTGTATTCGCAGTCCAGTTGAAGTGCTCTCTTATGGGACTTGCACAGGTTTCCCAATTCCTTATGTTAAGAAGTTGCCCCAGGTCATCAATGAATGAAACTACGGAGGCTATAAAATAAGTACTTGAGAAAACCATACACAAGGAGATGTTAACATACATCGCATGTTTGTGCTGTTCCTTTTGTCAAGCAATTTTCAAAAAAGCAGTTCAACCGGTCACCAACCATGCTCCAAAGGAATGTGCTGTTGCTGCGGGAAGCGGTCTGCAGGTCAACTACAAAATGTAGACCATGTTTACCGGTTCCTCTTATACCTCCTTTGGCATAAGAGCATTTTCAAAAGAGCAAAAGCCAGCAGTGGCGCTGAAGTACACTAATAATACAAGACTTGAGTCTTTCAACAAACAAGGAAAGCGCTTTCCGCTTCTTTGGAAGTGTGGGGAGCAAGTGCAACAGACGTAATTCCGGACGTGGGATGCCAGGTGGCAATGTTTATGCTTCTGGGGGTTTCCAAATAGTAACCCTTAGAAAACATAGCGGAAGAAATAGCTTAGTAATATGTATTACCCCTGAAAATCCTAGAACAAACGCTCGTGCTGAAGGTCGATCGTAGTTTCGGTTGCATAAAGGAGTATGACACTGCATTACGTGAAACCGTACCGATAAGAGGAGGGTTTGTATAATGCGTTTTGAGTTAATACTAACGGCTGTTGGCTAATCCGCACATGGTACGACTGTTTTTCTCAGAATACGCTGTAGCACCTAGAGCTAAATGGTTTGCACTAGTTGCGGTCCCTTATCACAGCTTGTGACCTCTAATATCAACTAAGCATTGCAGTTGTTCCGGTTTGCATAAACTTGTTTCCCTACCTAAGCGGCAAGTAGAAAGAAACCGGATACCGGTTTAGAAGTGACTTGGTAAAGGTTGGCCGTAATTGACGATTCTTTGCCGGGACATGTGGAAGCTGTGCAAACGTGCGTTGTTACCTCCGCGGTTAACAATACTAAAATATATATGTATTTCGTAAATCGACCTGCCAAGTAAAGTATGGCTTGTTCTGCTTTGCCTGGCGTTGGTCGCTTAAAGTAAACGTGGGGTAATAATAAGTATTGTCCTTTACGGTTTTTGTCTAACGAGCATTCAAAACCGCAGCTAAAGCACCTCACATGCAAAGCCAAACATGCCATGCTTAATGGCTTCATCCTGGTGTTTTGCTGCAACCGTAAAACTTAACCTGTCAACCAGTGCCACAGGCTTCTAAGTAAATCCGTTGCATGTATTGCAAACCCTAAAATGTAGCACTAGGTAGTGCGAGCGTCTTCATCCGTGTGTTTATTCCTTGATCAAGAGGGATAATTCCATGTACTTACGTACGTATCCTGCTAGTAAGCAATCCATGACCGCTAATAAAAGAATGTTCCCTAGCGCCCGCAAAATTTAATGCAGACAAGAAGCAGGCATCCGTATGTACATCGAATTGCTTTCTGCTTGTCATTCAACTTTGTGGTGTCGGCTGTTACAAGCTGAGTTTTACCACGTTCGTCCAACGCCGGCAGTAAGTAGCTTGTTGTTTCACAAGCTGTGCTAGCCGAAACAACAAGTGTTGTTGTTAGTGTTATTTAATCCTTACAGAAAGTTAGTAAGGGAGTTGAATGGTATGGGTAGAAATTCTTCACATCTTGATTCACTCAGACAGCCGTCACGCGCCCGGAAAAGCACTGTAGGCGGGTATCGTCGGTTTGGGAATCGCTAGCGGTGCGCGTTCAATCGGACCCTGGTAGGGCTGGGACTCGCAGCTGTTGCTACTCCGTGGGCGACACCCCTGAGCTCCAGGGGACTGCAAAACCATCCTGAATACATTACTAGATGTGTTGTAGCGCCGCTCATCATCCACTGACTTACACGTTTTTGAGGTGTACAGGACAGGGTAGACCCTCATCAAGAGAGAAGTTTGTCAAACTTAGGCTGCCGATTGACCTAGTGCAATTCAAACAGTTTGGTCGGGGTACGGACTATTAAAGGGTAGTAGGGGTTAAATGACATAGTTAGACATTCGTCACGTCTAGTGGCACGCGTCGCTCAAAGCTTAGCGAAGGGCCACCCTGTGCTCTGCACAACAGTAACGTATAAGTCATTGGATAAGGAGAGGCGCTATATCACAGCTAGCAACGTATTTACGATGGACGCTGCCGTCCGCCGTAGCTCCGTGGTCTTAACCGCGGAGCTGCCGACCGCCGAGTTGCGGGTTCGAGCCCTACAAGGGTCCGATGGAACGCGCCGCTACAGATTCCCAAACCGACGATACCCGCCTACAGTGCTTTTCCGGGCATGTGACGGCTGTCTGAGTAAGTCTAGATGTGAGGTATTTCGTCCGTTATTAAACAAGCTACAAACTTGTAAACCGTGACAATGTAACCAATCCTAGTAAACTGCCAAACAAACCTTGCCTGCCAAGCTATTAATAAAAACAAATACTTAATAACAATTGATTAGTACAAACCAGAATACCCGACAACAAGAAAATAATACTCTATATACTGAGGCAGACAAAAATACAAAGGGTGCGAGTGCTATGCATGGTGCTACCTCGTCCAGCTAAACATAAATAAATATTCGGAGAATAATATAATTGCATTCTCAACAGAACAAGGCACACTATGATATGGCGTGATCAGAAAATTCACAGATCAACTGCCATAAGCAAGTTTGGTTGCAACGCTTTAGGAAAATTTATAAAGGACCATGCGTGCGTGTTTTTGTGTACAGAAACGTAATTTACCCAGGTGCGTGCAACAAAACCACACAAGGAAACTTGGCGTCCTATAATATGATCGTAAATTACAGTTATCACCATAAAAAGCATTTCGTACTAACCTTTAAGCAAAGTTACGTTGGATGTGTTTATGGCGTCCATAAAATAAGCATATAACCCTACAGGGTGGTTAGAGGTTGGTGGAGAAAAGTCAGGTATTGTGGGCATCAGCAAAGGTAGAGGCAAAATATGGAGAGCGCTCATAAGCGTGCTCGTGGTGCAGTTGGAAAGAGTAGGAGTTATTCGTGCTGTTGCCGAGGATATTTTTCGTACGACTAGTTATTAGTACTCGTAGTCCGTTTAATGGCAAATGCCAATGCCCACCGACCGAGTGGTATTGCGTTGCTTAATACGCATATACGACGCTGGCTGGGATTCTCCGCCAAGAATTTGGAGACTTCGGTGTACAGATAGCCCTTACAACTGCTAACGAATCAGGAAAGCTTCCTTAGTGTCTTCGTCCGGGCACTAATGTATGTTAGATCTGCGCAGGAAAGGAGTAATCGGGTGTGGTCTAGCCTGAACCGGTAGATGGAGGAGGTGATAACGTTTAAATTATAGGTTGTTCACGGGCCAGGTGGACAAAGCAAAGCACCATGGTAACGATAGTTATGCAGGTTTGAGTTTGGCATACCAGGATATGTGAGGATTTTGGGAAAACCCCTCTGGAACAGTAGGTGAAGTACCTAAGGTATAAAACCTGCAGGTAAGTATATGTTTCAAGAAATAATGGGTGATCCCAAATGTTAAGTCCCGAGAGAAGAATGTTTTAGTAAGGCAAGCGCAGTAAAGTAAAGTGGTGATTACGGCATATCATGTCCGACTGAAGCAATGTAAACCGTAAGCCCACTGGTAAGGTTGGAATACCGTACAAGTAATGAAAAGCCAAGAAACTGGATATTTTGGAGGAATGTCCGATAATAGAATAAACGTTGAACCCAGCCGTTCATTACCCCATGGCAACCCTTTTGGTTAAACGAACCGTGATATTAGCAAGTTTGTTCCGACAAGCGAGAAGTAACTTATTTCTCTATCTGACAATTGTGGACAGCCGAATAAAGTTTAATCGCACAAAAAATGGTCATCACGGGGATGAAATGACGACAAAAGTCCGACAGAACAGAGCCCCACTCACATAGGGGAGGAAGGAAAAGTGAATGTTCATTTGATGTCACTGCTAACTGGTGATATGTTGCGCCTTGCGTTTATGCTAAATGCCACACTATATATATCTGCTTTCTGACTAAGGTCGTGCCAGAGAAAGTGTCAGACAACGTCAACTACATCGTAGGAGTCTTGAGGCTTCCATCTTGTGAGAGAAAAAACAACAGCATACACATGTGAGGCTAAAGATAGTCCTAGATGAAAGACTTACTGAAGTTGCTGCGACAGAAACGGGTATCCTGAAGTAGGGAGGTAGCTGATAAGCACAAGTGAGACAACCACGCAGTCACAGATTTTTAAGACACGTAGAAGGCGGAAGCCAAGACGCATATGTTTAGGGAATGGAGCAACTAGTGTAAGCTACATGCTGGTTAAATGTGGGTATTGATAAGACTTAAAGTTGAAGCATAAACTTCCAACCATAGAATAAGAAAGATACAAACCGTTCAGGGAATCAGTTGTTTTAACCCTATCGGAAATAGGTCTCAAAATGTTTTGCATAGTACTATTAAAGAAAAGGATTGATGAGAGCAAGAGCAGTGGATATGTCAGAGTGAATAAGCCTTTAACAGGTAACAAGAAGAGAAGTGTAAAAAGGAAGACTGTAAAAAGGGAGCGAACACGTAATGTTTAATTTTAGAAAAGCTGAAGCTTGTCAAAGAGGATGAGGAAGGCATAAGCACGAATGGGCTTAGGCTAAGCTGAGGCGCCAGCCAACCTCTGAGTGGGCAGGTATGAATAGCGTAACGAGAGTAAATTCCAGTACGTAAGCTGGCAAGTAGCAAGTTGTAATTGTAAGGAATATGATAAGCAAGAGAAGACGATATAATAGGTTGCTAAGTGTAAACAGTCGATACTTACGGAATGAGGCGTTTCACTTGATCAGGCACCGTAAAGCAGATCGGTAGTGGTCCTGAACCTGTCCGGAAAATAAAAATAGTTCAGACTTGATGGACACCACTGCTTAAGTTTTTAAGGAATATGTTTACGTTGCAGGCGGACTGATAGTACCTAGAGAGACGGACATGGGTATCGTTAAGTAAGTAAATCAAAGAAAGCAATGTAAAGTATTAGAGTACACGACGTGCACACTTAGTACCACCACGAAAAGCTTAACGGTGATCATTTAGTTCCATTGTGCACAACTTGGTGCTCCCATAAATGTACTTTGTTGCTTAGAGGGTTTAGCCTGGACTTGACGATTAAGTTAGAGTTTGGAGGAACCTAAAACAAAAGACCCGTCTGTCAAAATCGTCTCCTATTCCAGCTGCTGGTGTCGGGCCGCCTATGCAAAAGTAAGGAAAAGCTATACTAAAATTGTAAGGGTAAAAGTAACGCTGCCGTTTCAGCATAATCCTAAGAAGGAAGCCAAATACTAGTAAATGGAAAAGCTGCTTTGGTGTGGCTTTACCAGTGTATCTGACCGCCAATTTGATACATAAAATACAGGGTTCTCTTCCCGGGCTAGGCGCGTGCGCTCCTGCAATTAATTTCATCTTCTTGCATTCAGGGGCAAGCTGGGTTATTTTGTTAGCCCATCGTGCAGAGTGAGTTAGCTGGGGAACAAGAGCGTTAAGCGATGGTCTCAATCTTTTCGTTATTAACTAGTAAGCGAGGGTTTCGTGTGGCATACCATATAGTAACATTATGTAACATCCCATAATTGACTACAACCAAGTACTGTTATCTAGGTATGCATTAAACTGACTTTATGCTCAGTCGCCATCCACATTTTCTCTCAAACCACCATGAGCAAAATAAAATAACGTAGCCAAACTACAAAAGCAAAAATACATAAAAATAAAAGCGACGTTGACAGTTATGCGACCAGAGCAGCCCTAAATAAGCCACATCCTTTAAAATCACTTAAAAGCGGACTTTCATTTATTACTACAAGATGAATTGAAGTGTGGACAACATAAAGGTTAACTTGCTGCAGCACAGCATGAATTCCATTAGTAATGTAGCACATACAAATGCAATGCGTTAATGCAAATAGCTTTACGGCTTACGGTTAATTCGCATTTTCTCTCTTGTTTCATGCCTGGAGCTCCCTAGCTGACATTTAATATCAATATGAATATTTCAAATGAATACCAGAAGCAGATATTTTGCCTGGGAGACGCTTTTCTATATGAATAAATTGTCATTCATTGCAGCCTTTCCATTGGCCGAAACAAATGGGTTTCGTGGTATGCATTACTGGACAAATACTTTGCACTTACTACACATGTAAAACTATTCATTTTACTCTTACCGTTTACTTGTCCGTAGAGTTCAGTGTTTCTAATCAATAAAACGTACCTCGGGAAGAATGCGGATGCCTTATTATGTACAATTTGGCATATTTCATTTCCGAAATAATTCGATTTCTTTTTTTATTCTTCCTCCAAAAGTCGTTTCTTAGTTACCCTGAAGACATTCCGCAGTTTAAGGTTGACCAATAAATAATATTCCAAACTGTTCCATTTATGAGGTACCCACTATACAGGCCAAGCAATGTTGTCAGAACAGGACAGGACCCATGGGCGATAAGGCACTATCCTGTCATGCATCAGCCAACGTAAAATCTGGGTATATCCTGACTGCTCCTAACAGCGTCAATAGTCGGTCAGTAAGAAGCATTGCTAGGTACTAGTAGTCGCTCAACTGGTACGATGGTAGTGTTCCAGGACGTAATCGGTTTCCGCTTGGTTGGCATTCTCCCAATCAAAGCCAAGAATATTCCTTCAAAAACAATGTAAATTAGCGTATGTGACGCTCCACCAAATAAAGCCACAGCCCATTACCTCAGGCTAGTAAGTCGATTGGCGCCAACTTTCACTATGTTTATAAAGCTTGATGCCTTCCCATCTGCATAATTGGTCGTCCCACCGTTTGCTGCGCATTCATCGTTGATTTTTGTATTAAAGTCCCATAAAACCGGTGTATCCTAAAATCACTGATAGTCTTTTCTTCACGTGCTTTTCTAAGTAGGCATCAGCAATCATCAGCCTGTTGTGGCTGGAATATCACTGCACCGTATGGCAGACTGGTTGCACCTATGAAAACATGCCCGACCTCTCGAACATTAACGTTAATGTTTTTTACTTTATACAACTTGTACAGTTTCAACTATTGCTATCTAAACTAGTTTCTATTGCTACCGTTACGGTTGCCGTGAAACGTCCAAACAATTACACTTATGTGATCGCGTTTCCGTTGGCATGCCTCGTATGGTCGAGAGTAGAGAAACAGTTATTTAATCAATAAAACCTATCTAATTAGATCCTTAGTAAGCATATAAAGGTGGGTAAAGCCGTTGGTGCATCCTTACCTTTCTTTACTAAAAGGTAGCTCTCTCAGGAGTTCAGGTACAATGAAGCGTGCCTGCCAAGCTGTGCAGTGTTTAAGTCCGTCTGTCCCGCTGGCCGACAAAACTTGGCCTTCAACACTGCTTTAATAATTGCAGGCTAGATGCATGTTCACCTCTGAAATGAACTAAAGCCGCTCCTGTCACAATTTTACAGCGTTGACAGAAGTCTGCCCGTTAATTACTAGTTGAATAATTTGACAAGTATACGTGTCTGCCTCAAGAGTTTTGGATCAGCACCCCGTTGCAAAACCCTACCGACCGAATGTGTGCGCAGGTAGCTTGGCACAAAGCTGCCCGAAAACAAACTCAAGCGGGACCGGTACGCTTGTATACGGTGAAGGATATATATATTTGCAAATGTCTACGAATAGACATAATGCCATCAGATACCATTGGATTCAAACGAAGATACAGAAATAGTAAAATAAAACACAACACAACAATGTCCATGATTTCCTCAGCGGGCAAGGTACTACCCGGTTGCTAAAGCCGAAGTAGGGTGTTGACTTAGGGGACATTACCCCGAGCCTTTGGCTGAATTGTTTGTCCGCAAGGCAGCGGAGCGAATTCATGGAATCGCGCCCATTGGGAGCCGGTGACTGATTGCTCAGTTCATATGCATTTCGTTGGTTCCTTTGTCAAACAGGGGCCAAAATGCTCCCCAGAGGTACAGCAAGATATTGCTGGAATACAATGCTTCGCCAGGATGAAGTAAGGGGCAATGACTTTATTTAGTGGCGAGTCACTTCCGCCACGTCACAGTGTTGTTAAACGGACGTATTTGGCATTTTATAGGGAGAACGCTTGCCAGGCGAAAACCCATCACGTCCTAGAACACTGCCGCCGAACCATTTGCTGGAACGGGAAAATCCCGAACCACCCAGCTGGCACCACGCGGTGGTTGTTCGGCAAGCCAGCCACGGTGAAAGATATTGCACATAGGATCCACTGTAAACCTTGTCCACAACTAACCAGCAGACGGCCCCAGCTATGCAAACTGTCCTAACGTTCATTGTGCAACCTATAGTCAAAATGCACAACGTTCCAAATATTAACGTTTTTTCAAATATTCGAAATTCAACCTAAATACTGGCCTGGCTATCATCACAAATCGCAAGGTACAAATTCCTGCTCAGTTTCATTAGGCCAACTACAACCTGTCAATTTTAACTAACTGGATATGAGGAGCCTACTTTATGTTCGAGCACCCCCAATTGCCCAAAGGGAGGTTTTATAAAAATCAATTTACCGATGTAAGCATCGCTGCTGCATCGTTGCTACCTTCTGACATACAAATCCAATTTTAAAGAACGTGAAACGTTTCTACTAAACAGCATACAACTGTTACAATGACGCTGTTGCTAGCGCCTACTTTCTATTACAAAAAATGCAAACACGGGAGCCACGGATGTCAATATTTGCTCAACGACGGCGGATAAATACACGTAAAGTAATCTTCATAAATAGGTAATGTATGCATAAGATACATGAAACAGGCAAAAGCAAGCATGCACCTTGTACTGCTCATTGCAGTTTCCGTTGAAAATGAAGCATGCAAGACAAGGAGAATGTACCAAAAGTTAAACGTGTTATCAGAATCAAATCATTCACTACCCTTAGACCAGCCACTGATCAGACAGGGATAGTACTGCTCTTAATACATCCATTCTATCAACAAAGTTGACTTAAGTGTGTTTGGGTACAGAACAGAGTACGTTATTAAATTGGTAGTTAAACTGAAGTGCATTGTTCAAACGAAAATGTGAAACTATTTGATCCACTTAACGGTGCAAAACGTGATTTCTAGTGGATATGTTCCTGTCTGGTAAATTTATAGATAAATAATTACGGTTTATTCTGCAGATGTTCGACGGTTGCCCAGCTGGAAATGAGCACTAGATTAAAAGTGATGACGGATTATAAGGCTAAATACACTGATGATTACTAAGTGTACGATTGTTAAACCGGCTTCGTAGAAACAAGTTAAAGGATACATCCTTCACAGCCGAAATAGTGGTGCACGCTTATAAGATAGGATGTAGATACCTCGTACTCACTAGTCTCAATCAACTTGTGTGTCAACGTCTCGGGTCTATAGGATGCAGGTTCTGTGAGAATGTAAGCCATACTGCTACATATAGAAACCGCCTGCTGGGCTAAGTATGATGGAAAACTGCGCAAACATAATTAGCTAGTTGATTTGACAATCAAAATATATTCTTTTGGGCATGCTTAAGTGTGCTTGAGAAGCATGGTTAGTACAATTTCTTCGGAAGTTCTGTAATCTGCAGGGATGTGGATACGGTTGTAGTGTTTACTTTTAAGCTAGTGCTCACCGTTGCGGCACTGCTTTGGACAGCAAATCACCATGTGAGTGGGTGGATAGCATAGTCATTGTAAATATTTATTAGCAGTCCTTGTTAACGAATGACGAGGCAATAGTGTATTGGGAGCTCGCTTCATTCGTTTTCTTTTGTTTTGGGCGCATGAGTTTGCCCAGTTAGTCACCTTGGATTTGTGACAGAGTGGCAGTGTGTGCGGTGAATACCTCATGTGCAGCGGCATTGCTATTTTGTATTTGTGGTACGGCTTAGGTGAATGAGCCAAGGGCCGTGCGTGCTTCCCACCTAAATCCTTGTTAGCTACATCCGTCCTAACTCAGACATTAAGCGGATCCTTAGTGCAATGCTCGATCCCCAAACAATAGCACATTGCTTTCTTCATACCACAGAGAAGAGAGTAAGGTGGATAGGCCTGCAGAAGCCTATTATGCAACATTTTGGAACCGAGCATTGCTGTCTCTCTGTTTGGCTGCCTCTTGTCCGTTGCCCGTTTTTCCCGAGATTCCCACAGTTACTTCCGCCAAAAAGAACGTTTATCCGCTGGAAATGGTCGACCCATCTTCAAAAGCTTGATCCTTTCTCCGGGAAATGAAGAACCCACACATCGTTCCAAATGGAGCTCTTTCCGCTATTCTGGAGACGCTACATTCACGGGGCCTAAGCAAATGGGTTTAGCTCACCTCGTACTCAGAGAAAACCATTTACTCACCTAGAATAATATATTCACATGGATCCCCGTTCCACAACCCAAAACAAACAACTCTGGCGTGATTATCTCCACTGCCACTAACATTCCGATTCTCCAGTCATCTGGAGCTATTTTGATGTCATTTCACGGACATCGCTTTGCTCGTACACGTGGCTTTTCCGATGGCCCTTCAAGGAATTTTCACTTCTTTATGCAGGCAGTTAAACTTACTTAAATTTGAAGGAATCCCGAATCAACTTTGCGGAGCATGGCATTTTTACCTGTTATGCACATATTCAGCCACAAGAAGCAACTTCACTCACCGACCCCATGAAAAGTCCAGCGTAGATAGCTGGACACGGGTTGCGAGCAGAACCAGAATATAATAGAAAAGCCTGCCTCTATTAGCAATGTGTTTACTCACCTGCATCATTATCATTCGACTCTTCGAATCTTTTGCATCATTGACTGGCTTCAACGCCTGCTGCCGTATCCGTTCTAAGCCACTCGGCTAAACAACGAAGAACTTTGGCTGTCAACCGACTGCGATTAACAGAGTGAAACATCGGTCCATACGATGCATAGCTGATTAGCACTACCTTTAAACGGAAGCTACGGCAGTGTTCCAGGACGTGGTGGGTTTTCGCCTGGCAAGCGTTCTCCCTATAAAAAGCCACAAATGTTCGCTTAACAGCACTGCAAGGTGGCGGATGTGACTCGCCACAAAATAAAGTCACAGCTAAACCTTTCACACGGACGCAGTCCTCAGCCTTCCACATCCAACTTATGCAACCAATCCTACTAAGAAGAATGCTTTGCTGGAGCACAGTTCATCCCTATTTTGTAATGGTCGTTGGTTGCACCAAAACCTTTCTTTGGCTCCTGTGCTCACCGATCACCACCTGGGTAAATTACCCCCAGCTTGTGTCTTGACGGATTTTTGCGCGCCACAGCGCCATCATGTTCCTTGGTCTGACTATTACCTGACAATATGCTCACTCATATGAACTACACCTTTTTTACCTTTCATTAAAACGAAATATTTTAACATTCCAAAGAAGCTAGGCTTGTATGCATATTTGATCACGCCTTCACAGGTATGTCTCGTTTTACCGAGAATATACCATTTATTTATTTATTTATAGTTAGCAGCTAGCGAAAGCCGGGCTTATGCATTGGAAAAATGCTTTCCATCGACTTAGTAAAGTCATTTAATGCAATGCTGCATCTGAACCCAACACCTAAGTTGAGATTTTGTGATGCATCTGGCGCGCCATTTTTGCAGTTTTCTGCCTACCTAACTAAAAAGCAGCGGCTCTTACTCGTGAGTCGCGGTCAGCCACTGACAAGCTGTGCTTAGCGGTATCCCGCAAGGCAAAACGTTTTTACCGATGGTGGTTAAACAGCCCGCATCATCTTCCTTTAGAAATGAAGATGCTATAGGTAATGTTTACGGTAGGCTGTAATATTGAAACTTTATAACAATCATGGGTCCTCTAGGCAAACTAACGCTTCTATTTTGAGCTCTGAGACTAGTCTACTTGCCGGCTACCTCCTGGAAGTCAGTAAACTTTTTCGTCCATTCACTAAAGCAGCCTTTCCAAATTAGCATGGTTTAGTCGTTAGGATTTTCTCCCTGTCTTTAATTAACCTGTTCAACTTCGCCTCCATTTATTGACTATACCAACGTAATAGTACTGTAAGCGTGCCACAATTAGTGGTCCAGAGCAAGTCTTAGTAGCCCTTGACTAGCAAAGCAGGTTTTATTCACACAGGTAGGCAAGCTTTCCTTCAGATACAAGTTTACTGGTAACTGAAAATTAAATAAGAAGAAAGTGTAAAACGAAGCACGTGTAACGTGCTTAATTTCTAAGCCTACCTCTAATGCATGCAGTGACGCATCACAGTGACAAGTTTCTTACTGTCGACAGGCAGTCCCACAGATAAGTTAGGATAGAACTTGGGTTAGAAGCAGCACGATGTCATTTGGGACGCTAACTTCTAGGCGTGTAGGAAAAGCAGAGAAAGCTTGATAAACCAACATTTAGCAAGTAGAAAAAATTGTTCATAAATTAAAATGCAAACTGTTTTCGTTGTCTACCTATTCGCAAAACCACCGTCCAACAACACCCTTTTTAGAACCACTACTGCAGATAAAGCAAGTATTCATAAATATACAAAATTACTGCAGTCATTTTTATTTATCAATTACAATTACAGCGGATAGGATAACACAAGGACACATTACATATATAGCGCGAAATAGTAAAACCAAACTAGATGGCATCCAAATTATAATAATCCCAAAAAGAAAGGAGGAGATTACGTTAACAAGGAACATGATAAAAAATAACAATTCATGCGCACTAATGTGCCTCGACGGGGAATCGAAACCCAGTCAACGAATTTCCGGTCCGCTGCTCTACCAATAAGCTACCGAGAGCTAACGATTAGGTGCGCAAAGTTTAATACACGACATTTACTTGGTGCGCGACGTATTGCCAATGAGCTCACAGTACCTGTCCTGGTGTTGCAGAGTGGCTCACTCACCCGTCATTTCCCAATGGAACGAAGTGCCTGTAATTCGGATGTCCGATGGGCGACGGTAAATAAACTGCGGATGTTTGTGATGATGCGCATGCATACAATAAGGCTGTTAGAGAGTTAACAACGTATATGCTAAGACACAGCAATGTGCAGATAATCAAATTATGCAAGGGGGCTAATGAGACAAATAGGTTGCAGCGAGAGTGATCTAAGGTTCGATTGGCGGTAAGGCAGGGGAAAGTTTGGATGCATATATTCTAAAGGAATAAAGGTCATTGAGGTACAGAGTGGCTCCTAACATGCTTAAGATAATCGCGGATGCATGGGGCCTACGACCACTAGCTACATACTAAACAGAGGTGCCAAACTTAAGGTGATCGACAGATGGTGGCGCTAGGAAAGATTACCAATGGCCAGATGTAGCCATTCCAATAAGACGCTTGATCCTTAGCGTATGCCTACAGTGTCACAAAGTGCATTAACAAACCAGCGAAGGTAAGTGATAGACATTCCAGTAGAATGTATAATGGAGAGACAAGGACTGTATCCTTGCAAGCTCAAGATCTGCGCAGAAGAAACTTGGAGCCTACAAGGAATCTCCGCAAAATAATGAAGAAGATAAGCAGAGTGATAGATAGTGGAGCTAGGAGAGAGCGTATCAGCGGCCAGCAAGCGCATTCCGATTAGGCCTACTAATTACCAGGGTATACCTACTTTGACAGAAGAAGTGCACAAACTGGCGAAGGTACGTGATGCAAACAATTCAAGAGTGTAAATTTTGGAGAGATAAGGAGTGGCTCCTAGCGCAAGGATTTATGCTACCTACGATGACGCGCTGCAGCTGAAAAGTGGTGACTTAGGTAATACAAAGAACTGATACCGATACTAGGCGAGATAGAGAATATTGACGACTAGCAGTGGCATTGGGGTGAAGCTTTCTAGTAGCTAGTGAATACCTAAAGTGTCCCAGAATAAGTCAACAGACAGCAAATGAATGTGACGCAGACAGTCACAAAGCATGAAGTTTGGAGATAAAAGAGGGTGGCTCTTAGAAAGCTCCGAATATGAGCAAAGATGCGTGGAGCCTACGACCACTAGTTGCTACTAAATAGTGGTGCTGAGGTTAAGCGGATCGACAGATAATGGCGCTACGAAAAACTTTAGGTGGCCAAATGCAACCATTCCATTAAGCAGTTTAGTCACTAGTGTGTTCCTACAGTGTCACAGAATACATCAGCAAGCCGGCGGGGGTAAGCGATACAAACAGCCTAAAAGATTACAGTTTGGAGATACAAGGAATGTCTCTTAGTAGCTTCTCGGGGTAATGGAATCGGTGCATTGGGTATTAATAAATAAACAAATAAATAAATATTTAATTCTCAAATTCATAGACACACCTAGATCATTTAGCTCTCGGTAGCATGGATGCAATCAGAAAGCATGGGACTGGTCATATAAGGTTAGATTAATGCAAGGTACAGATTTGACTGTCTAGTTAAAGAAATGCAATCCGATGGGAGGAGGAACAAAAGACAGCCAATTAAGAAAAGAACAGGGGCCATAGTGGAGCAAAGTATACTGATTAGGAGTAGCGAAGCCAACGAGGCTCTCTAAGGTAATGTGGATAGTGTATTTGGTCTTCTTAATATTTGCCGGTAACGTCAAATAGTCAGAGAGGTCAGAAAACAGGAGCCGAAATACACGAGACTGTATTAGTTGACGCAATGAGATTTAGTAGTACAGTTAAGTTTGGAAGACAAAGGGAGCTATCAGCAGAAATGGACATGTTAGATATAGGAGAGTTTAAATTAGTTAGATAGGTATAAGCATCCGGTGCGAAAATTTCAATATATAACTTCTACTGGGTGCGCGACGTATTGCCAATGAGCTCAGGGTACCTGTCCTGGTGTTGCAGAGTGGCTCACTCACCCGTCATTTCCCAATGGACCGACGTACCTGTCCTTCGGATGTCCAATGGGCGATGATAGATTAATTGTGGATGTTTGTGAGTAGTGTAAATTTCGTAGAAATTAGAAGTCACGATTAAAATTCGGGCACGATAATGTGCCTCGACGAGGGTCAAACTTTACACTACTCACAGACATCCACAGTTAATCTACCATCGCCCATTGGACCGTACGAAGTACAGGTACTTCGGTCCATTGGGAAGTGAAGGGTGATAGAGCCACTCTGCAACACCGAGACAGGTACTGCGAGCTCATTGGCAATACGTCGCGCACCAAGTAGATGTCATGTATTAAACTTTGCGCACCTAATGGTCAGCCTTCGGTAGCTTAGTGGTAGAGCAGTGGACCGGAAATTCGTAAACAGGATTTCGATTCCCCTTCGAGACATTATTGTGCCTGAATTTTAATCGTGACTTCTACTTTCTTCGAACTTTACACTACTCGCAAACATCCATGATTACTAAAGAATAAATTTCCACCCGTGTACTTGAGTGTTGGCGCTTTTGTGTTAGTCATCTTTACCTAACCAATGAATAGTTTGCTTGGTTGTCAGCAAAAAGTAACCACAAATTTACAACTCAATTACTACAGGACTGCAGAACGAACAACGGTGACGAAGGCCATAATAAAACTGGTCTATAATAAGCTTAAGTACAACGTACCTGTAAAGTAATAGTTATGTTCCTAAAAGCGACGTTTTTAGCGTAAATAAATTTAAAAATTCAGTGGATTATAAGTTCTTTGTAATACAAAGAAAAAGACCTTATTTAATAGGGATTTTCTGAAAACGTTTGTCGGCAAGCAGTTTGCTATTCCTCTTAGTTTTTGTACAGCTCCAACTGAAACTGTCCTCCAACGCGCGCTTCTCTGTTTCATCCGGGACACGATGGAGCTGGAGCACTTTACGTGTGCGTACAACTTTGGTTCAGAATTTATAAAGAGTGTAGAAACTTAAGTGTTTGCATTAGTTTTAGATGCAGTTACTACATTAACGAAGGTCTTGGGCAAGGTTTGGCAATTACTGTGCTTTAACTGGATGGCTTAGCCGAACAGGTTTGCTGCTTAGTCCCACCAAGTTATTTGGTCTCTAAAATCGCGAAAGAAATCTGCGCTAGCCACTCATAAGGCAAATTAGGGTATAGGATTAATTACCGTACCAAGCTTTTGAGTTCCTGAATCCGATGTTAAAAACGCAGTAACAAAGCTGCGTTAAAGATATTTAAGCGGTACTTGAACATATGTTTGGCAGTAAGATGGGCTACTTTTTTTCTCCTAAATAGCTCCAACCTTCTTAGGTTTTCCTGCAAATTCATTAATTAAACGTCCGTCTTGCTGCTTCACTGTGGGCTTCGTGTCCGACCTCCTGCTTGACTCACGCAACCAAGGACTACCGGTTTAGGCAAGTTGGGCAATAAACGCTACCTTAAAGTAGGATTTCGGTGCTTTTCTTTGGACGCAACAAACTTTAGGGACAATTTATCTGTCATCGGCTTAAAAACGAGTTAAATAGGGAAACTTTACGCCATTTTCTACGATTGCTATACTCTAGCATTGAACAAGAGCTAGAACCTGACCTTGAAAACTGACTCAAATATATCTGGTCTTTGACGGATGTGCTGGTTTAGATGCCACGTGTACCAATGAAATACCTTTGCTTCTCGCACAAAGCAACAAACTTTCGTCGCAAGTAACATCGGAAACGATTCATTGCGATGTGTGCTAGTAGAGGCTTGCTCTGCATTAATGGGTTATCATAAGCAATGTTTTATGACTTGAGCGTGTGCCGCTAATAACTAATAGCATGCCCAAATCCTGAAACAGGATGCATGAACTGAACGTGCTTAGTTGCTATAATGCTTGCGAAAGCCAGTGTCATGCATGTAGCCTCATTCTGTGGCTCCGGACTGCAACAGAAACGCAATTACATTGTATATTCGAATTGATGCTTTTAATGTCCATTTACTGTCGAGTTATGGACTACATAAAGCAAATAATCCTTAGACTGCCAAGGCTTTTTACCGCAAGTAGAATCGTATGTACTGCGCATGCATTATATATCTGATGCCGACTTGAGGACAATCCTGTTGACAGCTGCCAAATAACTTAACTCGTCTAAAGTTTGCACATTTCCATCGCGCAACGCTTTCCGAAATGTAACCAATGACGGGCTGGTGACTGAGTGTTAATTTCATGTTGTTTCTCCGTCAAGTTTGACATAGTTACGCCTTTTTCCTTGAGTTACCTTCAGTTTTTACGTACTTTGCCTAAGCCCAGCAATATTAAGGGGGGACCCATTTTACCTGAACATGTTCGCTCCTTGCTGCTTGCTGATTTTGGTGCCTGCAGATGCAAGCTATCATAATATCCAAACCTGGTATGTCTGAGATACGTTCAGTTATTCTACAGTATAACCTCAGAAAACGGATCCATCGAACGTAGGATTAGACTGCGCGGTACTTCCAGCTCACGCAGATCTGCGTTTGGTAGCCAGTCGCAGATGTTAGGCAGGTCTTACTTTGCTTTTAGTTAATATAGAACATGATAGATCAATGCATCCCCCTACAAAATGGCAACGAAATAATTGTTCGAGTTCAGTATTCAAGGCACATTAGAAAAGCACAGTCCAGAAATACGCAGAATAATAAGGAAAGCTTACTCATGCTTTGCATATGTTTATGTGGTGCTAGAAATATGCCAAACTTTAGTCAAAATGCTATCTATTCCATAAAGCGCAGGATATGCTTCAGCAAATAGTTAACACTGTGCAGATAAAAGAAAAATATACATATTATTCTTCATAAGATAAAGTAAAACTAGCTGTGTTCTCAGTCCCTGAAGCAGACAAGCGACGAAAATCCAATCGAACTACTCAGGTGTAAATCCAGCTAGTTACCTTGATGCTAATTACCTGCGCCATATGATTTTGCTTTTAAAAAGGAATTTCACAGTCTGTGCACTATCTACGTAAGGCTGTTTTTGCATCACTCTATAGTAGTATGCTAGCTGTCTTCTAGACATTTACAATATTCCAGAGTCTGAACCATGCTTGTTTCAATTTGTCCTGCGGTTTGTAACTATGGCGGCATTTTCGTTGCTAAATTGATTCTGTTCCGGGGTCAAGCGGCCGATGTATATTGGCCACGGCATGGGGTAGCGTACACATGTTGCACAGTACCTCTTTATGAGCCGTGCTGCATAGAACTAGACCGGCGTGGCTGTAGCGTGGAATAGCCAAAGCGTCAGTCTAGTAAAAAGGCAGGCTAGCACGAGCGTACAGGTTCCCTAACTGCCTAAAAACGATTACTTTGCCAATACCATCTGATTACAGGTTACACAATGTCGCGCGCAACGGGCTCTTACTTTGCTTGTCTGTTGGTCTGTTTGGGTGCTTGACTTTCCTCGTCGCGTACATTTTCTAACGTATAATAGGTTTTCAGTGGAACAGTACCGTTTGGCTGAAAACACCTTCAAGATACCAAATTGGAACACGGGTACCCAATACACTTACCGACCCTATCACCAGCAAACTATCCACAGTATTCGCCTTCTTAAACGGTTGTTATTTATGAGGTCTGAAAAGTTGCTTTTGACTATTAATATTTATACACGAAAGTGGTTTTATACTATTTATAGGAACTTATTCTGAAGTCACCATGTCTGACATTTAAGCCGTAAACAAAGATTAAAACTTACTACGCGTGCACCTGAGTTGCGATACGTAAACACAAGCCCTCACATGATTGCTTGAGTATGACCTAGCCTCACTTTCCTTATTTCGTGGATTTTCGTTCCGGCGTATCTAGCCACTATAATGCAGGATGCTTTTAGTAAAACGGTTCCAAACTGCTCTTGCGCTTTCTGTTTCTTTTGTTGGCTAATTGCCATACCTAAGCTTCTGGCGACGAGATTAAACTACAGAAAGGTTGCACCATCCTACACCACTATGAGAGCTTCCATTGAGAAAGCAACACCGGCTACCTGAAACCGCTGAAGGTGTACCTTTTGGATAAATCGTAGCTACTAACGTTCCTACAACTAAACACAATACTCTCAGAGAGCCACAAAATTAAATTATTGAGACAATTCCTGGGGATGAAGACTAAGAACATTTCGATGCCCTTCATGTCATTGTGAAGGAGAAAGTCAATGGTAAGCCAAAAGTACTCAGCGAGTTGTGAAATACACGACTTAATACATACACTGCGCAGTATTTTTTCTTGACTTTGCATCAAAACGGTGAGAGCAACGGGTCATTGCTTTTATTGCGCGGAGTTTGCAAACCATACTAGAGTGTCCATATTGTGAAACCTCCTTTACGATGTTTACAGAGGCTATGGCTTTACCGTGCTTACTTTCAGGTATGCGTAACGAAAAGGCTGATCAAATGTTTTTGTCGTAGGATGTGACGACGATGAGCTGAGCAAGGCCTGCGATATTGTTTGACAGCTGGAGAATGTTCCTAAACAGTTAGCAACTTCTTGCAACCTCATACAGACACAATTTAAGCAGTCGACCGAAAGGATGTTACGGCGAGATAGTCTGCATTTCGTTTTATCTGCCAGCAGTATGACAGTCAACGTTTATCAGCCAAGTTTTGTCGTCACAAACCGACTACCTGCCGCCAACGTGAAAATTTAAGGCCCTAGGCTCGAGTTTACCAAACTTAAGCTTGCAGGCCGCAACATCAAGTTTCTCCAAACAGCTTGCGAAGGTCTCCAGTCTTCAGTCGAAGATCAGCTAAACACGATCTGGAGCGAAACCACGAGCACCTGCAGGTTCACCCACCCTACACTGTGCAGCTAGAAATCTAAGGTCAAGTGGTTAAAATGGAAGTTAATGTTAATGCCTCATTTACCACAGTGAGTGCTGCCTCGGTTAAAATCTTACCCAACTTATCCCTGTGAATCAACAATGCATACGTATACTGGGTTGCCGATTTCAATACTGGGATAGTGCACTGTTCATGTACGAGACCGTGGGGATAAGCGGATCTTACAGGCATATGTTTTGTCAAATGGTTATCCCCACTTACTCGGGCTCTACTGGATTAAATGCCATTCGGCCGCGCTAGTAAGAGTGAAGTTAATTTTGCTGAACAGCGTTCGGAAGATGTGCTGACCTACTATGCTGACTATCTTGAGGAGAAACTAGGATACTTGCGAGTATATCAGGCTGGTATCAAACTACGTTAGGAAATATAGCTCAGCTATTGCAGGGCAAGTACCCTAACTTATTCCCTGTGACCAAGGTTGGAAGAAGAGCTAAATAAGTTGCTATCAGCAGGAGCAATCGAGCCAGTTCCACACAGTGCGCTGAGAGCTTTAACAGTCCCAGCCTGTAGCCGGATGGTGCTGTGCGTATTGTTGGTGCCTATACACTAAGTATTAGTCGTGGTTTAAGCCTGGATACTTATCCCATATCTTAGATAGTGAACCTGTATGCTACGCTGGCAGGCGGACAATAAATTTACACAGATACCTCTCAGTCACTCGTAATTACAAATTGAGATAGACGTGACTTCTCACTCATGCACTATGATAGGTACACACCTGGGTCTAGTACAGTACAAACGACCGCCCTACCGAATGAGTACGGTCTCAGCCTTATTTCAAAGGATCAGTCACAACCTGCTCAAACATATTCTTTTCACTTGCTCCCCTATTGGCAACATTATAAGTAGAGAACCTACGGATGCTGAACACACATAAACCCTATCCACTGCGTACAAACGTCTACAAAGTAGTGCACTCACGCTGAAGAAGTCCAAGAGTAGGTTTTGTACAGTTTTCCTACTTTACCTTGGTTACTGCCTCGAAAAAACCGATTACACGTATCGCTTCTGAACCCAAGTATGAAGCTGAACTCCGAACGTTTTAAAGGATGAGTACTCAGTATTGACGCCTCTCAAGTAAAGCCTCAAAAGCATTTGCACGTCTGTACGAACGGTTTCGCAAGTGAAAGTCCAGGACAGGAGGTCCAGGGCAATGAAAGGCCTATAAAGATGCAAGAGGCATGCTGGACGCCTCCCCGTCCCTCCAACATTTCTATCCGAGCCGGCCTCTACTGATGCAGCGTGACGCTTTCCCAAGCGGAGTAGGCGCAGTACTTTGCCAGTAGACGGATGCCGGTTCTCATCGTCTACTCGCAATTGCTTCCCGTACTCTACAGTCCGCTGAATGGAATTACTCCCAAAATGCGAGCCCCTATCGATTACTTTCGAAGTCGAGCGTTTACATCAGTACGGCTGGGGATAGCAGTTGGATATCCACACTGACCGTAACCCGTTGCTTTCTATGCTAAGTGGGAAGACAGGAATATAACAGTTGCCTTCCCGTTGAATGCAAAGTTGGGCACTACATTTGAACGACCATAACTAAATTTTCAGAATGTACTCGTCCAAGTGATAACGTTACCGTTGCACTTGGTCGCCTCCCACAGTGGCATTGCACAAAAGACAAAGGGAAACAATGGATTTTCGCAACTTGATGCAACACCATGAAAAGCCACTCCTACTGAGTGAAGTGATGCGGCGCCTGACGGACCGGGACCCTGTGTTGTCGCTGATGAAACGGTTCTTGATTACCGAGGACCTATAAGCACCTTAAATTAACTGAAACCATTTGCTTGTCGGAGTAATGCGTTACAGCTATCCGACGGCCGTATATTTCGAGGCTCGCGCATAGTTACAGCAAACGGCTACAGCCCCCGTTGCTGAGGATGCTGCAGGATCCATACCTCGTGTTAACTGCATGAAGTTACTGGCATGTGGTGACTTTTGAAACCCGAATGTTGCCCAGGATGCAGCGTGGCTGCTGCACAACTGCGAACAATATCGGGACCACCAAAAATAAAAGTCTGCCGAACCGGCACGTCCTTGACGCTGGCAGGAGAGGCCTTGACAGCGAGTATACGCAGGCTACCTAAACCAGTCATTGGTTTGATTAGACCACTCTTGTTTGATGCCCATTCTAAATAGATAGAACTAACGCTAGCTCTACATGCGACTACTGCAACGACAGTTGCAAAAATGCGCGCAAAATTTGTCATTTCTGATATCATAGGGATGCCACGCACCGATAACGGAACCTCATTTATCAGTGCTGAGCTTTTACAATTCCCGCGTACAAACGGAATACAGCATATTAAGTTTGTGCAGTACAACACACACAATGTACATGTTAGCTGAAGTTGAGAAACACCTCAGCTACTGTGCCGCAATACCTAAAAGATAAAAGAGAATAAAGGCAACAGCTGCAAGTCCGCTGAGCTACCGGTAACGGATATGCATTGTTCCGGTAAGCTACCTGCTGGCTACCATGCGACAGAAAAATAATTTACAATGCAAAATTTTAAAACGCTTAATAATGAGATCGTTTTTGGTGGGAATGCTAAGAGGGTTGGGGTGGGACAAAGAAACTCACAGCACGAACACCACTGAAACCGGCTCCCAGCCATATCAACAAGTGTATCTAGCCAAAAGTGTTCATCTTCTTTCGGAGCCTAACCAGGGAGCCCAGAAGCTCCAACTGAGACCAGCTTCGAATCGAGGGCTTTCAATCCGCTCGACCAAGTCATGGCTTGGCCATCCCACCTCTTTTTCCATCCACATCCCGGCGCGCAAACAACGCACGTCGCGGGAGTCCGTGGGCTGGCATGCTTATCATGTGGCCCAGCCATCGGAGTCTGGTGCTAGAAATAACGGTGCTAAGTAGTTTATTTCCTTTTCCTGTGCTGTAAAATTGGCCTGGAACACGCTCGTTGCTCACGGGGTGTTCCCACCAGATGTGGGCTAAATTGCGAAGGCACCGGTGGTCGAAGTTAACTAGCCTCTTTATGCCCGCTGATCTACGAGGCCAGGTTTCATTACCGCAGAGTAGGATCGAATGTACTGCTGCATTGTACACTCTACACTTCAGGACGAGAGTTATGTCGCACCGACACCATAAGTGGCAAAGGTTAGCAAAAGCGCTCTGCTTGTTTGTTTTACGGTCCGTGCTCTCATCTTCAATTTAACGGGCGCTGATACCACTTCCTAGGTAGTTGAATTTTTGGACGAGTTCTAGCTGATCTCCATCGTGGTTCAGCTTAGGAGGCTGTTTAGGCCAATCTTGGTGGAACGCCTTTCAATTCGATGGTGCAAAGCAAAGCCACAATTGACAGACAGGCAGTGCTAATCTGTCCAGTGCCGTTTGGCATTTGTGAGAGCTGTCATTGACTAGAGCAATATCGTCAGCATACTCCATCTCAAGAAGTCGTTCTCATGGGAGCAGCTCCACAACTTTTAAGTCGTGTCCTGTTAACGCGAGTTTCATGACTTCGTCAATAGGGAGGTTGAAGAGGTAAGGTGACGGTGGGCATCTTTGGCTCACACCGCTGAAGCTATTAGAGGACAACAACAGCTCGCCGTAAGCCCTCACTCTGCCTGAGCTACGCGCGTGTAATGATGGGACAATAGTTACATAGTTCTCAGGCACACCTTACCTGACTATCGAGTCTTAAAGTGCACGTCTATCCACTGTATCGAATGTACTTTTGAAGGCGAGAAACACGACAACGGTGGGCCGCCAATATACGTGACGGTGCTCCAACAACTGGCGCAAAGTGAGGATTGTATCAATGCAGCCACGACCTTAACGGCACCCGGCTTGCTCTTCACAAAACTGGCTTTCAAACGTGCCAGTCAGCTTTGGAAGTGTGGTAGAGGCAAACAATTTAGGGGCGATAGAGATCAGGCTGATTCCTCTACGTTTGCCGCACGCAGATCGTGAGCCTCCTTTTAGAATTAGGACTATACTGGAGCGGCCCCAGTCAGTTGTGACACACTGCTGCTCCCACTGTTGCACAAGTAACTCGTATTTCATCCACCAGAGCAGGCCACCCTAATTTGAAGAGGACAGGAGATAGATCCTCTGGTCTCGCGGCTTTATTTAGCCTTAACCGTGCGATCTCACGTTCGACTTCTGAGCGAGAAGGTGGATCCAAAGGGACACACCAAGGTGCGGGGCGAGCAGTGGCCAGCGAGCAATCCAGTAATTCAGATCGGTTAAAGTACCTGTCAAGTTGCTTATCCTAACGATACAAGCGCTTTGGCAAGTTGTGGCTAAGCGGTTCACTCTCGTCACGTATAATTTCACTAAAATCGTCCTCTGCTGCCCGCTTCCCGTACCAACCGGAATAAGTTACGATGGTTACCAAGGGCAGCAGCTCATTCCAGCTCTGCTTCACGATAAGACCACCTGGATTCGCGGTCTCTTTACAGGCTAACACCGAGTTTTTCCCGGAGCTTTATGCGTGTTTCATTACGCGTCGAAGATAATGGCTGAACGTGCAGTCCAGGCTGTTAAGCAAAGTCTTCTCAAGCAGTCTTATAGAACTCTACAAACTGTTGGATGGTCTGTTCTGTTGCCGCACCGACGGAATCGACAGAAAAGTAACCGGCGGAATTAATGTTTGGTCGATCACCACGAACGAGACTGCACCTACTGTTATCAAACCCTTGAAGAAGAATGGAGGAAAAGCAGAATATAAGTGTGGATAAAAACATGCCAGCAGAACTGTGTTTTAATGATTATGAGCCGGTATACGCAAGACTGTCTCAAGAAGCAAGATGGCAAGCTGTTGCACCCATGCCGTCAACGGGTACCCAAGCGAAGTTACAGCTGGAGGACAGCCGCGTGATGAGTTATCATTTTAACAATATCCTACCATGCTCAAACGAACCAGAGGAGCAGGACCAAAAGGCTACTACCATTCACCCAAAACGGACAGAAAACCGGCTTTACCAAATCAGCAAAAACTAACGGGTGCATCACAAGCACAGAGCAGAAGCGCAAAACTCAAGCTTAAGCCAATTGAGCGATATCCGTCCGGCGTCAGCAGTCGTGATCATGGGAATGGGTGGCACGTATGCACTTGGGTATCGATTCGTATACAATGGCCCCCTGACTGGTCGAGAATGAGTTTCTTAACTTCCCTTATTTCCTTAGCTTTACATTCCGGCTTTTCTAGCCACTGTAACATAAAATGCTTTTGGTAAACCAGTTCCGTACTACTGTTGCGCGTTCTGTTCCGTTTTTCGGTTAAGTGCCGCACTTAACATTATTTTCCTTGAAAGCTTTTTTGTTCTCAAATAAATACAATAATAATAATATATACAATTAGAAATTAACCAGCCGAATGATAGGTGATCTGGTTGATAATACAATGCTTTTCAAGTGCTTTATTTAGTTCATATGGACGAGTTAACCTCACAATATTTTATAGAGCTTGTGTCATCTAGATAAGGAAATGGATTATCTCGTACAACCATAGATACCAAAGATAAATGTTCCACTATCACACGTACTTGCCTTGTTAATATTTTGCTCTTATCAATGCTGAGTACTTATTAAACCCCCGTTGGTGATTGAGTACACATGGCGTTTGTATATTCACTTTTACACCATATTTGGCGAGTCTCCTTAGCACGTCGCCAGCAAATATGTTCTGTTTCAACGTTTGTGAAATTATGCATTACAAAATAGCGGCAGCTTTGCGGATCTTGCCTCACGCCAAACTCGCAAACTACCAAATCCATCTTTTGCATATTCTACAATCTTTCTATGTACAATAAACTTTGAACTAGAAGGCCATGCTTGGTATCTCAATCATGTTGTACTGGTTCACAGAAATTGTGATTGGTGCGCCAGTATGTTTATGCTTTTAATGCTGTGCTACTCGCTAAGGAGAATAAATCATGTTTTAATTTATTTACTATTGTCAACGTCGTCTCATTTGCAGATGGCTGTTAACGCTAAGCAGCCATTAGTTGAGACGAAGCCTTTCGACGACTGAATGACTCTTAATGGTACTAAACTTACTATTTAAAGCCTCCTCGCGCTCGAATAGTTAGGACTAAATTAACCGTACAAAACCGTGGTCTCTTCGGAAGCAGTCGGGAAGGTACCTATGTAGTTACTTTGGGAAGTTGGCACGGCCAATAGATTTAGTTGCCTTAATCTCCATCGCATCAAAGCACTTTGTGCACACCAAACTTCAGATTGCAAATCACTTGGCCTTTATAAGGTTTCTTAGTTCAACAGTGGCTGAATCACGATTAGCTTTTTGAGGTTGTACCATGCTGTGTGACGGCTGTAGTCTTTAGTTCTGCGAAGCTTGCACTAAGTTACGTAAGAAGATATGCTTTTGGTAGACCGCGAAAGCTCGTAGTGATAGAAAGGTTAGGATATGGCGCAAAACACATTAATAGACCACCACAGCTCCATGAGCCGGTGCCTAACAGACCATCTCCCTTTGATGCCAGCTGGGTAGCTCGGGTTAAACTCGTTAAAGCAAATGGTTAGGGGGCAGTGTTCCAGGACCTAGTGGGCTTTTGTTTGGCTGGTGTGCCCATAAAAACAGACACAAACGTCTGTATAACAACACCGCCACGAAGCTCAGATGGCTTGCCACAAAATGAAGTCACGGGCTATTTCCTTTCGTTCGATCCATTTCACTTAGTAAGCCTCATTAGGTCAGAGGAGGTCCTTAAGTCCCTTCATGCGATGTTAAACACTACGAAAAATCCCGAATATAGGGTCATAGTAACAACATCACTGTTTATGACCACTTTCACATAAACCTACATATTTACATACACACATTAATCCGGTGTCTTACTGTTCAACTAAAAATGTTCGTACAATTACCGAGCATACCTGTCTGTTATTTCATAATAAATAAAAATATTTTATTCTCGAAGTCCTCTTAGCACACCAAATAAAGCGGCAACAAAATTTTACTAGCAATTATATCGCACAAGGTAAGTTGCTTTGCATGCAATGGACAGATAATAGAAAAGTATCCATGCTGCATAAATAAGAAAAATATTAGGGAGGAAACTAAGCGCTTGATGTAGTGATGGTCGGTGTTTACATGTGTGTAGTGTACAGCCGAAGCGTAAAACGGTATACGGTAAAATCCTCATGGAACGTGCGGCTGGGTGGTAAGTTGTAGGGCTTGTATCCACCACAGCGAAATGCGGCGCTAAGCAACTTGTCAATGTGAAGCGTTAACCTGTGACATTAGTTGGTGGCTAATCACATGTGCCACTTCCCAGTGTTGTTAGAGGGACGGTGTTTTTTATAGGGGGAAAGCTTGACAAGCAAAACCTGTAATATCCTGGAACACTGCCGTAGATACACTTAAACAGCAATGTGTAATTGGCAACGCACCTTATAGACCGATTATGCACATGGCTAACCGCGGTCGGTTTGCGCCCGAATACTTACTGGCTGACCAAATGGCTCAGTCAGGCTCTGCCAGTACTAGTTGAACTGGTCAAAAGTCGTTAGAGAATCGGGAAAAGAATTGTGTTGTGTGGCAAAACTATCGAGCTAATGAAGGCCTGGACCTATTTGTGGTGATAAATTGAGTTGGCTAGGGGAACTGGGTGTCCCGCTATCTACGCTTAACTTCTGTGTTGGCGGCTTGTGCGATTGAATCCTGGGTTAAGCATAGCACAACTTCGAGATTTCTAAATGGCTTTTGGAATACTGTTTAGACCTCGGTAAAAGGAGAACTTGCGACGAACCGGGAGAAGATGTCGAAGAATTGTCGCGGAAAGCTACACCTTTAAAATCTTATATAACATGTAGGTTGACCACAAACAAACTGATGTAAAATAGGCAACCAGCGATACGCCAGAAAGGTCTTCCTAGCTTATTCTACAAAGCGTATTTGCAGCTAGGATAGATCACTGTTCTATATAGTGAGATCAAGTTTGTACTTACTGAAAGCAATCTACGAAATATTAGTTTACGGTGATGCAAGTAATATGTGGTGTCGGATAAGAAGGTGCTCAAAGTAGTGATTAATAAATGGTGGTTGCGTGTCTGAGGATCAAAGGCTAATTTGCTACGACAAACACCATAAGGTGTATTATTAGCGCACTAGGAATATGAGATGTAAAGGTTGAGCAGCATTGTAGGGCTAGAACTCAAGCATAAAGTGTAATTGGTCCGTAAGTCTACATATGCGGAGACAACGCGCAGCGGTGCGTTCTGGCGTGCTAGGTTTTGTGAGCTATGACGGACAAAGGAGTGATAATGCTTTCGACGGCGCTGGAAGCCAGTATGTACCCGAATTTCAGAACATAAATGGCGAGTAGGCGGTAGTGGAGCAAAAAGAGATAAGCGACGAGAGCGCAGTAGTGCGTAGGGACTAAGGCCTTTTGGGCGTGCTAAAAGCCGAATGATATGGTATAATGTGAAATGAAAGTAGCTATAAGTCACGTAACTGGTAATTAAACAGTAGGATAAGTGCAGCAGAAAAGCATACGTACGCAAAGAACCATTAGTCCTATCGTGTTGTGGGGGCTAATGAAGGTTAATCAACGGAAGGCAGCGGGTTGGAATGCAGACCTATAATTGGTTAATAAAGCAGAGAAAATTAACCTAAGGCGTGGAAGCGCGCAAAACTCTTCTTATTGGTCGGTACATCCACACGACAGTTTGAGAGCCGTTATGGTTTAGCTTCTGACAATTTAAGGTCTAAAAGCTTTCGGAATAACCACAACAGGCCACGAAGTTCTACTGGGGGCTATGTTCCACTGTCAGGCCGGTAGGCTCAAGGGTGCGGTGGTGTACGACTTAGAGCATTTTTATAAAGAATCCTTGGAACTATCGTAATAGGAGACGTTGAGAGAATTTCTACGTCAGCAGTTGTTGGCTTATCTTGAACACTAACTGCTACAGTACAATTGGAAGGTATTAGGAGCATTTGTTCAAAAAGCTGGGGTGGATATTGGGAAATGTTACTGTTAACTGTGATTGTAAATAACTTTTTAATACACTCTACAGACTGGTTTGTATAATAAGGTACAGAAAATAATTGTGAAGTGCTTTCTAAAAGGCAACAAGTGGCGTAACGTCCCTGTTTATCACACTTTTTGAGTCTAAATCTACGGCCGGACACGTGCAAACATTTTCCTAGGCTGTAGGCATTCGCACCGTAAGCACTCCTGTGTTTTGGGGGCTGTAGTTGGCGAACGACGGGTCTTAGCCACCGCGTATGTCTGTTTTGCAGCAGAACATCGCACCGGCTTTTCAGAAGCCGCCTTGAAGCAAGCACTTTCTACTAACTTCCCAATTCAGTTGCGCGGTGCCTTCAGCAAGTAGTGGTTGGCTAAGCTGACTGCTTACGCCGCAAATCAGCTGTTACAGCAGCGCGCCCCATTTAATTTTGATTTTCGGTATAAAGGAACAAGCACATGAACATACGCCGCGAATACGCGGATTAACGAAACCTTCCAGTGTGTCACATTGTGCTTGAGTAATTGCCAATTGGAATCCGGCCGTGAAATTGTTGGTACTCAAAGTCTATGACTTATACAGCATCTCCAATACCTTCGTTAACCTGTGAGAACACGACGTACAGGCCTGATAATTAATTGTTTCAGACCGGTTATACTAGGCGCATCGGTTCTGACCGAAGTAAAATCCACTAAGCTTCGTATACCCTGTCGGATGTTTCCAGGGGTGGGTTTCATTCTGTGCCTAGTAGTTGTGTGGTGTGCATTGCTTATGCGTCCGTTCCAAACGCGGATACAAATTCGGTTCCAAGGCTTACCTTTCCATTGTAGGATCGTTACGCTCCGCTGTTGACTGGTTGCCGCAGCGCATCCTGGCATTTCCACACTACGGATAACTGACGCAGTGAGGTTTGTCTATAGTCCACCACACCAATTCCCTTCAACTTGCTTGCCGCAGCTGCCTCCGTTTGGTACATTCCTCAAAGCGTGGGTTGCTGACTGTGCGACGGTGGTTCCTCTCTATTAAATGCCACTTCCACAACTCACTTGCATGTGATCTCACCGAAGTTACGTCCCGGACGATTGCATACACTGGATATCTCCTGTTGACCGCCTCATATGGCCCATTACATGTTGGTAGGTGTTTCCTTTCCACTACGTCACAAGTGGGAGCGCGTTGGTGGTCTCTTATTTTACATTCAAACCCAACGGAAACCGGACATTTACCTCACCATTGTTTGGGTGCGGCCTCCCCTTCCTTTGCACCCGAGTTGCCTACAGGTTACGGCCAGCTGCCTTTCTATGGTGCTTCTTTAGTAGATAGCCAGCAAGTCGGCCTCGTTCCAACTTAGATGCGCAGGCAAGCGAGGTGATCGACTTTACAACATTTGGCATCATGAGTACTTTGGGAAGGCCTGTTTGGCTGTTCGTTGGGCCAGCAACAGCGGTAGCAAAGCTTACTCCTAGTCACCACCCGCGTGGGTTAGCGTGAACTCCTGTTGTATTAGGCGTTTTGCCCATCTCAATAGCCTTTGCCCAGGATCCTTGGCCGACACAATTCATTTCAATGGCTTGCGGTCCGTTTGCACATAACGTTGCTGATCTAGCAGACGTGGTTGCCTTTTGTTCAACGCCCATACGCTTGTGAGACATTTCTTCCCTCGGGTTGTGTATGGGCTTTCTGCTGGTGGCAACATTCTGCTGGCGTGCTCAAGCTTCTCATTTCTTTGTTTCAAAACCGCGCCGACACCGACATGGCCACCGTAAACATCTCGCCAACAATGGGCAATTTCAGGTTCAGCTCCTGTTTTCATGGTTCTTGTATATTGCGAGCAAACTCCTGTTGTGCGTCTACAGATTAACCGAATTTCTTTTCCCTTCCAGTAGGGTGCCGCTAGATCGTTGAATTCCTTGAAGAACGCGCTACAGTACAGAGTACGGCTGAACAACGCTCTAAGAGTGCGTTTTATGGTAGGAGCTGAGGTGCCTTTTATTGTCAATATATTCTCAAGTATTGCCTTCAATTCCTCTTGTCTTACATTATGGCTCAAGAAGGTGAGACAAGTCTACCGAAGCTGGGATGTCGCTCCTTCTATACGGAGTTCAAACGCTTAAACCCGCTTGACGACTGTTTCGTGGGGACCACTGTGATTCGACACTAATAGACTGTATTCCAAGTTATCCTCCTGTACTCCGCTACTATTTCCAAGGCATTCAGTAAGGGTAGCATTAAACTACGGAAGGAATACGGGGCTCCTATAATTCGCAAAGCATCCTCTTAAAGAGGTATGGTATTTTGCCAGCATTCTTTCGGTCTTATTTTATCGCCAGCTTCAACTATCCAGAGCGCTGACTCAGTAATGCGGATATCCTTGATGTTTGCAAGCCGTCAAACGCGTTTGAACGTGATGACACTGGAACTAAAGTACTTACTAAGTTGTATTTTGTCTACAGTAGTCCACACCGAAACGGTTCTTTTCGTTAGCCACTTCACTAACACTGCAGAACATTTATATGAACTGTGTGTCTCTTCCGTCAAATCGTGTCCAGCATCTCCTATACTTGCCTCTTCACATTAGCTATCAGATACATTAGTATCCATTAAAGCCCCAGGGGCCGATACGTTTGGCGGGTTAGCGGGATGGTGCGCATTATCCAGTCGCAACGTTCATAGGAGCTGCAATCAAATCTAATCAAGGGTTAATGCTTTGTGATCAATGATCACAAGATGGGGCTTAAATGCAACGTGGCAACAACCGGTTGCTTAGGAATTGCTCCTTCTTGGCCAATGAGTGGCAGCTACCCGTATTAATTCAAAAACTTGCTTCGGTTTAAATTGATGATAGCGTTTTGAACGCCAGGAATGCCTCTCCTAGTATGGTTGTTCACGCTGCAGGCACCGTAAAGATTTTGTTTGTTTCTTTCTCCTTATTTCAAAGATGTGTTTGATTATATCCTCAATGCCCACTGAGTAAGCACTAACAGCTCTCACAACCATGGAGAACGCTGGAAGCTTTTCGCCTCACCAATGGTTGAATGGTTACATGACAGCACGGTATCGAACAGCCAACCTTCCACCGTTCCCGCGGTTCCCACCACCGCTTGAAAAGACCTCTACTTAGCGCCCTGAGTACCCATTCCTCAATACGTGAGAGGCGATGTTATACAGGCCTTTGATACACCAACCACGGCACACTAAGTCGTACACTGCCTTTTTAAATGTCCTGGTTCTGCGCAAGGGCAACAACATACCCTTACTTGCCATTCCCAGCGCCGAGTGCGAAGCACCTTGACGTCGTGCAAGCTGTTTCGTCATCCAGTTTAAGTTATCCAACTGCATCGTGGCTTTTTGGTGTTCTTCTGCACAGCAAGTGTCGGGTCGGTTAGCCCTCGATTAACGTGCGTCAACTTCTCCGGCTGCATACCCTGCAACGCTTTGGCAATCCGGAGGCCTGCTGAGATTGGCCGTTAGAGACTAGTCGTGTTTGGAGCTAAACTTAATTGCCGCTTGACGGCTTGTTTAGGCCCGGCAAGCCCCGGCCCAATAAGCTACTAATGCGAAATGCAAGCATGGGAGGAGCCATGTACTTACCGAGCTGTTTCGCTTTGCACCGCTGTATTGCAATCTGGAGGTCTAACGAACCATTTAATCCCTAAACTATTGCATCCTTAGCAACGGCTTATTCCAGCTGGACAGGGACCTATAGCGCTGCCTCTAAGTTTGCCTTCGACCTGCACTTAAGGATACTCGTAAGGCCAACAACTTTGCCCGGATGGTCGGTAATACAACAGTTTTCGCCACATTCTCGAAGTCCTATAAGATGATCTTCACTTCCCTTATTTAAACGGCTTCAGCCGTCAGAACAACATGATGCAAATTGCTTGGCCACGACACCAATATATGGACACGAGGTGCAATCGGAATTAATTAAAAATGAATAAATAAATAGTTATATTCTTGATTAAGCGGGACACGCTACTGCGGGCAGGATGAAGTGGTTGACGGAGTCACAGAAACACTGTAAGCCTTTGTACAACACATGACAACAATAAGTGTTGGCAAAGTACTTGGCTTAAAAATGGTACATAAGTTTCACCGAGGAATGATACAAAGATAATGGACCTGCTCATTAGTGTCAGAGAGAAATGCGGCGCCATAGCGCTGCAAATCTTTCTGTTACCGAGATGCTGGGTGGATTCGAATTGTCCCAAAAATTGATCTCTATTGTTCGTGGGCGTAGGAATCCGGTAGAAGGTTACATAAACCACGCTGTGCTCGCGAATAAGGGATGTAGCGATTATTCACCGGGTAAAGCAGTGCGCGGCTGGCAGTGGCTATATTTCGGTGGCCTGTCATATCCGCCACGTTGCGGTACTGTTGAACGGACAGCTGTGACTTTTATAGGGAGCATACTTGCCGGGAGAAAAACCACCACTTCTTGGAACACTGCCACTGACCACAATTTATTTAGCCTTTCGTACTTACGGCGCTCCTCTATGACCGATTTTCCGAACAACTAAATGCGGCCATGGTATGCTTCGATTTTCCGTTGGCTCAGCGAAAATCTTAGTCACGAATCATCAGTGACGAGTGAGGCCGGCGAAACTGTCCGGATAGGGCTATGAAAAGCGGGGCACAGGATTACGCAGAGGAGCGAGAACGTCAGTGCTTAATCAGTATCATCGTCCGAGCAGATAAACCACAGGCCAGGTGGGTGTCACAGGAATGTCCACGAGGGATGACCATGGCAGGTAAGGAAAACGTTTGCACGGAGATAACACCCTTTTGAGAACCTGTTTCTAAATTAATTGAACTTGGATCCAATTGTTCAAGCCCGTAGAGAATACTGATCGAAAGATTGAATGTGGTGCTTGAAACCGGGCACGGCCGAGCCTAGTAGTACATGGTTACCAGCATCCATTTTTGGATTTGCCTGTCACTGTGGTCGGCCACCAAACGCTTGCGCCCATAGAGGGAACATAGGTGGCTTGCTCTGCACCACGCACAGCTCCATCCACACCCCCATGTCATCCAGTGTAAACCCGAAGGTCTAACACCAGGAGTCATGTGGATGGGAGGCACGTCTCATCAACGAAGCCGGCCCATTGTCTTTCAATTCAAACACAAGCACGCGGTATTTGGGAATCAAGCGCAAACAAGGCGCTAGCTGAATAGGGGCCTGCTCCAAGCTAAGTGCATGGAACCCCAAATTGCGCCTGGCACGGACACAAAGACAGTGCATCCCGTCCCCAGCAGCTACGACAAACTGTCCCACAGAAAGAGTATGGACGAGGTAGTGGGTAATAGACGTTAGACACTTCGTCAACATGCACCTCAGGCGCAGCCATTCCGGGGATCTCAAGCACCAGCCAATCAAGTAGAACGACCATATGCAATAGAATAAATCGAATGAGGCATACGGATACCAGACCAAACTCTGCTAGAATAGCACATAAAGCAAGTTGATTAGCAACAAACCCGCAATAAGTACCAAATGTCCACGTTACCCATAAGATTTTACAAATGCAACAAAGTTAACGAAGGTAAGGAAAATTAGCTACAGCAACATAGCTCATTAGTAAAAGACTATTCAAGTAGCCAGAGACAACCAACTAAAGTGGAAGGAAATTTGTCAAGCTTAAAATACCAGTTTAAGTATAAGCTTGTTTAGCCCAGCTGCGGTGATAAAGCATCAGGAATGCAACAGCAGCCTTTGCATGACGCGTGTACACGGTTGGCCGCGTCCGGTTTCGGATTTGCGTATCACTGTGGCCGGCCACAGGACGCCAGCGTATATGGAGGGACCGCAGTTGCCTTGCGCTGCACGACCTCAGCTCCAACCACACACCCTCAAGCCGGTGAAAACCCGAGAGCATAAGATCAGAAGGCATGTGAATAATAGCCACGTTTCGTCAACGGGGTCGACCCACACACCTTCACAGGCAAACACAAGCGTGCTGTATTTGGGAACTTATTCGCAAACATTGCAGTAACTAGACCGTGGTCCGCTTCACACTGAATGCACTGAAACACTCGTTGCGCTTAGAACAGTCACAAGGACCATGCACCCCGTCCCTCCGTCACCGACCAACTGCCTCCTGGAGCCATTATGGACTTGGTGATGGGTAATAGACGGCTAGGCACCTTGTCAAGCTGCACCTCAGCCGCAGCCACACCTGGGATGTCAGACAACAATGGCTAATAATGATGACCGTATCAAATAAAATACAGCTGTTAAAGCATACGTATATTTTGATGCAACGGTTTCCTTAATTAGCATATGAAGTAAGTTGGTTAGCAAAGCATCTGCGATAAGTACAATCTCTCCACCAAATACTCAAAAATGCTACCAACGCAATAAAGTTAACGATGATGGCCGCAAATAGCTTAGACAACGTGTGGAATTTAATAGAAGGTTATTCAGGTAGGCAGAGCAAACCAAATAACGTGGTATGAAATTTTTCCAGTTTAGAAGCCCTAGTGTGAATATAAGCGGGTTTAGCCCAACTGCGGTGACGAAGCATCATGAATGCAACATAAACCTGGCATGCGGCACCTACATGGTTGGCAGCATCCGGTTTCGGAGTTGCCTGTCCCTGTGGACAGCCATCGCAAGTATATGTTAAGAAAATGTCCCAAACGCGAGAAGTTTATCGAAGTTAACTACAGTGAGCTTAAGCAGCGTGTGCAAGTTTATAGAAGTTAGCTCAGGTGGATATCAACATGAGATAAAAGGGGCGTTTGAACAACCTAGCGCACCCATCACCTGAAATAAATAGGCTCGGCATGCAGGCATGCGGTTAGTAAATGGACTGCAGCTTGCCTAAAAGGCTGTGTTGGTTCTGTTTACATTCACTGTCGGCCCCGAGTGGCCTTGCTTTTGACTGACTAGGCCGGCCTGCCTCAGCTACTTACAACCACATGTGCTACAGCTTCATGCTGTCGATGACGATGGAGTCCAACTCACCGACGCTTGCCGCTTCCGCACTTCCAGCTTCTTTTCTGCATGCATGAGATCTTTTTATCGCCCCGTGGCAACTGCCTTTGTGATTACATCGCGCCATGGACGATAAACAACCGCCTTCGATTCCCATGAATTTGATCATGCGCAGTAGTACAGGCCACAGATAATATACATCCGAAAGGTTTAAAGCTTTCTGTGTACCATATTGGCGGGCTAAGTGAAATATCCATGGTTTTGGGGCGATAAGTAGATTAAGCTTCATATAATAAACGGAGAAATAACCCATTAGCGAGGTGGATAGGACAATGCTATAAAATCGCAAGGCAGCTGAGCACTTCCAGAGTAAAAATGTTCTTTGTGGTTAAGTTCCAAGGTGCTAATAATTTGAACGCAATTATTCAAACCACTAGATGACACAAATTAAGTGGACAGAAGGACTAAGGTAGTGGCCTGCGTGTCCATCTGGCTTTGGACCCACAATGATGTACTTCAATTCCTTTACCTCAACTTAACATTTCGGGTAAGTTTATTCAATACTTGTTAGCAGATTTCGCGAGGAGACAAGGAAGAAAAGGACGTAGAAATGAAGAATGTCAAAGCTAAAGAAAAATGGAAGTTGGGCTGACGTCCTCCCGCCTTACTAAACGTTTTACTTTTCCTTTATATATATCTATAATCTATGGCTGGCTGGCCAAACAAACTCCACGTGTTGCCAGCTAAGTGATTTAGGGTAAACCCATTCCAGCAAAGAGTTCGTCGGCAGCGTTCCGAGATGTGGTGCGTTTCTTCCTGACAGTCGTTCTCCCTGTAAAAAGCCACATACCTCCATTTAACAACACCGCGACGTGCCAGATGTGACTCGCCAGTCAATGAAGTCACTGCCTCTTCCTCATCCGGAGGATCCCTACTTCACAAACGTCCTCCAAATCAAGGAGTTCCACTGCTCCCTTCATACGGTGGCGAACACAGCAAACGAACGCAGGCATTCAGTCACACTTCACTCCCCATGCCCCCTGACACATACGTTAAATAAAAAAGTAAATGAATAAATGGTTTATTCTCGAATGTATCAAGGCACACCAACCAGGCATGATCAAAATTTACATGCAGGTACCTTTCGCAACGTACACGTTGCTATGTACATACTCGGCATTGGCAGAAAGACATACAGGCTGCGGAGGTTGCGGAAGTATTCGTTGGAAATAAAGTCGTTAATAACCGACAATATTCTGAGTTTAATGGAGCGTAGTGCAAACAACTCCAGTATGTAACTGGTCAACATAAGGTATTTTGTACAATTACCGAACATACTTGTTGGTAGTATAATGCTCAGGTTTCCTCAGGCGTGCCCCACACTGCCGGGAATAAAACATTTGTTCATGTAATATCGATGTTAAAAGGAAAACCCAGGTACAGATACTAAGTGTCAATATGTGTAGCCCTGCCGCAAACATCGCTTATAACTGGTGCATCGGTTCTGACCAACAAGGCATCACTTTTCTTTGCGTACCTGTTGGAAGTTGCCAGAAGTTGGTTTTCCTTTGTGCCTAGTGGTTGTGTGGTGTGCATTGGCTTTGTTTTCATTTTAAGTGCGCATACGACTGTGGTTCTAAGGGTTTTCATCCGTTTGGGACATCAGTACGGTTTGCTTCTGTTCTGCTGCCGTTCCAACCACTAGCGCTGCCATAGTACTGATAACCGGCACAGGGAAGTCTTTCTTTAGCCTACCAAAACTACAACGAGCCGACCTCCAAGACCGAAAATTGGCGCTAACCCTCATCCCAGAGCAGAATTCTTGGAATTTTCAATTCATGCCATTACGTGTAGTTAGAAGAGCTTGTACTAATTCCAAATATTTTAACAACGGTATCTTCCACTGGATCTGCGCACTTTTAGAAGGACTTCCTTCTGCTCACACCAGTAAACTGTGGGAGGATATGGCTGTAATTGCACGGCGCATAGTTGTAGACCGCGAAGCCAGTGTTGTGTATGAATGTCGCGGCCCAGTTTGCGCATTATGAATGAACTATCCGGCTGGGTCCACCTGACATCAATACATATAGTTATGAAGCACGATAGCTGGTATTGTAGCTGTGTGCGATGGTGCATGCGTTCAGCAGTAAAAAGTGTACGTCGTACGATGTGACTCAGTTTGTGAGTGAAATACATGAATAGGTGAATGTTTGCCTAACGTTGCCTCTAAAATATATGGAGAACGGGATATTTATTAGTTTGTGTGTTGTCTATTTATTTATGTAACCAACGCTCGTGTCTTTCCGTTAACGGAAGTCAATTTTCCTTGCAACTATTATTTACCGACGGAACCGTATTAGCTGACAATAACTGTCAAGAAACTGAACACTCCTGAGCAGCTTACGACCTAAGTTTGTAATCTTTTCTCTTTCACGATCATATCGGCGCAGGCGTGCTATCCATTTTGTGCACAAACGTTTACATATTTATTTATGAACATCAGTCAGCGGGACCTTTTATGTGGTATGAGTCGCGTTCTATAAGGCGCTCCACTCCGGCTTGACAAGGCTTCATGGAAATGAGTTTCGGTGCCGTTTTGGTCGTTTGGGTAGACTGGGTAAACGGTACGGGCGCCTTGTCGGCCTACAGCTCAGCCGATCTTTGCGATCTTAAATTACGTCTGGAATAGTCATGCAAACGTATCCTTAAACTGCCCTGTCCATAGGGTCAAACTTGAGAACCTGACAGTTTACGATACCAGCCGTATGTCTTCACAAGTATGGAACTAGATTGCTAGAGGGAACTGAAAGAGACAATTATTATACGAAGTCATGCGCACTCAAAAATCTACTCAGTTGCCTAATGCTGAAGTTCACCAAACTGCCTTTTTTAATGGTGAGCCACGGGGCTATGATTGTCAGCTTCTTCCATGTATTTAAAATTTACAGCTAGAGCATTAAGCTCATAACTTTAAGGCAAACGGTTACAGCGTTCCATATTTTGGAAATTTGGGTTTGAGTTATTATTTTAAATCATACTGCACGTCAGTAGTGCAACCGCTTGCTATTTTAACAACCCATGATTTTTTCAAATAGAATGGGTGACCAGCTTCCCGCCCAGTGCCTTAACAATAGTCTTTATTTGGTCCACATAAAACAAATTGAGGTTGTTTTGACCTGGTTACTAGAGGGTGGAACCTTGGCAATCATGAACATTTCGCGTTAACTTCACATATTTTAACAGCTCCTCTGAAATTTCACGTATGTACGTATTTTGCGGCAGGTCCTTGCTTCCGGGGGTCCGTAATCAGGGCGTAATTAAACCGCAATAGACCGAGAGTTACCAAATACTAAATGTATGCTCCGTAGACGGCTGGATGCATTTATCATAATTACTTAGTACAAGCAGGATCTGGATGGAAAACTAGGCTGCTTTACAAAGTGTGGCGATCTGGATCCAATTGTCACATCCGCCGATGAAGCATACACACCTGAGGTGAATTGACAGATGTCGCGGGAACAAAGGGAAGATGGCCATTGTCAAAAACTTCGGAAACGACCATCTTTTTGCACGGCAAACTATCAAATATTAAATAAATAAATAAATAAATAAACGATATATTCTGGGTAAGCTGAGGCAGTTTGGTAAAGGCACGAACAAATATGCATGCAAACCTAGCTGCGTTGAAGTGGTAAAACGTTTCGTTTCAATGAAAAGTGTAACATTAATGTTCTAAGTTCATACGGGTGAACATTTTGTCAGGTAATGGTCCGAATCAGGAACATGATGGTGCTGTGGCGTGAAAAGGTCAGTCATAACTGTTTTGTCATTATTCAAGTTTGGCGTGGTTTTGCCATGTAGGTATCCATGAGCTCAGGAGTCAAAGTAAGAGTTCGGTGCAACCGTTGTCCAGTAAAAGCTCGGAATCTTCGTGCTTTATCATAGCGTTCTCCATAGCAAATCCGATTGCATCTGTTGTGTGTAGAAGACAGATGACTGTTTCAGTATGATCTGTTCAGCTGTGGCTTTATCCAGCGGTGCTTCGCGACTGCCAACGCGGTGTTGTTAAACGGACATTTGTGGCTTTATATAGGGAGATTGCTTGCCCAGCGAAATCCACCTGGTTCTGGCACAATTCCGTAGGTTATTTTGTACAGTAGTGCAAGCCGGCTAGGCATCATGCAGACCGATGCTGCACTCCGTTATTCTCATCGGTTGACGGCCAAATTTTTTTGATGGTTGACCGAACGGCTTGGTGAGGATCCGGAGGTAGTCGTTGAAACCGGGCGAAGATGCCAAAGAGTTGTAGAGTCGTGTGATGAGTGGTGCAAGTAAAGTCCTTCGTAATAGAGGCTGGTTTCTTCTGTGGTATACCTCTCCGAGTTGTGCAGATGCTGTCCAGCTATCCTTGTTGGTCTTGTCTTGGGGAGGAAGAGGGCAGTTGCTCCTCGTGACTGAACATGTCCATAACATGCGAAAATGCCATTCCTTTATCCTCCGCGGGAGCGTTACGGAATTTTTATCCTGCAAAATAGGGTCAGAATTCCTTTAAACGTGAGTAATAATTGTGTGTAATTGTCCCCATTATGGAGTGTAAAGTCCATGAAAGGCCATCGGAAATGCTTCAGTTAACTGGGTATAAAATGGTTCTTGTAGAAAGGAAAGGAGCTGAACCCACCTGTTCGAGCTCAATTGAGGGGCAGCAAAGCTGTCCAAGCAACGCCATCGGAAAAGCTTCAGTTGAATGGAGAAGCAGAATGTTCGTCTGGGTTTGTAGAGCAACGAATCCAAATGTTTTAACACCCGGGGTGAATAAGCAAAAGCTGCTCGTGGCGGTAAAGTTAACCACTGCAGAATAATTTGTCTTCCGTTGTAAATAAATAAATAAATAAATATTTTATTCTCGACAAAGTGAGACACGCCTTTTTGGGCATGATCAGCATATTGCATTATTGTACATGATAGCGGAATAAGCAGCACCAACAGTGGGAGTAGTAAAGTTGGAGACAGTAGTGTGGGCCCATAGAGCCCAAAGGTTGTATGTAGTCCATGTACACAGATTGCGAGAGGTAAAAATAGTGATCAGCTCACTTATATGGTATGTTGATGAGGAACTAGTCCGATGAGGTCCCGTAAGCAATGTAGGTCAGTGAGTGAAGTATGAGGAAACGGGTGGAAAATACTTAAGAATAGTGGTATGTCACTTGTCAGATATGTAGGCGTGTTCGTGCGAGAGCCAATATATGCACAGAACTTGTAAATGTGGTGTCGATCAACTTGCCAATGTGTTAGGGGCGGTGACTTTATTGAGTGGCGAGTCACATCCGCCACGTCACAGTGTTGTTAAACAGACATTTGTGGCTTTTTGTAGGGAAAACGCTTGCC
Organism: Dicrocoelium dendriticum; assembly: GCA_944474145.2. Classification (NCBI taxonomy): domain Eukaryota; kingdom Metazoa; phylum Platyhelminthes; class Trematoda; order Plagiorchiida; family Dicrocoeliidae; genus Dicrocoelium; species Dicrocoelium dendriticum. The sequence goes on from OX104062.1 coordinate 43,622,228, forward strand.
AGACGAAGACCCACCACGTCCTGGAACACTGCCGGCTGTTGATATACATTGGCAAGATGGTATCTGACCGATTATCCTCGCGGATATTCGCAGTCACGCAACGCCAATTTGTTTCCTATGGCTGTGTAGTCGCCTTCGGAGTCCATTACAAGTGCTTGGGGCTGTCGAAATCGGACGACTCAGGTGACTTGTATTGAATTGATCAGTTTCCTAGGTTCTTTAGTGTGCCGTGATTATGAAGTGCGGGTTTTTCTTTGTTCTTTATTGAATCCGTGTCCATGGGAGCGTCGCAGGTACGTCTTCAGCGGTATTCGGTGCAGGTAATGTTATCCTGTAGAACAAGGGTGAGATGAAAAACGGACCGAGCAAACTGCCAACAATATTGAACAGGACTATGTTATTGTATAAATATAAAATTTATGGTAAAGTTGTGCTGGCTGAAATCAATGGAATGACCGATGAGCTGAGGCTAATGGTACCTATACCGCCAATGAATAGTTGCGATATGAGCGAAGAGAGACGCCAAATAAGAGAGGAAGACGTTACTGTGAGCTGAGATGCACGATAGTAGAGCCGAGAGGCAAAATGTTTTGGAATGAGACGCACAGAAGTAATGGTAACCAAAAGAGAACTGGGATGTTGCGCTGATACTAGTGCTAACTATACCGCCATTGGACTGCTGCAATATAGACCAGAAGAGAAGCAAAACACGAGAGGGGACGTAATTGTGCGCTGAGAAGCATGAGAATGGAGCCGAGAGGCAAACCTCAACAAGGGACCTGAGATTGCAATTTCCGTAGAACGACCAAGCATGCAGATAATGTGTCAACCGGATGCCAGCACATAAGGCAGTTATTTATACCAATGAGAAAATTAATCGGTGGCAGCCGATCCTCAAAAGAAGAGAGGCCTTGGTTTGGTGCCTATGGGCATTTGGGGACTGAGAGGCTGGAGTAGTAGAAGAGGTTTAAAACTGAGTACCACAGTAGCAAAGGGAAACAAAAGAAGCTTAGGATGTTGAGCTGACGCTTGTGATAACTACAGCGCCATTGAACCGATGCGATATGGACCAAAAGAAAGGCCAAACAAGAGAGGGGAACGTAATTGTGAGCTGAGATTCATGATGGTGGAGCCGAGGGGCAAAAGTCAATCAGAGACCTGAAATTGCAATTTTGCAGGCGACCAAGAATGCAGGTAATGAGCCAGTATCATGAGGCTGTTTCTTATGCCAATAAGAATGTTATCGATGCTCAAAGGAAGAGAAGCCATTGATTAAGACCTATAGGCATTTAGAGCCGGAGACCGGTGCGGTCCAGGAGGTTTAAGAGTGCGTGGCGCAGTAGGAAAGCGAATCAAATGTGGCCTAGTTTGTTATGCTGACGCTATGGGAACCTAAACCACCATTGAACCGATGCGATATGGACCAGAAAAGAGGCCAAACAAGAGAGGGGACATAATTGTGATCTGAGCGGCATGAGAGTGGAGCCGAGAGGCGAAATTCAACCAGGGACCTGAAATTTCAATTTCGGCAGAAGGACAAAGCATGCAGGTAATGTACCAGACTGAGGCGAGTACAAGAGGCAGTTACTTATACAAATGAAAACATTTGCCGACGGCAGCCAATGCTCGAATGAGAGAGGCCTAGGTTTGAGACCGATGGGTATTAGGAGCCTGATAGGCCGGACAAGTCCAGTAGGTTTAATAATGAGTGTCACAGTAGCAAAGAGAATCAAGCGAGGGCTAGTAAGTGGAGCTGGCGTTAGAAGTACCTATACCGCCATTGAACGGATGCGATATGGACCAAAAGAGAGGGAGACGACACTTGTGAGCTGAGAAGAATGATAGTGGAACCAAGAGGCAAAAGTCAATCAGAGACCTGAAATTGCAATTTGCAGGGGTCCAAGCGTATTATACTGTATCAGACGGAGTAGAGTACATGAGGATGTTTTTATGCCAATTAGAACTTGAATCAATGTTGAAAGGAAGAGAAGCCTTGGATTGAGACCCATAGGCATTTGGAGCCTGAGAGGCCAACTAGTCAAAAGGTTTATGAGTGAGAGCCACAGTAGCAAGAACATATAGCGACGTCTGGGATTAGGCATACAGAAAATGAATCGGACGGAGACGAAAATCATGCGGCCGTTACCTATACCATTGAGAACCTTAATCGATGGCAGCCGATCCTCAGAGGAAAAGAGGCCTTGGCTTGAGACCTATAGGCATTTGGAGCCTTAGAGGCCGGAGTAGTCCAATGGGTTTAACGATGAGTGCCATAGTTGCAAAGAGAATCACACGGGAGCTAGTAATTTGCGTTGGTGTTAGAGGCACCTATACCACCATTGAACCGATGCGATATGGACCAAAAGAGAGGCCAAACAAGATAGGGGAACGTAATTGTGAGCTGAGATTCATGATGGTGAAGCCGAGAGGCAAGAATCAATCAGAGACGTGAAATTGCATTTGCAGGGGACCAAGCATACAAGTAATGAGCCAGACGGAGGCCAGTATCATGAGGCTGTTTCTTATGCCAATGAGAACTGTAACCGATGCTCAAAGGAAGAGAAGTCGTTGTTTAAGACCTATAGGCATTTGGAGCCGGAGGCCGGTGCGGTCCGGGAGGTTTATGAGTGCGTGGCGCAGTAGGAAAGTGGATCAAATGTGGCCTAGTATGTTGCGCTGACGATACGGGAACCTAAACTACCATTGAACCGATGGGATATGGACCAGAAAAGAGGCCAAACAAGAGAGGGGGACAATACTTGTGCTCTGAGAAGAATGGTAGTGTAGCCGAGAGGCAAGATTTATCTAGGACATGATCTTTCGATTTAGGTAGATGGATCAAGCGTACAGATAATGACTCGGACGGAGACGAGAATCATGAGGCCGTTACTTATACCGTTAACAACCTTATTCGATGGCAGCCGATCCTCAGAGGAAAAGAGGCCTTGGCTTGAGACCTATGGGCATTTGGAGCTTGAGAGGCCTGAGTAGGCCAATGGGTTGAACGATGAGTGCCATAGTTGCAAAGAGAATCACACGGGTGCTAGTAAGTTGCGTTGTGGAACAGAGGATTCTGGTAAACATATTATTCCAGGTTAATAAATTGTGATACTGTGAGTACTAGGCTACACAGCTGTATAGACAACGTAAATGATGCGTCTCCAGAACGGGGAACAGAACCTCATTTGGAACCATGTGTGAGTTCTTCAAATCCCGGAGAAACGATCTAGTGTTTAAGCCAGCTGGTAATTGAGAATGAGTCAGCCAATCTCAGGTGAAAAACCTTCTTGTGTCGGCTGATGTAAGTGTGGAAATCTCTGGAAAAGCGGGCGACGGACAAGAGACAGCCAAAGGGAGACCAATGAATTAAGAAGCACTACCGCAAGACTGATGGCATGCAAACGTGCCTTTGATACTCCAAAACCTATGTAAATTTACTTCTTGTATATGATTTGCAAGCGCATCACTTACATGATATCACTGGTGTGGCTCAGACGGAAACTATTATTTAGGAAGAAGGTTTTGTACTTGCAGCATCAGAGGTCCAATACGACAAAACGTGTTTATGAGGTAGTTAGAAAATAACATATATTGACTGCTGATGATGACAGTCGTCGGAATGTATGAGGTGGTTTAGGTGAAACCAAGGTCAACTAGGTTGAGACAGTAAGCACAGCAACCAGTGTGCAAAGCAACTTTTCAACAGGAAGCAAATGAAGCGTATCGGCGAGGAACGGATTAATGCAGACGACAGAGCGGAGAGCAGTTAGTGCGAATACTTTCTCTGCCGCACCCCTAATTCCATAGTCAGAATATAGAGAGAGGGTCACAGTGAAAAAACGCTGTGCACTGGGCGTTGCCAACCCGGGTACGGTCAGACTGATAGATGTGAGCATGAGGCAAAGAGCAGATGTATATGAAGGGAGGTAAATTGAGCATAATAATAGATGTGATAGCCAAGAAACACAGCCCTGGTCCGAGATCCGCCAGAAAGCAGGAGCGTGGTCGGAGCGAAGGAGACCACACGCAGGAAGATAAATTAATGCGGTGCAATGCGGGTAAGCCGTATATTAATATGAATCCGAACGGAACACAATAACAAAGAAGGCCATGGATAAGGGGAAGACAAGAGAAACAGGGATCTCGACGTAAGTGGATGAGAGCGTAGCCACTGCTAAACCTTGATCAGAACTAGAACGGACGTCTAGGAGTAGCAGGAGGACAGAAGACGGTTCATCTAAAAATAGTTTAGTCAATACACAGACATTAGGTCGTACAATTTTGGTGGGAACAAATATAGGGAGGGTCAGCAGTAAAAGACAGTTTAACTACCAGAGGATATGTTATATAGGGGTAGTTAAGTCCGGCAAAGCTCTTGAAGGGTGGAAGGCCGGTAAGACGACAGTGGATTAGCCGGTGCATTGGGAATGAGTAGAACAGTTAAGATGAAAAGAAAGTAGAATTGAACAGCAGAAACGTATGGAAAATAAGAATGGGTCATTATTGAAACTGGGTGAGCAAATCCAGCAGACTCTCTAGGTGATAACAACAGCACTGGGTCCGTAGAATCTAGACCGTTAACAGCCAGGTGACATGGAAGAAGTCACAGAGAAGCAGACTAATCAGATGGGATTGGGTTATAGCAGTGAAATGAAAGTTGGCTGTCCGATCGACGAAGGATTGAAAACTGAGAGTTCACTCTCTCGAGCAATAGCCCATAACGTCCCAATAGTCTGAGAGAAGTCAGAGAGCAAACAATAGGTCAAAAGTGACTGCAGTAGTCGGCGCACTGTGATTGTGTGGTACCGTTATAGTTGGAAGTCAAATGATGGGTCAGGAAGTGGACGAGGTAGAGATGGGTGACTATATTTATAGAGCGCGAACAAGACCAACAGGCTGCCGAGGTGCGGAAGACTTCGCTTAAGTCTACGGAACCTGGACTGCTTATAACTCGATAGTCTAGAAGCAGTCAAAGCAATGCTAATTGTTCAGAATAGACTAGGGCAGTTCATTGTGAGCTGACTCTCCGATTGACTAGGCCTGATTTTGTTGTCCACGATAAATGTACGAATAAACCATTCATTTAGTTCTTCAAATAAAGATAGAGAGCGCGAAGAAGAGGACAGGGTCTAACTAGAAATGGCTTATAGACAAAAATAGGAATTATATCATGGCTCTCGAGATACTAAGGACAGAGCGTTTCCTCATCCAAACAATGGCACGTAACCACAATAGTCGGAAAGTATGAGACTGATCAGAGGAGACTGAAGTAATTGGCGCCTTTCGATCGAGTCCGATAGTAAGAATTGGAAGACCAATGGAGTGGGGCGAAAGAGACAGGTTAGAGATAGAATTGACTATATTAATAAAGGGTGAACATATCCAGCAAGATGTCGAATCGGGCGAGACAAAGTTTTGAGTCTACAGAGTTTAGACTGTGCATACCTTGATGGCCTGGAAGAGGTCAGAGGAGGCCAGGTTAGTGCAATGCACTGGGAGTTGGCAGTTTGGTAAAAGAAGAAAAGAAATTGGTGAGTGCTAACAAGAGAGCAAAAGGGTCGGAATGAGAAGAGGTTTACTGCTATGGTATAGAAAACTAAATGTGACTCATGAGGTAAGGTAAGAAGAACGTTCGGTCTTACGAACAAACGCCGGTAAAGTCACAGCAGTCTGAGAGGTCGGTGAGCTGGATCCCGATCAGACGTGTTTGGATTAGTCGGCGCACTAAAGTTAAGTCGTACTGTTCAGGTAGGAAGACAAATAAAAATGGTCAGCCGAAATGGACAAGTTAGGGATGGAATGGTCATATTTAGATACGGTAAGCAAGACAGGCAGGCTCTCGATATAAGGTAGTGTATTGGTTATGCAGAGCCTAAAAAGTTTACATGTTTATTATCAGATAGCTGTCAAAGAGGAGAATAACACAGGGTATTGAGAGCTCGCTGTCCGGTTGAGGAGGAATTAATGACAGCGAGGGCGATCAAGAGAAGACAGAGTCGAGATTGAAATGTTTTACAGATAAGAGAGGGTAAGGTAACGTGGCTCTAGATGTAATGGGGACAGCGTTTACAGTCTTCCGAGCCAGGCCAACAACGTCAAAAATGTCGGAGAGAACGTGGCCAATCAGAGGAAAACGGATTAACTGGCCTACTGAGATTGAGTAGTACAGTTAATATGGGAAAATAATTGAGTGAGTCAGTAGCATTAGACACGTCAGAGATGAAGGTGCCTACACTAACATAATGTGAACGTGTTCAACAGGCTGTCGAGGTGAGAGAGCTTTTGCTTTGAGAATCTACAGAGCCTAGACCGTTAACATCCCGGTAGTCTGGACGATGATAACGAGAACCAGACTGGTCAGCTGAGAATAAGTTATGGACTAGCGCTCTGAACTGGCTATCTGATTGGAGAAGGGTTGAAAACAGAGAGCACAGCAAGTAATTGACAGCATTGGGATGGGAGAAGGTTCACTACTAAATTGGGGGGAAGCCAACGAGGCTGTCGTTACTAAGAGCAAAGTGAGCAATAATGAGAGGAGAAGGGTCTGGATAGAAAGAGTTTTACTGAGGTTTGGAAAAGTCAAGGCTGCTCACGAGGTGATGAAGACAGTGCGTTCGGTCTTCCGAACAGTGGCCAGTAACGTCACACTAGCATGAGAGCAGGCGACCGCTCAAAGGAGACTAGCTTAGTCGGCGCATTGCGATTAAGTCGTACAAATAAGATGAAACGACAAATAGAGTGGGTCGACATAAATGTACATGTTATGGATGGAAAAGGCTATACTAGTGTAGGGTTGGCAAGTCCAGCAGGCTCGCGATGTATGGGGTTATGTGTTTGTTATGCAGGTATTAAGAGATTTACATTTCTATAGGCTGGAAGCAGTCTTATAGAGTGATACTGAGGTAGTGGTAGGACACTAAGAGCTGGCTCTCCGGTTAGGGAAGAAATAATGACAGAGAGCGCATCAAGGAAATGTCCGAGTCGGATGGAACGTTTTGTACCTAAAGAGCGCATATATCAGCATGGCTGTCTAGGCAATGGGGACGGAGTGTGCGGTCTTTTGAACAATGGCCGCCAACGTCAGAATTGTCTGAGAGCGGGAAACCCTTAAGGGGAGACTGGTTTAGTCGGCGCATTGAGGTGGAGTTGTACGGTTAAAATGGGACGCCAAATAGAGAGGGGCAGCATAAATGGAGCGGGTATGGATAAGAGGGGCCAAATTAATAAGGGTAACTGAGTGCTGTTGGCTCGCGTTCTTGGGGAAAATATACGTTGTCATGCATAATCTGGCAGTTTTACAGCTCCGTAGTCTGGAAGCAGTCAGAAAGGATACTGGTCAGAGGAGACTAGGTCAGGGCACTAGAAGCTGGTTCTCCGTTTGATGGATAAGAATTGGACTTGGTAGGGATAAAAAGTGGTTTATAGCTAAAGAGAGCAAATGTCAGGGTGGCTCTTGAGGTAAAGGGGCAAAGCAGTCAGTCGTCTGCACATTGGCCGGTAACGTCCCAATAGTCTGTGAGTAGTCGGAGAGCAGGATAGCAATCACAGGAGATTGGATTAGTCAGTGCATTAAGATTGGGTCGTCCGGCTAAGGTGGGAAGACAAATAGATTAGATCGGAAGAACTAGACAGCTTAGGGATGGGAGTAACTATGTTAATAAGGATGGGCAAGTTAAACGGAACCTAAAACGTTTACATCTCGGTAGTCTGAAAGCAGTCATGGAAGAAGAATGGTCAGATGAGACTAGGTTAGGGCTGGGCACAGAGAGTTGGCTAATCGTTTGCCTAAGGCTTGAAAACATAGGGCGCAGCAGAGAAATGAAAGGGTCAGGATGGAAAAAAATTTACTATTTTGGTGTAAGAAGGACTACAAAGTAGTCGTCTTAAAGAGTGTAGCGTTTTCCGGATTCAGAATATTCGCCGACGCGGTCAAAGTAGTCTGAGGAAAGTCGGAGAGCAGAAGACCGAGCAGACGACACTGAGTAATTCGGTGCGCATAGGTTGAGTCTTATAGTTAAAGGTGGAAGACAAATTTGGAGGGATAGCAAAAATGGACAGGAAAAGAATACCTTACCAATGTGTAAGCAATTCTAGCAGGCTGGCGGTTTGTGAAGAAATTATCATTGAGTCTGCAAATCTTAGACTGTTTGCGTCTTGGTAGTCATGTATGCAGTCAGGGAGAAGCAGACTGGTCAAATGAGACCAGATCATGCAGGGCATTGGGTTTGCCGTCCTATTTCAGAAAAATGTAAGCAATGTGCGCACTAAGGGAAGGACAGCTTCGGGATGAAAAGAACGTTATTGCTGCTGGTTGAAGCACCTGACAAGGCGGTAGGCACAATGAGATTCTTTCGCACAATAACACGGTTTTGTATGAACTTATATATGATCGGGGCCGTTTTCTCAGCGATTGTCCTCGGATATGCAGGTATCCGGGATTTCTGCTACTTTGGGGACAGGTAGTATTCTATTTCTGGCTGTGAAGAATTGCATGATATTATCTGAGTCTCTGACGGCTTCTGGTAGCGCGTTTTGTACTACGCATACCTGTAGGGGAAGAAGTTAGAAGGTGTGGGCAAAGTATTTCGGCTAGCGAGACTGGATGTGCCTTTTCTGTAGAGGACAAGGTGTATCACCACAAGGTTGAAAAAACTAGCAACACAAGTCCGACGTCTTGATTGGCTTATATAAGAAAACAGGTTGGTTTTAACTCGTCGCAGCCATAGTGGTTCCAGACCAAGCTGCTGGCAGCGGCCTTGCTAGTTGTGTACAGCGGATCCTAGCAAGTACTTAGGGAACGAACGGGTAACTTGCTCAATAACCAACCTGCCACATTTGAGTGAGTTAGTACCAACGGTTGAGCGGCGCACTACTGTAGGTCAAGCACACAACTTATACAGCACAAGTCGAACCTCTAGCAAACTCCTTGACCGCGGAATATAGCCAATGGTAGACCTGGTTTGGACAGACCTAAGGCTCGCTTGTTCCGCAAAACGCAGTGCACTGGGATCGTGTAAACCAAAATCATGCACAGTGAAGCTGTTTTCTAGTGATGTGCCGTTAAGGGTTAGTATGTTGGGGTATAGAGCACCGGTAGGAAAGCACGGTGCAGTTCCTTAGTATGAACTCTAGTTTCCATGGTTCACGCCATGTTTCAAGAGCTCCGAGATCGCTTTGAAGGCTGGAACGGCTATTACATAGACATCTATATAGTTAAATAATAAAGGTTTTATGCTCGAAAACTTCCTGACACACCACGTCTGGCACTTTCGAGATTTTACATGGGATTATTCCGCAACAGGCATGTTGCTTGGAATAAAAACGCTGTTGGCACGACATACAGAAGCTAGCGAAATGGAGGATGCACTCGTCAGCAACGGAAGCTTTAATGATGTGGCGAGTCTAGGTTCAAGCATAGGTAACAGCCTAATATCTATAGTGGAGACAGATGGTAGCAATCAGCAAGTGTCTTCTTAGTGTACCTATCCAAAATATATTGAATTGATGTGCAAAGTCGCTTTGCCTATCTTGCAAGTGTGAGTTTTGGGCAGTGAATTTATTTGGTTGCAAATCACAAGCGAATATAACTTTTATGTCATTGGCAAAAATGTACCGAGTGCCGGGTTTGCAGAACTGGAATACACCATTGATGTACAGTAAAAGCAGCAAAGGAACCAGGACGCTGCCTTGGAATACTCCGTTGGTTACGGATGCCGTTTTGGATGAGATAGCGCCCAGTTGCACTGAGATCGTTCGGTTAGAACAGTTAGAAAAAATGCATGAAAATATGTGGCTGGAGACACCGAATGCTCCTAAGTTAGTCCGTAAACCATTTTGTGGACCAGTCAAATGCTTTTTATGTTCAGGAAGATAATGAGCAGCGCCTGACCCAGGACGATGAAGTGTGTCACATGGTTTAAGTATCCAAATTGGCAGGTTTAACAGGATTCCGTTGGCGAAAACCCGTGTTGTGGCCCTTTGATAAGGTTGCGTTGCAGTAGAAAGCGAAGCGTCTCGTCCATTATTATTCTTTCCACGAATTAAGACGCGATGGCTATGTGCTTAATAGGACAAGAATTGTCAATAATTTGGCGACTGCCTCGTTTGGGTCGGGTTATGCTGGTTCCGTGTTTACAATTAGTCGGGTAATGACCGCTCTTCATTGCGATGGTGATGACATTAAGGAGAAGAACAGGGATGCTGGAGCCTCCGAGTAAAACTACGGAAGAAGACACCGTCAGGACCTCGGCAGTGTGACAGTTTCGACGAGCTAAGTGCTCGCTTGATGTTGTTTAATGCAAAGGCAATAGCATGTAGTTGTTCTTCAGTGAACGTGTAGATCGTATTTGGCAACGCCAAATCATTGCTGATGAAGGCGTAACAGACGTGTGCGTTAATGAACTCTCAGAGCTCGACCGCACCAGTGACTATCCTTTTATCAGGAAGCACGTAAGTAGTAATCGGTATATCCTTACTGCCACTTTGCTGCTTCATTAGTCGTATAAGAGACATTGCCCTGTTGTCAGTACAAAGCGCTGCTAGCTCTATTGATGTACGCGCAGTACTTTGTGAACTTCTACAATCGGCTAGCACTTCGTACATGCAGAGGATTAGATGAAAGTTTTTGGTCTTTAGGCAGCTGGAGCGCGGTTTCTTAAGCTTGCTGGTGAGTTGGCGGGTGGATACATCATCAAGCGTCTGACGCTTTCTGAGCATCCTCTGGTTTGGAGTACGGACGTCTAAGCAGTTGGTGAAATTGTTATAAAAAACGCATATTGTCGGAGAGGAAGAAATCGTCTGAGGGTAATGCTCGGAAAAGGGAGGAGAATATTTTCCAGTTGCTGCGCTGGATGCGCCTAAATACGGCACATGTTTGACTGCATGTTGAGGGGCTTTAGGGTAAAAAAGGCAGCTTCACCACCTTATGGTCGCTGCTGGGTATGTTGTCTAACACGCTGGCGCATGCGTGGGAGATACCGTCAGTGAATATAAGGTCCAGCGTGCTTAACTGTCTATAAGAAGACATTCTGACAAGCAGCACTATGAGTGTGGTTAGTATAAATGAGCCCACTTAATTTACATTCATGTATATGACAACGCAGTGCAAGTTGATTCTCAGCCGATAGATAGTGAAACTTAACTATCTCACGGATAGTGGGATCAGCAAAGTTTTCTCTTAAAATATTAACTGGGTAAAGCCAGTTAAACGGTTTTGAGCCCACTGCAGGTTAAATGCCGTTTATTTTGATCACCTTAAACCATAATTGTCTATTACTCTTTAAGGAAAATTTTATTTGCGTGTGTAACCTTCCTTTAGTTGCTCGGCTTACCATTCACGTTGTTGAGCTGTGCTGCGGGCATCCACGTCAAGAAAATCATTTACAGACGATGTGTGACAATTTACACCTTGATGAAAGAAATTGCCAACCGGCGGGGCTGACAAATTTGGCTGCGCTCTACTATTCCTCTGTGGAATTTATAAACACACCTCCATTCGCTTGCCATTTTGGTAGTAAACTGAAATCTTTTTATTCATCTTCCGTTGTGCAATGCTAATGTACTCGCATGACAATTTAGGTCGCTTTTTGTCTATACGAATTTAAGCAGTGCGTTTTCCAGTGACCGGATTATGTTTAAAATTAAAAGGAATTTAAAGAGCAATAGCAGACGTAAGCGGTGCGTTGATTTGGTCTTTTGTGCACGCCTTCTCAGTCAAGTAAACTACAACTAACAGGTTACTATCAAACACGTTTGACTGCGGTCGATTAATGGTCAGTTGGTGGCCAACTATTACTATAGCGCTACCACGACAGGCGCAAGTTTACTGTCAACTGCCTCTGTTCATACAGAGGCGGTCGCACGCGATCGACTACAATAGCTTCAAGTAGCTGGAGCATATTCGGCCTTTGGTTACGCACAGGAATAGTGAATGAGTCAATTGGATTGACCTGGTGTCCAGGGTTCCAAGTAAATAAAGCAGGTTTTATTCTCTGCACGGCGTGCCACGCCTTTACAGGCATGTTCAATTTGACATTACGATGCGTGGTCAAGCATGTGCAAATTCCGATATGTTTGTCATTACAGTCCATATTTGTGTAGCGTAGTATGTAAGTGTTTACTTTTGTGTGTATGTAGCTGTGTAGCATGTGTTATGTAACAAGTCAGTAATCGCTGCGCTCAAGGCTGGCAAGGCTCACCGAAATCGACACAGTCGAGTTGACCGGAAACGGCCTCCATTATCCGGTCCAATATCAAAGCCCAGCGACCCATCAAGATCACACATCACTACTTGGACTGACGCAGCAAGTCGCATGCCAATCAGTGAAGCCACCGAAGACACCCTGGCCGTGCCAGTACCTCAGGTGGAAGTGTCTCGAAATCACCACAGCTACGTGAGGCTGCCAGCTCTTGCTTAACGAAGGACCTAAGTGATGGATGTTCCCTTGTTGAATCCCCTGGCCCCTGTTCACAACCACTAGTGTAGAACTTCAAGAATTCTTCCATCAATCCTCACACGCACATTCCGCACCAGGTAGTCCAGGCACCCGAAGATGGTTTGCCGGCTCCGGCTCATTAGACGCAGTGATGAAACGCCCAATGAATCCACTGGATTTTGTGCGGGCAAAATGCTGTGGATCACCTTGGTGTCCTGGTCGGGTGAGTTGTGACCTGCCGATGACCTCAGTATGGAAGAGGCAGCAGCATGTTGCTGTGCAAGGAGTATGACCGCTAATCCCGTGACTGTGCTAGTGACCATTCCCCAACCACACTTGATGTCCTGTTGTCAGATATGACCTGTACCAAGTCCCTTTGTTTATTGCATTGCTACAGCCATTTCTGCTAGGCCATCTTCACATTCTCGTTGCATGAAAACGTGCTATCCTTTGCAGGTAGTGGACGCAGCGGCAACTGAAGGATACTCCCACAACGGTGTCCCGGTAACTCTGCAGCCGGCTTCGGTGCTCAAGTGGGGGAAACAGGTCATCTGTGCTGGTAACACAAGTGACCAGCAGAGACGCGAGCTGTTGATGCTGCTTTTGGCCGCGAAGCACACGTGGCAGTGGTTACCCAGGGACAAGCAGCACATGCTTGGCATCTCAGCTGATATGGAACGTGAACGCTTGCGGGAAGGTCGTCAAAGTAAAATGAAAAATTACGTGAATTGTGCACCTTATCCTGAAAACTATTCATTCAACGAAATGCCTTATTATATTGAATTTCGACGGCTAGCCACGTGTCGATCCAGCGTAAAGCATTTCAATCTCTTTAATCGCTTCTGAAATGGAAGCGGTCCATCATTGCGCAGCCCGCGACAATATGTATGTTTCTCCTCCTATGCTGCACTCTCTACTTATATGCATAGTTTTTCAAGTGTTTCCTAGGTGGCGTACAAGTAAAAGCCCAATTAAATCTTCCTTAATAATATAAATATGTACTGGACTTCAGAAAAGCTTACGTACGCAGAGACAACAAGGGATCCAAATTTCTTCGCGTTCCTACTTGAAGGCAAAGTGCTAATGGTACGACGTCGTGTTGCATGATGAGAGAAAGCTTTTGGGGAAGTACACCTAGTAATTCTTCAAAGTGTGCTTGAGGTTTTGACATCGAGAGCGCCAGAACCGTATCCCTCAACTGCCATTACCGTTGATAACTCCTGGCAACTGCTGTCCAACACAACCGTTCGTAGTGCAATAAAGGTTTCACCGAAGGGAAACGATGCTATGAACTCAAGTCAACTAAAGCTTCATCACCCACATGTGACTTATGTGCGTGTAAGCTTTTCGATCGATCTGAAGCATTTAGTCCGTCTCCGACCATGCTTTTGTGCATGACGCTACGATTCTCATTTTTCTAACCTCAGTACGGCGCCTAACGCCATGAGTACTTACACTTACTCTGAACTCACATCTATATAAACAGCGCCATTGGCATCAACACTGACGAACGAAACGAATGTTGATTTACGATCGAAGCAACTGCACGATGAATCAGATAATAGAACCGTTTCCTTGGCTAACTCGAGGTTCACTACTGGAACGAGGTTGCGTGAATCGCACTTTCGTTAAGCAGCCAAGTCCGAAATGGATTTCCATTATGCTGTAATCATGCTTTTTATTAGTTTGCCTGGGTTACGTTCGGTGATCCTGAAGCAGCGTTTCATCAGGAACCCCAGGATAGCTCGGGAGAACGGTGGAAACCAAAGGCCTGGGAACGGTCGAATTCTGTTCCAACTTTACGGCACCTGATCGGGAAACGCGTTAGAGAATGGCACGATTAGAGCAAATAGATCACCAACGTCGGGCCAAGTACTTAAAGAATTGTGCAACGTCGCTGTCGATTCTCTATTCGCAGGAGCCAAGTGGAGCAAGAACACGTAAACGCGAAACATGACAATTGAACTTGATGATACGGCACCTACTCAAGTGCATAAAGTTTGCTTTGACTTGACTTGACATGAGCCATTTCAGTCATCCCCGAGAGGCTAAAACACGACCATTGCTCTAACCGCCACGAGATGATTTCAAGCAGTGATCGACCGTTGCCCCTCATCAATAAATGTTAGCTGAAGTGGAGAAGCACATCCCAGCTAATGTGCTGCAGAAGGAAACACCTAAAGTAAAAACCATGGACTACAAAAAGTTTCAAAATGCAAGTAATATAACAATAATTATAATATTACGCATTTTATATAAGATCGTAATTGGAAGGGAGGAGATGGATAAAGCAACTCACAACACCAACACCATTTTGGCCGACGCTTCGCAATATCAGCACATTTGTCCGATCAACCTAGTTCATCTTCCTTGGGACCCCAACCCGGCAGCCGGAAAGGGCCAACAGATGCCAACTACGACATGCCGTATTCCTTCCGCTCGACTATCTCATCGCTTGACCTCCCGTTTTCTTCCTTCATCCACACCCCCAGGTGCGCAAGCAATACGTGGCGGGAGTTTCTGGACAGGCACGCTCCACACCCGGCCTATCCATCTCAGCATGGTGCTTGATACAATGAGGCTAAGCGGTTCACTTGCTCTTCTGTGCCAACTACTCGACGCCGAAAGCGCATAATGCTTGCGCGGGACACCCATCAGGCAAGAGCTAAGCTGCGAAGGCAGCGATGAGCGAATGTGACAAGCCGCTTTGTCTGTCGACCAGATGGGCCAAGTTTTACAACTAAAGATTATATATATATGTATATATATATAGTGCGCTGAAGCTGGTGGTGGCTAGGTCCTGACAGATGATCTACGCACTGCCGCTACGGTTGCGCTTTTGGCTCATGTCCTGGACGCCTCCTCGTGGCGACCGCTGGGTTGCAGTTGGGTTTCGCCATTCTGTCTGTTTAGATCCAGGACACCAATCCGCATGAGTCAGTGAACTGACCACGTTCTATCCCCGCTGCCTTACGGGTGTACATTTAGGCGAAGGTTTTGGCTATGAACCCGAGTTCTACCGTCAGACGTGGGCGTCCTGACAATATCCTAGTCCATCCTCGTTGGAGGTTATGAAGTGGTCGACGGCCCACTTCCCGTAAAACCTAGCCATGGAAGACAACAGGTCTATGGCTTATAAGCTCACTGCTCAATTGGCGTAGGGCACGAGGGCCACGCATTGTCTCTGAGGGTGGGAGGACACCTCCGGGTGTTCAATGGTTTGACACCTCCCGTTTGGAGCTACGCAGCCCCTGGTCCAATTGCTGCAAACCCGCCAAAACCCACCTGCGTATGGCCGTGGTCGCAGGTGTATTCTATTGCGATCGCAAAACATATATAATACGTTCCAGTACCTCCAAGGCTGTGTGTGATGTCCGTCAAGCTGATCCCATGCTGTCTATGCAAGCACGTTTCCGAGCTGGACCTGCTCCCCACTGCCTTGTTGAGCAGGCTGTTAAGCCAAAGCCTTCGGGCGGAGCACTCAAGCAAACCCCCGAAGCACAACGACCACCTCGCCTACGAGTGCCCACCAATGTGCTCGTATGCGTGCGTGCAAAGCGCATGGCGTCTGGTGTTGGAAAGTGCGCGCACTGCTGGACCAGAACTCCACTGAATGCCCCGAGCGACGCAATGCACTGGTCGTGACGGAGCTAGCGCGTTACCATATCAATATTACTGCGCTAAGTAAAACTGGGCCAGCCAATCAGGGGGAAGCTGCAGGAAGCAGGTGCTGGCTACAAATTCTACTGTGTGAGCAACCCTGTCTCAACACCACGCGATCACGGGGTCGGATTTGCAATATCCGATCGGCTCCATGGCCAGCTGGTGGGTAACCAACAGGCATCAGCGTGTGACTGATAACTGTGCGCCTACGACAAGGTAGAGGCAAGTTTGCCACTTTATAAGCACGTACGGCCCGACCATGGGTTATCCTGATGGCATGCGTGCTCAATTCTACACTGAGCTATCCTCCGTGATACGGTCTGTGTCGAGGAACGGCCGACTATTTCTGCTGGGTGATTGTAACGCGCGCGTTGGGCGTGCTACATCCATGTGCACAGACGTAATCGGTCCTCATGGCATTGGTCCAGCGAATGCGAACGGTGACAGGCTGCTCTCACTGTGTGCCACTCACGGCCTGACGATCACGAACACTCGGTTTGCACTGGGTGCTAGTGATATAGCAACTTGGGCTCACCCACGAAGTGGTCAAACTCACCTGCTCGATTATGTCATCGAACGTCAGCGTGATATGCGTGAAGTGCGCATGGCACGTGTACCGCGTGGTGCTGAGAGTGGCGCTGCTTACAAATTGGTGCGGACCAAGCTGTACATATATTTTCGCACCTTTTTGCGTAAGACCTTAAGTATCTGGCTATGGTGCCTACCTATAACTTATCTCGTCCTACTTCTTCACTTATCTCCTGGACCCTGACTTTCCTGTCCACTTATGGACCACCTACCTCTGATGCTCCACCGTCTAACCTTCCACACTGCAGTTCCGCACGTTTGTGTATAAGACCACAAATATCTGGCTATGATGCCTACCTATAACTTTATCTCTTCCTTTCACCCTAATTTTCCTGTCCACTTGTGGACCACCTACATCTAATGCTCCACCGACTCATCTTTCACACTGTAGCACCGCACTTTTGTGCGTAGGACCGCAAGTAGCAGGCTATGTTTCCCACTTATATCCTTATTGTTAACCTGACATTGTTATGTCTTATAATTTTTATCCCGTGAACCAACACAACATTGAATATTCCCTTTTAATCCCACTTCCATTTATCGCACTTTCCTACCACTATTTTACATGTTCGGCTCTGGCCTTCCTCTCCTCCTAGGCACCAACTATCAACGGTCCTCCAGTGACTTTTCTTTCACACTGTGCCTCCGCAATTTTCTCCGTAAGACCTCAAGCGTCTGGCTAGGACGCCTACCTACAACCTTATTTCATCCTACTGCTTCACCTAGCTCTTTGACCCTGGCTCCCCTGTCCACTTTTGGACCACCTACCTCTAATGCTCCATCGACTAACCTTCCACACGGTAGCGCTGCACGTTTGTACGTAAGACATCAAGTACAAGGCTAGGTTGTCCAATTATATCCTCATTACCAAGCTGACCTTGTTCTCTTTTATATATGTTACCCTATTAACCACCACCGCATGAATAATTCTCTTTTCATCGCGCTTCCATTTATCTTATATTTTTGCGACTTTTCTTTCATGGTTACTCTGGCTTTCCTCTCCTCCTGGGCACCAACTACCTACGGTGGTGCAGCGACTTATCTTTCACACTGTAGCTCTGTGCTATTTTGCGTGGTAACGCATTTAAATCATTTTACATTTACAGGAATATAGCATTGCTGGATCTTCATTGCCATCTCACCTTAAACTGCAGACCTAGGTTATACAAATCAACGCTCATCTATTTATATGACAGCTTGACGGTGCATGTCTAGTACTCACTTACATATCCTCTAAGTCGACTTTACTTACCCGTCTCCACCGTCTCTGACCTCAGCCTTATTTTGATGTTCCGCTTACCACTGGCTCCTCAACACTTCCACGCAGGGCACTAGACGTATAGCTACAGACGTTCGCCCTACATTCACCCACATTCTCAGCCCAGCCTGTTACTGGCCTTTCATCACTTAACTTGTCTGTGCCATTAACCACTCGCAACAATGTTAGAAATAATAACCTTGCGCGACGCAGCACGATGGCAGCAAACAACTGCAAACGAAACACAAACCCCACCTCGAATCCCTACGTTTCCCCTTTTTTATTCGCACGTATGACCAGTTTATTTGACATACGACAAAACAGTATTCAACACAGTATTCGCAGCGTTTCCAGTCGCAACGTCCTCTTGCATTCCATTCGTTTCCTCGCATGCATTTTCATCCCATTTCTCCTTGGTCTGCTCTTGTGCCTTGCGTCTCCTTCCAAGTTTCCCACAGATACTACCAGTGGATTGAAACAATCCTTCAACGACTAAATGGTCCATAAGCAGTGACTCGGGTAATTACCCTCACAGAGAACACCGCTTTAGTGACCAAGACTGAAACCAGGCGCGATCACAGAACGCACAATACGCTTCGGGTTAGAAGACGGATAACAGCTGACTGCGAGTAACAGCACAGGAGGTCTGCTTCAAGCAATAACATTCACATGGAACTAATTCTACTATCACATAACATGACTAACAACATTTTTTACATGCATTAACAATCTTTGTCAACTGTGGGGTCAAACAGTTTCCACAAACGTATCACTTTTACGCGTTCCAATGGAAAGAACAGTTGATCCCATCTGATGGCTAGAGAGTTGATTGTACCTATTTGTCCATGCGTTGTTGGCGGTTCTCGCTCCATCCCGAGAATATAAATTTATTTATTTATTTTTTTATAAATCTGTATTGCACTCCCGCCGTGAATCGGCGTAACTTTAACGTTCTCTCCTTCGGTACTGGAGCGAAACGTACTGAGCTGAAGAAGGCGATGGCTGCATGCCGGTGTGAGGTGGACTGCATAGTCACAGTGGGCGACCTGTGGTACCACATTAGAGGCCGGGTGACAGCTGCTGCCGAAGAAGCCATCGGGCGCGCAAACTAAGCGGCCTGATTCGTTTGCTGAGAACAATGCAACGATTGGCGCATTGGTGTCAGGGAAAAATGCAGCATTTGCTGCACATGTCGCAGACCCAAGTGACTTGGGGAAAAGTAGTCAGTTTCACAAACTTCGACGGCAACGGACCCGAGAGCTTCGTCACATACAAATGCATGGTGGACAGAGAAGGCGAAGATGATGGAAAGCTTCCTCGAACGCCGTCAACCCAAAGAATTTTTTGCTGCCTTGTTGGTGGTGTATGGACCGAGATTGAAGTCGCAGAGGAAGCTGATCAGCGGTAGTTCAGGCGCTACCCGCCCACAGACTGAAGGTATACTGCAGACCTGACGGAACCACTTCGGCTGTCTCTTGCACAACCGTTCGTAGATCGCCTGGCTTAACTTGAACGGCCTCACGCAGCGCGACGTGAAGACGGGTCTGGCGGACACGCTGACGCTGGAAGAGACGCAGAGAGAATCTGCTCAGCTGCAAAACTGCAAGTGTGTCTGGATCAACGGGATCACACCTGAAGTGTTGCAACACGGCGGAGCCGCGTTGTTGACCACCGCACTACTTGGTGCAGCGCGTATGGATTGAGGAGAAGGTGCTTGCTGAGCTGAAGCATGCGCCTGTGCTACAACTGCACAAGGGCAGAGGAAGCTAGCAATATTGCGCGAAATATCGTGGTAGCAACTTGTTGCGTTGTGTGGGCAAAGTGTTTGCCTGAATACTGCTGAACCGCCTCGTCAGTTAGATTGTGGAACCTAACGTGGTGGAAGAGCAGGGTGGATTCCGCTCGGGTCTTTGCACTATAAATATGGTGTTCGCTACTCGTCACTTGCATGAGAAGTGCAGAGAAGGACATCAGCCGTTGTACTCGCGTTTTGTTGATTTCTCTATGGTATTTGATGTGTTGAACCTCGAGGCATTGTGGCTGGTTTTTGGTAAGTTTGGTTGCCTGCATAATTTTGTGCGCTTACTTGAATGTCTGCACAGTGGTATGCGAGCGAGGGTGTAGCTGAGTGGAGAGACCTCGGTTGACTTTGCAGTTGTCTTTGGGGTGAAGCAAGGCTGTGGCTTAGCTCCTACCCTGTTTAATATGTATCTTCATGCAATACTGTCTTATGCTTTGGATTCCGCTTGTGCTTACGGTGTTCGCGTGGAAGGCCGTATTGATGGTGGGTTGCTGAACATCCGTCGTTTCGGTGTGAGAACACTAGTCTGTGAAACAACTAGCAGTAATTTGCTGTTTCCGGACGACTGTGCGCTGGTTGCACACTCCGCGGATGAGTTGCAGCGCATGACTGATCCTCTGGTTTTGACAGCGGCCAAATTCGGGCTCACCATCAACACAAGCAAAACTGTCTGCCTCTTTCAGCCTTCTCCGGCAGTGTAACCTTCAATATTTCCGAGAGGCAGCATTGGTGCTGAAGTACTGAAAAGCACCTTCCACTTCTGCTACCTTGGGATTGTGATTTCGGCTGATCAGCAGCTACACAATGAGCTGAGTATTCGCGTGTCGGAGGCAGCGGCGGCATTCGGGAATCTAGAGTACCGAGTGCGGAACCACCATCAGCTTACTATTAGCACGAAGGTGATGGTGCATAAATCCGTGGTGTAGTCCGTTCTTTTATATGACAGTGAAACGGGGATGACGTACCGGCCGGATGTGCGATATCTCGAGCGGTTCCATCAGCAGTGTCTGCGACAAAGTTTGCGCATCGGTTGAGACGCCAAAGTTGCAGACACGGAAGTGTTGCTTCGAAGTGGATTGTATGCAGTGGACAGCACACTTTTGCTGAGACGCCTAAGGTAGCTAGGTCATGTGAGCCTTATGGATGCAACACTGATACCGCAACAACTCTTATATGGTCAGCTGAGTATGGGAAAGTAGCATGTTGCGAAACCTAATCTTACGTCACCAGGACATGATCAAGGCATTCTAACCTTGATTGCTGGCAGCGGGAATCGAAGGCGGTTGTTCGTCGTGCATGGCTCGAACTAATCACGAAGGCAGTTGCCAACGTGCAGGAGAAACACCTCATACATGCAGCGAAGAAACGGCAAGTGCGGAAGCGACAAGCGCTGATGGGTTGTACTCCATCTATATCAAGCGCATGGTGCTCTAGCCCATGCGGTCGCGAGTGCCTGAGTCAGGCAGGCCTAGTGAGCCATGAGCGAGGCCACTCAAGACCACCACCGAAGCAACGACGGGTCCTGAGGAACATGTAGGCAGAACCAGAGCAGCGTTTGTGGGTACGCTGCATTCGATTTACTAACAGCGTGCCTGCATGATAAGTCTCGTTTTCAAGTGGCCGGTTTTTTAGTTTGTCTCAATGCTTTACTTTCCATAAATGCCTACCTGTACTCTCGTCTGTGAAAGTGTACACGTCGCTTAAGCCAATCGTAGGTAAGTTGGATAATATTTTCGTGTTTAGGGCATTTGCGTAAAATATACTTTTGACGTGCACTTATTTTGGAAGCTTTTGTAAGCAAATTATTTCATATGCTCATTAATTTAAGCCTTACGTCACCATCCACGTATGCAGTACCCGATTTAATTTCTTTGTTATATTTCTCACAAGTGAGTAGCTGTTGCTTGAAATCCACGGTTTGGCTTCGATTGATGTGCATGTTGACAAGGTGCCCACCTGTCTATTACCCGCTACCTCGTCTATACTGGCTCTTGGAGACAGTTGGTCTTTGCTGTAGAGGACGGGGTGCACCGTCCTCGTGGCCGTGTTAGGGTCAATGGGTGGTTCAGTGCCCGCAGTGTGAAGCGGACCACGGTCCAGCTACTGCCTTGTGTGCGCTTGCCTCACCAAATACAGCGTGCGCTTGTTTGCTTGTGAAAGAGTGAGGGCCGGCTCGGTTGATGAAACGTGGGTCTCGTCTACATGCCTCCCGGTCTTATTCCTTCTGGTTTACGCTGGATTTGGGACGTGTAGTTGGAGCTGTGGGTAGCGCTGCATAAACCACCCATGGTCTCTCTGTAGGCGCAGCCATTCAGTGGCTGGCCACAGTGACAGGTGAAACCGAAACTCGATGCCGCCAACCCTAGTAGATGATTGTAATAGTGCTGCAACATGCTTGAATGTTTGCTGCCTTCAGCAATGTGCGCGTAGAAGCTTGGTGTCAGTAAGTTGGAAAGGATTATTTAGATATTCACGGGCCGTGACTTTATTCTGTGACGAGTCACGACCGCCCCGTCAAAGTGTTGTTAAGCAGAATTTATGGCTGTTTGCGTAGAGGAAACTTGTCTGGTCAAATCCCACAACATCCCGGAACACTGCTGCCAAACTGTTTGCCGAAATGGGTGAAACTCTAACCAACCGACTGTAAACACGAGGAGGTTGTTTGGATAGCCAGCCCCGTGATTGTCGAAGCTATCCTACCTCTGGATTAATTAGATTCCACCGTCTGAGATCCATTTCGCTTGCGCAGCCATGTAGCAACGTACTCATTGATCCCGATGCCTAGGCGTTGGTCAGTACCTCCAGTGTAGCTGTCCTCATATCTGCAGGTAAATTTGTTTAAACAATGGGGCATGCACTACTTCGTCTTCGGTAGTTTAATGAACACATAAACCGTGTGCTTACCGACGTTAACAATCGCAAAGTTGCCTCAGTATAGCCGTTTAAAGCAACATTTATCCGTTTCATGGTGAAGCTGAACCAGTGCGTTTCGAATGACCGCTACCCTAGTGTGTTCGTGAATCGTTTACGCAAAAGTAAAATACGTCCGACCAAGCTGCACTTAAGGTGTTGGCGTCCAGTCACCTAGAGACATGTTTATACAGACTCATGCAGCGTACCGAAACAGCCTGGCATTGTTTTATCATGTGAATCATTATCTTTGCTGTGGCGGGTCAAATTTACTAACTTTTGCATTAGGTTGTTCAACAGACGATACAACCCATAATGACTAACTTCTAGCGCACTGTTTCAGTTGAAATACCAATAGGCGGTTCCCCGTTGATTGTTCCAAATTCGTACACAACAGTTCTTCCTTGTCACTCAACCGGATACAAACAGAAGTCCTATCTCTCGGCCTTGGACTTAAAACATCTTCTTGTCGGTTCCACAACCCTACTATTGCTCCAAACTTCGAGCATCTATATAGCCATGTCGGGTCGCTGAATCCAACCACCTTCATCAGTGACGCTTGCTTCAAGAACGAACTGGTAGATTTAACGCACCTTTTTATCAGCGCTCCGTTACAACAGCAAATGTGTTTTACTGCGGAACAAAATAGGGCACTCCGTGCGCTAGAACCTAACACGAATGTAATTTTACCATAGCCTCTACCTCTTCCGGGGGAACTGTTTTAGGTCTCAAACGTCATCCAGTGCAAACCTTTCCTTTTCTTCATTACTACAATGGCGAACCCAGCAAACTACCACAATAATTCAATCACGCTTCTCAAGTTCAGTGACCATCTCCACCAACCATACACCCCACATACCTACAGACAAAAATGTCCAGTATGTTATGGGTTAATTTGCTATATTTTTATACAATAAAGGACTAAACCTGTCTTGCTATCGTTATCAGCCCTTCGCAGGCGTACCTTGCACTGCCGGGAATAAAGCATCGATTTGCTATTTATTATATGCCAAAGTTTCTGGATAGCCGAGTAATCGCTCCGTGGTGCCAGTTGGGTGGTTCGTGTTTAACCCCTTTCAGCAAATAGTTCGGCAGTGGTGTTCTAGGAAGTGGTGGGTTTTCGCCTGGCAAGCGTACGCCCTATAAAATCCCATAACCCTCTGCTTAAGAACACTGTGACGTGGCAGCTGTTACGCGCCACTAAACGAAGTCAATGCCAAAGCTTACGCTGATAAGCTTAGCAAATCCAAAAACGGCAATCACGTCTTCAGACAGCGGCAACGCGCTCGAACTCGTTCAGAAGAACAGCAACACATTTAAAAACGCAAGCAACACACCTACCTTCAGACCTACATTTATGGATCCACATATATGAAAACCCTACTATTGCACATTTGTTGGTTAGTTGTTGTACTTTTACTATGATACTGCCTTTAATGACGACCACACCGGAATATTAATGGTTTAGCCACCTCAGTTTCAACGCTGTTCTTATTACCTCAAGAATCTGCTGGACTTGCTCAGCCAATGTCAAAACGGCCTCTTCCCTCTATTTCTTACCCTTTACTGCGGATCCTTTCCATTTTCTTTCCATTTTATCTGTAGGACTCAATCTCAGTGCACCGGTTAATCAAGTGGCGTCTGATCGGTTTCCCTCACTTCGAGAGGCTTTCCGGTCCGCATCCCCCGGTATAATATAGCCGCTTTGATGTTTAACTTGTCCATTTCCGCTGTCCCTCCCCAAAGTTGCTCCCACCCCAATTGTACGACGCAATCTCAGTGTGCTGAGTAATCCATGCTTACCTAAACGGTCTTCTGCTCTCCTGGCTGGCTGGCTGGCTGGCCGAACAACCTCCTCGTGGTGCCAGCTGGGTGGATTGGGTTTACCCCTTCCAGCAAATAGTTCGGCGGCAGTGTTCCAGGACGTGGTGGGTTTCCGCCTGGCAAGCGTTCTCCCTATAAAAAGCCACAAATGTCCGCTTAACAACACTGTGACGTGGCGGTTGTGACTCGCCACCAACTAAAGTCACCCATTGCTTATCCGGACGACCGCTTCAAGTCCACAGCCATCAAGCACCCATTTAACACTGGCCACACGTTCAAGCACGATCAAAAAGACTGGAATACATTTACGATCTTCATAAACACGGCTAAATACGCCCACATACACACTTACATACATTTATATATCAACCTATGCGACAATCTCATTGATCCATTGTACATTGACTGATCACAGTTTGTACTCTTAACATGATCATGTCTGTGCAGACGTGCCTCGCTTAGTCGAGAATAAACATTTTATTTATTTTATTTATTTATTTATTACTCCCAGATGTCCCTACCATTTCCGACCATGATCTGGCTGCGACTTCACTCTCTTCCACTTGCGACTAGAACACTGTTGCTTTTATTTTCCTCTTATCCATGGCCTTCTCTGTTATTGCGCACTATTTTTATTCACACGGCTTACACTCATTGCGTCGAACCAAGTTATCCTCGTGCGTATGGTCTCCTCCGCTCCGACCTCGCTCCTGATTACTGGCGGCACTCGGACCATCGCTAAGTGTTTCTTGACTGTTACTTCCATTAGTATGCTCAGCTTACCTCTCCTCAAATGCCTCTGCTCTTTGCCTTACGTTCGCAGCTGCCTAGTAGTGTGACCGTACGCGGGATAAAGACGTCCAGTGCATGGCAGTTTTGACCCTCTGTGACTTTTCTAGCTTCTGACGGCTTTTAGACTTTAAAATCATGAGCGCTTTAGTGTAATTACTCTCACGAATTACTCGTCGCACTGCCGTACGCATTCAACCGCTCCTTGCCGATTTTTAAAATTTCCTTTTCCTCTTGGAACGTTGCTTTACGTCCTGTTGCTCCCGCATTCGGTCTCCACCTACTTCGCCCTAGTCTCACCCAAGGTGCCGCTTGCATTCGGACTGCTGTCATCATCATCGATTTATCTGTTCCTCTCCAATAACCATATTATTTGCTCCGTTCTGTAAACACACCTTGTTATATCGGTCTCTTGATCCTGTGCGTGCAGAACCTTCTTCCTATGTAGTAGTTGTAGCCTGAGCCACATCAGCGACCTGATGTACAGAACGCGCCAGCATAGCAAGCATACTAAGCATAATTACATGGCTTTTACTGTATCACAGGCACTGTTGTGCTCCACCGGTCTTTCGATAGTGCTCCTTGACTCACTGCTGATTGTCTGTCTGGATGCCTCTTGTCCGTTGTCCGTTGTTTCTCCAGATTTCCAATTACCTCGGCCAAAGCGAGAAGGGTTATCCACTGGGACTGGCCGACCCATTCTCAATAGACAGCTAGCTTAAACACTTGATCCTTTCTCCGGGAGATAAAGAACCCACTCATCATCCCAAATGGAGCGCTTTCCAACAACCTGGAGACGCTACTTTCACGGGGTTTAAACAAATGGATTTAGTTTGTCTAGTATCCACAGTATCACAATTCACGCACCTGGAATAGCTTCTTGGATCCCCTGTTCCACAACAGAAGACAAACAATGCTGGCGTGGTTACCTCAGTTAGCCTTGCTCTTTCTCACCGGCATTCAAAAAATTTGTTTTGGTTCCATACATTTCCGAAGGAACATACCGATTCCCCATTCACCTACAGCTTTTCCGATATCATTCCACGGACAGTTTTACTCTCGTATAAAAGGCTTTCCGATGGCCTTTCGTGGAGTTTCTACTTGACCTTGGAGACAATTACACTTCCTTACATTTGAAAGAATTCCGATTCCATTTTGCGGCGTCAGAAACCCGTAACGAGCACGCACTGGACAACGCAATGTCCTTTTCGCCTGTCATGGACGTACTTAGCTACAAGGAACAACTGCACTCACCATCCCCATGACAAGTCCAGTGCGGATAGCTGGACAGGGTTTGCGTACCAGACAAGTATGTAACGGAAAAAGCCAGCCTCTATTAACAATATTTTACTCACCTGCACCCTTTATCATTCGGCTCTGCGACTCTCTCGCATCATTGATTGGTTTCAACGACTACTGCCGGTACACTACCAAGCCAATCGGTCAATCAAGGAAGAATTTTGGTTCCCAACCGACTGCGAATAATAGAGTGCAAAGTCGGTCTGTACGATGTATAGCCGGCTAGCACTACTGTACAACGGAAGCTACGGCAGTGTTCCAGAAAGCGGTGGGTTTTCGCCTGGCAATCATCCTCCCTATAAAAGCCACAAACGTCCGTTTAACAACAATGTAACGCGGCGGATTTGACTCGCCACTGAATAAACTCACAGCTGAACATTTCACACTGACGCAGTCCTCACTTCTACGTACAACCTGTGCGGCTGCTTTTATTATTAAGAAGACTTTGATGGAGCACAGAAAATTCTAATTTCTTAGTGCTCATTGATTGCACCAAAACCTTGTTCGGGCTCCTGTGCTCATGGATTATTACATGGCAAAATCACGCCCAACTTGTAGCTTGAAACAACAGTTATGACTGATGTTTACGCGCCTCGCCGCCATCATGTCTCTTGGTCTGACTATTACCTGCCAAAATGCTCAATCATATGGACTACGTCTTTTCTTTTAAAACGAAAAGTTTTATCATTCCAGAGAAGCTATGCATGTATGTATATTTGATCGCGCCTTCACAGATGTGCCTCGTTTTACCGAGAATACACCATTTATTTATTTATCGATAGGACCAATTGTTTTGCAAGTTGAAAGCCTTAACATCAGTGGGGGTAAAGTTCAAGAAGATTACTACCCGGCACCGTTCGCTCGGTTGAAAAACAAAGCTGTCGTGAGTTACAAGTCTTACGTCTCCATACATTCATTGCAGTTGCCGAATATAAAACCTTGGAGCCCTTAGGTACCAATACCCCACAAATGTATGGCCTGCCAATGTGCGTACGGCAGGATTACCTGTGCTCTTAATGCTATCTATGAGCAACGCACTGT
This sequence comes from Dicrocoelium dendriticum, assembly GCA_944474145.2. Classification (NCBI taxonomy): domain Eukaryota; kingdom Metazoa; phylum Platyhelminthes; class Trematoda; order Plagiorchiida; family Dicrocoeliidae; genus Dicrocoelium; species Dicrocoelium dendriticum. The sequence goes on from OX104062.1 coordinate 43,649,835, forward strand.
ACTACGCTCTCGCTAATCTGTTGGAAAACCTGCCTAAGCTAATGCTAAAAGCCATGGCCAACCACACTTTGTCAAGCACCTTGGAATTGCCTCCTCACTTCGAAAGAATAAGCTACCTTCCAAAGCGAATGAGTTTGCTTGATGCGCAGTCGCTCCTCATCGGCGTTCTGCTGAAAAACCGTGAATCACCTAGGTGCAATTATCTCACAAAGCAATACCATATCACGGCTTCCCACGGAAAAGTTGAAGTATGTAATTCTTCTGTGTACGGAGAACCTCAACTTTTACTTTCATAAGAAGACGAGTGGGGAAAAGGACAGGGTGGAAATGGATAGCTCGTTGGATCCTTTGCTAACAGGTGTATCCATGAGCAGGATTGAAAGGACATGCGACGCTTTACGAGAGATAAGTGGAGGATCTACTTCTAATCATGTGTTCAGATGATGACGTCGCACAGGCAACAGCTACACTTAATCGTATGCATCCAAACTGAACCGTAACCTGTAAGGCTGCACAAGTTCACCGCGTCACTTACCTCGAGGGTTTGTTCATGCAGTGTACGGATGGTGCCATCTGAAGCGACTAGTCTGCCATAAAGCAACCTGGACTTGCCGATATTTACATTTTAAAAGTTTTGCAACAATACTACATAAACTTTCGTTAAGCCGCCTATTATTCCATTGAACCAACCTAATTCCTACGCCGGACAAATTTGAAGCGGAAAGGGATTTTCTGTTCGACACGCTGCAAGCCAACAAATAAATAAAATAAAATAACCAAACTTTCATTTCCAAATGGTTGCCACTTATATTCCAGCAAGCTCTTCTGTGACACCACTAAGCGAGAACAAAAGATGACTTTCCAGACAAAGCCGGTTTTCAGCAAGTTGCCTTTCAAAAGTGACCACTTCATGAAAGTCACAAGAAATGGCTAAGTGCCATTTTGAAAGGCTATATTGCGGAAGTATGCAGTGGCTGACCTCGACGAAAGCATTACGTATGTGTTCATTGAAAGCACTGACGGCGAAACAGTGCATGCCTGTTCATACAATGTGGAAGCTTCCCACCAGGAAACCTCCAAGTTAATAGCTGTTGTGATCTCCCAGTTTTCTATTACCTTACACTGGTGAAAATCACTTGCACTTGCATCGGACTCCCAACCAAGAGAGTTAGAGCTCAAAATAGCAACGCGATGCAGAAATGGTGTGCTTTAACACATGAGGCCCAATAATCAGTCACAAATGAGTAAGTGCAACCTCTATAAGATGAGGTGATCATGCCTAACCAAAACGGCATTAAATAAATAAATAAATAAACTTTTATTCTCGACCATGCGAGACACACCTTTACAGGCCTTATCAGGTTTAGCTAACAGTGTGATCAATAACGTACAAAAGTACATGTTTGGCGCAACAATATATGTAAGTGTACCGGTGTATATGCGTATGTAAATGTGTATGAATGTAGCATGTGTCTTTGAATGTGCCGCAGCATTTTTGAATGTTGGTTGTCGTCAGGAATGTGAGCATAAGCGACTGATGTTCTTGGGTTGGATAGCACTTTCCGGATATCCACGTGGTATTTCCCACCTGAATACATTTCGCTAACTTTTTGGACACCTATTTCTCTATTATCAATAGAAGACGTCTCTAGCTCATTAGCATTAGTGACACATCCATTAAGATATATAACATAACCTCAACGTGCTGAAACTGATGACGTTTCTCCAAGGAACGATTGCGTTATTCTGGTCCAACGCCTGTAGCGCCTTGACGAATGCTACACAAGAAAACCGTAGCCCAGTAAGACAGAAGACGACAGGGTATAAAGAAGGTCTTGAGAAAATAGCTTTGTACAATAGCTATGTAAATATAGCTTGAAGACAATGGGAGAAAGTGGTGAAGCAATGGGTAACACCACGTTGGAGCGTAACAGCCAGCAACGCGCGGGCAGGATGGCGGATATGGTCCAAAAATGCAGTCCAGTATATATAGGCTTTGGACGGGTGCAAAGTAAAACAAAATGTGTACAAGTCTGAAAGTGATGTTTAATGGAATAAAATGTCGTGCTCAATACACAGGCCTCCCCTAGAAGGCCGCGGGACGAGGACTTCGATCGTTGCTGGCTTGCAGATGTAAAAAGGTAGAACCATAGGAGTAGGTTAGTATTTAGATTATTTATTCTTCTTGTGGATTGGAATGCATCATCGGTGGGCAGTCCCAGCGGGCACACCGGACTACAAAAACTGGATAATCCAGATAAAGGGCCGGTAGGACCTTTCACCGCTGCTGAAGGATGGTGCGCTTGGGAGAGGTCACTCCCCCCACCGCATTCCAATCCACTGCCACAACGAAGCTGAAATCCTGTTCGTACCGGCGAGTCGTGGGGGGAACAAAAACAACGAGCCAAGCACACGAGCAGCCAAAGCCAGGAAGGCAAGCCAGACAAACGGCCTGATCGAGCCAAATTGAGCCAAGCAGACCACGATCCAAAGGCCAACGTGGGAAGGCGAGACGACAATGCGTTGGGGGTAGACCAAAGCATCCAAACGACCAAAACAATTGAAAAACAGCCAACCATTGAACGGACGGACCCAAACGTGCCAGCCTCATGACTTTACCCGATAGATGGGGGAAAAACTCGGGGAGACAGATTCAAATATTTACTCTGCTAACGGAAAAGCACAATACAAACAACGAGAGAAAATGAAAAGCTTCATATGTGGATGAATTCTACAAAATCGGAGAAACGAACAGGTTTACGCACTCTTCTACCGTGACTGGTATTAGTTTGCGACGAATCTGCTGACTGAGATTGTGGTGTAGCTGAGAAGCTGGACGCCGTTACAGGTGGCTCTGTAGATTGCTTTAAGGTCCATGATGGAACAACCTGTGGTTTATCGATGAACGCAGGCTTGACGCGTTCTATCGAGACAGTATCCCTTTTACCCACACGGTCAATCACCAAACTTTTTGAAGATCGTTTAATAACGCGGTATGGACCTGTGTAAGGTGCGGAGAGGGGCTGTCTCACTTGGTCGACACGTAAGAATACGTGAGAACATGTAGAAAGGTCTTTCGGAACGTGCACTGGAGTGCGTTGTTCCCTGGGTCTCGCGGGATGCAGCTGACGCATGTGGTGTGTCAGACGAGCTATGTAGCTCTTGTAGTTCCATGCCCTCTCCGGGGTTGGGGCGACTAATTGTCCAGAGAGACGCAATGTGCAGCTATAAACGAGTTCGACCGGAGCAGCGTTAATGTCGGCTTTGACAGTATTTCGTAAGCCAAGTAAAATGGTGGGAAGCGCTTCGTACCAGTCTGCGTTATCATGTGCACATAGTGCAGCTTTCAGCTGGCGGTGAAAAAGCTCAACCATGCCGTTGGCGGCAGGATGGAATGCAGTCGTTTGGACGTGACGGCAGCCGAGGGTTTGAAGAAGGTGAGCATATGTGCCTGCGAAGTGGAACCTCGATCAGTTGTCACAACGGCAGGACAACCAAAGTGTGAGACGCAGCGCTCTAAAAAAGCGCGAGTGACAGTCTGATGAGCAATCTGACATTGGGATGGCATCAGACAATCTTGTAAAGCGGCCTATACAAGTCAGCAAGTAAGCGCATCCATTAGATGGGGGCAGTGGCCCAACAAGGTCCACATGAATATGGTGAAAACGGGAATCAGAACTGGAAAAGAACCCAGGAGACTTTTCGTATGTCGATGAACTTTAGACTGTTGGAAACTAAGGCACGTACGAGCCCACTGTCTAACGTCCCGGTTAATGTTGCGCCTCACGAAGCGTTGTGTGACCAGCTTAACTGTGACACGAACGCCTGGATGTGATAAACTGTGAAGAATGTCAAACACAGTGCGTCGGAAAGCTTGGGGAACCACTGGTCGTGGTGAATTTTGCGAAACGTCGCAAAGTATGGTTCCATCCGAAGTAGGCAGTGGAACTGGTCGTATGCGCAAGGAGCTAGAATTACGAAGCTGATCTAGCTCTGGGTCGGTCAGTTGAGCGGCAGCCATTGCCGTTAGATCGATACCTTCAGTGGACGTGATGGAGCTGACGCGAGAAAGAGCATCAGCGACGGAGTTCTGCACACCCGAGATGTGCCGTATGTCTGACGTAAACTGTGAGACATAGTCCAGGTGGCCTATCTCTCTCGGAGAGTATCGGTCGGATGACGAGTCGAGGGCGTAAACTAAATGTTTGTGGTCAGTAAAGACGGTAAAGCTTCTGCCCTCTAGAAAAGGACGAAAATGACGGATGGCGAGGTAAACTGCCAGAAGTTCTTTCCCGAAGGTGCTGTAACGTGTCTCCGCTGGCTGCAACCGTTTCGAAAAGAAACCCAAAAGTTGCCATGTATTGTCGACAGCGTGCCGAAGAACAGCACCAACGGCCTCGTCTGAGGCATCAGTGACGAGAGAAATTGGAGCAGATGGTACGGGATGTGCTAAGAGAGCAGCAGTAGCGATTGCGTCTTTAAGGTTTGATAAGGTTAATCGCGCGGACTTGGTAAAAACAAACGAACGTTGATTGCCCCGAAGCAAGTCAGTCAAGGGCTACATTAGCATAGCACAACACGGAATAAAGCGTCGATAGTAGTTAACTATCCCAAGGAAACGTTTAAGCTGTTTAAACGATGTAGGTTCAGGGAAATCTTTGATGGCGGTTACCTTCTGAGACAGTGGTTCAATAACCGTAGCTGAGATGCGGTGACCTAGGAACTCGATCGACGAGTTTCCTAGTTCACACTTGCTAGGGTTCAAGGTAACGCCTCGATCAGACAGGCGTTGGAATAGAGTACGCAGATGCTCTAAGTGTTGCGACTTAGAGGCGCCAGCTACTAGGATGTCATCCACGTAAGGATATGCGATGTCCAGACCAGGAGTAACGTCATGGATGAACCGCTGGAATGTTTGAGCAGCGTTCCTTAACCCGAAAGGCATTCGAAGGAACTCGAATAAACCAAAGGGTGTTATAACTGTCGTTTTGGGGATATCGCAGTCCTCTACAAGCATCTGGTGATATGCTCGCGTCAGGTCTATCTTACTAAACACTGACTTACCACCGAGACTACTTGTAAGGCCCTGGATGTGCGGTATAGGATACCTATCTGCAGCTGTGCACTTGTTCAGCGCCCGGTAGTCTCCGAAGGACCGCCAGTCGCCGCCTTTCTTGGGCAGCATGTGGAGAGGTGAGGCCCACTGACTTTCGGAAGGACGGATGATACCAAGTTCGAGCATGTGCTCGTATTCCGCCTTAGCGGCTTTTAGCTTATCAGGAGCGAGACGTCGTGGCCGTGAAGAAACCGGTGGGCCACGGGTTCGTATATGGTGCGTAACGCTACATGCAGCCGGAAGAGTAGCGCCAGCTGCGTGGACCTGATGTGGAAACTGTCTGAACAGATCTAAAAATTCCTTATCAGCTTCAGGCTGAATGTAAATGGGAGTGACAGAAGCGCAAGGTGCGCGAACTCCACATGTGAAACGCTGGGTCTTTGTGTCAACGAGTTTGCGATGACGCGTATCGACGAGAAGATCAAAGTGTTGAAGGAAGTCGATACCCAATATAGCAAACGGAAGAGCAGCGATGGTGAAAATCCATCGAAAGGAACGTCGTAGTCCGATGTCAATGGTAAGAGAGCGCTGACCGAAAACTTGGATAGTAGTGCCGTTAGCGGCACGCAAGTTGGTTGTCTGTGGCTTAGTCGCGTCGCCTGGAACCGGTGGAATCACGCTAACTGCCGCCCCGGTATCAACCAGGAACATGATCCCGGTGGTTCTATCAACGATATTGAAGAGGCGACTTGGACGACACCGGCCGACGGCGTTCGTCGCCACTACGTGTCGGCCTGTCCTTTTACTCGTTACGGGGAATGAGCATGGTTTTTTACAATTTCTAGCGGAGCTTCCAAAACGTGCGTGATAACGGCAAATTGGTCGTCGTGTTCGTCTTCGAGCTGGGCTAGGGGGACGGGATGGAGAATCCCGTTGGTGCCGATGTGACTTTAAGCTTTGAACTTCTTGCCGTAGCGCGGCTATCTCTGCTAAGAGCTCAACAGTCGAAGGTGGAGTAGCGGTGCCGATGGTTTGGACCTAAGGGTCAACAGCAAAACCTACGTCGGGTGAGCGAAGAGAACTAGACGACGGACACTGTGGTCCGGTGAAACGATCCATCATGTCATCAACGATATCTGCAACTTCTGACAAAGGCTGCGATTTCGCAAGCGATAGCCTAGCTTGTACGTTTTCAGGCAAACGCTGAAGCCAAAACTCTCGAAGCAGCGACTCGTCCATATGCAAAACTTGAAGAAGACCACGCATCTCTAGCAATAGCGCGGATGGTTTACTAGAACCTAGCTGTAGACCGGTAAAAAGTTTATGCAGGCGTGACTTCTCGGAGGGAGTAACACGTTTTATTACAGCGTTCTTGAGCAAAGTATAACGGTCAGGAGAACCAGATGTAATAATAAGATCACGTAGTGCTATAGTAATATCAGTTGGCAGACGTGTGAGCAAGTGATTAAACTTTGCAGAATCGCTAGTGACATGATTAGAAGTAAACTCAGCTTCTAAAATCATGAACCATAGAACGGGCTCTTTTTCATTAAATGGTGGAACTACAAGAGATACCGCTTGCACCGACAGTGAATCTTCACACTTTTAGAAACTGACATCATGGCTTGCGTGAAAAAACCAAAGAAATGGAACGAACTCACCGGAATGCGATTGGGGGCACCAATTATGTAGCGCCTTGGCGAACGCTACACAAGAAAACCGTAGCCCGGTAAGACAGAAGACGACAGGATATAAAGAAGGTCTTGAGAAAATAGCTTTGTACAATAGCTATGTAAATATAGCTTGAAGACAATGGGAGAAAGTGGTGAAGCAATGGGTAACACCACGTTGGAGCGTAACAGCCAGCAACGCGCGGGCAGGATGGCGGATATGGTCCAAAAATGCAGTCCAGTATATATAGGCTTTGGACGGGTGCAAATTAAAACAAAATGTGTACAAGTCTGAAAGTGATGTTTGATGGAGTAAAATGTCATGGTCACTACACACCACAGGCACTTGCATCCGACTCTCAGCTAAGAGAAATAGAGCTCTAAACTAGCAACTTAATGCACAGTCGTGTGCTTTAGCACCTGTGGCCCACTAATCAGTCATGCTTGAGATGGCGCAACCCCAAAAGAAGTGGTATTCGTGTCTTACCAAAGCGAAACCCATGGTATTTCTCACCTGGACACATTTTGTGAGTTTTCTCACAGTAGTTTTTTTTATTATCACCGGAAGACCACCCTGGCTCATTAGTGTCAGTGATACAACCATAACGGCGTATAAAATAGCCTCAAAGAGTCGAAACTGGTAATATTTCTGTAGAAAATGCTTACTTTATCCTAGTTCAGACGGGGCAAATGAGCTTTATGTTCCCTTGTCTTATCCATATGGACTCAGCTCATGCGGCTTTGGTACAATTTTCGCATTCACATCGGAGCATTAAAAACGTTGAATTCCACATTCATAGTGGATTCTGCGGCCCAATATACTCTGAAAATCGCACATGGTAGCATTCTGGCTGTGGGCTAGCTACACCATATCCTGTGCTGTTCTACCTATATAATACTTCTTACGGTCTACCTAGTATTTCCTTAAAACCACTCCGTCTGTTTTCCCAACATTTACTACGTTTACTGAGAAAGTATACTTTTCGGCCCACTGCGTCATACTTCGCTACTGCAGCGAATTATCTTAGGCATTCCTAGTTACTACTCCATATTCAAAACTTATTACGCCTATCCGATTTTTGTATTATTTATTTCTTTTTTCCGTATCTGCTTCCAAAGCAGAACGTGAATTTAGCAGAGGCTCGAAAATGGCGCTATCCGCCGCTGACCGCTAAAAATGCAAGTATCTCCATAACCACTGCACCTAGCTTAATTATTTTACGTTTGTCGTAACCAGCGCCTAGGGTTTGTGCTAGATCGCCCATTGTTGTCCGTTTCAGTTAATATTTAGGCTCCAAAACGGCGTTGATTCCGCTTGTTTGGAGATTTACACTTGGAAATTCGCGCCAGGATTGCGGTTCTGGTATGCTGTTTCTGGGCTATATTTTGGCTCCATTTTCCAATATTAGTGTATTTTCTAGTTAAGTGGGTCGGCCTGTCAGTCGCACTTTTCTAAGAAAGGCTAAATTGTTAGCCACTACTGTAATTTCTTTTGTTTCCACTCTCAACTTTTACGATCTAATTTTGGCTTGCTTATTCCTTTCCATGAGCCCGCTACTAATGGATGCTCGAAATGCGGTGATGCGACCAAAGATAATGGATAAAATTTCCTCTAGTGGTGCATTTTCCATCGAAAATAACACAATCCATTGGCATAATAGATTGATCGTTTACTAATGGAATCAGGCACCTCAAGGTTTGGCAGCGGTAGCCTGTAAAAAGCGCAGAATTCGTACATAAGCTACGGAGACCCAAACTACTGCCTTCAAAAATGTCGAGGCCTACGAAACGTTTGTATTTATCCCTTGTTTACTGTTCGGAAAGACAAACACGATCAAAAGCAGTTGTTAACGATATTTCTTCTCCGTGCATGGGCATGGACGTTATGTACAATTTGATCTGCTCCCACGCAGGAACAGCATGTAGCGCTTATCTAGAACTATACCTATATTTTAAATTTACTTGTGGCTATGGTACAGCTACATTGGTCGCACTGACTGAAATCAAGCCACAAGATCGTTGAGCACGTCCTCAAATGGCTGCACAAGCGAAATAGACCTCAGATGGTGGAAGCTGGTGAAGATAGAGGCGGGCTAGCTTCGACAATACTGAGACATCTACACAACGCTGACCGCGAAGTCAACCCGTGAACCATTCACTGTCCTCATGCGTAACCAAAGGTCGAATAAATCCCAGCTACTTGAAGCCATTGTAGTGGACCGCGTGCGGACACCTCTGTGCGTGCAGAGACAGTTGACAATAATATTAAGCCTCTCGTTCTCGTGCCGCAGTAATAGTTGACTACCAGCTGACTGCTACTTGATCGCTTCCGAACTTACTTGTTCGCAACTTGTTAGTTGTATTGTACAAGACTGAGGAGATATGCCGGAACTCACCGGATCATCTCACCACTTACCACTTCTGATATTTCGGTTTAGGTTTTAACGGTAGCCACTTCGTTAACCAGGAATTTAGATCAGGGACAACTGTCTTGGACGAAGGCATGGAGGCGGATGGTATGTCAGTCCTCGAAAGAAAAACATAGCAGCCTGATTTTATCTGCCTCACCTAGCAACTACATTCCTTTGTTCTTTGGAAAAGTAGTAAGACCAGCACGTGCCGTTCTTTCCGATTAATCTTTGCACCTAGACTGCGCAAGGTTGCAGGAAACCCGGCTACCTGAAGAGGTGGATAATGCTGTCGTTTCCGCTGCAGCATTCGTTTCTCATCGGGTTGACTGCCCATGCATGTACCGAAACAACGTTGACTGAGTCCTTGCCTACTCGGACGATCCACAGACCACAAACATTCCGTTAGACAATGACGACTCGACCGAACTCATTCAAAGAGCAGCAACACATTTACAAACGCAAGCCACACACCTACCTACAGGCCTATTATTATGAATCCACATGTATGTTAAGCTTATTATACTATTGCACATTCCCTGTTCCGTTGTTGTACTATCACCATGATCATGCTTTTAATGGTATGCCCCGCAAAGCCGAGAATACAACTTTATTTATTTATTTATTTACGCTAATCCACCTTAGTGTATTGCAACTAGTCGCAGCTTTACTCCTTCACAATTTAATAAACGCTTATTCACAGAGCGCAAGCGGAGGTATTTGATTAGCTCATCTTACGATTTTGTGCTTACAGCTTTATATCTCGTACCTGCAACAAAATGGAAGCAGGGGAAGTTGCAAGAATTTTACAGCGGCCGTCATAGAGCACATCAAAAATAGTTTATGTATAGTTGTCGGTGGTTTCAACTGATTTACTGCCACTTTTCTCACCTTGCCTTGGCTACGAAACAACATAAATTCACCCACGCATATGTACACAAGTTTAGACCTGTTGTTTGTTAATAAAATGGAGGGTTCCGTGTGTAATCATTCTTCGATCTGCAGTACCGATCCCTAAGCAACCAACCTCTTGTCCTCGACAACAAAACAACCCATTGCAGCGATCAAAGGTTCAGCTAAAAGCAGCGCCATTTTCATACCATCGATTGACTTAGTGCAATGGTTGTAACCACAATATTTAATTTATTGTTTGTCCCTGACGTTTTCAAGTATTGCAGTAGTTTGATTACATACCTAGAATAGTATTTTGACGGCTGTTGACCTTGGGGTACTCTCTACGCCTTTGCTGAATGGTTCACTACATCCAACTGGAAGCTGCCTTGCACAACTTTTCTTCCCCTTCCTTCCCACTGCTGAGGTGCGAACTCATTTCTCCAGCTTATACTTGCTGTGTCCACTTGAACCGCTGACATCAATGAATTCGAAGGGCATGTATCGAGGAGTTGGGCAAGACACCTCCTTGACTAACAACCTATCAGCCCGGTCACGTCCACCGTTAAAGAAAAAGGCCAGCCTTCATTATTTCCAATTTTTTCAAACTGCGCAATTTTTCATGCGACCCTTCGTAGCCCTACTTGCTCACCGACCGACGTTACGGACAAATAGTTGGCTCTGATTGCACCATTCCTTCAGCCAAGGGAAAATGTTGATTATACTTAGACTGCGGATAACTGTGCGACTAATCGGTTGGTATGAATCGCGGCCAATTACTCAGAGCCGTTCAAAAGGATCGCTGGCAGTGATCCAGGACGTAGTGGGTTTTCACCTGCCAAGCATTCTTTTAAAATGGACCGGCGTCTGATTAACAAACCTGCGTCGTGCTTGAGGCAACTCTCCAATTAATAAAGGCATAACCAACGGCTTCAACCTGGTAAGTTGACCAAAGCCAAGGTTCACTATCTTTGATACATATATTACCTAGCTACTTCCCTGTCCACCAATTCGGTCACCACTTTCTTTTTACACTTATAATTTTATGTCTATCTTTCACAACCTTGCACCCAGATTATCGTCACCTCACTAACAACCTTGTCCCTTAACAGTAGTTTTACTATTTGTGCAGTTTCTGTATTTCTTAGCCCTAGCCGCATTGCGTGCAACTCAACGTGCTTATTGCGTAACATTATTGTCCGTAGTAATGTTTATCCTGCCTGATATGGTGTGTCTCAATACCTTCGATAGTAAACCTTTTATCTATTTTTCACGGAAAAACCCTTTCAAGAAAAAGACGGAACCTCAGTGACGTCGCTCGTTGTTCGTAATAAGGTGGGGCTACGCAGGCTTGAGAAAGTGCATGCGCAGTCTATTCTTATGAAGGGTAGTCGTCCTGAACATCGCAGACCCTTAAAACAGGTTAGCAAAATTACTCGACTGACGCCCAGTTTGGGTTATAAATGTACCAGGAGTTCTATAGATTGTGTACTGCCGTATCCCCAAATCCCTTCTGTTCCCAAATTTCGGGACCTGTGAACTAATTGCTTCCAGTCGTTAGTGCAACCGTTTTTAATACACTAAAACGCCTACGTTCAAGCAAAGCTAGCGGTCAAGATACAGTATGTCCCATCGTACGCCAAGAAAGTATTAACTTAATAGCGACCAGTTGCGTAGGTATACACAATAGGTATGGAGCAACACCAAATCTCTGACTGCTGAAGAAGCTTTAGCATCCAGCCAGTGTCAAAAAAGAAGCCAATACTTACCGACATGGCACACGCATTTTTGTTGGCATAAATGTTATGCAGAAAATGAACCTTAACCTGATCATAGCTTAAAGTCGCTCGAATGAACTTCTTCAGTTTGCTTAACCTGGTTCGTGGTCTGCGGTAGATGAAGAACGTGCCCCGTACCTTCTGTGATGTCATCACTTGACAACAAAGCAAAGCAACTGGTATGTTACTTATGATTAGGAACCTTTTGGTTGCAGTATTGCTTTATTTGCCCTGTCAGCTCACAAGCCGTATAGTAATATCCCCACCTTTAACGGCAACAGACACATTTTTTGCCTTACTGGGGCTCGTTAGTGGTGCGCCTCCTTACGACCTGCTGGGACGAATATCTTAAAAGTACAATTCGTATGTGTTTCTTTGACTCTGCGATGAATTCGCCTGTACAACTTGTGACTTGCTGTTGAAATATACCCTAATTTAAGAAAGTCATCTTTTGGCAGTCCATATGTTTAGCGATTACTTTTCTGGAAGCACTTAGTTTACTCGACTCAGAGCATGTTCTTATCCCAATTACTCACCAACACTGGAGTTCGTCAAAGAGCAACTAGGTCGTCTATCCTCTTTTCTAATTACAATAACTCTATACCCGTCTTTGCAGAAGTTACCCTACTAACGTATACGGACGACAGTTCCTGGCATCAATCATCAAACGCGATGGTTTATCATTTATGTTGCAGGATCATCTGCACGACCAAAATATGTGCTCCAATGCAAACAGTTTGTCCATTATTACATCAAAGAGGCGCGCTGTTTTATTTCGCTGCACAAAGCAGCGTGGTACGCGAAACTACTTCCCTTGTACCCCAAGCCGTTGAATGATGACATTAAAGTTGTCTATGAGTTCGGCTTGGACAATTTCACTAACGCACTAGCCGACGTATATGCGGATCCGTAGGAGCTGGAAAGTTAACGCAGTAAGTGGAAAATAGAACTCTTCCGAGAAGTGCAGCTGCATATGTTATCTCTGCAGTATGGCACCGTCTTTATTACTAGACGGCAAGCCCAGTCAACCTGTCGCACGACTCATGATCTGGTGCTACACTATTAGAGCTCCTACAACTTCGCCGAACAGGTACAGTGCACGGTTGCAAAAGCCCGTAAAATAGGAGGGCTAATACTGAAATCTTTTTGTTTTAATGAATCCGTGATCTAAATGTATAATACCCTCAATCGTCACCTACGCGAATACTGCTCAATAATATACTATAAGTCAAGAAAAGTGATGGAATAACATTTGAAATTGGACAGCGCTATTTTACCAAACGCCTAATGTGGAAGCCTGGCGATCATACCTACTATGACTGTCGGTATGTTATAAATCTAGAGCCACTCTAGATAGGGAAACTAAAACTTAAAATTAACTACGTGATTGATTTGATCCGCAAAGGTATCTTTACCTCAAACATTGAGGTTGTACTTCAACCTTCCCTCAAGTACAATATAAAGAATAGGGATAGCAATTACAAATGGGAAAGGCAAGCATTAGCTGACGATCGAATTTCTTGCTTAACAGCTAGGTAGTGCTACGGAACAAACTACCGCAGAACCTGAAAACTTTTGACTCAGCGTTTTTCGTACCCGTTAACATAGAATTGACAGTGACTAAAGTGAAGGATATGCCAAACATGAACGTGATGGTAGCCACGTTGTAGGAGGGAGGACCGAGCGCCTTAAAGCAAATGACAAGTTTTTCCACTTGAAGTCCCACCACCTCCACCACATATTTATTTATAAAACGACCTTGTTCCGCACTGCTAACTAACACTCTTCCATCCAGGGGAAGCAATAAACAAATCGCACAGCGATTACCGAACCCGTCGATAAAACTTCGGTGGGATTAAATGCGATCCTTTCTTGACGATTTAACAACAAATATGATCGGATCGGCCCTACAGTCCGTGTCTCGCGCTATCGTGATATCAGCTAATCATTTATTTTTCAATTATGACTACCAGTTCGCACTCCTACAATAAAGTTACATATAACTATTTCCGTCGTGGGGGCCACAGACCAGGAGTAGAGAACAAGTCTCCTTGCTCAGCGCTATCCATTCTCGTACATTACCTAAGCAAGCAAATGATAAAGCCGAAAATATTATTCAGAACTCTCCAGCATATCAATGCTTGCAGCAGTCATCCGTTTTTGACACATCCCTTGTACTAGCTGGCCGGTCTCTCTTGCACACATACTTTTATGTCCTTGTTTACTTCACTATTAACCACGACTGGTTCGACCTCCTGTGGTGCCGGATTTCAAGCTTCTAACGCTAGTAATAACGCACATGCAAGGCGCATTGCTCTTGGTTTCCTGGTGCTAAAAGAGTGCTTTACTTAAAAAACAGCTGATGGTACGGACCAGTGGCTTGACTGCCCGCACACACCATATACACAAAAACAGCCCTAAAGATGAGGTTTATAGGTAAGGGCTTACCTGCTTTAAAAGACACCTGGACACAGCCAGATAGGGCATGGAAGTACGAGAGAAAGACGTCGAGGGAGGAACCTGCAAAGTAGCAGGTCACCAGGAGGTCGTCTCGGTACTGGCCGTAATATTTCACTTATACGGTTTAGGTAACTACACTGGTTATCTTTTAAAACCTCGCGATTCCTCGAACACATTTAAACGACAAATTAGCCATGTTCGCAAACAGGCTTTAGGACTGCTTTGGAAATTTCGGAAAATATAACCTCGGCTACCTACGATTTTGCGGTACACCAAAAACCGTATGAACCAGTCGGACCGTACCTCGCATCGGAGAGAGACATACCTAATTTTTATCCACCATATATTGCAAATGCAAGAGCATGGTACCACCTGTACACATTTGATTTATGCCAAATATGGACGCAGCTTCTCAGCTTAACAGAAATGCACCCATTGTTATATGTACCTCAAGCTGCCACATTATAAATAAATAAATAATTTGTTTATTCACGTCAGTTCAAGGCACGCCATCAAATTCATGAGCACGGTAGTACGGTCACATGTGCCCGGCAATCGCACAAATTAATACAATTCCCCAATAGCATAGTACTTTATGTGTGTAGGTTGATATGGGGAAGTAGGTGAAGGTGTGTAATTAGTCGTGTTGTGGGAATTTTAAATGTGACCCCGAATGTGTAAGGGAAAGTCTGAAAGGAGGTCGGCGGAAAAATTTGAACTTTTTTGGTGGCTACTGGTACATCTATCAGTGGGCTGAAAGAAAATGCGTTCATAGTACTAAGAATAGGTAATATAAATTAAGAGGAATCGTTTAATAGTACTGCATGACTTATGATGTGTGAACATTATACTGAGTCAAAGGGCTTAAAAGATGTAAGGTCGTGATGGTGGCGGAAAATCAACCGATAGGAATGGGCTAAAATGACGTTTAGTAAATGTGACAATAATTTTCCGTCGGAAATCGTTGTAAATGTTACGTACTTATATACGGAAACTGTCTGTAGATTAGAAACGGAAAAGACTTATAACAATGCATCAAGTGAAAGGTTACGAAAACCACACGGAATGCTAATTGGAGGACTGATGTACATGGGCGACATGAAATGGAACATTTGTAGGCAATTTAATGATATTACGTAATGGTAATGAACGAAGTTGCGTAAATAGTAAGTGTGTAACTTACTGAATGTGGTTTGAAGGTAACGTTCCATGAAGTTGTGACTTCTTGAATCAGCAGAAAAAAGAAATAGAGAACTATGATTAGAAAGACATCACTGTGTGCATGTTTAATGACATACGGGAAGACGTGCAGCAATGTGATAAGGAATAGTAGCTGGCTAACATCTGTTGCTATAATAATGCGCTAATAAATGGTTGCTATGAAATGAGGATGCACGAAATGGGGTTTGTTGTTTGGGTCAGTGAAGATGAATAATCACAATAGCTGAAGTGGTTAACGTATGTTTATTCGCTTCCCAAGGTTAATGCAAATAAGATTATGTTTGTAATCGCTAATTTGTCGGCTTACATGTAGAAGGGGTAAAATGAGAAGGCGTATATATATATTTATATGTATATATGTATATATGCATATCTATATATAAATGTAGGGCTTTTACAATTCCCGTTACACATATATCATTGAAGGTAACCGCATGCCTACAAATGTTTCTTCGCATCGACCTACGGAAGCACGTAAGGCAACACTGACACTAAAATATATATATATATATATATATATATATATATATATATATATATGCTGGTGTCGGCGTCGCATTACGTGCCTCGGTAGGTCCATGCGAAGAAACATTTGTGGGTATGCGGTCTCCTGTAATGGTAATTGTGTAACGGTAATTGTGGAAGCCATACATAAAAAGCTCTATAAATATATATATATATATATTTGTATATATATATACATGTATCTATATATATATATACAGATATATGTAATCATACATAGATATTGTTTAAAATCTACGACATCTGATGATACCCCTTGTACATATATATATGTATATGTGTATATATATATGTTTATAAATATATATGTATATATATATCTGTGCACGCATATAACGATGTATGCAAGCAAGGAATTGGTGTGCATGAGAATTCATACGAAAAGGAATATATGCCTACATGTGTGATGATATATATATTTATTTATTTATTTATACGGTTGGCTGCATCCGGTGTCGGAATTCCCTGTCAGTGTGGCCAGGCACAGGACGCCTGCGCCTACAGAGGGACCATGGGTGGCTTGCGCTCCACCACCCACAGCTTCATCCACACACACCATATCCAGTGTAAACCCGAAGGAATAACACTGGGAGGCATGTAGATGGGAGCCACGTTTCATCAACGGAGCCGGCCCACACTCCTTCACAGGCGAACACAAGCAAGCTGTATTTGGGGAATCAAGCGCACACAAGACGGTGGCTGGACCGTAGTCCGTTGCACACTGAGTGCATGGAACCACTCTTCGAGCCTAACACGGCCACAAGAACCGTACACCCCGTCCCCTCCAGCAACGACCAACTGTCTCTTGGAGCCAGTATGGACGAGGTAGTGGGTAATAGATAGGTAGACAGCTCCTCAGCATGCACATCAAGCGCAGCCACACCGTGGATATCAAGCAACAGGCAATCACTTGAAACGAATAAACGAAATAGCATAAAGACAATAATGCATACAGATACGGTGGCATAACTCTTCGCTGAATTAGCATATTGAAGTAAATTGGTTAGCAATGAATCCGCGATAAGGAAAAAATGTCCACAAGCTACTCTAAAATGTTACAAAGGCAACAGAATTACGGAAGATAAGCGCAATTAGCATAAGGGACGTGGCCAGGTAATAGAAGACTATTAGCATAGTCAAAAGTAGCCAATTGAACTAGAATGAAATTTATGCAGCTTAAAGAGACGTAGTTTAAGTGTAAGTTGGTTTAGCCCAACTGCGGTGAAGAAACACCAAGAATGCCACATCAGCCTCACCATGGGGCACGCATACATGCATGTTTGGCGGCATCCGGTTTGTGAATTGCCTGTCACTGTGTCCTGACACAGGACGCCTGGGGCTGCAGAGGGACCATGGATGGCTAGCGCTGCACCACCCACAGCTCCAAGCACACACACGATATCTAGTGTAAACGCAAAGTAATAAGACCTGGAGGCATGTGGATGGTAGCCATGTGTCATGAAGGGACCCGGCGCACACTCCTTCACAGACAAACACCAGCACGCTGTATTTGGGAAATCAAGAGCACACATGTCGGTGGCTGGACCGTATTCCGCTGCACACTGAGTGCATGGGACCACTCTTCGAGCCTAGCACGGCCACACGTACCGTTCACCTCTTCCCCCCATCCACGACCAACTGTATCCTGTAGCCAGTATGGACGAGGTAGTGGGTACATAGCAGGTAGGCACGTTGTCAACATTGACATCAAGCGCCGCCACAACGGGGGATATCAAGGAGCAGCCAATCACTTGAAGCGACTAAATGAAATAGCATAAAGACAATAATGCATACAGATACGGTGGCATAACTCTTCGTTGAATTAGCATATTGAAGTAAATTGGTTGCCAATGAATCCGCGATAAGGAAAAAGTGTCCACAAGCTACTCTAAAATGTTACAAAGGCAACAGAATTACGGAAGATAAGCGTAATTAGCATAATGGACGTGGCCAGGTAATAGAAGAGTATTAACATAGTCAAAAGTAGCCAAGTGAACTGGAATGAAATTTATGCAGCTTAAAGAGATGGAGTTTAAGTGTAAGTTGGTTTATCCCAACTGCGGTGAAGAAACACCAAGAATGCCACATCAGCCTCACCATGGGGCACACATACATGCATGTTTGCCGGCATCCGGTTTGTGATTTGTCTGTCCCTGTGTCCACACACAGGACGCCTGCGGCTGCAGAGGGACCATGGATGGCTAGCGCTGCACCACCCACAGCTCCAAGCACACACACGTATCTAGTGTAAACGCGAAGCAATAAGACCTGCAGGCATGTGGATGGTAGCCATGTGTCATGAAGGGACCCGGCCCACACTCCTTCACACACAAACACCAGCACGCTGTATTTGGGAAATCAAGCGCACACATAGCGGTGGATGGACCGTATACCGCTCCACACTGAGTGCATGGGACCACTCTTCGAGCCTAGCAGGGTCACACGGACCGTTCACCTCTTCCCCCCCATTCACGACCAACTGTATGCTGTAGCCATTATGGACGAGGTAGTGGGTACTTAGCGGGTAGGCAAGTTGTCAACATTCAAATCAAGCGCAGCCACAACGGGGGATATCAAGGAGCAGCCAATGACCTGGAACTACAAGATGAAAGGAAGCAAACGCGATAATGCATACAGATACCGTGGCATAACTCTAAGCTACATAACCATATGAAGTAAGTTGGTTAGCAACAAATCCGAGATAAGTAGAAATGTCCACAAGTTGCTTAGAAATGCTACAAAACGCAACAGAGTTAACGAAGGTTAGCGTAATTAATGTAAGCTACGTGACCAGTGATTATAAGAGTAATCAGTTATGCCGAGCAAACCAAATTAGGTGGAATAACGTTAGCCGGCTTAAAAAGAATTACTTTAAGCGTAAGTTGGCTTAGCCAAACCGCGGTGAAGAAGCATCAAGAATGCAACATCACCGTTATCATGGGGCACATACAAATATATACATATATACATATACATACGTATATATATATATATATATATATATATATATATATATATATATATATATATACATCAAGCGCAGCCACACCGGGGATATCAAACAACAGCCACTTTGCGTAAAGTTTCGCATACATAGACGCACAGCGAATCAGCTTCAATATGAGGTACAATCTGAAAGTTTATACGACCACAGGAACGGGTTAATCTCTAAGTCAAACATTGATTTAGAACGTCTAAAGTGTGTTTTGGTAAATTGCTGCTAGCAATATCGCTAACATACGGTTTATAACCACAGCCCAGTAACACGGAAGCACCTACGTGCTTTGAACCAATGGAAACGTAATGAGGAACTAATCATGTCTACACCAGACAAGGGTGCGGGGATTTCGCTATTAGACAGAAAAGACTACATAAATGAACTGGCAAGTATACTGAACGATGGGACGAAGGTTGAAGATTGAAGGTTAACATAGCGGTGGGCGATGCGTCGGAGTCAGGTACGTGGCGGCAGTGAATGGACAACCATTGGGCGGTGAATGTGGGCTTCACTATAAAGCAACATTACAGAAGCATGGCGTCCCTTACCTGTGAACAAGTGCGATGAAGGTGAACATGGCGGTGGGCCATGCGTCGGAGTCAGGTACGTGGCGGCAGTGAACGGACAATCATTGGGCGGTGCATGTGGGCTTCACTGTAAAGCAGCATTACAGAAGCATGGCGTCCCTTACCAGTGAACAAGTGCGATTGAAGGTTAAGATGGCGGTGGGCGATGCGTCGGAGTCAGGCACGTGGCGGAAGTGAATGGACAAGCATTGGGCGGTGAATGTGGCCTTCACTATAATACAACATGACAGCAGGATGGCTTTCATTACCTGTGAGCAACTCCGACTGCAGGTTGACATTGCGGTGTTGGATCCGTCAGAGGTGCCTCATTGGCGCCAGAGAATGCGCAGCGTATGGGCGGTGCATGTGGGCTTCACTGTAAAACACCGTTGCACATAAATCGGATTTCTTACCTGGGAAATGCTGTCATGGCAGGTTCACATGGCGTTGGCAAAGCGACCAAGGTGGCTCCGTGTCCCACGTTTATCAGCACACCATCGGCGTTACATGTGGGTTCAACTGCAGCACAAACTCACACATGTATCCTATTTCTTACCTGCGATGACATATGACAGCGCGAAAGAGAATAACATTTCCCCGTGTGTACGCGTTCCCGTGATAAACGACAAGCATGAAGCAACGGAAGAAAATAAATACGAGGATGCTTCCAGGAAATTTTACGTCCTGTAAGCATGCGTAACACATTTATCTAGGTACCTACCGGTACGTAAGAGCACATGCCCTGCCATTGACTTCCACTGCATACATGACAACCGAATTACCGTGCCTAAACGACCGTCCGTATACGGAATACTAGGAGTAACTTACCGTTGCACGTTTCCTACGTGCTGCAGATGTATCGGTGCATTGTTCCATTGCAATTTAAAAGGTGTTGATATCAAGGGGAAAAGTAAACACAGCATGCTCTAAGGGAAATGCAATCACCGTTAGGGCACAGATAAGGTACATACCTGAGCGGTGTGCCATGCAACGGCGAACAGGCACGTAACGGTTACATTAGGACGAGCACGCGAAGCACAGAAATTCCTCCGAACCGGAATAGCACAGGCAGGACGCGTGGTACCAGTGGGAGCACGCGTCGCACTGGACCCATTGCACCGAATCTCCATGGCCGTCAACATCCTCCTCCTGCTGACATACTCCGCACAAATCCTCCGAAAGAAAGCCCTGAGTTCCCCGTCTCTGGCTCACAGGAACACGGTAGCCCGTGGATGTCCGAGTGCGAAGGATACGGAATCGTTTGCCCCTTAGCGCACTCTTATCCGGGCTAACCTCTGTCACCCTGCACTTCAGGGGCGATTTGCGTTTCCTGGACATACCTGTGGATGTCGATGGAACAGGTGTTTCGGTTTCATTCCCACGCACCGCCTCATTCACTTGCGTACCTTGCGAAGGGCCAACCGCTTCACCTGTGGACGTCGGGCATACCGCAGACGCTGAGCCACCAGCAGACGTCCCCGCAGTAGGAAAGCCGCATAAGATGCGCACGTTCTCCTCGGTATCCAAATGAAGGGGTACAGGCCACCTTGACGTTCGCCCATACAACTGAAAAGTGGGGTCCTTGGACATCAGCAAGGCAACCATTTTTAGGTAATTCAAGACACCAGAGAAGTTCTGCGAGCCGTAGGAAACCAATTGAGCGCCAATGTCCCCTAAGACATGCTGCGTCCTGCGAAGTTTCAACGTGCGGTTCAAAACTGCATCGCCATCCACCGCGTTACGTTGCACAATCTGCACCCTCTCAGCTGACGCAACGGACTCGGATGACGCTGTTGCAGGTAGCCGGGGTGCGATCCAGCGACATCCATGGAGTATGTTCCGCGCAGCGTGAGGGTGCCGCGCCGCCACATAACAAATGTGAGCACATGGCAGCCGCCACTGCCGATGAAACTCACAATCGCATTCACTGCCCCGCGTTATGTACACTCGGCGCACTCTCGAACGAGGACAGTTAACCAACCAGTAAGGCCCATCAGCCCTACAACTGAGAACCGTCGACGTACGGAAATGCTGCATGAAAACATCCCCCGCAAAGTCGCTTAGTTTGCAGAATACGGAAGCCACTGAGGACACCTCCGATGGAACAGCAATTGCGCTCATGCACCGCCTACCTAGTATGCTGTTCCTTTGGTGCACCAGTGTGTTGACCCTATCAACCACGCAATTGAACAGGGTGAGTAGGGAGGACCTCTCCGACAGGTATTCCTTCAAATGTCGGTTTTCATTCTCCACCCTGTTGGTGGTGTGGCAACCAAAAAGGATGGTATCCCTGAGTCTGTGCGCCGCCCAAGAGTCCGCGTGGGGAATCCACGTCGCGCACAAATAACGGTACAATTCAGGAGACGCCCTGCCCACCGCGTTCAATATCCTGTCAAACACCGAGGCGTCACGTGTGTATATGAGGTTATGCAGCCAACCTCGTAATTGCATCCTACGCGGATCAGAGATCCCGCGTAAGCGGCCGCAACGTCTAGACATATCCACTTTAACGTGGTAACGACAAAAAACCACCTTCGCGTTGGGATAAAATCGTCTGAACGCGCGGATCTGAGCGGCGCATTTATCCATCACCACCGTGCTGCAACGTAAGGTGCTAGGCACCATATCCCGCATCGCCTCAACCGCCTGCCCATAGCTGTAGGATGTCTCATCCGGTAATAGGGCGTAGAAAAATGAAATACCCAGACCGGTGACATCAACCAGCATGCAGTGCCACAAAATGTAGCCGCCATAATTCAGTTGATGGGTCGCATCGCATAAAAGCACCTCACAATAACGACTTACAATGCCGCCAACTAACGATGGAGAGAAAAACACGTAACGTATTTGACTACCCTCGGACACCAACCGACACGCACCGTGTCCTTGCAACATGGTTGCCACATCAGACACTTCACAAGCATTCCCATTCCGATGACGAATCCGCAAATTATACAGGTCTAGGCGAGTTACCATTTTTCCGTACTCCAAGTAAATAAAATGACGCAAATCCGGGGTACTATGGAAACTACCCATCAAACGCAGAACTTCCCTCTCTTGCTCCTGAGAAAGACGACGGTTCGCTGCATACAACCATGGGTTGCCCACCTGAAAATCATGACTATGCGTCATGACGTAACTCCCCACGACATATTTCCCATCTTTCAAAACCACCGAGAACCGAGCTTTGCAATCGTACGATTTGTATCTACATGCGTTAGTAGCCTTGATGCAAAAGATTAACACAACTTACCGCTTGCCACGTGGTGCTGAACGTTTACGATGAACGCAACGGTACATGATGTAACCGCAGCGTTCCCCATCGGGAACCGGCTTCCTCCTTCCACGATGGTATGCCGCAGCAGACTTGGAAGATGCACGGGAAAAACAAGTCGCCGTCGCAATCTGAAAACGTTGCACCCGCTTCACAAGGTCCTCAACACTTTCATACTTCCCAATAACCATAGACCTGAACAGCTCACTATCATCGACAACCATGCCGATAGCAGGAAAAACCAGTATGGCGACCGAAAAACCAAAACAAACACTCGAACATGCACCAATACAGGGTATCATTTATAAAGCATCGTAACTCACATACAATGTCATTTCCCAAGCCTAGTTTGCCATTTTTACACATCATCCACCTTGGCAATGTCGCTACGCAACCGTTGCTATGTACAATTTGTACCACGGAACCTACCGAAACCAAACCAGTTTTTCCGACCTCCGATCACACAGTCTCTGGTAAATACAAGTTAGGTGTGCACGCATGAGTTATGGAGGAAATAATTGTTAATACAATGGGGCAATGTATACTAAAGTTATCGTTGAAAGAAGCACTTGTTGAAAGAAACTTACCTCCTTGTATAAAGGGCGTTGGGATCTGTTGTCTAATTATCGTATATGTTGTATTTCTTGACATCACGAGGAAAGATGCAGCGGTACTTCTGGAAATCTGTATAACTGGTAATACAAAAACGCAGTAGGCAATAAATGCATCGCTTTGGAGGTTTCATTGTTAAAAGGATTGGTCGTTGAAATGTTATTTGCTGTAATGAGAGGAACATTTACGGAAGTGTTGGAACGTATAGGGGGATATCGAATGAGTATGGAAATGTGAAGTGGTATAGAATTGTGTACGTATTTCATTAGGCAGTATAAGGTTGCTAATATGTGACGCAGTTATCTGTTCTGTGGGAGTTATAAGGAGTGTATATTTTTTGTACCCTATGCTGAGGCTGATGTTGCATTCTTGATGCTTCTTCACCGCAGTTGGGCTAAACCAACTTACACTTAAACTAGGTCTTTTTAAGCTGGCTAAATTTCATTCCGCTTCATTTGGTTTGTTCTGCCTCCCTGAATAATGTTCTATTAACTGGCCAAGTTGCTTACACTAATTGCGCTTATCTTCGGTAATTTTGTTGCGTTTGTAGCATTTTAAGTAACTTGTGGACATTTCTTACTTATCACGGATTTGATGCTGACCAACTTACTTCATATGGTAATTTAGCGAAGAGTTATGCCACCGTATCTGTATGCATTATTGAATTTATTTTATTTCAGCTTGTCGTTTAAAGTGAACGGCTGTTGTTTGATATCCCTGGTATGGTTTCGCTTGATGTGTATGTTGACAAGGTGCCTACCTGTCTATTACCCACTACATCGTTCATACTGGCTCCAGGAGACAGTTGGTCGTTGCTGGAGGGGACGGGGTGCACGGTTCTTGTGGCCGTGCTACGCTCAAAGAGCGGTTCCATGCACTCAGTGTGGAGCGGACTACGGTCCAGCCACCGCCTTGT
This sequence comes from Dicrocoelium dendriticum, assembly GCA_944474145.2. NCBI lineage: Eukaryota > Metazoa > Platyhelminthes > Trematoda > Plagiorchiida > Dicrocoeliidae > Dicrocoelium > Dicrocoelium dendriticum. The sequence goes on from OX104062.1 coordinate 43,674,210, forward strand.
GTGCGGTTGATTCCCCAAATACAGCGTGCTTGTGTTTGCCTGTGAAGGAGTGTGGGCCGGCTCCGTTGATGAAACGTGGTTCCCATCCGCATGCCTCCCGGTCTTATTCCTTCGGGTTTACACTGGATATGGGGTATGTGGTTGGAGCTGTGGGTGGTGCAGCGCAAGCCATCCATGGTCCCTCTGTAGGCGCAGGCGTCCTGTGGCTTGCCACAGTGACAGGCAAATCGGGAACCGGATGCCGCCAACCATATTTTTTGTGATGAGGACATGTAATAGGACATATGGGAGTATGCAAATTATAAGGGAATGCAATATGTATGTATATACATTTTATTCTTACTAATACATAATTGTAGACGGAAATGTAAATGCATAATCAATTTCTTAACTGTTATAGTGGGCGTAATAAAATATGCATAGGTATACATATGTATACATGCATAAATGCATATACATGTATGCCAATGTCAGGGAAGATATGTATATATATATATATATATATATATATATATATATATATATATATGTATGTATATTTATACGTATATATATTTGTGGCCAGAGGTTCGATGACTCTGATCTCTTTTAGCTTCTGCTCGCAGCTCGTAAACATTAGGTCCAGACAAGATGCCGAGTATGGAGTTACGCGCGTCGGTTGGATGACATGTTGCGTTGCCCCAATTTCAGTAGTCATTTTAGCGAATTGAGCCTCAACGTTGCCATGACCGGGAAGAAGTCGAACATCTGGCCAAATTATCTTAGGTAAATTTAGATCTCCCATCAGTAAGAACTGAGGGCGGCTCATGTGCTTCTGTACATGTGGTATCCAATCGCAGCAACGGTTTAATGGGCTCCGGTAGATAACCCCCACAATTAGTTCTGCGCGCCTGAGACGGATTGTGCACCACAGTTGCTCGCATAAACTATCCTCGCTCCGATAGGTACTGATAAGTTGTCCAGATAGTGACGATTTTATGTACAACAGAACACCACCGTGAGCCTTTGATTTTCGGTCACATCGGAAACAAGAGTATCCTGACAACACGACTTCTTGGGGTATGATGTCGGAGTTCAACCATGTCTCTGCAAGTCCTAAAATGTCCGGCCGCTCCGAGACAGCGAAGCGGCACAGTTCGTCACGTTTGTTCATTAGGCTGCACACGTTGGCGAATGCGACACGGAGGTCCTTGGAGGTACTGCGGGACGTGCATGGAGGTTGAGCAACCGATTGATACGGGTTCGTACACCCTTCTTGATCACCCGAAAATTTACAACTTGTAAGTCAATCTCACCTTCCTCTGTACGGCGTTTGAGCTCAATGACCGCAGTCTTCAAACGATCCCTGTCCTCGGGTTCCAAATCTCCTCGGATGTGAACTTTTATGCCTTTCAGCCTTGACAGACGAGACAGTATGAGCTGCGGCATATTAGGATTTGCAAAAGTGATCCTCAGAGGTCGACATGACTGGTTAGTTTTCTGGCCAAGTCGGATTACTTGTTTAATCGTCACACTGTCCTCGCCCACATCCAAAAGTCTATCGATGAGCCCCTGGAGGAACTCAACATCGTGATCATAACGTATCTGAGGGTTTTCATCTTCTGACTCCGGTACGTGGAAGACCATGAGATTATGACGCCTCAGCGAAATCAGTGATGAACCTGTGGGAGCAGAACTAGAGGCGCTTAACTGATTGGGTAGTTGTTTATCAGCAGGTGACGTCTGAACTCGATTACGTGGGCCCTTGCGCTTTTGAGTGGTCCATGGATCCTCGGTGTTCAGAAGTTCACAGACAGGCTCTGAGAAATTCACGGACCGATCAGTGAAGCGGCATTTCGTAGCTTCTGAGTCTGAGTCTTCCATCGGTGGGAAACACTGAACCTGGGGTTCGGCCGGGGTCGAAAACGCTGGCGGTGGTGCAGATCGCGGAGTGACGATAGAAGGCGAGGTGACAGAGGTACTTTCACGAGGGCGTTTGATCCCACGTGGTGAACGGTTTGTTTCTATCTGAGAGAGAGATTTTTCCGTAGTTGTTTGCGGTCGCTGCGTGTTCTGATGTCTTGTACCGCGACATTTATCACATATAACTTGAAAAAGCCGATGTCGGATGTCGAGCGATTTTCGAAACACGTCAACGGATAAGCCAATGCACGAAATATGGAACAAAACATCACAGCTGAAGCATCGAAGTGCATGAGCCTTATTTCCCACAACTTTCGAACACGAACCACAAGTAGCTTGAGACGGCATCACAAGCTAGAGCAAATCCAAGATGGCGGACAGAGCTGGCAGTATGGCAAATCAATGAGATCTCCGGAATTAGCCAAAGAATAGCCGCCAAATTTGCACCGCTTGGAAAATACGCCAAAAGAAGAATAATGTTGCACAATTCACACAGATAAAACGCTGCTAACACAGTAATCTGAGGCAAAAGTAGTATCCAGCACACGTTGATCCAAAAATCCGCGGCGTCCGTGGGTGCAGCTTGCTTATATGTATAAATATACATATATATATATACAAATATATGCACACGTATGTACTAAATCGTTTGACCTGTTTTCTCCCGGTATAAACATAGATATATATATGTGTATATATATATATATATTTACATGTATATATATATATATATATATATATATATATATATACAGACCTCCGATCACACAGTCTCGAATGTGTAAGGTTGTTCGTTGGATTCGCAATCAATGAAAAGACCAAAGGAACGGTTCGCATCGGATGACGCTCATGAAGTGTGAATGAACCTCCGAAAAGTGAGGAGGCAGTGACTTTCTTTAGTGGCTAGTCAGCTCCACCACTTCACGGGGTTGTTAAACGGACATGTGTGTTTTTTTTATAGAGGTCCGCTTGCCAGGCGAAAGCTCGCCACGTTCTAAAACACGGTCGCCGAGCAATTTTCTGGAACGTGACTACCCAAACCACACAGCTTGCAACTCGGAGAGGCTGTTCGGCTAGCTAGCCATTAGTGAAGCACATAAGGGTGGTAATGGAATACGCATTTTCTTTGATTCATCATGTAACTTAAACCTTCATAAAAGTCTGAAGTTTGCCGTTCTATATCTTGCGTCTAACAGACTGTCTTACTTGAGTCGATCCTTCTCATGGCCAGTGCCCGTGTTCTTTCCCTTAAGAGTACTGCTCCACTGTGACTTTTCCTGTTCTTCAGGGTAAGTACGTTAGGTTATGGTCAGCGCATTACGGCCCTTATGCCAATTTAATGGCGTCCAGATGCCTACTTCTGTCTAAACATACTAATGCTTGTAAAACCGAAACTGGCATCTTATAACAGGGCCGATACAAATCATCTGCTTCACACCGTTTTAGCTGAATTGCTGTCACTTTCGCCTAAGCGGTGCTCTGCAGTGTATAGCAGTGCATGTGTAAGCGCCATTCTATTCTCGATTCGAAGTGCCCGAAGGTTGTTGGCTCACGGAACAGGATCCCGGTTAACCGGAATGCTTGTTTCATCTCTGGCTCATGTCTAGTCCCATCGTTCCTTACTAGGCAGATGTGCAAACTTATATCCCATCTCACCCAAGCATACCGCTCGACAGCCATAACGTATCTCGCGTTTGCCGTGGGGAATCAACTCACACACTCTAGAGCTTACAAACCGATCCGCAGTATACTGGTGTTTAAGTTCATTTTTGTAAGACCACTTGTATGGTCCGAGTTCGTAAGTAATTTATAGCAAGAATTTGCTCGCAAGAAACGTTTCTCGAAGAACTGACGCGCATACGTTCGAAGACGAGAGAAACGGTTACCCTGACAGTTTCCTCCAAGTGAACTTGGAGCACAGGTAGGAGGCTCCCGTAACCCTTACAGTCCATAGAATATAAGGTTACCCCAAATGGCATTCATTACAGAAATCGTTGCTGAAGTCACAACTCGTCGCATTTCCCATGTCCGCAGCTACATTTTCTCAACAGCTGAAGTGCAAATCCGGTTGGCCAGTAGCCTAGGGTTTAGAACTAGCTCCAAAGATAATAGGCCTGCCCACGCCAAACCGGTATGTATTTATTCGTCCTCCTGTTTTAGTTATATTGGTCACTAGACGAGATGCGTATTTGACGGAGTGAAGGAACATCATCGACCTGGCTGATGCCAGCTTAGATAAAGGAACCAACTCATCCATAGCCACGCAACCCGCCGACACAGGCCACGTCCCCACCTTGGCTGAGTCATTCAAGTGATCTATTAGGCACCAGACAATCGATCAAAGTGCGTTCAACTGCGTTTCCCTGAAGCCGCGAAGGCCATCGCGGTTCCCCTGTACGAGCCGCAGTTGTGCTTTCAGAAACGGCTCGTGCTGAAACTAAAAATGCCTCCGCCCGCTAGGATTCCGACATCCGGTTCTCGAAAGGGTGTGTACACCACACTTGTGACCTATCGGATAGTGATCGTGAAGTGAATTTATACTTCGTTGGTTCTTTGGTTTATGGGTTTGTAGAGAGCGGAAGGAAGTTCATTCGTCAGCTCTGTCACTTCCCGATCCTTGCGAAGGTTTCTGGAATCATTGCGGAACAAGGTTCCGCAGAAGACCGCTATGTTTGTATTGAGGAAAGCAAAATCCCTGGCACTCAGATAATGGGAATCCAACACTCTTTTGAAACATTCCTCGGTCTCCGCAATGACGACGGCCTCTAGCAGGTTGTTCCAATCATTCACTAGCCGGGCGAATACGGCCAGATCGGGCCGCACCCGGAGTCGCCGCTGTTTGTAAGGGTTCCACTGGTGGCCTCGGGTTACACCTTTTGTGTTGAAACGAAAAAACGATTGCAGCTCACTTCCCAGCTCACCTCATAGGATATGTCGAGTGGATTCTATCTCCTCGGAGACGACGATAATCCAAATGGAACAGGTTCAACCGTCGAAGCCGTAGGGTTTAAGATAAGTCCCTCACACCTGTAACGGATTAAGATCCATGCCGCTGAAGCGTCTCAAACATGTCACCTTTGGACTTGGTGAGAGGATACGCGGCAAACAATCCGTACTCGAGAACTGAGCGCCACTGCGAAGCAAACAGGAATCGGAAGCCTGCGGGGGTTAGGCGTGAGAAGGCTCTCTGTATAGCGCGCAATATTCTGTAAGCGCACGTGACCCTCATCCGGGTGTCCTCGGTTGAGTTGAGGTCAACCGACACAATCACCCAGAAATTCCTCTCCTGGTTGTTATTGCTGAGAAAGAAACCCGGATATGGTAGGCCTCGAAAGGCTCAGGAGCACCGATTGGAAGGACAGCGCATTTGTCACGGTTAATGGGCAACTACCATTTTATTACCCAATCGTGGAGCAACTCGAGCGCCGCGTGAAACCCGTCTGCTTCTTCCAGACCGGATACCTCAATCCACCGCTTCAGACCATCCGCGTAGATTAAGCAGTCGGTCTGCGTTTCTGATGGCAGCCCGTTGATAAAGCTATTGAAGAGTTAGGGGCCGAGTAAAGATCCCTGGGGGCCCCACTTTTCATGCGAACTGGATCAAAAAGCGCTTCGTTCTCTTTACTCTGCATGGAGCGACCGTCCAGAAAACCGGAGAACCAGAGAAGAAAATTGCCAGCGAGGCCGATTCCCCGGAGGTTTAAGAGGAGTCGCTCATGCTGGACCTTGTCAAAAGCCTTACTGCAATCAACAAACACAGCATCCAGAAGCTTACCGGCATCTAAGGATCCTGCCCATTTTCCGTAGCCACCAGCAATTTTGTAAAGCATGAACGCGCCCTTCGGAAACCACGTTGGGCATGCAAGAGGAACTCCAACTCGTAAAGTTGAAGGCGAAGGACCCCGTTCAGAATCCCTTCCATGATTTTGCACAAAATTAAAGTCAGGCCGATGGGATGATAGCTGGCTGGATTCTGTCGGTCCCCTCCTTTGTAAATAGGTTTAGCGATTCCCGCCTACCAGGCAGTTTGAAGCCGCCGAGCTCAAAAGAACGATGGATGGTTTGAGAAACAGGAGCGGCAATGTACCTAGCCACGGTCTTAGGGAACAATGGGTGTAAACCATCAGGACTTGGCAAGGAATACGGGTATAGGTCTCGAAGAAGTATGTTAATATGCACTTGCTGTAATAGGGAAGGAGGAGTGAGCGCAACGCTATCCATGAGCGTCATTTCGGTCGAGTAGACAGAAATAGTGCTTGGCCAAAAGGCTAGTTTTCTCAAAGTCTTCGTAAACTAAGTCCAAATGCTCACAGCCCGATAAGGCATGGACACCACTGCCAGCTTTGGTGCATCATTGGAGGCGTGAGATGAGCAACATGGAGGTCGTACTAGTAGGAGCAGCTAATGACAGCTCGGCACTGGCGTTTCTAGCGTTTTCATGTTCCAAACATTCCTGACGGTTTTGTAATAGCAGTAGTCAAGCCCAACTAGCCTACTTCTGAAACGCTCCCACAGTTTATGTCTTCTTTTCAGCCTTGATCTCAATGCTTGATTGATCCAAGGAGAACCTTCAGAGAAGGGCTTTGTTCTGGAGAAGAAGATAGCCTGTTCAATGAGCAACGTCAGCTTGGAGTACAAGTGCTTCCACGCTTCATCAAGATTGTGGTGTTCAGAGATAATCAAATTGACAACGCTTGTAGCCGATTTCAGACAAAGTGTATCGGCCTACCAGAAATTCCGATGGTCGGGCCGCTGGCTGTGAATAGCGAAGCGACTTGACTACTGGAGTGGGGCAGTACACTGGTCACTGCTGCCCAGGTGTTGTAGAACTGAAAGGTTTGTGATGCTTGCTCGTGCTGCGGAAAGCACGAAATACAGGATATGCGGCATCTGCTCTGGAGGAATACGAGTTGTTGTAGTGACATATTGAAACAACTTACAATGCAGAATGGTCTCTAGTAAGCTGGTCTCGAAGAAGTCTGTAGGTCGGTCACAAAGGGCCAGGTTCAATTCAACAGCAGGAACATCGTAATCCCCAGCGACAAGACAACCCTTTCTTGCACCATGCCTCCTGATAAAGGCCAGCATTCGGGCTCCAGCTCCTGAAGGCGCTCTGTAGACGACACCAAAGGTGAGAAAACTCCGTCTGTCGTGAACACGCAAACAGAGGGTGTCGAACTCATCGTCTGTGTCACTGATGGCTGCAACTACATGTAATTTGATTCCAGCCTTCCATTAGACCATTACGCCACCGCCGGAAATTCCTCCTTCTCGGTTGGATCCGGAGTGGTGGGAACCGGGGTTATACACCACTAAATCCGTGGTGCCTGTGAAGGGCCAGGTTTCAGTGAAAGCCATCGGGTCTGGACGGGTCTCTAAGGCAATCAACTGAATCTCATCCAATTTATTACTTAGACTGTGCAAATTGGCGGTTAACACAAGTAGTCCATTTGTGTGCTAAATGGTCCCGGGATGAACAGAAAAGGTCTCCAACGGGCTCCCAGGGTCTTCCGAACCACGCAAAAAGCCGCGGTATGGAGGTCTGTTTCCCCACTTACTCGGTGAATTCGTAGCGCCTCAACCATCTTTTCCATTTGTATCCGATCCTCTGGAGAAAGATCACTTAGTACATAACACGGCAGACTTTTGATACGCGAAATCCGTCGCAGCAAACGTCGGTATTCCTCTTCTATTTGGCACAATACTTTGTGGAGGCACACTTTGGGTGGATCCCCCTGCTTCCTACCGAGCCGGAATGCAGAGACGACGTTAATTCGCTGTTCTCCCTCATCAAATAAAAAAGCGACCAACCGCTCGAGTGGCATTTGGTCAAAATTCCTTCCGCTGGGGTGACTTTGTTCGATGCGACTGCGTTTATACTGATGAGGAAACGGTCCCGAGAAAGTGGAGTGCGCATAGTGACTTGCAGTGTGAGAGAGGACGGATTATCTTTGATCACTTGCTCCTGCTCATCAAGTCTATAGAGAACGGCCTTCATTCGTGACTGAGATGCTGAGAGCTAAGAATAGGATTTTCCCCGGATTTAGGATTGAACTTGGCGGCATTATTGGCTGAGTTTTGACTGAATAAGGTTGAGGTCACGTTTGCCTTCCCTAGGGAGGAGTTTTCCCAGTTGTTGAGTTATGCATGCGGCTTAGAGACCAGCTTCCATTGGGGCATGCTTTCACCTGGGCACAGGCCGCTTGAAGCTGTGGCGCTCGCCCCGACAGCATAGTCTTGGACTTATTTTCTGGTCGACACATCATCTTACTAGGTGGCAATGAATCGGCCGACTAAGCGAAGGGACTGTAGTTTCGGTTTTGTGGGAGTGTGGCAGACCCAGATGCAGGTAGAGATATCGATGATGCAGGTGACTCGTTTTCCGGATTGTAAACGGCCAGGGCAGCAGGGCTGCTTTTACTGAGAGGAGGAGGTTTAGCCAGAAGGTACTTGTCATTCACTAATACTCGACATGAATTACTGTGGGAGCTCAAGACCGCAGCGACAGTACGTTGAGGGTATTTATATAGGGCGTCATCGAGGTTACAGCACGAAGTGCGCAGCCACCCTTCGCACAGAGCGCATTGAACACCTTTTGAGCGGGTGACATGTTTGCCACAATATATGCACTGGGATGACATAGCGGTTTGCTGTATTTATGCAGGAAACTGGAAAGTTCAGGAGCAAAAACATCGGTGGGGACCATTATCCGACAAGAGGGATCAATGGGATTTTGTCTTTGCTGTGATGCTGTGGGTTATAGCTGAATATACGCCCGCTAAAAAGGCTTAAAGTTATTTTGACATTTATTTGTTATTGACTTATTAATCATAGTCACAGTCATGTCTTTTACTTCGTCCGCCTAGCTTGCTTGAAAAACGCGCTGAATTTTGTAAACTTTTTCAAACTCAAAGTTAAGCCGGTGCAAGTTCCAATACAGTCAAGTAACCACATGCATAATACAACGTTGTTCAATACTTGTCAAGCATTAACTGGCATAACTAGGTTTATGATTTGAGGTGGGCATTTTAAATGGTTTTTAACTAACCCGCGCTTTCCGAAATGTAAGATGGCACCTTTCTCCCAACTTGTGATGTTGTTGTGGTCTCTCCCATCTAGTGCCTCTTAACATTTGTTTGCTTAACAAAGATCTGTCCTGCTCGACTTTTGGAACCTTCTACCGCTATGGATAATCAAATTCAGCCGCATGAGTCGGAAAACACTAGTTTCCTACAAGAACTTGGTGACCCCATTGCCTCAGGTTACTACAACAACCACCAAACAACCCACCAGAATTCGGATTTTCCTGAAGGAATTGTTAACGCGAGTGACTCGGTGTCTTTGTACAGCCAGCCTCTCTATGGTCATGGGCAGCCTGCGTCTCCCCGGCACGTTGATCCGAAATCTTTTTGTGAACCCCCTGGCGTATTTGCTTCCAACTTACCCAGCACTTGGAATAATGGCATTGCAAGACAACCCTCAGGATATCCTTCGTCATCTGTATCCCAACGTCCATACTATTGGCCATCCGGTTCTAGTTGTCCTACCTTGAGCTACCCTTCTCAGACCACCAGTTCTTACCGTGAGGCTCCACCGCTGACTAGCTCAAGACGGTTCCCTCTTTATGCTCCGTCAGTCATTTCGAATGTCCATTCTAGTGATGAAACAACTCCACCGGTCACCTGCGCAATACCCGTCTGCGGAGATCTTCCGAAAGTTTCGCCTAGCGACTTGTATAGCTCGTCGCACTGTTTTCAAAGCCCTACCAACTCCTTTTCTCAGCATGAACTGGCTGGTTCATCAGGACGTGTTGTGGATCCTACATATCATGCTTACTCATCAAACTTAGAGGAGCTGCGTGTTGTTCGTGATCGCATCGCTGCACTTCATCAAATCTCCGCCACGAACCCCTCGGTACAGCAGGAGTTGATGTTCCTGAAAGATAGGCTAAGGAGTCTGGAGTCAAATAGCTGTGTATCTCAACAGCTTTCTGCCGAACTTCTGGATCGCACCAAAGCTGATTCTTCTCGCCACACCGAAATTCCTCATTCCGTCACAATTACGTTGCAACCCACTGGTCCTTCGTCATCAAATTCCTCCTTCCCTACTTATGTCCACCCTAGGGTACCCAGTTCTTCTACCGATGAAATGGTCTACCCTCGTAGAACCGGGACAACTGGTAGCCAGTTGACTGATGACTTGCGTCCTTGTGGCGATGGTCGAGTTACTGGTGATTCTTTTCTCTTTTCGAATGTCGCTGGCGAAGTCAACTCAAAAAGTGCATCTCGCTCCTGCGAATTGGCCAATGCACCATTAGAACATTTCACAACCACACTAACTCCGACTGTCGATGCCAGCGGTACACCGGTGTGCACCACACCACTGACCTTCCTACCCGATGCTCTTCCTCCTACACCAGCTACCAACGACTCACTCAGTGATCGGTTCTCTGAGCATTCCATAACATCTGCATGTCTTTCACGATCAGAGTATGTCGAACGTGCAAATGAATTATCGCTTTGCGGAACGAGCGAGCCTCCATCCACCGTGCACTTATTTGATCCTACAGCTGTTGAGTCTCACATCGGTAATTCGGTTGTTCGGACGACTGGTTCGGCGGCTCACGATGATGCAGTTGGTCGCGTTCAGCAAATTGCTATCACCACAGTCAGCGTGCACCCCATACCTACCGGACGTTCTACCTTTCACTACAGACAGGCCGATGCTCCGCATCCGGCTCAATTCGCAGCAGGCTGCTTCTCCAACAACTTCGGGCGATACACAGACTCGTCAGAGTTTACCGATGGATCTCCAGGCGCTCATGCACCTCACTTTTACCAACCCACTGGACGTCCTTTTGTGGTGTACCAACATAACACAGTTGATCAACCGCCCGATCCCTATCATTACCATGGGTTCCAAGTAAGCACTCCCTTGATGTGTTAGCTTACTTCTCTTCATAGATGTCCTTTTGCTTGATTGCCTTCGCACTTTTCCCGGGTCTTCAGCTGTTTGCTCTCTGCACCCGGCGAAGTCACAAACCGTATAGTTTCATGCCATCCGATTACACTATTATCGCTTTGCACCGAATATAAAGCTCTAATTTCCTCTGAACACCGATCCACGAAGCAGCTTTACACTTTCATCCTGGTGGTGTTCTCACTTGTGTATTTTTTGGACTTTCTCTCTAGTTTCTTTCTTAAGTGTATTTTGTTTCGCTAGATGTTGATACCAATGTTGATACCCCCTAACTCGTGCCCACTTTCACTGAGTTATGGTGTAATGCATTCCCACATTGATTTGGTAAAATCGGCCGTGGTCAGTACAGGGATTAGTTATGTCCATGGTGAGTAGTGCTCGAACTACGAAGAGCTTTTGCTTTTTCCAAACGGGCTACTTGGCTTTATTAGGCACTGGCACTTGCTGTTTCAACTTCGGCGAATCCAGTAGTCAAGCAAACTTCTCTTGGCCACGGTGCTCCCATACCAAAGGTCGGCGCCCTGAGTATTTTAAACCTACTCGGAATCCGTGTTTATTGGATTGGATACGGATCCCAAATCATTCCCTGTGTATATTAAACACCCCGACTCTGAATTAGATATCCACAGCTTAAGGCTCCCAGTGGGATCCCCTTAGCTATCAGTTTTCCCCAGTCTCGGAAGTCCAGTCTCCTTGCTCACAGCTCATTGGAGACGAGATTTTGATACGTATCTAAAGAGCTCGTCTCGCTTCCTCCAGATTGAGGCACTTATGTCGCCACTATGACATCCGTCTCTCCATCAATCATCATCATACACGTTAGCTAGAGGTGCAAAACACTTCAGCACTTGTGCCGCAATACAAAGGAAAAGTATGAAACAGGCACACCGACTGATTCACCAGTAAAGGATGGACATCGCTCCGCAGAGCTAACAGACGATTATACTGGCGCAAAAAAGCAGTTATATTGTCTAATAAATGAGATCGTAGTTGAAGGAGGAGTGACAAAGAAACTCACAACACACAACTGTACCCAGCTACACGTGTTCATCGTCTATCGGGCCCCAACCAGGGAGCCGAGTTTCCAACCGAGGCCAATTTCGATCTAAGGCCCTTCATTCTTCCTGACCAAGTCTACGCTTGGCCACTTCTCCCATACGCACCCCCGGTGCACAAACAACACACCTCGCGGGACTCGGTGGGTTGGCATGCGCAACACGTGGTCCAACCATTAGAGCCTGGTGCTTGAAATTACGGTACTGAGCGGATCCTTTTTTCTCCTGAACCATAAACAAGGCGTCGAACACGCTCATGACTCACACGATGTTCCCCTCAGATGTGCGCCAAACTGCGAAGGCACTGGTGGCCCAACGTGACTAGCCTCTTTATATCATCTGATCTAATGGGCCAGGTTTCACGACCGGACAGCAGGATCTAACGTACGTCTGCAATGTACACTCTACCCTTCAGAGACAGATGTCGCGACGGCGCCATAGGTAGCAAAAGTTAGCAAAAGCGCCTGGTGTCTTTGCCCTTTTTGACCTCGTCTTCAATTCCAACGGCGATGACACAACTATCTAGCTAGTTGGACTTTTGAATGACGGTTCCTGTCAATCTTAGAGCAAAGCTTTGCACTTTATGGGTGCAAAGAATAGCCCGAAATGAGTAACATCTAGTGCTAATCTGTGTAGTGCCGCTTGGCACGTTTGGGAGCTGTCACAGATGAGGATAATGTCGTCAGCTTACACCAAGTCAAGAAGCCGTTCACCTGACAGCAACTCCACAACTCCTAAGTCTTATCCTGTGAACGCGATCTCCATAACCGTCATTAGCGCCATTGAGGAATGATGACAGCGGACGTCCTTGTCTTACGCCGCTGAAGATATTGAAGGGTGGCGACAGCTTGATGTAAGTTTTCACCCTATCCGAGCTACGCACGTAACGCGCTCACATAATCACATACTTCTCGGGCACAGCTTTCTTTAGCAGACAGTTCCAAAGGGGACCTCAGTCCACAGTATCGAAGGCATATTTTATGTTGACGTGCTCGAAAAGATTGTGAAAAAGAGTTCAGCTGCTGGGCACAGCACAGCACGGCTTCATGAGGGGCCGTTCGTGCATCACCAAACTGCTATTGATGCGGCAGGATTGGTTACAAGCGTTGAATCGGGGGAAGTTAGTCATCGTTAGCTACATTGATTTCAGTAAAGCTTACGATAATGCGAAACATGAGGTCCTGCTCTACAAGCTGAGGACGTGTGGTGTTGGTGGCGCACTGCGCCAACGGACCAGTGACTTCCTTATTGGGAGATGGCGGCTTCAGGTGCATGACCACCTAACGGAATGGTACCGGTCCACTAGCGGCGTATCCCAAGGCACAGTACTGGGGCTCATTTCATTCCTGATCCACAAACGAAGTACCTCAGCTTCTTCGGTCGCCTTGCACATTATTTACGTAAGGCCTGAAGATTTTGGAGATTATTGATTCTCCCAGCGACTGACGTCGTTCAGCAGGACCTCGACCGCCTATCCCGGTGGTCTGCAAAAGTTGACCTGCCAGACAACAGGGCCAAATCCTCGTTTATTAGCCCGAGGAGGGATAGTAATGGGCGTGCGTACACCCTGGCCGGCCACCCGCTGCATCCCACTAGTTCCCTTTAATTGATATAGGCGTACTCAAGCTGTGATCTGAAGTCTGTCAACTACGCGAACAGACTGTACGCAAACGAACTACGCCTACTTCGGGCACTTAGATGCAACTTCTGCACCTGGTCTGTAGAGATTGCCACCCGTCTGTTCTCTTCCATACTAAGACCGGTGCTTGAGTACGGCTCACCCGCCTATTGCCCGATGACAATAGGTGAGGTGCAGAGACTGGAACGGGTCCAGCATGTAGCTACCCGGCTCATCCCCAGTTTACAGGGTATGTCGTACGAGGACCGATGTAGGAGACTAGGGCTTTATACCCTGTCATATCGTCGGCTTCGAGTTGATCTCATTATGACGCACTGATACTGCACCTGGGCCACTTCCCTATGTTGAAGCCGCTGCCGCACGTTCGCGCACCAAGGAGCACACGCGGACACCGGTACAAACTAGTGGTACAGGATTTAAAGTACATCGCTCACCGTCTATACTTCGAGCGTCCAGTGGTGAAATGTTGGAACAAATTGCCAGACACTACTCGAGGCAAAATCGGTGTCGGAATTTAAGATTCCTTGACGCCCACTTTGCGGACCACAGGTATAGAGAGCGTATCGCACCTGGATAATATGTAGTGCAGCTGCAATATGGTGCCACCACGCAGGAATCATCAACGTGATTCCGCGCGTGTGCCCGATCCACCTACTATGGTGCAACAGATTTTTATCTTCCCCCTCTCTATTCTCTGTATAGAGTATTCAAAGAAACACGACTACGGGTGGCCGCCAATATGTGTGACTGCTCCAACAACTGACGTAGTGTGAATATGTGGTCGATGCATCCCTGACCACGATGAAACCTGTCTTGCTGTTTACAAATCTGGACTTCACAAGTGCTAGTCAGTCTGTGAAGGATTACAAAAGCGAGTAATTTGGACACGATGGGGTTCCAACTGATTCCACTATAGTTGCTGCACTCCGAACGCATGCTTACTTTGAAGATCGGGACATTAACGGAGCGGCTCCAGTCGGTTGGGATAGTTTCCTGCTCCCTCATTTTCACTAGTAGTTCGAGTACATCAGCAACAAGAGCAGGGCCCCTGAATTTGAAGAGGCTTGGATGAAGACCATCTGGTCCCGCAGCTTTACTCAACTTTACCAGTGCGATCTCACGTTCGATTTCTGAGCGAGAGGGCCGATCCAAAGAGAGCCCAGGGAGTAGAGCGATCGCTGGTCGGTGCAGAATCTAACAATTCCGGTTGATTAAATTGATTTTCATAATGCTCAGCCCAACGCTCTAAGAGTCTTGACAAGGTGTGGATAGGCTGTCCACTCTCATCATAAATTGTTTCACTAACACCATCAACGGGCGGGTTTATTGTGCTACACTCTGCGCTGTACTGTTGTACGGTTGAGAGACCTGGCCACTTCGTACCGTTGACCTGCGCTGACTTCGAGCACCTTTGCTTGCAACCCATTGCCCGTGTGTATTGGCTACACCATGTAAGCGACGTGAAAGTTCGATCTGTCTTTAATAGAGGCAGCCACTCCCTTGAAGAACTCGTCTCACTTCGTCAACCGCGGTGGCTTGGACACGGATTGTGGGTACCTGTTCAGTGTCTGCCGCATCGTGCGTTGTTTGCGGTTGCTGGATAGGGCATGAGGACGCGGCGTGCTGGATAGCCCACAACTTGGTGAAATGGCGTGAAAATGCTAACGAAACAGTCGACTCTTCTCGACTCTCTCTTAGAAGTCCAAGAAATGCGGAGTGTCGCTGGTTGGAAACCTTGGAATTCATGAATCAAGGCCGAGATCACTTGTGCTTCTAGGTCGAATGGCGCACAACCAGCTGTTCGTTGGACACTGTACTAAAGAAGCTCCCGCACGTCTACTTAGAACAGTCTCAACACCTTAGTTACCGCGAGTTGTGGAATGGACATAATCGGAGACTCGGAATATCTAGGCTCTGCCATTGGAACCTGGGTCACGAAAACATAAAAGTAGGACGCTATCGTCCTGTTTATGTTTCGGATACATGCATCAACTTCTGTGGAGCACAGCCACCGCGAATATTGCGTGTTGGCTGATCTGACACTGTCTAGGACGGTGCCCTAGGTATAATAGATATAATGTTTTGTTTGTTCGTGTGGCTTATGATGTCTGAGGCGATCTCTTTATGGCTAACCCGAGAACGGGATTTTTGGGATAGAAGGGAAACAGAAGCGATGTGAGGGTTATTAGTTACCCTGTTTTGAGCACAAAATATACTTTCCGGCTACAAGGTGGTCGACTGACAAATTTTGAGTATGTGAATGACAGCTCTCCTTAGATCTGACGTAGTGGCTTTATAATCCCTACTGGGTACACTGTTTTGTAGCTCTGTAGACTTTTGCATGCACTTAGCAACTTCAGCATGCAAGGTATTGTTGCAGGGCTTGACTGATATATCACGATTCTTGCTATCAGCGAGCAGCTTCTAAAAGTGGCCGATCGGTTCATTTGTCTTGGAATCTGTGTCACCTCTGGTGGTCACATCACTGAAGAAGCTATTTCGCGTATCAGCAAGCCCGTGTTGGCCTTCCGGTGACCAAAAGGATTGCATGCTTGGCTTGCAATCCTTAGATCACCGGTTCGAATCCACATAGGGGCGGGCGTCCTCGCAGTATACTCAACCCACGCGCGACCGGTGGTGGTCTTGTTGCAGCAGAGCCTCGCTACAGGGTGCCTGCGTACTGCTGATAACTTTTTCACTGCCCATGTAGCTTTCCAGAGACGACTATGAAGGCGGTAGGACATCTGCCTGTCAGTGAAAGGCAGGGTGTATAACGCTGCCATAAGGCCAGTGTTACTGTAAGCTGGTCAGCACGCAGTGAAAAAACTAAACTCCCGGTCGTGTTTGATCACCGGTGCTTGCGGAATATTGCTCACATCTGGTGGGAAAACCGTGCGAACAATGTTGAGTCTTTGGCATGATGCCTGATCGGGTGTTTGCTAAAGGTCAACTGCTCATGTTGGTTAGGTTTATGTGCTCCGCATACCCGTCGACTGACTTCCTCGACGTGCACTTTGTACTGTCGCTGCACCAATTTGAACGAAAGCATGTGGTGGTCAGTCGATGATGTGGCATAAAGACAAAAATATTAACTTGATCAATCTGGTGGATGGGGACCCAGGGATGGTTTACACTAATGATTGGAGACTATCAGATATGACGCAGTCAGTGGCGTTTCTGCATTCACTTTCTTGCATTTTACCGTTATTTTTCCATTTCGATTACTTTTGAACACTTCTGTCCTGATTCCATTTTCTTGTATCCTATTTGCATTCAACCTCATCTTCTTACCTTTGTTATTTATTGTTATTCTGGCAACGAGAGTCGTAGCAACCGAATCCAACGCACTTTAGTGCCTGCACCTTAGTCGTTCAACTGAACTGAATTTCTAGAGATTCTGTTCTAGTTACACCGCTTTTAGCTCTTGAATCAGCAGTCGGCACCACAACGTATCGGTGTAACTAGATATTCGCTAAAGGGTTTCTACCCAAAGTCTTTTGGTCAGTAGTCTGATCCACAAGACATCGAGTAGCCCATACAACGGGAGTATGACTGCGGAGTCTCCTTGGGAGCTGCTTGAGACCGTCCAGACGTAACCCTTGAAAAGGCAGTACAATTCGTTTTTCGTCCGTGGTTGGTTGTGCGTCTTCGACCACGGTCAATCATTGGCAGGAGCCGGGGCGTTTGCTTCCTATTGATCAGCTGCTCCTTGGTCCAACGTGGACGGTGGTAAACCAATAAGAACATTGAGCAATAGTGGTACTTTTCCACCATCAGAGACAATCCTTAGCACTCTTACTCTACGCCAATCAAGCCGGGCTTGTACCTCGCAATTGGTTTTCCCCAAATCTGTGTTTTGGCTTAAATGGATCTTCGATCTCTACCGTACTTCTGAAGAATAGGATGATGGTCTGACCCATATTCATTGACCTATCCGATGTTAGTAACTACATTTACTTGGTTAGCTTGTATCAGCATATACTGCTGACATAACCTGTGATTCTCTGCACACCACACAAAATCTGCTACAAAGTTGAGACTGCCTGTCTCCCATCTCATAATAACACTCCCCTTGAACTACGAGACTGGACCTTAACGTGGTGCGACGGTTTGTGTACCTTATTGACCCATTGAGGTATGCTGGGTGATGCCTACGAGCATCTTGAGAACTACTCCTACCAGGTTGGTCATTGGTGAGAGGTCAGACAAACTCAGTCTCCTGGTCCTCCAGGTTGGGGGTTTGAAATGGGATGGCGTCCATTTCTATAAAACTAAATCATTGCCACTTCCATGCTGCCTTGCGGACAGGCTTTGGATGAGGACCCTAATTGTCCTCCTGTCTAGGTCTGGGCGCCCTGGCAGTATCTCAGCCCACATACAACCATACTATGTTCTTTAAACATCATCCTGCATCAGCCATCGCATAGATTATCAAGGGTCGCCTTATCTGCTGCATACAGCAGGGCGGATAAGCGAAAACATGCTACTGCTGACGCCTCTCTTCTTTCTTTTCCACCTTTTTCTCTTACTCCCATCCCGACCCCCATTATTAACCTTCCTTCTATAATTCCCAGCTTAATTGACAGCAACCGAAATGCTACTGGAGTAGAACCATCTGCAGCCACCATCCCACAGCACCTATCGGACGCCTATCGGCAAAAGTCCCTTATAAGGCTACGCTGTCCCGTTTCTATGGCGACATTCAACGTCCGCACTCTACGACAAGTAGGTCAACAGGCTGCACTCGCACGCACCTTGGACATACTGGGTATTGATGTGTGTTGTGTAACCGAAACTAGGATTAATGCCCCCAACGGGGTTATCGAATTGACTGCACCCGGCTTATCCCCATTATTGGTTGCACGCATCCGGAGACGCCGATGCAGCACTCATGGGTCAAGCCGATGTAGGTATCATTCTCAGCCGTTTATGTGCAGCCCGTTTGACGACATCAGCTAAGGTGGATTCACGAAGTAAAACAAAACGCTGTTTGTTTGTCATTTCCGTTTATGCTCCCACCGACTGCAGTTCTAATGCAGTCAAGGACACATTCTATGACGAACTGAACGCGCTACTACGCAGTGCTACTACTTCAGACTGTATAGTACTTGCAGGGGATATGAACGCACAAGTAGGGCGTCTGAGCTCTTCAGGAGCTCAGCTGGGTGGTAATTATGGACTTAACTCCGAACGGACTGACAACGGTGAGTGTCTGCTGCAACTGTGTGCGGAGCACCAGTTGTTTCTTAGTAGCACTGCTTTTAGACACAGTGGGCGCCGAAGTGCCACTTGGCGTCCACCTGTAGCTGGCCAGCGATGGACCCAAATTGACCACAGCCGTAAGTTACAGGTGGCGCGGTTCCATTCTGGATTGCCGCTCGTACTGGAGTACCTTTGTCGACTCTGATCATGCCTTGGTGCGCTGTCGTTTCTCCATGAACTTTTCCGAAAGGCACACAAAGCGTCTCCTCCGATTGGCAACTGAGAAATTGTCCCAGCCCTCGGTCAGACAAGCCTATCAAGACACACTGCATACCGAACTCTCGCTGTCTTGTCCTAATGACACTGAACTTCAGTGGAATAAGATCTCGGCTACTATGCACGACGCAAGAGCATCTGTTTGTGGCACTATCCATCGTCACCGCACTAGTCACTGAATATCCGAGAGGTCGGTGAACCTTTTGGAAGCTAGAAGACACCTCCCGGCTGGTTCTGAACACAATGTAACCAGACGGGCTATTAGGCGTGAACTAAAGCGGAGCCTACGTACTGAAAAGGAAGCCTGGTGGACCAGTCGGGCTCAAGAAATGGAGGAGGCAGGAGCAGTAGGCAATTACCGCAAGCTCTTCCAGCTAATCCGCACCACTGGTCTCAGAAAACCAGGCGTCAGTGAGACAATCAGAGACGCGCGGGTGCACTGATACACACTAAGGAGCGCCGTATGGCTCGTTGGGCCGAACACTTTCAAGATCAGTTCAGCTGGCCCTGTGCTCCCGGACCTCTTCCTACTCAGGTGAGGCAGGACGTGCCATGTACGGTTAGTTTAGAGCCTCCGTCGGGGGCCGAGGTCCGAAACATGGTTACAGCCCTCAATCGTTTTCGTGCGGCTGGCCCGGATTCCCCCCACCTGCATTATTTAAGGATGGAGGTGAGGTCCTCTGCAAAGCACTGACCTCCCTATTCGAACGTATCTGGAACGAAGAGAGTATGCTGGCTAATTGGAGCGAATCGATTATAGTGGCAATATACAAAAAGGGCAGTCGCACAGACTGTGCGAACCACAGGGGTATTAGCCTAACGCCAGTTGTGACAAAATTACAACCTCGATTATCGCTCGTCGCCTCACTGCAGAACGGGAATGTCGGATTAGGGAAGAGCAGGCCGGTTTTCGCCCAGGACGTGTTTGTATAGACCATATATTTACTTTGCGGCAGGTGCTAGAGCAGCGCCATGCATACCGCAGACCGACAATAGCTGTGTTCCTGGATTTGAAGAGTGCGTTCGATTCAGTCGATCGATCGATTCTGTTCGAATTACTTGCGCGGAAAGGTGTTCCCACGAAATATGTGAACATCCTTCGTGCTCTATACTCGAACACTACAGGCTGCGTCAGGGCCTATGGTGTCCCATCAGATAGTTTTTCGACTACAGGTGGCGTTCGACAGGGTTATCCGATTTCCCCAATTTTGTTGAATTTCGTCGTGGATTCTATCATGGAGTGTTCCCTTGAAGAATCTCACGATGTAGGTGTTGAAGTGCTGCCTGGTGAAAGGTTAGTTGACCTATATTATGCGGACGATATCGCCTTGCTTTTTGACAATGTTGCGGCGGCACAATCAACCCTGAATAGCCTGTCCAGAGTGGTCCCATTATTTGGTATGCACTTCGCACTTTCAAAATGCAAAGTGTTGCTGCAGGACCACCAGCCACTTGATGACCCCTTGACGCTTGCTAACGAGGAACTCGAGGTGGTTGATCAATTCACTTATCTTGGCAGCTGCATCAGCAATGATGGGCGCATAGAAATTGACGTGAGCTCACGCATTGCAAAGGCCAGAGCTGCATTCTTGAACCTGCGTCATCTTTGGCGACAGAAGGGAGTTTCCCTCCGTTTGAAAGGCCGTGTATACAAGGCCACAGTGAGGGCCGTTCTGCTCTATGGTAGTGAAACTTGGCCCCTTCGGTCTGAAGACCTGAGGCGCCTTCAAGTCTTTGATCATCGTTGTTTGCGAAACATTGCTGGTGTCGGATGGCACCAGAGTGTCCGCAGCGTTGATGTGCGTAGGCGAGTACTAGGTGGTGATGATCATGCTAGCTCCCTAGAACAACAGATAGCATTGGATAAGTTACGTTGGCTCGGGCACGTGCTACGTATGCCTGGTCACCGCTTACCTGGGAGGGTCTTGTTTAGTCTGCCAGGTGTCGGATGGCGCAAGGCTCGAGGTGGACAGAAGTTGACTTGGCAACGGGAACTGAAGTCACTGACAACCAAACTGGGTGCCGTTGGTCCGTCTCGCCTTCCGGGTTGGAATCCACGTGACTCACCTTGTGCTTGGCTCGAGACTTTGCAGGATATGGCTCGCAATATACACCAGTGGCGCGTCTGTTGCCCGTCTTCTAATCGGATTGCCTGTTTGAAGTATATTTGGTGCTGAGTTATCTGCGGGATAATGGCTGATTATGCCGCTTGGCAGTGAAAGCCGCAATGAGGCTGTCTCGTCTATGCCGCCTTATCTTTGCACGATAGCCAGCTGTTTGTGACGGTATGTTGTTAACACAAGGTGTAGGCGCCTTGACCCAGAATGTTTGCTTAGGGCATTAAGGTTTTCAGCTAAGTCCCCCTTCTCGCCTTCTTATTCTTTATTTCATAGGTGCTCATGGTTGTATGGCAGCGAAGCATCAGTTCAAATGGCTGATGTACTGCTGTTGATGATGATGATGATAATGTGCTTTTCATCAAAGACTGTTCGGGAGCATCTCTTACTCTCACTTTTTTGCTACTCTTTTTAAGTCCTCATCAAGTTCATTTGATTCGGGAGCTACCTTTGCGTTGACGTTTTAACGGACGATCGTTTACGTGAAAGGTATTCTGGACTGGAATGGAACTATTTCGGTGTTGTTGCTTCTAACACTTCATTTTTGATACGGCTCTTGCGATCGGAATGACTGAGGTCTACCTCAAAGTGAACCGAGGTCTAAACGGGGATTACGTGTCGCCATCCAACCACACAGCGGGTTCTCCAAATTAACCATTATATTTTGGACTGTTTTCTAATCACTATTTTCTAAACATTGTTGGTGTTGATATCACAGCAACCATAGCGTTCTTCGACGGATTTGCCTGCTACCAACGCCAGCCAGCACACCATATCTGCGCTGCTGAGATCATCTTGACTGGTTACGAAACGTTTACAACCTAATTACCTGTCTCGTTGAACCACTCAACAACTGTAATAATAGTCTGGGCTACTAATATTTTAAGCTGCTTCGATAACTCGTCCCTGTTTGACTATGGCTCAGACTAGTGAGAATGGTATTAAGAAGCGTTTACTTAAAATAATAAAAATTGGTGATAGGACTAGTGTATATAGGCGATTAGCGCCATACATGACATGGAGGATGGATATTAGGATGACCAGGCTATTTAGGACTGCTAAGTCAGTAATCCAACTGTCCAAACTTTATATGGCATATTCAGACTAAAAAATGGGGATAAAGGTCGAGGATGTGGTGCACAGGATCGGCAGGTGTTATTTTCTAAATGAACTGCAGCTGTTTTGTGAAAACTACTTTGCTGTCGGTCTCGTTACCATTACTCTTGCATCCACGGGACACTTCCTCTTGTGTCCCATTAGTGGCCCTTGTGTCACAATTCAGCAGCTCCGATTGTCTCGATTCATTTTGCTGTGCGCAAAAATGAAAGCACGGGTTATTCATGCGGGGGTGAATTTACGGGAATATCACATTAAAGTTGATTGATTCGTCTGATGTAAGTGGAGTCAAGGCGTTGGGTCGAGTGTTAGAGAGCTAATAACTTCATGGCTGTTCCGTGTAAACCTCCTACCAATTGACATGGCCAATCGCAATGCATCCACCAGAGTAATGGAATCGATCAATAACTTTTTCTTTTTATATTAAAAACCGGTTACATACCAGTTTAGCTCTGTAACAGCTTCGGAACACTTTGAAACTCACACCGCACTTGAAATGAATCATGGTTGCACTTCCGTGTTGTGCGACGGTTTATACATCCCGCGATCCATCGAGCTACTCTGGGCTGTAATTTTAAGGCACCTTCAGAGCCGTTCACAGCAGAAAGTTAAATTGTTGACCATATGAGCTCCTTCCTGCCCTCATCTGAGTTCTGTGCCAGGTCAGCTCATTTATCATCTGGTTGTGAGCCTATTTGGCTTGACACAGGGTGAGGGCACCACGAGATGTGTTGCTGGCCAGTCGTTTGAGTGAATTTGACAGCGGCAAGAAAGACTAATCTATTGCTATTAGCGCAGGCTGACCGCAATCACAAGAGACAAAGAGACAAATCAGAATTGGCTCGGCGTAGTGCGGATGAAGCACAGTTTGGTCACTGACAAATACGAAGCCGCTTGGCTCAAACAGCCACAAGCCAACAGAGCACGTGATGCAACGGTGGCTGATCGATAAAGCGAAAGGAGACGGCGTGCAAATAGTTGAAGGAAAGCGAATCAGGTGCCACCCACTCGAGTTAACCGTGATCGCATGGGCCCGACGGATGGTGAGGAGTTGACACAGTCAAGCATAAGTGTACTTGTGCGTGGCTGTAAGCAGAGCAGGCACGGGTTTCACGAAGCGGAGCGGATGGACAGCGCATACCGGTCAATGAACATAGACGACAGAATACGGGACGATTAGAGGCTGTCGCAATCAAACAGCATCTTCGATTCTTACACATTATAAATGATGCTTTGCTTTACGAATACCCGGTTTTAATCAGTCCAGATTTTGACTCTTGAATGGCTACGCGACACGGGATATCTTCGATATCGGGAAGGAGTGCGACCCTTAGTTACCGGTTTGCTGGCCCGTAGTCTAAAAGTAACAGGGTTCGAGCTTGCATAGGGAAAGGGCGACCTTCGCAGTATCCTTAGCCCACGTGCAACTGGTGGTGTTTGAGCTGCAGCGAAGCATTGGTACTACGTACCGGTGTACTGCTGATGTCTTGTCGGTTTGCTGCTGTATACCTCAAGCCCGGCGGACCCTGTCTAAGGAGGTATATACCCCTTAAAATTTACTTTTGGTTGACCACCCCAGTTCTCAGTTTCCCAAGCTAGCGTGCGGCCGGTCTCGACTTGGTCGGCCGGAGCCTACGTGCTGACAAGGAAGCCTGGTGGACCAGTCGGGCTCAAGAAATGGAGGAGGCAGGAGCAGTAGGCAATTACCGCAAGCTCTTCCAGCTAATACGCACCACTGGTCCGAGAAAACCAGGCGTCAGTGAGACAATCAGGGACAGCGCGGGTGCGCTGATACACAATAAGCAGCGCCGTATGGCTCGTTGGTCTGAGCACTTTGAACATCAGTTCAGCTGGCCCCCTGCTCCCGGACCTCTTCCTACTCAGGTGATGCAGGACGAGCCATGGACGGTTAGTTTAGAGCCTCCGTCGGAGGCCGAAGTCCGAAACGCGATCACAGCCCTTAATCGTTTTCGTGCCGCTGGCCCGGATTCCCTACCACCTGCACTATTTAAGGATGGTGGTGAGGTCCTCTGCAAAGCACTGACCTCCCTATTCGAACGTATCTGGAACGAAGAGAGTGTGCCGGCTAATTGGAGCGAATCGATTATAGTGGCAATATACAAGAAGCGCAGTCGCACAGACTGTGCGAACCACAGGGGTATTAGCCTAACGCCAGTTGTGACAAAATTACTGGCCTCGATTCTCGTTCGTCGCCTCACTGCAGAACGGGAATCTCGGATTAGAGAAGAGCAGGCCGGTTTTCGCCCAGGACGTGGCTGTATAGACCATATATTTACTTTGCGGCAGGTGCTAGAGCAGCGCCACGCATACCGCAGACCGACAATAGCTGTGTTCCTCGATTTCAAGAGTGCGTTCGATTCAGTCGATCGATCGATTCTGTTCGAAATACTTGCGCGGAAAGGTGTTCCCACGAAATATGTGAACATCCTTCGTGCTCTATACTCGAACACTAGAGGCCGCGTCAGGGTCTATGGTGCTCTATCGGATAGCTTTTCGACTACAAGTGGCGTTCGACAGGGTTGCCCGATTTCCCCAATTTTGTTGAATTTCGTCGTGGATTCTATCATGGAGTGTTCCCTTGAAGAATCTCACGATGTAGGTGTTGAAGTGCTGCCTGGTGAAAGGTTAGTTGATCTAGATTATGCGGACGATATCGTCTT
This sequence comes from Dicrocoelium dendriticum, assembly GCA_944474145.2. Classification (NCBI taxonomy): domain Eukaryota; kingdom Metazoa; phylum Platyhelminthes; class Trematoda; order Plagiorchiida; family Dicrocoeliidae; genus Dicrocoelium; species Dicrocoelium dendriticum. The sequence continues at coordinate 43,699,177 of OX104062.1, forward strand.
GCTTTTCGACAATGTTGAGGCGGCACAATCAACCCTGAATAGCCTATCCAGAGTGGTCCCATTATTTGGTATGCACTTCGCACCTTCAAAATGCAAAGTGTTGCTGCAGGACCACCAGCCACTCGATGACCCCTTGACGCTTGCTAACGAGGAACTCGATGTGGTTGATCAATTCATTTATCTTGGCAGCTGCATCAGCAATGATGGGCGCATAGAAACTGACGTGAGCTCACGCATTGCAAAGGCCAGAGCTGCATTCTTGAACCTGCGTCATCTTTGGCGACAGAAGGGAGTTTCCCTCCGTCTGAAAGGCCGTGTATACAAGGCCACAGTGAGGGCCGTTCTGCTCTATGGTAGTGAAACTTGGCCCCTTCGGTCTGAAGATCTGAGGCGCCTTCAAGTCCTTGATCATCGTTGTTTGCGAAGCATTGCTGGTGTCGGATGGCACCAGCGTGTCCGCAACGATGATGTGCGTAGGCGAGTACTAGGGGGTGATGATCATGCTGGCTCCCTAAAACAACAGATAGCACTGAACAAGTTGCGTTGGCTCGGGCACGTGCTACGTATGCCTGGTCACCGCTTACCTAGGAGGGCCTTGTTCAGTCTACCAGGTGTCGGATGGCGCAAGGCTCGAGGTGGACAGAAGTTGACTTGGCAGCGGGAAATGAAGTCACTGACAACCAAACTGGGTGCCGTTGGTCCGTCTCGCCTTCCGGGTTGGAGTCCACGTGACTCACGTTGTGCTTGGCTCGAGACTTTACTGGACATGGCTCGCAACCGACACCAGTGACGCGTCTGCTGCCGTCTCCTAATCGGATTGTCTGTTTAAAGTGTGTTTGGTGCTGAGTTATTTGCGGGGTAATGGCTGATTATGACGCGGGGCAGTGAAAGCCGCAAGGAAGCTGTCTCGCCGATGCCGCCTTATCTTTGCACGATAGCCAGCTGTTTGTGACGGTATGTTGTTAACACAAGGTGTAGGCGCCTTGACCCAGAATGTTTGCTTAGGGCATTAAGGTTTTCAGGTAAGTCCCCCTTCTCTCCCTTTTCTTATTTTTTATTTCATAGGTCCTCATGGTTGTATGGCAGCGAAGCATCAGTTCAAATGGCTGATGTACTGCTGTTGATGATGATGATGATGGTCGGCCGGTTACCGAACGGAGGAGACACCTGCCTTGTAACCCTTAGAACATCGGTTCTAATCCGCCTAAGTGCTGGCGGCCTTGCAGTATCCCTAATCCGCGTGCGCCTAATGGTGATGGCCTGGCAGCTAAACATTTAGGCGGTTCACCGGCGCACTACTGATACTCGACTTGACTCCAGTGGGATTCCACAGCCACGCTCGCAATCTGAATATGCTGTCCACTGGTAGCTCAGACCCTTTATCAGGCTGGAAGCGCAAAATCTAGTGAACATTCTCGAAGTCAGTAGCCAAGGATTATCATCTGCCCGCGATATCCGGTTGCTGACCTTTTCTCTTATCTTTCGCTCACCTTTGTCTTTTTAGTCCCCAAGGACACGACTTCAATTGCTGCACCATCTAGGTAACTACGCCATTGTTCAGACCTAGAACGCCATTCCGTACTCGGTGGTTTAACTTCCTCACATAGAGTTGGATCGGTCAAAAGCTATAGCTTGACGCTCCTTCGGAATTGGTGCACGCTATCACTGAAACGCTGCGAACAACGATAGCATTGCATCAGTATTTTTATCGGCTTGCCTGACGTATCTCCTAAACCACTAAAAAGGCGGTAAGGCCTAGTAATAGGTGATTAAAGTGCACGTTGTGTAAAATACAAATGCCATAAGCAGACCAAGACGCCTGTATCATGTCGATGCCACACTGTCTCACACGGTTAACTGCCCTGTAAAGGTTAGGTAGCACTGCACACGACTTGTTTGCGACTTCTGTTACCCAGAGTAACTGCCTTTCTGGTATCAGACCTACTTTAAATCATCATCCACAATAAATCAGCTATTCAAGCTTATGTTTCGTTGCCATACGACCACGGTGACCTGAGGAACGAAGAATAATAACAGGGAGCGAAAAGAGACCTAGCATAAAACCTCAGTGCCTTGATCAAACATACAGGGTCAAGGCGCTGACACCTTGTTAATAACATACCGTCACCAACAGCTGGTTATCGTTCAAAGGAGGCATCGGCGAGACAGCTCCCTTGCGATCTCCACTGCTCCGCATCACAGTCAGCCATTATCCCGCGGTTAACTCAAAACGAAACATTTTAGACAGGTAGTCCGGCTAAGAGACAAACATAAATGGGATATTGGCATCGTGTCACTATTTTATAACTTTTAAGTTTACATTGTTTGGTGTCTTACCTTATTGTACTGCGGCACGTTAGGTGCGGTGTGTTTCTCAACCTCGGCTAACGTGTATTGATGATGATGGTGATGACGGGGCGACAGCAGACGCGCCACTGGTGTCTACTACGAGCCATTTCTTGTAAGGTCTCTAACAGCACAAGGCGAGTCACGTAGACTCCAGTCCGGAAGGCGAGACGGACCGACGGCACCTAGTTTGTTCATCAGTGACTTAATCTCCCCCTGCCAAGTCAACTTTTTTACACCTCGAGCCTTACGCTACCCTACATCTGGCAGACTAAACAAGGCCCTCTCGGGAATCGGTGACCAGGCACACGTAGTACGTGCCCAAGCCAACTCAACTTATTCTGTGCTGTCTGTTGTTCTAAGGAACTGGCTTGGTTATCACTGCCTAGTGTTCGCCTGCGCATATCATCGTGGCGGACACGCTGGTGCCACCTAACACCAGCAATGCTCCGCAGACAACGGTGATCGAAGACTTGAAGTCGCGCCAGGTCTTCAGACGGAAAGGGCTGTCTTACTCCTATAGAGCAGGACGCCCTCACTGTGGCCTTGTAAACATGGACTTTCAGACGGAGGGAAACTCCCTTTTTTCACCAAAGATGCTGCGGGTTCAAGAAGGTAGTTCTGGTTTTTGCAGGATGCGAGAAGCACCACCTAACACAGTAAAATGGATCACAGACCCACAAACCCTCGCGCCACGGTAAGGTCCAGCCTTATCGCTCTGCCCAACGAGCCGTACGGCACTCCTTATTGTGAGTCAGGGCACTCGCGCTGTCTTTGATTATCTCACTGACGCCTAGTTTTCCGGGACCAGTGTTACGAATCGGCCAGACAATTGCCTACTACACTCGCATCCTCAATTTCTTGAGCCCGACTGGTCCACCAGGCTTCCTTTACAGGACGCAAACTCCGCTTTACTTCGTGTCTAATAGTCCTCAGCGCAGTGACTATACCACGTCGCATGGTAGCGAAATGTCTGCAACTAAATTTCCAAGCTCGGCGAACGAATGAGCAACTAATAATCTGTATGGCTATATTTTGCTTATAACCAGCCCGGGTTTTCTGTGTTGCAACCTGTTCACTGGTCTCTCGGATATCCAGTGACTACTGCGGTAACGCTTGATAGTGCCGCAAGCAGAGCCTCCTACTTCATGCATGGCAGCCGAGATCCTATTCCACTGAAGCTCAGCGTTATTAGGACGAGAGACCGAAATTCTGGTACGCACTGTATCCTAGTAGGACTGCTTGATCGAGGATTGAGATAACTTCTCATTCGCCAATCAAGGAGGCGCTCGGTGCACCTCCCGATAAAGTTCATTGAAAAACGACGGTGTACCGAGGCATGATCAGAGTCGACGCAAATACTCCGGAACGAGCAACAGTCTAGGATGGAACAGCACCTGTAACTTTGTAACTGCAATTGGGGTCCATCACTGGCCAGCTACAAAGGGACACCAAGTGGCACTTCAATGCCCACTGTGTCTAAAAGCAGTGCCACTAACAGCCGATGCTCCGCACACAACTGTAACAGACGCTCACCGTTGTCCGTCCGTTCGGAATTGAGCTCATAATTACCGCCTGGCTGAGCTTCTGAAGATCCAAGACGACCTACTTGCACGTTCATATTCCCTGCGACAACAACAATATCTTTACTGGTAGCACGGGGTTGCAGCGTGTTCAGTTCGTGGTAGATTTTCTTGGTAGCATCAGAACTACAGTCGGTGGGGAGCGTATACGGAAACCACCAACAGTGCAGTATTACTTCGTGAATTGACCTATGTTGACGTCGCTGCGTGACGGTCGAAGTTGAAGTTTGAAAAGGCATCAGTGATACCGCCGCTTCGCTGCCGCGCTACCACCATCAGTCGCGCGTAGGTCAGTGATACTTCGAGCGTCGCCTGGTCCCCAATGCAGGCTCGAACTCGCTACCTCAGATTACAAGGCGGGCTTGTGATCCTTAGGCCCACTGGCCGGCGTTGAATTTTGAGGAAATATTAACGGTTGTACGTGGGCTAAAATGCTGTCAGGGCGCCCAGATCCAGACGGGGGAGCGATTAAGGTCCTCAACCAAAGCATTTGGCTTCAATGTTTGTTCACAAGGTAGCGAGGTGGTGGCAATGATTTGGTTTTGCAGCGATGGATGCCATCTCATTTCCAACCCTCAATCTGGAGGGCCAGAAGACTGAGTTTCTCTGGCCTATAACCATTGACCAACCTGGTAGGAAAAGCTCTCGGGGGCACCACCCAGTATAGCTCAATTGGTCGAAAAGGTACTCAGGCCGTCGTACCAGGTTAAGGTCCAGTCTCGTTGCGACGGAGACCAGCTTTAAAAATGCAGTCTGGTTAGCAAACAACAGCAGGCGCGCGAGTAGTGCCATTCACGAACTATTTCCTGTGTGATTCAGAGCTTAGTACAGAGTGGATCACTTGAATTCGGTTCCGGGAAGTACAACGAACCAACCGCACCCAGTTTAGTGGTCCTGACTGCACTTCATGCTACCACGTCAATGATTGCGCCCATCAGGCCTTAACCATCCGACCTTTGGTGAAAAGGACTCCCCCGGTAATCGGTGCATGAGCATAAGTTGCACGTGGCAGAGCAAACAGACTAAATCGGCCTTCACCGCCTAGCACTCGTTTGCACAACCCATGTATAACTGGACTCGAGAGCCACCTGACACGTCAGTACTTGCAGACAACTGATCAAGGCACTGGCCCTGTGTGTACTACGCCTCATTGCTGCGTTCCCATACACCCTCTTTCCGAGGTACGTGCATTTATCAGCTATCTACCCTCCATCATCGCCAACGCTCGAAGAACTAGCAGGGAGCTAGTACTAATACTTTAACCGTGTTTTGCACTTTGCAATCGCAACGCGCGAGCCAACGGATTGGATCGCGCAAAAGATCTTATTCCAAGTCAGCGGTACAGCATCGTGATTACCAAACAACAGGATGATGTCCGTATAGTCCGAATCAACTTATTTTCCCCTGCTTCTATGTGTGTTTGGGACCTGGCACTTAAGATAGTGCAAGATTACAATTCAGCCGTGGGCGTAATGGATAAAGCAGAAATGCTGCGCTCAATATATGATTATGATAGAACCTAAAAGTGGTAGCACAGACTGCTTTTGCAGTGATGGGACTGATGTCATTGTAAATGTCATGTATAAGGACATACATCATGACATCCCACTTCTGGAGTTTCACAGAAACCTAGTAATGGGGTTTGTCACCATGGTAAATAGACCAGTGAAAAAGTTAGTCCTTCAATTCACACGATATCATCACCAAACGGACCAAAGAAACGAAGTAGAAACAATTACTCTCTGCCTAATGACATCAAGACAATACCCTGGCGCTCACTGGCCTTCATTTGTTACAGAAAGGGGATGATATGAAGTGTATTCCATCAAAAAATCCAAACTAGATCACACTCAAAATATTTTTTGTGATGTTTTTGTGCTGCAACGACAAATGAACTACTTTCAAGCATATTTTCAGTGATGTACCTTCATGATGTCTATGTTGATGACCTACATTCCTGTCGATACTTACAAGTACCACCTTACAAATAAACATGAAAACGTTTATAAACATTTAATTTCATTTTTTTTGTTTGTTGTCAACTGCAATCTACCTTGTGACAAAAATAATGAAACGGTTACAAGTAAATTAGTCCACAATTAAAGGGCTAATGTCCTGTTTCGCAGAGCCCCGTAAGCGACTTCGAGATCTTAGTGCTTAATGATCGAGTTCTGCTTTGAACACTAGGGTTCAATAAACTCACGTGCATGCCGGCTTGTGGCTCTTCCGAGGATTTTGATGTGCTCCAGGTTGAACTGGTAGTCTTCCACAGTATGCACGGGCATCAAAGGATTCTTATCATGACGGCGGGTGGATAGGCTATCTTCATGTAGCCACATGCCAAGCTTCTTTTCTATTTGTCCTACCTAGTATTCCTCACAGTTTCGGCAGCAAATCTTGTTGATTACGCCAAGTATTTCCCACCTGCTAAGTTTATCTTTCACTTGGAAGAGTTTATTTCAATTTTCTTTCCCGGTTGGCGGGCGATTTTGACTCCTAAAAGCAACAAAAGTCTCGCTGCCATTTCATAGGTTCCGATGATGTAAGGCAACATGGCTCGCTTTTCAGCCATTGCACTTGTTGAATTGTGTTGTGTTGCATTATGTGCGGCTAAGCAGCGCAAAAACCACACACTTTATGCACTTGCTCACGATCTAGCCCTTACGATTTTATCGTTTACATCGCTACCGTGCATTATCAACCACTGGCAGGTGACCCATAGAGCCTAACCGGATTTCTAATCATTAAATAGTCCTAGTTGAACCCCGGCGTTTCTTCAATTTGTACTCCGTTTCACTTAACGATCAAGATCGTCCCGTGTTCCTCTTCTACATGTCTTAGTTTTGCATGGGGGGGGGACTCTACAGCGTATTTTATTACTTACCTCCAAAACTAGAAGCGACTGTGCTCAGTGGGTGTAGATGTGTGTTGTGTGTCCGAAACTAGGATTAATGACCCTAACGGGGTTATTGAATTGACTGCACCCGGCTTATCCTCTCGTTATTGGTTGCACGCATCCGGGGACGCCGATGCGGCACTCACGGGTCAAGCTGGTGTAGGTATCATTCTCAGCTCCAAGGCTGAGTCATCGTTGGTTGATTGGATTCCGGTGAACAGCCGTTTATGTGCAGCCCGTTTGACAACATCAGCTAAGGTGAATTCGCGAAGTAAAACAAAACGCTGTTTGTTTGTGATTTCTGCTTATGCTCCCACCGACTGCAGTTCTAATGCAGTCAAGGACACTTTCTATCACGAACTGAACACGCTGCTACGCAGTGCTACTAGTTCAGATATTATAGTACTTGCAGGGGATATGAACGCACAAGTAGGGCGTCTGAGCTCTTCAGAAGCTCAGCTGGGTGGTAAGTATGGACTTAACTCTGAACGGACTGACAACGGCGAGCGTCTTCTGCAACTGTGTGCGGAGCACCAGTTGTTTCTTACTAGCACTGCTTTTAGACACAGTGGGCGCCGAAGTGCCACTTGGCGTCCACCTGTAGCTGGCCAGCGATGGACCCAAATTGACCACATAGCCATAAGTTACAGGTGGCGCGGTTCCATTCTGGATTGCCGCTCGTACTGGAGTACCTGTGTCGACTCTGATCATGCCTTGGTGCGCTGTCGTTTCTCCATGAACTTTACCGGAAGGCGCACAAAGCGTCTCCCCCGATTGGCAACGGAGAAATTGTCCCAGCCCTCGGTCAGACAAGCCTATCAAGACGCACTGCATACCGAACCCTCGCTGTCTTGTCCTAATGACACTGAACTTCAGTGGAATAAGATCTCGGCTACTATGCACGACGCAAGAGCATCTGTTTGTGGCACTATCCATCGTCACCGCACTAGTCACTGAATATCCGAGAGGTCGGTGAACCTTTTGGAAGCTAGAAGGCATCTCCCGACTGGTTCTGAACACAATGTGACCAGACGGGCTATTAGGCGTGAACTAAAGCGGAGCTGAAAAGGAAGCCTGGTGGACCAGTCGGGCTCAAGAAATGGAGGAGGCAGGAGCAGTAGGCAATTACCGCAAGCTCTTCCAGCTAATACGCACCACTGGTCTCAGAAAACCAGGCGTCAGTGAGACAATCAGAGACAGCGCGAGTGCGCTGATACACAATAAGGAGCACCGTATGGCTCGTTGGGCTGAACACTTTGAAGATCAGTTCAGCTGGCCCCCTGCTCCCGGACCTCTTCCTACTCAGGTGATGCAGGACGAGCCATGGACGGTTAGTTTAGAGCCTCCGTCGGAGGCCGATGTCCGAAACGCGATCACAGCTCTCAATCGTTTACGGTTCGCTGGCCCGGATTTCCCCCACCTGCACTATTTAAGGATGGAGGTGAGGTCCTCTGCAAAGCACTGACCTCCCTATTCGAACGTATCTGGAACGAAGAGAGTATGCTGGCTAATTGGAGCGAATCGATTATAGTGGCAATATACAAAAAGGGCAGTCGCACAGACTGTGCGAACCACAGGGGGTATTAGCCTAACGCCAGTTGTGACAAAATTACTGGCCTCGATTCTCGTTCGTCGCCTCACTGCAGAACGGGAATGTCGGATTAGGGAAGAACCGGCCGGTTTTCGCCCAGGACGTGGCTGTATAGACCATATATTTACTTTGCGGCAGGTGCTAGAGCAGCGCCACGCATACCGCAGACCGACAATAGCTGTGTTCCTCGATTTCAAGAGTGCGTTCGATTCAGTCGATCGATCGATTCTGTTCGAATTACTTGCGCGAAAAGGTGTTCCCACGAAATATGTGAACATCCTTCATGCTCCATACTCGAACACTACAGGCCGCGTCAGGGTCTACGGTGCCCTATCGGATAGCTTTTTGACCACAAGTGGCGTTCGACAGGGTTATCCGATTTCCCCATTTTTGTTGAATTTCGTCGTGGACTCTATCATGGAGTGTTCCCTTGAAGAATCTCACGATGTAGGTGTTGAAGTGCTGCCTGGTGAACGGTTGGTTGATCTAGATTATGCGGACGATATCGTCTTGCTTTTCGACAATGTTGAGGCGGCACAATCAACCCTGAATAGCCTATCCAGAGTGGTCCCATTATTTGGTATGCACTTCGCACCTTCAAAGTGCAAAGTGTTGCTGCAGGACCACCAGTCACTTGATGACCCCTTGACGCTTGCTAACGAGGAACTCGATGTGGTTGATCAATTCACTTATCTTGGCAGCTGCATCAGCAATGATGGGCGCATAGAAACTGACGTGAGCTCACGCATTGCAAAGGCCAGAGCTGCCTTCTTGAACCTGCGTCATCTTTGGCGACAGAAGGGAGTTTCCCTCCGTTTGAAAGGCCGTGTATACAAGGCCACAGTGAGGGCCGTTCTGCTCTATGGTAGTGAAACTTGGCCCCTTCGGTCTGAAGACCTGAGGCGCCTTCAAGTCCTTGATCATCGTTGTTTGCGAAGCATTGCTGGTGTCGGATGGCACCAGCGTGTCCGCAACGATGATGTGCGTAGGCGAGTACTAGGTGGTGATGATCATGCTAGCTCCCTAGAACAACAGATAGCACTGAACAAGTTGCGTTGGCTCGGGCACGTGCTACGTATGCCTGGTCACCGCTTACCTAGGAGGGCCTTGTTCAGTCTACCAGGTGTCGGATGGCGCAAGGCTCGAGGTGGACAGAAGTTGACTTGGCAGCGGGAACTGAAGTCACTGACAACCAAACTGGGTGCCGTTGGTCCGTCTCGCCTTCCGGGTTGGAGTCCACGTGACTCACGTTGTGCTTGGCTCGAGACTTTACAGGACATGGCTCGCAACCGACACCAGTGACGCGTCTGCTGCCGTCTCCTAATCGGATTGTCTGTTTAAAGTATGTTTGGTGCTGAGTTATCTGCGGGGTAATGGCTGATTATGACGCGTGGCAGTGAAAGCCGCAAGGAAGCTGTCTCGCCGATGCCGCCTTATCTTTGCACGATAGCCAGCTGTTTGTGACGGTATGTTGTTAACACAAGGTGTAGGCGCCTTGACCCAGAATGTTTGCTTAGGGCATTAAGGTTTTCAGGTAAGTCCCCCTTCTCTCCCTTTTCTTATTTTTTATTTCATAGGTCCTCATGGTTGTATGGCAGCGAAGCATCAGTTCAAATGGCTGATGTACTGCTGTTGATGATGATGATGATGATGATGATGATGATGATGATGATGATGATGATGATGATGATGATGATGATGATGATGATGATGATGATGATGATGATGATGATGATGATGATGATGATGATGATGATGATGATGATGATGATGATGATGATGATGATGATGATGATGATGATGATGATGATGATGATGATGATGATGATGATGATGATGATGATGATGATGATGATGATGATGATGATGATGATGATGATGATGATGATGATGATGATGATGATGATGATGATGATGATGATGATGATGATGATGATGATGATGATGATGATGATGATGATGATGATGATGATGATGATGATGATGATGATGATGATGATGATGATGATGATGATGATGATGATGATGATGATGATGATGATGATGATGATGATGATGATGATGATGATGATGGTGATGATGCTGATGATGATGATGATGATGGCGTGCTCAGTGCTAACCTACCCCGCCGGGCTGAATCGCCAAATGTCCAATGGCGCAAATTGCTTTGCCGTACTTGTCGGCACTGTGTGTCTACGATCGCCGGGCACACCAAGGGAACGCAGGACGTTCGACTGTGATAAGTGAGTATTAGCCAAACACCGAAGCCGCACTGGACATCTCATGCTTCGATGGATTGGTAGTCGGTCTTCACTCAGGTGGAAAAGCCAGCAAAAGGGATCCTTGCGAATTAGCTAGTGGCTCGCTGTTGTTGCGATTAAGAAGAACAGCTCGGCCCTATGCAATGACCGATGGGCTCCGGTTGCAACCGCAATATATGGCAAAAAGCCATCGCGACAAAAGGTGTTATGGCCTCATGACTGGCCTCTAGCAAACCTGGAAGCTTTCATTAGGCGCCTTTCGCTGCCAAGGGGAATCATACTGCCAGTAGTACTTTCTAAGATTACAGTCTTGTTTCTTTTACCGTTTCGATCGCGTGCGTGCTGCAGCTGAGAATTCACCCTTCATGGGTGCATAAAAGCGAATACTTGACTTGACAATGCTCTTAGATTTCATTCTTCCCCGACGCACTAGTGGCACTATTAGACAACACACCAATTTTGTCATGAATGCAACTATTGCCCTTACAGTCAGATAATTGCTTGTTGTACAAATCGAGAATACACTTCTTCGTTTCTTTACTTATATTTACATGAAATGTGTGCAATGTCTAAATATCAACGAATTAGGTGTTCGAGGTGCCCTCCGTCGTTTTGGCTACAGAGCAGAATTCGCCGGATGATGTTGGCGAGCACTTTCTGCAATGTCTCCAACGAAATCCGGCTGCATTCGTTCCCAATATTCTCTTCCAGTTCATCCAGGCTGTGGGGTTTTGTTCTATAAGCTCTACGCTTCAAGTATCCCCATTTGCAAAATCCATAGGATTCAGATGCGGTGACCGCGCAGGCCACTCTATCGATCCTCCGCGACCGGTCTAACGTCCACCGAAATTCTCGTTCAGGTAGGCACGAACCGATTGCGCCGAATGTGCTGGTACGCCATCCTGCTGCCACTCAACGTTATTAAGTAACCCTTCCGATTAGCTGCGTAATGACGCTGGTCTGCAACATTTCCCTGTACGAGGATGCTAAGAAATGTCAGACAGTACTGTTACACGACAACCTACCGGACACACCCATTAAAAAGGACCCAAGGATTTTTCGACCGGTCAATCCAGCGCAGACCATGAGCTTCGCGCTATGTTGCACACGTGAAGCTCTACATTGTCGTGGGTTAGTTGTTGCTCACATATGTTGCGTATCTTCGCCATGCAGACGGAAAACCGCCTCATCGGTGAACACAATAGAATGTACGTTCAGACTGTTTAAAAACCAGGCGCCTCTGCGAATCGCATGTGTTCAACACTTGCACCTGCAGTGCACTGTACAGTCTGAATATTTTTCTTCTTCAATATCCCTTGCACAGAATACGGTGTGGTTTCGCAATGTTATGCAAGTTGCCGAATGCTGGCATGGCTCTTACTGCCTACCTCTTCCACAACCGCTCAAGCTAATACTAATCCGTAACGGTGCGAGGCCGTCCGGTTTGTTTGATGTTGCAAACGCTGCCAGTTTCTCCAAATTTCTTCACCACTCGACGCACGTACCGCTTGTTACTCGGCCGCGCAACGCAGTGCATATTGTTATAGCGCCTTGTGGTTTCTGTCGCGTTGAACCCACACTCACTATACAGCTGAACAATGACCACGCGCTGATGGATCGGCACCTTACGTGACTGCGGTTTGCGGGTACATGGACGACGAGTGTAAGTTCCTGTTCCATTGCTAAAACAGCGAGCCACTAACCACTTCGCGGGGATCCCTTTTGTTGGCTTTTTCATCTGTGTGAAAGCCGACTACCAACCGATCGAAGCCTGGTATGTCCAGTGCGGCTTCGGTGTTTGGTTAACACCCACTTCTCACAGCTTAACGGCTCGGTTCCCTTGGTGTGCCCTGCGATCGAAGCATAACACGTCCAGTGCGGCTTCGGTGTTTGGCTAACATCCACTTCTCACAGCCTAACGACTCGGTTCCCTTGGTGTGCCCTGCGATCCGAAACACACAGGTCGTTGCCGACACGTTCGACAAAGCAATTTGCGCAATTGGACATTTGGCAATTCAGCGTACCGGGGTAGGTCAGCATGTGAACACAGCCGTTTCTAGTTTCGGACGTATAGTATTATTCAACACCTGGCCAATATACAATTGGCAATGCCACAACACATAGTTAACAACAACAACCACAATATACAGGTGGAAAGCAGGTAAACTGGAAAGGTTTACAAGGTAAGTGTGTTGTGCGGGCCGGTTGCCCAGGTCGAGGAAGAGGATTGACTTAAGAACCCCACTCCGAGCCTTTGGTCATAAAGACCTAACCCGCAAGGCAGCGGGACGATTAACGGAGACCGTTGACATCCGGGTAGTTCATTCGCCTTCTTTGTGTTCAGTAGCAGTCCACAGAGAAACCGGTGGCCAACAAGGTTGTTCATCCGCCCTCCGTTAGGTACTCACTTCTGGTTACAGAAGTGAGTGGTCAGTGACCCTATAGCCGGTCACATTGGCTTTGACACAGCGCCGTACGAGTTTCGGACGTACTTAATAAAACACCCTGTACAATCGCTAATTTGAAAGCTAGCATTTTTTCTGTATCCGTAGAGGCATAGCCACTGTGTCAAAGTCATGTTGATGGAGTAACCAGCTGCTGACTAATACCATGTCAACAAAATAGGAATACATCTGCGGTAGTATTTTCGGGACCTGGTGTGGATCCGATAATAAGCAATCAGTACATTCAAAGCATCAACGCCTACCATGAACTTATTATACAGGGTAACGATGCTTGGACACTTCACAGGTACTTCTGCTTTCAATATTTTGTCCAATCTTTGAATATTACACTGGTTGAGCACTGAAAAAGGTGCTAGCAACTAGAACTACTCTGTTGTCAAACCATTTGACAACCCACCTACGTTGTCAACAGTTACTGTCATTTTTTCAAGTGTCCATCTCTTCTTCATGTCTACGTCTTCACTGAAGCTGCACCCTTGTAGATGATTTTGCTGTACTGTCCCACAAATAGTGTCTAATGTAGCGAAAAAGGCACAAACCATACAGTTACTAATAACGTCTAAACTTTCTATCTCAGCTAATGCATTCTGGTAAATTAGCAATAGCACTGAACAGTAGGCAAGTAAATATTTCTTCATTCCCCATAAGTTACCTCTGAATTTTGTCCTCGAAACTATAAACCAAAATTAACGTCAAACCCAAGTTCACATCAAATCAATCGCGAAATGCGTTAACCTACTATACTGATAAAATCAAATGCACATCTCTAAAATTCCACGACTTTCGCTGAGGGAAAAATGTATACTGTACGTTGCATTTGCGATGGAAATGGTTCGGTGCGATTTCGCTACAACGGCGTTAAGAGCTTAGACCCTGGTCACGTACACGTGTCCGTATAGGTTTGGTACATGCATGCCAGCCACTTGCTTCGTATGTTGTCCACCAATAATGTTTCCCATTGAGTCGAGTTTTAGAATGCCCCTCCGATAACAAGCTTCTATCCACTAGTCGTTTCTTTTACATTGCATTTTGACACCTAATTCCAGTATTCTCGTAGCGTGGATCATAGTGAGCAGACCAATTGCATTCTGGCACTCAGACTATATTGATTAACTAGCTGCTCGGCGCTGTTTGTCTTGCGTGCACTTTAGTCTTGTTGCCTCATTTTCCGTTTATTTGGTTCTGGGGCAAACATGTCACCTAGTTTTCTACCTTGTTATTTTATTTGGCACCCAGCCCTTAGCACTACGCCTGCGTTTTTGTTTGCTGTCTTTCGCGTTAGTACATATGACCTTGCAACAAACGTATATTCCGGAACCGTCGGTCGTTCTAGTGGGCCAGCGTCTGCGAACATCTACTCAGCAAGTATATTTTCCTGTGGCTAAATCTTGTTTCTGTCCATACATTTTAGTCTTTGCAAATCCATCATTATCGACCGATCCGGCTACGCTAACAGTCCAATTAATTGAATCGGTCTCTAAAATCGCTTTTAACGTAACAGTGGTTTTATTACCTCATCTCACTCGTTTTGCTAACTTCGTATAACGTTTGGTGTCATTTGCGTTTACCGTTACATGGGGTGTGATTAAGGCTCAGGTCATGTACAACAAGGGTTTCTTTTTGCAGTTTGTCGTTCCGGTTCACTTCGCTCGTTATAACTTTGCATTACTCGTAGTACCTTCCGGTGTCGCACCCGCATTTCACTCGAATCTTGGACGACCGACTTCCACCACGAATGGTGACTGGCTTCCATCCTGCCGGTATGTTTCTTTGATATAGTATCCTGTTCTTCGAATCGACAATCCGGCACTGACCCTGTCACTGCTTCATGATATTTCTTTCGGGAATTCCTGGATAATCACCTGGCATATAGTTATACAATTTGCTCATTTTTCAATACATTTAACCATTATTCCCGTTGCACCGAAATGTTATGGAGCCAGTCGTTTTGAATCGTCACCGTAGTAACCATTTGAAAACATTGGCGGACAACGTAAAAATTATCAGTGAGCCGAAACAAGAATGAGCACATGAAACGCCTCTTCGGGTAAAATGGTTGGTTGAGAAACGGAGCTGACTGTTAGGTCGCCACAGACTTTGTAACTCCTTTGTTCGATGTATTCTCCACTCGTTGATACGATCAATCCCTAGGCCTTCTGTCCAAGACGATAACGAGCACTAACGCAATTTTGACTCTTATCCAGTTTCTTGGGTACTTTTGCCATCTGTTCCGCCGACCAGTGGGTAACCATAACTAACGACCCGTTTTGTGATGGTTTGCCGCCATGCTTATAAACAACAAAGCCCATCTGGCTTACGTGGTTCATTCTCGACAGCCATTTCAGCGCAGCACCAGGGCGCTTGTAAATGCACACCTACTGGTCTATGGAATATTCTTTGTTCGGTGCTCCCACAAGATTGATGCGAACAGATTAGCTGATTCCTCGGTCCAGTTGAGCTATCAATTTTCGCTGACAGACGTACTCAGTTGCAACCAACCGCAAGGCGTTTCGGTTGCTACCAAGTTCATTTTACTGTGCCAGTTGAGATGGCTCGGTCACGTTCTATGCATTATGCTTAATGATTTGCCGCGGCTCCCCCTATTCGCTCATGCACTACCTGGCCGGAGGCAACCGCGACATCACTGACGTCACGTCTAGCCGCTGTTGTATCCGTACATATTCTTGGATGGAGACCAAAGGATGGGGAATGTCGGTGGCTTGACACGCTGGAAGACATGGCTTGCAACCGGAATCACTGGGAGAACTGTGCGCAGAATTGTATCGATTCATTTGTTTAATGCCTCAAATATTGAAGATGCCAAGAAAGAAGAAATCGACATTTAAAAACAAAAGCTTTTAGTTCTGTTTTTGCTCGGGTTGTACTTCCCTTGGATTTCCATGGTTTTCTCGATGGCTCTCTATGCACTTCTTGAACTGTTGATTATATATATGTCTATTCTACACTCTCCACGATCTCATTTTCTAGGTATAATGTAACCGTTTTGCGGCACAATAGCCAGGGACTGTATTACAACGTGCTCATCAGCTACTGTTTTTACTAGTCACTTTCACGCCACTTCATCACACGCCAATTGTTTGTTTGTTAACAATCCTCACTTTCCGTTACCCGATTCATGTGTTCAGCAATCTGGCTGCGATTCTGGTTGGGCCGCAGACCAAGGAGTTCAACCTATGACTCTCCTTCGTCCCTGATCCTCGTTCCGTCTGGTGTGCCTCAACGTTCGGACGCTCATGCAGATTGGACAGCAAGCCGGTCTAGCGCGCACCCTAGATTCCCTAGACATTGATGTCTGCTGCCTTTCAGAAACCAGATTTCTAGATCCCAGCACTGTGCTTACATTGACATCCCACATTGACCACGAAGCTAGATATCACCTGCGTCTTTCTGGAGATCCAGAAGCAGCCTCAGCGGGTTTGGCTGGCGTAGGTATAGCACTAAGTGGCAAGGCCGAGTCGGCACTACTGGACTGGTCCCCTATTTACAGCCGACTATGTGCAGTTCGGCTTCGGGGTTCATGTAGAATCAACGGGCACCGCGAAGAGAGACACAACTTGTTTGTGATCTCCGTGTACGCTCCAACTGACTACAGTGGCGACTCGGTCAAGGACGAATTCTACCGGGATCTACAACAGCTCTTGACCAATGCTACAAAGTCGGATGTCGTTATCCTTGCTGGGGATTTTAATGCACGGGTTGGCCGCCTGTTACCATACGAACGCTACCTTAGTGGTCATCACGCGCTCGGTAAGAACCGCTCTGATAATGGAGAGAGGCTTCTCACATTGTGCGAAGACAACCACCTGTTTCTTTCGAGCACTAACTTCAGGCGTACCAAGAAGCGTTCCGCAACGTGGCGTCCCCTTTCTTCAACACAACCGTGGTCTCAAATTGATCACATTGCGGTTAGCTTCGGATGGCGCGGCAGCGTACTGGATTGCAGGTCCTTTTGGTCCACCTTCGTTGACTCAGACCATGCTCTGGTCTGTGCCAAAATCTGTATGTGTTTTGGAGGATCCCGAAACACGAAGCACCGCAAGATTGATGTAAACAGATTAACTGATTCCTCTGTCCAGGCGAGCTATCAGTCTTCACTGGCATATGCACTCAGTTGCAATCCACCACAAGAAGTGGAACCACACTGGACCTGTATACGGAAGGCGATAACCATTTCCGGACAGTCATGCTGCGGCCTAATTCGACGCCCCTTGAAGGCCTGGATCTCTGCTCGTTCTCTACAGCTGTTCGAACGCCGCAGAAATATCCCCGCAGAGTCAGATTGCAACGAGCTGCGCCGTTCTGCCAACCGGCTGCTCAAGCAAAGCCTACACAAGGGTCGCGAGACATGGTGGTCTGAGCGTGCTTTAAAGATGGACACCACTGCCCTCTCTGGCAACACTCGCAGGCTTTTCCAACTCATTCGGTCCACTGGCCTCAGGAAGCCTGGTGTCTGTGAGGTCATTTGTGAGGTGGATGAGTCTCCGCTCACCAACCAACAGAGGAGTATGGACCACTGGGCCGAGCACTTTCACTCGCAGTTCAGCTGGCCTCCACCATCCATCAGTACATGCAGCACACCTTGTTGTCCACCCTGACTCGTCCCACTGAATCCACCCAGCGAAGCGGAAGTCTGCCTCGAGATTTGACGCTTGAAGCGCTTCAACAGTGCCGACTCAGACGGACTTCCTCCGGAACTATTCAAGTACGGCGGTATGGCGATCATTAACCAGCTGACCGCGCTGTTCGCAAAAATTTGGCATGAAGAGAAAGTGCCTTCCTCTTGGGGCGAATCAGTTATTGTCCCGATTTTCAAGAAAGCCGCTCGCACTTCATGTGCAAATCATCGCGGGATTAGTCTTATTTCGGTTGCCTCTAAGCTATTGGCATCCATTCTGCTTCGCAGACTATCCCCAGTACGTGAATCATACTACCGTGAAGAACAAGCTGGTTTCCGTCCTGGCCGCGGATGCGTGGATCAAATCTTCAAGCTCCGCCAGCTCCTCGAACATCGCCACATTTATCACAGGTCCACTATCGTTGCATTCCTAGACATATCTGCCGCTTTTGACTCCGTTGATCGACCTACTTTATGGCGTTGCTTGCTAAAGAAGGGGGTGCCAGAGAAATATACCGCCATCTTACGCGCACTTTACCTTCATACATGCGGCAGAGTGAGGGACTATGGCAAGCTTTCCTCGCAATTCGCTGTCAATAGCGGTGTGCGACAGGGCTGCCCTTAGTCCCCATTCCTCTTCAACTTCGCAATCGAAGACGTTCTGTCGAATGCCCTAGAAGGTTTCCAACATTTTGGCTTAGAACTTCTACCAGCTGAGCGCGCGACTGACTTAGATTATGCTGATGATATTGTCTTACCTGGTGACGATCCTCAGAGTATGCAACTCATTCTGGATCGTTTGGCAGTTGAAGCATCTAAGTATGGCATGAGCTTCACCCCATCGAAGTGTAAAGTGCTGCTCAAGGATTGGCTTTCACCTGCTCCCGTGCTCACTCTCGAAGGTGCACAACTTGAACAAGTAGATATTTTCGTCTACTTTGGGAGCTGTGTTTCTACTGACGGAACTATCAACAAAGTAGTTTCTCTCCGTATCGCTAAAACTCGATCAGCATTTGTCAATCTGAGGCACTTGTGGCGTCGCCGCGTTTACAGCGCATCAGTTCGCTCATTATTGTTGTATGGGTACGAGTCCTGGCCGATTCGCGTGGAAGACATGCGTCGTCTTTCTACCTTCGAAAACGGTTGCTTAAGGAGGATCGCTCGTGTTTGGTGGCAACTTCGAGTTAATAGTAATGACGTTCGACGTTGCATCTTGGGGAGTGCGAGTATTCCCTTCAACAAACTGGTTTTGTTGCGCCAGTTAAGATGGCTCGGTCACGTCCTACGCATGGCACCTGAGCGTCTACCGCGTCGCGCTCTATTCGCTCGTCAAGGACTTGGCTGGAAGCGACCGCGTGATGGTCAGCCTTCCACTTGGCGGCAGCACATGAAATCGCTGACGTCGCGTCTAGCCGCTGTTGGATCCGTACATCTTCCAGGATGGGGACCCAAAGATGAGGAGTGCTAATGGCTTAGGACTCTTGAAGACATGGCCCGCAACCGGAATCAATGGAAGAATTGTGTACGGTATTGTATTGTTTCACATGTCTAATACTACAAACATTAAAAATGACAAAAAAAGAGCAAAATCGACGTGTGAAAAACAAACTAAAAATGTTTTGTTCCACGTTTTGTCAAAATGCTTCATTCTTCCTGCGGCATATTAGCTGAAGTGTGTTGCTCACCTTCAGCTAGCATGCCACGATGATTATGACGCGATGACTCTTGCTTATCCGCTGATCTCCATGGTTTTATGTTGGCTCTGTGTCTAGTTGATAGACTGTTCAGATTACTACTACTACAATAGCCGGCTGGTAACTCTCCGGAGCAATGCCCATCCGTTACTGGTGGCTCTGCTCGCGGGCCTCTGTTACATCTTTTTCTGCTTCTTTTATGTATTACGACTCAATAGTTGAGGTGTTTTCTATCTCTAGCTAACGTGTTTATTGAATGACTCATCAGGTCTGCGAAACACCACGTATGCATCAGTCACCTGTGAGCCTACTTATCCCTTTTTGTATTGTTTCGTTACAATCATTTTCCAATACTTCATTCTTTTCCCTTATTTTCTCTCATTTAGACTCGATATCCGTCTACTCCCAAAACGATCCAGCTTCCTGCAGCTGTTCAGTGCAGCCCTGTACCCGGTCTACGATCCCCTCTGCATGGCACAGTCATCTCACCTGTTGGTTCGGTTCCCACCCGTGCCCCATTCGAAGTAGAAAAATGCAACGGGATCGTCGGCGGTGAGCTGACCTCACCTTATTTGCCTATTTTACCCAAAATTCCCGGTTCTCCGTCTCCATCCAAATCAGGCCCACTAAAATCTCGCAGGGGTAATGCACTGGATCGGGAAGCACGCAACGAGCGTCGACGCCAACAAAGGCTCCGCAAGAAGCAAGAAGAAGCGGCACAACAACAAAATGATGCCGCGGCCGATGCCAATTCCGAAGCGGATTCAACTTTGAGTCCGGTTGTTTCACCCCTAGCAGCCAAACGGTCACGTCCGCCTCCCCGCAAAGCATCAGACCCCGACTCATTAGAGAGGGTTGAGCCGGAAAACGACAACACACATGCCTTGGGGACTCGAGATTCAGCTATTCCCCTAGATGACAATGGACAAACAATGTCCCCAAAAAGCAAAAAGCGTCGAAGTTCCGTACGGGCCATTTTGCCAAAACAGTCCAAAAAGAATAAAGTAAAAGAAGCCACCACGGATCAACCCATAGAACGAACTCCAAAGGATGATCTCATTATTGAAGACTCACCTGGGCTGGCTCAGTCACCTGTCCAAAAATCAATCGCGCTAACAGAAGAATCGGCACCTGCGAAGCAGCTTCGAATTGTCCGCGCCAGACCGCCTCGGCCAAAAAAGAAAAAGTTAGTGCATGCTGTGTTTTAGAGCCATCGTCACATACGATGTCTTTGTTGTTGGGCTACTCATGTGATCCTTTTTCTATTTAGACCCCTTCCAACCTTAATTCGCAAAAAGAGACGTTCAGCCTTTTACGGGAACGAATCTGACTCTGAACCCGACATATCTGGTCGGCTGGGTGGACGTGCTCCATCAGGCAAAAGTTGCACTCCCGTTGTTGATGCAGTCAGTGCTGATCGAGTGAGTGAATTTATGTGCATCTCATTCATTACTATCCAGTAGGGCAAATTTCCCTTATTGGCACTTGCATCCCATAATCGCCGTTCTCTGTCTAATTATCACAAATTTGTTGGGTATATCTGTGTGTTTATTTTTAGCAGTCTGTGAACAAACATGGAGATATCAAAAACCATGGGTATCCTTGAAGAGTGTACTTATCGTCAAAAAATCGGTGGATATAACACGGGACAGCCCATTATTCCTTCAGGGGGCATGCTACTGCCCAGTTGCTAAAACGAGGTAGCGAGTTGACTAAGCGGGCACAAACCCGAGTCTTTGGCTGGCTAACACACTCACAAGGCAGCGGATTAAGTTAGGAAATCGCGCCAATTGTGGGTCGATTATCGATTTTTCATTTTGCTCGCCTTTGTCTTGATGAGTTGCCAAACGACGGGGACGCAATGCAACTCGCATTCGTACTCTGGACAACAATGCTCCACCGAGGTGAAACAGGGGGCAGTGACCTTTTAATGGCGACTCACATCCGCCAGTTGCGGTATTGCCAAACGGACTTTTGTGGCTTTATATTGAGAGAATGCTAGCCAAACGAAAACTCACCACTTCCTGGAGCACTGTTGCCGAACACTTCGCCAGAATAGGATAAACTCAGGTCACCCACTTAGCACCACGAGAAGGTGGTTCGGCAAATTAGACATTCTTTTGTATGCTTGTCACTGTATTTTATTTCTCCGGTAACGTATGTCTCGTCATTGCTTCTCTTCTCATTGGCAAGCAGAAACGCAGATCAGAGCGTACGGCCGGCGATCGGAAGCGTTACACGGTGGACTTGGAGCTGAATCTCTCCGACGATTCAGACACCGCTGGGAATGAGGAGATAGCCACACTGAACTCCGATACTCTGACTGTGAGTTTATTTTTGTTCACGACCCTCCTACTTCGACTGACTAACAAAATTACTTACTCAGACTCACCTCTCCCCACTAGTTTTCCACACTTTTTCTCATTCACTTGAACCACTATGTTTTTGTATTCCTTTATGCGCTTTGAGTACCCATACGAAATCACTCATTTTCGGATCATGCCAGTTGTCCATCATAATTAAAATGGCCTGCTCGATATCACTTAGTCATGTTGCCTGTTAACAATCTTTACTATGTGACAATCAACGAAGCTCTATTTCCACGGGTTCACTTAGGAATTTTGCATGATTGCATCTCATCGACTTTCCAACGCTGGGTAACAGGAGAGATTGTACATCCTTACCCTACTTTTTGAACGACTCTTCTCTCTTGAACTACAAACTCCATGCGTTATCACCTGCATCCTTTCTTAGGGTATGGCGGAAGATAATGATTTCAAGGTGGTGGAGTATGTACTGGGCCGCCGAGTTACCAAACGGGTTACAAAGAAAGTTATTCAGCAGGATGTCGCCGATGGCGTGTCGGACACAACGCACCCTACTGACGATGCTAGTGCCGTTACATCACAGATCCTCGAGGAAGAGGAGGATGTGGAGGAGTTTTATCTCAAATACAAAGGATAGTGAGTGTTCTAGCCAGTTACTTCATCAGAATTCAATCACTCCAAAGTACTAACTCTATATTTTCCATTTTATTAACCGTCATTCACATCCCTGATTTTTTCCTAGTTCTTATCTCCACTGCGAGTGGCGCGCACTGGACGAGATAGATGACCCACGGATCCGGCCCAAACTTCGGCGTTTTGAGATAAAACAGGCCAATTCCGTCCAGGTGGAGGTATGTCATCCATTCTTTCTTGTCCTGCTATTATCACTTGCTGATTTTGCTTTCTTCACAAACGTTTTATCAACCTCGGTTGGCGCGTGATCTTAAGGATCAGCCGTCCCGTAGCCTTAAGGATAACAAGCCTACCTTGTAATCCGGGGACGCAGGTTCGATCCTGCATAGGACCTGGCGACCGTCGCACTGTCTTTAGCCCATGTGCGACTGGTGATGGTTGCGCGGCAACGAAGCTTCTTTACTTTGTACCGGTGTACGGCTTATGCCTTTTCTCTCACCGCAATTATGTGACAAGTTTGAACTGATATCTAAGATGGTTTTCTTCTTTTTTTCCTCTCCGCTCCTAGGATGACGATGTCGTCTTGTTCAATCCGGATTACGTAGAGGTAGAACGCGTACTTGATATGAAAGTGTACCGAAATGGTCAACTGATTTCTTCGGACAAGCTATTACCCGAATCCGAACAAGGCTCTGTGGTTGATCTCGTGGAGCTTCGCAAACAACGCAAGCGGGAGCGAGAGCGTAACCGTGCTAGAGCTGTTCGTGAAGCTAAAGCTAGACTGAAAGCAGAGGCAGAATCCAGTATGGCTTCTCAAGACTCTTTGGGGCGCTCAACTCCAATCACTGAAGAGCCTATTAGTGAATCGAATGCTTCCAAGGACGCTTTGGGTGTTACACTAGATGAGTTGGACGAGTCGGTCGAGTCCACCGCTGAGCGCAAGAGATCTGATAGTGAACTCACGGAAGAGACCAAGGGAGACGACGCAACCGTGATGCAATCATGCTGCCCTTCTCTTTCTACCAGCTCCAGGAACCTGATTAATCCAGTTACGCTGCCTAAGACTGATGCATTATTTAAATCAGTGGATCCGTCCGATCGAGCGATCGCCGATGAAGCAACTTCCCCCGCTTCAACAGTCGTATCTATGGCTTCGATTACTCAGGTGACAACTGATCCAGCCTCCGCGAAGCCACCCGATAGAGCTTCCGATGACGATTCGGACCACAGTACTGGCACTCGTTCTCCTGTCACCGTAACGTACTATCTTGTCAAGTGGCGGTCACTCCCATATGAAGATGCTACTTGGGAATTAGCCCAAGATGTTGATCCTGCAAAAGTGAAGGAGTTCCTCAAATGGCGAACACCATCGAAGATCGTTCCAGCGGCCCGCGACAATGATTACAAAGTAAATGTTATTTTTAACTTCTGGTTCTTCCCACATCCATGTTGTCTCCATGGAAATGTCCTAATATTTAATATGTTGTTTGCGAATACTATATGGATTTTCATGACATATATTAGTGCACTCATTGGACATTGTGTTCTGTCTATCTTAAGTAGTAGGGGGATCTATTGGGTTTTTGTAATCATCCGTCGCAGTTAGACTCGGGCAGATAGCCACCACACATCCAATGTGTTCTGCTCTTCGGGACACCTCTGTGTGGTTACTTTATGACGTTACTCCTCTTTGAGTCCCAAAGGTATCTTTTAACACATAATTTGGAGTATCCGAAATCATTCTTATAATACATTCTACACGACAACCTTTTAAGGCATGCGATCTAAATTACTACCTTGTTGGCTCGTTATTTACCTGCCATAAAAGTTGTCCACAATGACGATGGGTGCCTTTTTGTTGCATGACTATTGTTACGTCAATAACCTTTGTACTTCCTTTTCATTTGAAGATTATTCGACCAGATGCTTCTACGTGGCGGCCAATTGAAGCCGGAAAGGTGTACAAGAACGACAACAAACTGCGGGATTATCAGCTTGAGGGTGTGAATTGGCTCACGTATTGTTGGTTCCATCATCGCAATTGCATACTTGCAGACGAAATGGGCCTGGGTAAGACAGTCCAAAGCGTCGCGTTCCTCCTAGAAATTGCAAAGGCTGGTGTGCAGGGACCATTTCTAATCATTGTGCCTTTATCGACGGTAGCAAATTGGCAGCGTGAGTTTGAAAATTGGTCCGATCTGAATGTCGTTGTGTACCACGGAAGCAGCACCAGTCGGAACATGATCCAGGAATATGAGATATTCTACAAACGTCGCTCGTCGGACAGCGCCGTTCGACATGATGTCTACAAATTCCACTCTCTGGTGACTACATTCGAAATCCTCATGACGGATATTGAGTTCTTTGGACAAATCCACTGGGTGGCTGCTGTAATTGACGAGGCGCACCGGTTAAAAAACAAGAAATGCAAGCTCGGTGAAGGACTTCGTTATTTGGAGTTGGTGAGCCACCACCCAGTCGATGTTTTGACTCACTAGGATTAGATTAACCCTGTGTTCATGCATCGTTTCTGTTTGTTTTGCTTCAGGACCATCGCGTTTTGCTAACGGGAACACCACTTCAGAACAACGTGGAAGAGTTATTCGGTTTGCTTAATTTTTTGGAGCCAGACAGATTTAATTGCTCTTCCACGTTCGTCGCTGAATATGGCGACCTAAAAACTGAGGAGCAAGTAGAAAGCTTGAAAGCTTTACTGAAGCCGATGATGCTCCGTCGATTGAAAGAGGATGTTGAAAAGAGTTTGGCCCCAAAGGAAGAAACAATTGTCGAGGCAAGTCTTCTCTGTGTTCTTTCGCGCTGTTGATTTATGCATGCCGGTCGTTAACATGCAGTCCTGCTACTTCTCGACTCCGTCTACTGTATCGTGAGGTGTACGTGGCTGTTGTTTTCTCATGTTCCACTTCAACAAGTTCGCCTAAAAATTACTCGGCTTTTTGTCCTTATGGCATGTCCCAACTGATATCTGCTTTAGGCTCCGCTGAAGTTAATTCACTACAAATAGCAGCATTACCGCCGAACACATACCACTCCCATTTGGAGCCTTGAACTCTAATCTTTATACCTCATCTGATCCGCGTTCTTGCGGCAATGACGTACGGGAACTCGATTGAATTCCAGTGATTGGCAAACCGTCTGCGATGCCAGTCATCTCTCCCAATAATATATGAGTCACAGTTTCCCGTTATTTGATTTGCATGTCCAATCAGCTAACTGCCTGTATCGTTCCAACTTCATAACATTGGTCCTTTAGGGGCGTTCTGTCGTGTCACATCGCCATTTACTTTTCTCTCCGTATAGACTGCGTTGTCCTTAAAGACGGATTCCTGATTCCCATTGCTTCGTTAGCATATTTGTTTAGAACCTTCCCGGAATCTGAGGAGTATCCAGTTGGGGGCTTGGTTGCCTTCTGTGTTATGGACTCACTTGTGGGTATTAACTACACCATCCCATCCATCTGTCATCTATGTTAGTCTAGCCACGCACGTAAGCAACTTCCCCGCTTTTCATGGGGCTTCGCTTTCGATAGTTAGCTGGTCTTATTCAAATTTGCCTCGTCTTATTCGCGTGACTTGCGACTATTATCTTTTGGTGCTTAGGCTGGTCACCTGATTTTTTCCTCAGACTAGACTAAACTATCAAAGGACACTTCTATAAGCCAGCAGTGTGCCCTTCAGGCGACTGCTTTCTCTCTCGCCTTGAGGTTACCAGTCGACTTGTTGCACCGCGGACATGCGGCGCTCTTTCGTTTAGTTTACAGTAAGAACTTGTGCTTTCTGCACTACCTCGGTGTCATTTTCTCAGTTCTGTTCACTGAAGGCACCCTTTAGACTCCGTGTCCACCCTACTCCTTCCTATTCATCGCGGTTGTGGGATCACACCACTCGTCGGAATAGAATCGCGCTAGTCTGAGACCGATCTACCGTTCAGTTTTCAAACTTCCACTCCAGCATGCGCATCCTCTGAACTACGCTCTACCTACTCAAAACCTTCTCTCAGCAGACACATGCTTCATACCAAGAAACACTGTCCCACGGTTTGTGAAACTTACCTCGCTGACTACGGGTATGCCGAAAGACGTGTCGATGAGCCGTGTGTACATTATTTCAAAATGCTCTGGAAGCAATCAGTTTGTGTGCTTCTCGGACAACGTCCTACTGTTGGCGTAGGGGTTTTGTCTGACGTAGTGGTACATGTCTCTAACAGGATAGTGGTGATGACACCACAGATTCGGGTCAACGAATAATCGCTGTTGCAGATCGATTAATATAGAAAACTCCTAAGCAATTCCTTGCGCATGGCGCCTCCGCAAAGCCCTAGCAGTTCAAATGGTATCAATCTCTACTCTTGACTGCGGGCCCTTGCACTGTTAGACTGGCTGTCTTAAGACAACTAGCCGTGCATTCGACGACTCCACCCTGCGCGTTCGTGTCCACTCGGCTGTTTTCTTTAGCACTTTTTACTGACTTGTCAGTTGGCCTTTTGAGTTTTGTTTACAACCCCATTCTAATGAGCCCAACCTTCTCCAAGCCGATTCCATGCCTTGAATCTAGTGCATGTTCACCTCTACTGCCATATTTATTAATAAGGCTCACCACTTCCTGGACATATCATACTTCTCGTGCTCCGCAATCCTCGCATGCTCACTCTTAGCAAGTACAGCCCAACCTGCTCTGGCGACCACGTGTCCCCGGCGACCAGCAAAAAACATCCCCAACGTTTTCTCCTATGAATAATGTCCCTATGCATGAACCTGTCCATAGCGACCACTTTTTGTCGATCCCTTGAGTGGTTGTCTTAGTCAGGTTTGACTGCACTGTTATTGCTACAGTCGATTTTTCCGTTTAACTTGGAGAGCTCTTCCAGTTGCACCGGCGTCGACCGTTACATTTAGCTTTTTGAAAAATCTTCACTTACAAGCTTTTTCCCATCCACTGAATCGTTACCGTCCATCTTCCCTCTGTCTTAGATCTTGGGTATGTTTTTGCAAACTTCGGTGACGGACGTTTTGCTAACCTCCCATGGTCACATTTTCACTGTCTGCTTTTTATCTTATGCGGAGATCCCTCTTTTAACGAACCGAGACTAGGCAATCTTGGCATAAGCGCGCCTTGGACGACCTGAACTGCAATTAAACAATCCATCTATGTCTGTGGTTTTTACAGCCTTTTCTCTGGAGTTTGGCAGTCAATGAATGACAGCGTAATACTGCATAACTTCAATAGTAAGATTTGTAGTGTTGTTAACGGAGTTTAAGTGGCTAATGAATCCCTCTTATCCCACTTCATTGTCACATAAACGTCAGGTGGCGCGCGCCACTCTTCTCCCGAATCGCTCCATACTCTACTTTGCTGATCCAGAGATACTGGTGCTTTGGTGACAAAAGACTTCCTGAGCGTGTGGCCTCGATTAGAACTTCGAATAAGACCTTTTTGTACAGTTTCATTTCCTCGACTTCATCCTTACATTCAGGCTACCATCTTTCGAACATCTTACTATCCCTAACACATCTCTTTTGTGCATGTCGGTGGACATCGAGTTATTGTCGAAACTGTCCGTTCATCCGTCTCGTGCAAACTAATGGGAGTTCTTCACTAGCGTATTCGAAGCTCATCTTTTACCTAGCTGGTTCGTGCGTCAGAGAACTTGCACCATAATCAGTACGAATCCACCGTAACCCCACTTTATTTATCCATCCTCAGGTGGAACTCACAAACATTCAGAAAAAGTACTACCGTGCTATTATGGAACGCAATTTTGCATTCCTGTGCAAGGGTTCTACCTATTCAAATGCCCCCAACCTTATGAACATAATGATGGAGCTTCGTAAATGCTGCAACCATCCGTTCCTTATCAAAGGTGCAGAGGACGCCATCTTGGAGGAGATGCGTTCACAACCGGTGAGTTGTTCTCTTCGTTATCCTTCTGATGTGGCATACAGCCTCTTCATGGGATCTTGTTTCTAGCTTTATCGCGAAATACTTATTGGATTGGCTCACCTATTTGTTAAGTATCAACTCTGAAGGCGAAGTCTTGTCATCGAAGTCATATTCGTGTAGTTTTTTTGCTTTCTTGATCTCCTGATGCTCTAATTTTTCTCTTTGCATCAACTACGACTCCGTTTCCAGTCCCACAACTTTGTCCGTTTGTTTACCTTGACATGCCATCCCGTTCCGTCATTTGCGACTTTTACTTCATTTTTTATTCATCATAGTTTGTCGTTATTATCATTACTATTATTATAGTTTGAGGTAACCTAATCCGAGTAAAATCCTGGGGCTTGGAGAACCTTTCCGTTCTTCTACCGCAACTTTCAGTGATGATCCATGGGTATCATAACGTGTTCGTAGTTTACGATGCATCAGGACTTCTGCTAGACTAGCCCTAACAGTTATCCTTCTTGTCACTAATTCAACGAAGCGAGTCAAGTGTTCTTAGTCTAACGCACTTCTGTGTACTTGCGACTTTGCAGCAACTAGTCTGAACGCATACGCTTAGAGTCGGTTTGATGCGCTTTTTGTGTGGACCCTCATTAGTGTACATCTGGATCACCAACCACTATGAAGTGGACTCCGAGCATTTCGGTCACACTGGGACCGTATCTGAAGCGGATAAATGTTGCGTGTTACTCGCTCGCAACGATGCATTCGGTAACCGTTTCCTTACGTATTCGCGCAGTCATCTGATAAAGATAGTCACTCGCACCTGAGACATTAGACCTGTCAGTCTCCTAAGCTACGTTGTCACACACAACACTTGTCACAATCTTTATCGACCGATTGGGTTTCATTTTGAAGCTTTTGTCACAATCCATTTGCTTGACGTGTTCTTCAACATGTGACTCCCAGCAAGTCATAAGCTGTAGTTTGGGAGCATAAACCTCAGCTGGTATCCCAAAGTCCCCAGGTTCAAGTCCCAATCCTGTTATCCACATCTGATGAGTACCAACAATTACGAACTCGGTCATGTAGTGCCGTATTGCTGCGACACTAGCTGAGGTATTTCTCACCTTTCGCTAACATGACGGTCTGCTGCCGTCGCCCATGGCTCAGTGACAAGTCGCTGACTCGCAAGAGTACGGTAGTGAGTTCGAATCCGGCAGGATTCGGCGGGTGCGCGCTACTGACGAGGCTCAATAGGACAAAACGGCCGTCTAGCGTTTTTCTGGATGTGGGGTAACTGTTTGCCTGTGTCTAACTGCGACGAATCTACACAAAAACCTAATAAATTCCCTGCTACTTATAGATTATGCTAATGTTGCAAGCGAAGTACGCTAGGCGTAGTTCGCCTCTACTAATTCTGCTGCTAGACGCATCGCTACACTTCTGCCTTTATCATTTGACACATATTAACCCCCTCCTCTCAATCCAGTAGATTTTACTTAAGGTTTCAGCACATTGGTTGCTGATACGCCAACCAGATCATCAACACACCATATCAATAATTCATTTTTTCAACTTTCTTACACATTGAAACGAGACTGGTCCGAAGCCTGATGTGCTCGTCTGCGTATGTTTCCCATACTAGTTGATACCCTCACATTTGGCGAAAAGATAACAGCAGTATGCCAGTACATCTCACTAACTCTTCATTGCCACACAATCACGGCTAGCGGCGTGAAGACTCGGGATTAAGTGACCTTGCCCACACCTACACGGCCTCTGGCCTGGAGACATAGTTCATTGTAGTCGGTCGTCTAACGTCATCTTTAGACCAATAGCATGGTGTATCCGGATGTATAGATAATGCTGGGCATTTACTCCAACTGTAACCTGGACTTTCTATAAGCAACACAATCTTCAAGCACCGTCTACCCCAATGTGACACTTGACCGTCCCCCAGTATCTGGCCAGCGATGGGCCAAAATAGCACACTAC
Organism: Dicrocoelium dendriticum; assembly: GCA_944474145.2. NCBI lineage: Eukaryota > Metazoa > Platyhelminthes > Trematoda > Plagiorchiida > Dicrocoeliidae > Dicrocoelium > Dicrocoelium dendriticum. The sequence continues at coordinate 43,729,504 of OX104062.1, forward strand.
CATTTGCTTCAGATGGTGTGATTCCAGAGCATTGACCACTGCTCGTTACAGAACACGTACAACGTTTTTTCTCATTGACACGGTGGCATTTTTCCTTGAACTCTGCTGAAAAGTGTGGTGAACTATTCCTTCGATTTGTAACCGGGATGCTAGTGTAGCGTTCGAGTAGGTAGACTGACCAAGGTTTCTCACGCACTGAGCTTTAACCCATTTGTTCTTAGAACATCGAGCTCCGTACGACAGACTTTCAGCTACTGTGCTTGGTACCAGTGCCTCCGAAGATGGGATTTTCGAAAGGTCAGTACACGTATTGAAACGTAGAAGAATCAGTGATTGTATTGAACACATTACCACTACACTAGCTACAGGGCGCGAGCTTAGATGGCATCAACGTAGTGACAAGGAACTTCGGTGAACTCGAAGGGATCAGGCAAAATAGGCAGGAGCTTCGGGAAACTTCCTCAGGCTCCCAACTGGTCTGCGCCGCAAGCTCTACGAAGTTATTTGTAAGCGATGCGCACATACACGGCGCCTCAACCCACAATAAGAAACACTGTCTGATCCGTTGGTCGGATCACTTCCTGGGACAATTCATCTACTCTTCTCTCTCTGGAATGCTATATATCAAAATGGCACAATTTAACTCATAGCCAACGTACTTATACGTTGCAACTGGGTTTTACTTTGAAATTGTTTTCGCAGCTGACTAGTATTTTCTCGTGCGGCTGCCACTTAAAGACGATAACGTAGTTCACTGCGTACCTTGACCCATTTGTACGGAAGGAAGTCAATCCATCCTGGTGACATTTATCAAGAGTGTTCGCTAGACGATTTTTGTCAATTATACGTGTATTACCATGGACTCGATCCTCACGTTACCCGACTCTCAGATGAGGACGAAGCAGACAATTTCCCGATTGGGACAGGAACATCACACGTATCGCCAATCGTTTGTTACCATGTTTCTCGGCTCAAAGAGTGCATTCATCTCTCCCCATATATTCGTCTGAAATGTGTTCTCACGACCTACGTTGACATCTTAGGTGCCGTATGCACCAATATTTCAGACCGCGTCTTAGTCTACGGTGATTTGTCAGACTGGTGATTTTCATCAGTTGTCTACTTCACGCAATTTTACTCCATCATGGAGTGTTCTGTCACAAAGTCTCACGATGCAGGGATTGTGGGGTTGCTCGTGAAATTTTTCATGGAGCTTATGCAGACGACATCGTTTTTTTATTGTCTGACAATCGCAATGCGGCGGGATCAACTTTGAATGAACTCTGTAGTAATCCCATCCTTCGGCGTGCACTTTGTTCCTGCAGTAGTGTCTGCCCCCTCCAGCTCTTTGGGCGTTCGCGATGATGACCTGTATTTAGTTGGTCAGTTCACCTGTCTACAGGTGCGACGGACTTCTGTCGAGTTTTGTTTATATACTCCACTATCCATAATTGTCAATCTCCGGCACTTCCGGATTTAGGAGAAGAAATTCTTTGTACTTGATGAGTATGTTCACGGGACGTTTTGGTGCCGTTCTTCGTGTGTAAAGACTTGTGATTCATTGGAGTCTCTAACACTCCTTACCTGTGGTGCATTGCTCATACGACATGTCACCACATGCACGTCCGTGAGGTTGTATCTGCGCAGATGAATGCTAGGTGGTGACGGTATTTTCAGTGCATTAGCTCAACGAATGAGGCTGAGTACGTTGCATGGAACCGGGGCACATGTTACGCGTTCCTGGTTGACGCTTTTATTTACAGAAGGATGGGCATTCATCGACGACCAAAGTGAGTACTGTGGTTAGAGCTCCCGCAAACCAACTTGCGTTTGACGGGTTCGCTACCGTAGCCTGACTGAACTGCAATGTGTACTACGGGTTTATCTCCATAAATTCTTGATAGGAACTCTGTTAAGAAGGTACTTCACTTTTCCCTCTTGTCCTCTCATGATAACCGGACGTTTGTAACCCTAAATTTTCCGCGATGTGTAGACATCTTGATCTTGAATGTTTGGCTTAGAGATGTCTTGCATCAGGTTTTCTACTCATTGTCTTCTGTGATAATACTTCTTATGTGTGTATGGCAGCAAAACACAAGTGCCAAGTTCTAATGATAACGATGCACGCTTTCTTCGATTAACGCATTGAATGCTTTAGAGCACCTTAGTTTTCCTGTCAAAAACACGTCACATGTTAGCAACACCATCGGTTTCCTCCAAACCGGATCGCTGTTTCATGGTGGTCATCTAGTTGTTTTAGGAGTACAAGTCAACTGTTCATCTATTTTCACTTTATCTCCACTCTCACGGTTGTCATTTAGAACTTTGACCAACCACTGACAGAGGATTCACTGACTTTCCACGCTATGGTGTACGCCTCAGGGAAACTGGTCTTGATTCACAAATTGCTCCCGAAACTCAGGGCGAACGGCCACAAAGTACTCATATTTTCCCAAATGATTCGAGTGCTGGACATTTTGGAGGATTACCTCATTCATCAGAGGTCAGTTGTATCGGCCGGTGTTGTTTATCCCGAAATTTTTCACTTGGTCTTTGTGTTCTCAACTACATGAATTTCATATCCTCTCATCCTTGTTTCTTCATATCACACACTCGGAATTTTCTCAACAGCCGACATTTTATAATCTGTATTACAAGCTGTTGCATTGTGCTTGCTGTCATACTCACTCGCTCATCTTAGCAACGATTTCACCAGTCGTATAGAGAGCGGTTACCTACGAATTTCGGTTTATAACTTGTGATTCTTCACCCCGTTGTTTACTGGGCCGTCGCGACGAGACTGGATCTAAACGTGTTGCAATGATTTGCGTACCTCCGTGGCCCACTGATCTACGCTTGGTGGCATTTTTCAAGTGCTTTCAGAGCCGCTCATACTATACAGGTGAATGGCTAGGGGTGAGGCTAACTCAGTCACACAATCCAATCCTCTTCAGAGCATATGGAGAGGTTCCCCACCGATTGAAGACTCTGACTCAGAATAACCGAAATGCCGCTTCACTGATCGGTCCGTGAATTTCTCAGAGCCAGATTGTGAACCTCTGAACACCGATGATCCATGGACCACGCTAAAGCACAAGGGGCCACGTAACCGAGTTCAGGTTCCCCCTGCTGATAAACAACAACCCAAACTGATAAGCGCTTCTAGTCGTGCTCCCCCTGGTTCATCACCGATTTTGCCGAGGCGTCATAATCTCATGGTCTTCCACGTACCAGAGTCAAAAGATGAAAACCCTCAGATACATTATGATCACGATGTTGAATTCCTCCAGGGGCTCATCAATAGACTCTTGGATGTTGGTGAAGACATTGTGACGATGGAACAAGTAGTCCGACTTAGCCAACAAACTAACCATTCATGTCGACTTCTGAGAATCACCTCTGTGAATCACAATACGCAGCAGCTCATACTGCCTCCTGTCAAGACTGAAGGGCATAAAGGTTCACATTCGCCGAGACCTGGAACCCGAAGACAGGGATCGTTAGAGGGCTGCGGTCCTTAAGCTTAAACACCGTACAGAAGGTGAGGCTGACTTACACATTGTAAATTTTCGGGTGATCAAGAAGGGTGTATGAATTCCTATTTACCGGTTGCTCAATCTTCAGGCACGTTCCGCGGTACCTTCCTGGACCTCCGTGTGGCATTCGCCAACTTGCGCAACTTAATCAACAAACGTGATGAACTTTTCCGCTTCACTGTCTTGGAGCGGCCGAACATTTTAGGACTTGCAGGGACTTGGTTGAACTCCGTTATGCCCCAAGACGTCGCCTTTTCAAAATACTCTGGTTTCCGATGCGACTTAAAATCAAAGGCTGACAGTGATGTTCTTTTGTACATCAAATCGTCACTCTCTAGAAAACTTATCAGCACCTATCGGAGCGAGGATAATTTATGCGAGCAACTGTGGTGCTCAATCCACCTCAGACGCACAGAACTAATAGTGGGTATTATCTACCGTCACCCATTAAACCGTTGTTGCGATTGGTTACCACATGTACAGATGCACATGAGCCGCTCACAATTTTTACCGATAGGGACCTAAATTTACCTAAGATGTTCTAGCCAAACGTTAGGCTTCTTCCCGGGCATGGCGAGGTTGGGGCTCAACTCGCTAAAATGACTATTGAAATCGGCGCAACGCAACATGTCGTCAAACCGACGCGCATAACTCCACACTCGGCATCTTGTCTGGACCTAATGTTTACGAGCTGTGAGAAGAAACTGAAAGAAGTCAGAGTCCTCGAACCTCTAACGAACAGTGACCACTACTTCATTTTGGCAAGCATAGAACTGCCGTTACCGTATTACAATCAACTGAAGCCGACATTCAGCTATTAGAAGATGGACTTCAACAGCCCCGTCCAAACCATAAATCAGACTGATTGGACACTACCACAGAAGGCGTCAGTTGTGACCTGTTGCTCACTAATGAAGGAGAAGTTTAACTCGCTGTGTACTCGGTTCGTCCCCCTGAAGTATACAAAAGTTGAACCTGTCAAACCGCATTGAATATATATATATATATATATATATATATATATATCTCGGCAAAAGTATGCAGTCCACTGCATACATTCCGCTTCGGCGCAACACTTCCGTGCCCCAACTCTGTCGCCCAACCAATGCGCAGAATCCGTCACAGACACTTGATGGAATCGCTCGAGATATCGCATATCCCGCCGGTACATCGTCCACGTTTCGTTGCCGTATGGAAGAACGGACAGCACCATGGATTTGTACACCATCAGCTTCGGACCAACGGTAAGCTGGTGGTTGTTCCACACTCGGTACTCAAGCTTCCCGAATTCCGCCTCTGCCTTCAAGACGCGGACACGAGGCTCACTGTGTAACTTCTGGTCAGTCGACACCCCACTCCCAAGGTAGTAGAAGCGAGAGGTGGTTTCCAATACGTCATCACCAATGCTGATTTGCGGCGGTATTACAGATTGCACCTTCGGTTATTACTGAAAGCGACAGACAGTTTTGCTTGTGTTGATGGTGAGCCCAAATTTTGCCGCTGTCGAAGCCAGAGCACTAGTCATGTGCTGCAACTCATCCGCACTGTGTGCAAACAACGCACAGTCGTCAGCAAACAGCAACATACGGATAGTTGTCTCACAGACTAGAGTTCTCGCACCGAAACGACGGATGTTCAGCAACCCACCATCAATACGGTGCTCCACACTAGCACCATATGCACAAGCGGTATCAAAAGCACAAGACATCATGGCAGGAAGATAGAAGTTAAACCGGGTAGGAGCTAAGACACACCCTTCCTTCTCACCAGAGATAAATGCAGTCATCTGAGGTCTCTTCACTCAACTGCACCATCGCTCTCATACCACTGCAGATATACTATTAAACTTACAAACTTACTCGGACAAACTTACCCAACACCAGCCACAGTGCCTCGCGATTCACCGTATCAAATGCCTTGGTGTAATCAACAAAAAGCAAGTACAAAGGCTGGTGTCATTCTCTCCAGTTCTCCTGCAACTGAGGAGCCGCAAACACCATATCAATGGTGTGGCGACCCGAACGGAATCCACATTGCTCTTCCGCCGTGTTCGGTTCCACAACCTGACTGACGAGGCGCCTGAGCAGGATTCGGGCAATCACCTTGCCCACACAACTCAGCAAGTTGTACAACATTGCTTGCTCCCTTTGCCCTTGTACAGTGGTAGAGCAAGCACATCCTTCAACTCTGGAGGCATCTTCTCCACAACCCACACGCGTTGCACCAAGGGGTGAAGCGCAGTCACCAGCGCAGGTCCGCCGTGTTTCAATACTTCAGGCGGGATCCCGTCGGCACTGGTACGCTCAGCTTCTCGCAGCTGAGCAAGTGCTCTATGTGTCTCATCCGGTGTCGGCGCGTCTGCCAGACTCGCCTTCACATCGCACTGTTTCAGGCCATTCGATCTCTGAACGGTTGTTCAAGAGACAGTTAAAATATTTCCGCCAGATCTGCATTACGTTTGCAGTCTGTGTGCAGGTAGTGCCTGAGCTACCATCGATCAGCGTCCTCAGCGGCTCCAATCTCGGTCCATACACCGCCTTCTAGGAGTCAAAGAATGCCTTGTGTTGGCGATGTTCGGCGTGGCATTCCATCTGGCTCGCCTTCTCCGTCAACCATGCATTTTTAATGCGACGGAGCTCGCGGGTCAGTCGCCGTCGAATGCGAAACTCGCTCTTCTTCCCCAAATCACTGGGGTCTGCCTCATGTGCAGCAAATGCTGCATTCTTCTCAGCCACCAATGCCTCAATCGTCGTACTGTTCTCATCAAACCAATCAGACCGCTTACAGTTTGCGCGCCCGATGGTCTCCTCGACAGCACGCGTGCAGCCATCGCCTTCTCCAGCTCAATACCTTTCTCCGCAGTACCGAGGCAGAGAATGTTAACTTTACGCTGATTCACGGCGGGAGTGCAATATATAGATTTACGAAAATATATGTACAGTTTGGTCCGCACCAATTTGCGATCAGTACCACACAGCTCCACACAGTACACATTTCATGCGCACTTCACGCATCTCACGCCGACGTACAGTGACATCATCATCATCATCAATAGCAGTACATCAGCCATTTGAACTGATACTCTCTGCCATACAGCCACGATGAGCTATTAATGCGCCTCAAATCTTCAGACCGAAGGGGACAAGTCTCACTACCATAGAGCAGAACTACTCTCACTGTGACCTTGTATACACGGCTTCTCAGACAGAGGGAAATTCCCTTTTGTCGCCAAAGATACCGCAGGTTCAAGAAGACAGCTCCGGCATTTGCAGTGCGTGAGCCGACGTCAGTTTCTATGCGCCCATCCTTGCTGATGCAGCTGCTAAGATAAGTAAATTGATCAACCACCTCGAGTTCCTCGTTAGCAAGGGTCAAGGGGTCATAAAGTGGCTGGTGGTCCTGCAGCAACACTTTGCATTTTGAAGGTGTGAAATGCATACCAAATAAATGGACCACTCTAGACAGGCTATTCTGGGTTGCTTGTGCCGCCGCAACATTGTCGAAAAGCAACACGATATCGTCCGTATGATCAAGATCAACGAACCTATCACCAGGCTGCACTTCAATGCCTACATCGTGAGATTCCGCAAGGAAACACTCCATGATAGAATCCAGGACGAAATTGAACAGAAATTGGGAAATCAGGCAACCCTGACGAACGTCACTTGTGGTCTGAAAGCTATCCGATAGGCCACCGTATACCCTGACGCGGCCTGTAGTGTTCGAGTATAGAGCACGAAGGATGTTCACATATTTCGTGGGAATACCTTTTCGCGCAAATAATTCGAACAGAATCGATCGATCGACTGAATCGAACGCACACTTGAGATCGAGGAACACAGCTATTGTCGGTCTGCGGTATGCGTGGCGTTGCTCTAGCACCTGCCGCAAAAGGAATATATGGTCTATACAGCCACGTCCTAGGCTGAAACCGGCCTGCTCTTCCCTACTTCGAAATTCCCGTTTCGCAGTGAGGCGACGAACGAGAATCGAAGCCAGTAATTTTGTCACAACTGGCGTTAGGCTAATACCCCTGTGGTTAGAACAGTCTGTGCGACTGCCCTTTTTGTATATTGCCACTATAATCGATTCGCTCCAATTAGCCGGGACACTTCCAAATACGTTCGAATAGGGAGGTCAGCGCTTTGCAGAGGACCTCACCTCCATCCTTAAATAGTGCAGGTGGAGGGAATCCGGGCCAGCGGTACGAAAACGATTGAGGGCTGTGATTCCGTATCTGACCTCGGCCTCCGACGGAGGCTCTAAACTAACCGTCCATGGTTCGTCCTGCATTACCTGAGTAGAAAGCGATCCGGGAGCAGGGAGCCAGCTGAACTGATCTTGAAAGTGTCCCGCCCAACGAGCCATCCGACATTCCTTATTGTGTATCAGTGCATCAGCGCTATCTCTGATTGGCTCACTGACACCTGATTTTCTGGGACCAGTGGTGCGGATAAGCTGGAAGAGCTTGCGGCAAGTGCCTACTGCTCCTGCCTCCTCTATTTCTTGAGCCCGATTGATCCACTAGGCTTCCTTTTCAGCACGTAGGCTCCGCTTTAATTCACGCCTAATGGTCCGTCTGATCACATTGTGTTCAAAGCCAGTCAGGATGTTTCTTTTAGATTGCAACAAGTTCACTTACCTCTCTGACATCCAGTGACTGGTGCGGTGACGATGGATAGTGCTACAAGCAGATGCGTCTACGTCGTGCATGGCGGCCGAGATCCTATTCCACTGAATCTCAGTGTCATTAAAACCAGACAGGGAAACTTCGGTACGCAGTGCGTCTTGATAGGCTTGTCTGACCGAGGGCTGAGACATTTTCTCAGTTGCCAATCGGAGGAGACGCTTGGTGTGCCACTCGATAAAGTTCATGGAGAAACGTCAGTGTACCAAGGCATAATCAGAGTCGACGCAGGTACTCCAGTACGAGCGGCAATCCAAGATGGAACCACGCCACCTGTAACTTACGGCTATGTGGTCAATTTGGGTCTATCGCTGGCCAGCTACAGAAGGACGCCAAGTGGCACTTCGGTGCCCACTGTGTCTAAAAGTAGTGCTACTAAGAAGCAACTGGTGCTCCGCACACAGTTGCAGCAGACACTCCCCGTTGTCAGTCCGTTCGGAGTTAAGCCTATAATTACCACCGAGCTGAGTTTCTGAAGAGCTCAGGTGCCCTATTTGTGCGTTCATATCCCCTGCAAGTACTATACAGTTTGAACTAGTAGCGCGTTCAGTTCGTCATAGAATGTGTCATTGACAGCATTAGAACTGCGGTCGGTGGAAACATAAGCGGAAATCACAACCAAACAACGTTTTGTATTGCTTCGTGAATCCACCTTAGCTGATGTCGTCAAACGGGTTGCACATAAACGGCTGTTCACCGGAATCCAAGCAATCAACGATGGCTCAGCCTTGGAGCTTAGAATAATACCTACACCAGCTTGACCCTTGAGTGCTGCATCGGCGTCTCCGGATGCGTGCAACCAATAACGATAGCATAAGTCGGGTGCAGTTAATTCAACAACCCCGTTAGGGTCATTAATCCTAGTTTCGGACACACAACACACATCATTACCCAATGTGTTCAAAGTGCGTGCGAGTGCAGCCTGTTGAGTTGTTTGTCTTAACGTGCAGACGTTGAACATCGCCGTGGAAACGGGACAGCATGACCTTATAAGGGACTTTGGCCGATAGACATCCGATAGATGCTGTGGGATGGTGGCTGCAGATGGTTCTACTCCAGTGGCACTTCAATTGTTGTCAATTAAGGTGGGAATTATAGAAGGAAGGTTAGTAATGGGAGTCGGGATGGGAATAAGAGAAAAAGGTGAAAAAGAAAGAAGGGAGGTGCCAGCAGTAGCGTTTTCGCTTATCCACCCTGTTCTATGCAGCAGGCAAGGCGACCCTACGCGACGGCTGATGCAGGATGAAGTTTATGTTTGAAGAACATGACATGGTTGTATGTAGGCTGAGATACTGCCATGACGCCCAGACCTAGACAGGAGGACAATTAGGGTCCTCATCTAAAGCCTGTGGCTCAAAAGCTTGTCCGCAAGGCAGCATGGAGGTAGCAGTGATTTAGTTTTACAGGAATGGACGCCATCCTATTTCAAACCCCCAACCTGGAGGACCAAGAGACTGAGTTTGTCTGACCTCTCACCACTGACCAACCTGGTAGGAGTAGTTCTCAAGGGGCCCGGAGGCATAACCCAGTATAGCTCATTGGGTCAAGGAGGTACGCAAACCGTCGCACCACGTTAAGGTCCTGTCTCGAATGCATAAGAATATGACTATAGTTGATCGACTGACCGTGATGTTCAAGTATCTGGTGGTTCTTAAAGATGTGCTCTACGCAGCTGCGACCCGTTCGAAATTCAGCTTGTTGTTCAGGCAGGTGCTGTTCCCGCACGCAACTGAGCCTCCGTAATGAGTCTGGGCCTTGCTGTATTGTGATGGTTTGCGTGCTTCGAAGATCCATTGAGCTATACTGGGTGGTGCTTTATTGCACCTTTAGAGTCAGTCATACCAGATTGGTCAATGTTTAGAGGCCAGACGAACTCAGCCTCCTGGTCCTCCAGATTGGGGTTGGAATGAGGGTGGCTCCATATTCCTTAAACGGACTCCTTATAGCCCAACGCCAAACCCGCTGCGTTGAGGTCAGGTTTTGAGAACCCCAATCTTTCTCCTGTCTAAGCCTGGGCAACCTGACAGTATCCTGCCCACGCAATACTATGAATCTTTCGTCATTCTTTACACTCTGGCCACTGCAAACTATAATCAACGGTGCCCTATCTGTTGCATCGAGCAGGGTGTATAGGGGTTCGAATGCTACTGCTCAAGCCTTCCCATCTTTTTATTCCCACTCTTACCGTCCCCTTCCAGCTTCACTTTTATCCCCCCTGTTTTCAACCCCCCCAATTCTTGGCCCTCCCCCACCTTGCTTTGATAAACTATTACCTTTTCGTTTTAATTCACATGTGAACGCAGAGAGTCATGCTTGCCCTGTCGACAAGCTCATGTCTAAGCAAGCGACCAAGCCCAGTTCATCGGCTTCCATTTGGAGCCCTCAATCATCCTTCAGATTGGCATGCCTCAATGTACGCACATTGCTGCAGATCGGTCAACAGGCAGCACTTGTCCGAACATTAGAGACCCTCTCGATTGATATCTGCTGCTTATCAGACACTTACCTGCAAGACTTGAGCTCAGTGCTCACTTTGCGACGCCCTTCAAGTGACACTAGCAGCACTTTCTCATTGCGCCTATCCGGTGACGATGCAGCTTCGAGCGCCGGCCAAGCCGGTGTTGGTATTGCCCTGAGTCCTCGGGCTGAAGCTGCTCTGACTGGTTGGATTCCAATCAGTATCCGGTTGTGTGCGATCCGATTGGATGGCTTGTTCAAAGCTTCAAAGCAACACGGGACTAGCAGGTGTCTATTCAATATCGCTGCCTATGCACCCACCAACTCTAGCGATGATTCGGTAAAAGACGACTTCTATCGCCAACTGAACGAGCTCCTTCGTCACAGAAAAAGCTCGGACACTGTTGCGTTGGCTGGGGAATTGAACGCTCAAGTTGTGAACGTATCCACTTCTGTACTGCATCTGGGCGGCAAATATGGTGTGGGATCGCGTAATGATAACGGTGAGCAGTTACTGCACTGGTGTAAATATGCTCGCTTATTTCTTTCGAGCACTAGTTTCTGACACAGCATCCACCAGAGGATGACATGGCGCTTACCAGCCTCGAACCAGCTATGGACGCAAATCGATCACATTGCGGCAAGTTGCCGATGGAGAGGCTGCATCCAGAGCTGTCGCCCGATTTGGAGTACATGTGTAGACACCGACCATGCAATTTTATGTGCTGACCTGTGGATGCGCTTTGGCGGACGCCAACGACGACGCTGTGAGCGCATTGACACCAGCCAACTGGCGAAACCAGTTATTCTGAATGCCTATCAAAGTACGCTGATTTGCGAGTTGAGTAAGCGCTCACTGGATACAATTGAAGCTCACTGGTCTCATATTCATCAGACCTTACTAGCAGCAGGAAAATCCTCATGTGGTAAGTCTAATCGCCAACATGGACATTGGATCTCTTCGCAGTCTCTGGAATTTATCGATGCTCGCCGGCATATTCCGGCTGGAAGCGAACACAGTGAAACTCGCAAAGAGCTCCGGGCAAAACTCCGTTTTTAGCCTGAAGAGAGACCGCGAATCCTGATGGTCTCCTCGTGCATCAGAGATAGAAATGGCCGCTACCTTTGGTAACCATCTTAAGTTATTCCGGCTGCTAAGGGAAACGGGAATCAGGAGACCTGGTGTTAGTGAAACTATACGTGACGAGATTGGACAGCCTGTCCGCAACTAATCAAAACGCATGGAGCGTTGGGCTAAGCACGTTGAAAGGCAATTTAATCGGTCGGAATTGTTAGATTTCTCGCCGACCACTGGTCTCCCCGCTCCCAGTGTGCTTGTTTTGGATTCAACTTCTCGCTCAGAAGTCGAACGTGAGATCGCACTGTTGAATTTAACTAATGCCACCGGACCAGCTTATCTTCCTCCAGCCCGCTTCAAATTCGGGGGACCTGCTCTTGTGGATGATTTATACGAGTTACTTGGCAAACTATGGGAGCAGAAAACTATCCCAACGGACTGGAGCCACTCAGTCATTGTCCCAATTTTCAAGGGAGGCTCACGATCGGAATGCGGCAACCAGCGATGAATCAGTCCGATCTCTCTCGCCACCAAATTGCTTGCCTCTGTCATCCTTCACAGGCTGACTGGCACTTGTGAAAGCCATATTGGTGACGAGCAAGCCGGGTTTCATCGACGTCGTTGCTGCATTGACTACATCTACACTTTGTGTCAGTTGTTGGAGCACAGTCACATATACTGGCGGCCTACCGTTGTCGTGTTTATATCAAAGTTGCATTCGATTCGGTGGATAGACATGCACTTTGGGACTGTCTACTCAGGAAAGGTGTACCTGAGAAATATGTAAATATTATCCGATCATTATGCGCGCGTAGCTTAGGCAGAGTGAGGGCTTACGGCAAGTTGTCGTCGCCCTTTAATATCTCCAGCGGTGTGAGACAAGGATGCCCGCTGTCACCTTCCTCTTCAACTTCGCTATTGACGAAGTCATGGAAATCGCGTTCACAGGACACGACTTAGAAGGTGTGGATCTGCTCCCAGGAGAACGACTTCTTGACTTGGAGTATGCTGACGATATTGCCCCAATCTGTGACAGCTCACATACGTGCCAAGCAGCACTGAAAAGATTAGCACTGGTTGTCTGTCACTTCGGACTTTGCTTCGCACCCTCGAAGTGCAAAGCGTTCCTCCATGATTGGTCTGGACCGCTTGCTACACTGACCCCTGGTGGGGATCAGCTCGAAGTCATTGAAAAATTCAACTATCTGGGGAAGTTACATCAGCGCTTGTGGGATGGAAGATGAGATCACGAACCGTATAGCATAAGCTCGGGTCTCTTTTGTTAACATCCGCTACTTATGACGCCGGCTCGACATCACTCTCGTCCTGAAGAGTAAAGTGTACAATGCAGCGGTACGTTCGACCTTACTGTACTGATGTGAAACCTGACCCCTTAAAGCAGCGGACTTGAAGAGGTTGTTACGTTCGCCCACCAGTGCCTTCGCAATTTAGCTCACATCTGGTGGGAACACCGAGTAAGCAACGACCGTGTTCTACGCCTTGTTTAGAGCACAGGAAAAGGAAATGAACTGCTCAGCACCGTTATTTCACGCACCAAGTTCCGATGACCTGGCCACGTGTTACACATGCCAACCCACCGACTCCCGCGATGTGCGTTGTTTGCGCATCGTGGGTGTGGATGGAAGAAGAGGAGAGGTGGCCAAGCGATGACTTGGTCGAGATGAATGAAGCCACTTCGAAGCTGGCATTGGTTGAAACGTCTCGATTCCCTGGTTGGGGTCCGAAAGGCAATGAACACTTTTGACTGGATACACTTGTTGATATGGCTAGGAGCCGACCTCAGTGGCGTTCGTGCTGTGAGTTTCTTTGTCCTACCCCATCCCACTTAGCCTCCTCCTCCAACGACGATGTCACTGTTTAGCCTTATATAATTTTACATAGTAATTTTTTTTGCTGCATAGTAGCCGGCTGGTAGATTACCGGAACGATGCCCATCCGTTACCGGTAGCTCAGTTGGCTTGCACCTGTTGCATTTTTCCTCTTTTTTCTGTTATGTATTGCGGCACAGCAGCTGAAGTGTTTCCCACTTCTAGCTAACGTGTATAATGGTGATGATGATGATCCGAAAGAGTAGATCAGCGTTCAATGTGCGTGCGACATCTGAGACTGATGCCACGGTGGTTACGGCAAATGGTCCGGTCTCCTATTTTATTTGCTGGTACAATATTCGCTTAATTCCAGTCGGATGGGTTGGTTTCAGTAGTCCAAATCTGATGGAAGGAGATGTCAGTTCGTGAATGAGAGCAGGACCCCCATATTTGAAGGGAGCAGGAGGAACTTCATCTGGGCCAGGTGACTTGTGGCGCTTCGGTAGACGAAGCTCATAGAAAACCTCAGCTTCAGTGGGTGGAAAAACTGCCACGCACCAGAGAACACTGTTAACCCCGGAAGACGGACTCAGTTGCGCTGGTGGCTAGTTGAACTGATCTTCAAAGTGCTCTGCCCATCCTACCAGACGACCATGACGACTGTGAATTAGTTCAGCGTCATTTTCACGCAAAACCTCACTCACTGTTGGCCTTCCACCTTCCGTGGAGCGAATACATTGCAAGAGTTTGCGGGAGTTTCCTGATGCGGCTGCCCGCTCCATCTCAACGACGCACTGTGTCCGCCAAATCTCGCGATCCTTCCTGAGGAGCTATCTGAGCTCAGCACCTGTGGTTCTACGTAGTGCGTTGTACTCAACGCCGGCGGGAATTATTCAACGACTTCCCATGTATTGGAGAGACTGTGCAGAGATCCAATGACTAGTAGCTCGTCTAGTGAAGCCAAAGACCTGGGTAGCGGACTTTCGCAAGGCGCTCTGGATCTGCGCCCAGTTCGTCTACACATCGGAGGATAGAGAACGTGGATTGGAGGCTAATGTGTTCTTAGATGCCCCGTGAACATTTGGGGCGGCGAGCTTGTCTGTGTCAAGCCGTTTCCGACGACACTGCTGGGTGGTTCCAAAGCGTAGAACGAACTTAGAACACACGAGCGCATAATCCCAAGTTAGGTAAGTGTACCAAATAGACTTGCAGTCCGTTATGCAGCCTCGCGAACGGTAACTAACAGCGATATGCTCAATCTGCGTCCAAGCCTGACTGGGCGCCGGAGGTCACTAAGCGGCTCGTTGGCGCCAAGAACGTCGGAAATTGGTGCTGGAAAGGAACAAGTCGCGGTCGGCGCACAGTTGAAGGAGTCGATCGCTGTTGTCCGTCCTGCGAGTACCGTGGCTGTGTTGATCCCCCAACTTCGCGCTCATGAACCTCTAGTCTATCGAACTGCGGATTTAGGTTTCCGGCGAATATCACGATGTCCGTGCAGCGTTACTTGCGGTGGAGGACCTTGAGTTGGCGGTAAAACTCGTCTTTAGCTTTGTCCGGGCTGCAGTCCGTTGGAGCGTACGCAGCCACAATGAATAAGCAGCGCCTACTGGTTGCTTG
Source organism: Dicrocoelium dendriticum (assembly GCA_944474145.2). NCBI lineage: Eukaryota > Metazoa > Platyhelminthes > Trematoda > Plagiorchiida > Dicrocoeliidae > Dicrocoelium > Dicrocoelium dendriticum. Next base: position 43,744,708 of record OX104062.1, read on the forward strand.
GCTGGAAGATCGCACTGAGCTTTCCAAGCAGACCGCACAACGAAGGCTGTTGACCGGGAACCAGTCAATGAGCACTGCCTCAGCACGCGCGCTTAACGCAACTCCTACGCCGGCGCAACCAGAGGCTGCCACTGTCGTATCTCCAGATAAGCGCAAGGTGAATGTGTCCTTGGAACTTGGAGATAGTGAGAGCAATCGCAGCGTTGTGCTGGAGTCTTGTAAACGGGTTTCGGTTAGGCAGCAAACGTCGATTGAGAGGGTTTCCAAGGTTCGCGCAAGAGCAGCTTGTGAACCAATCTGCATGAGCGTTCGTACCTTGTACGTAGCTTGAAGAGCGAGCGGGGTGCAATAAAAGCCTTGTTGTTGGTATTGGAATGTGTGGGATCGGTCATGAGCTGTTCATTGATGAGGTCAAAGGTACCGCTTTTATTTGCAGTGCACTTTGGGAGACTCGAAATTGATGGGTATTGCTAAGAACAGGAGAGTTGGATAAACGTGAAACAAAGAATGTCGTTTACGGTGCAGTAAAGTGTGGTTAAGCATGCCCGGCCGCAAGCACCTCGGCGAAAGAAAGAGAGTTCAGAGAGCGAAAAACGTGATCAGGTAGTCGTAACTCCATCATTTCATGTGTTGCGTGGGCATACAGCTTTCCGGTTGCCCAAGCCGAGGAAGGGGATTGACTTATGGGGCCCACCCGGAGCCTTTGGTCATAGGGACTTGACCCGCAAGATATCGGGGCGAATTCAGGGAATCGCGCCCATTGGAAGCCGGTGACCGATTTTTCGGTTCATACGTCTTTTGTTTGGTTGCCTGCTAAACGGACCCAATACTCCAAGTAGTTCAGCATCAAGCTGATGAATTACAATGCTCCAGCTAGGTGAAGCAAAGGGCAGTGACTATTTAGTGGCGAGTCACATCCGCCACGTCGCAGTGTTGTTAAATGGACATACGTGACTTTTTCTAGGGAGAACGCTTGTCAGGGGAAAATCCACCACGTCTTGGAACATTGCCACCGAATCTTTCACTGGAACGGGCTAATCCCGAACCACCCAGCTGGCACCACGAGGAGGTAGTTCGGCAATCCAGTCGTCAAAGCGCATTAGTTTTATAAAGAATATAAACAGTTGGAGCGAAGGCGTCGTAAACTTTGGGATGGATGCATCATCTCCGGTTGCGGTGCACATTACACGATGTACAAGAGCCAGCGTAACTTATGTGACGCCGCAAAGATCAAGAAACGCCGGCACTTCAAAGAGGAGCTAGCAGTTTCGGCCATAACCGGCTCCAAGAGAATATTTGCCTACTTGAAACGTCAACTGATACCTGCGGGCGACCTACCGGTCTTAGACAGCTTGAATGGGCAGACGCTCATTTCAAGCGCGGAGCGCTCGGACGCCTTGGCTTCGCACTTCCTCACCGTAGTTTCCAGTAAACCGGCGGCTGTTCTAATACCGGCACAGCTTGTGCCAGTCTTGCTCGACAACCTGCAGTGTGATGCAGACGAAGTGTCTCATCGTTAACCTCGATGGTGCAAAGCCCCCCGGACCAAACAGACTTCACCCACTCATACTTAAGTCCCTGTCGAATGTCATCTCACCATCCGTGACAAATCTCTTCAATAAATCACTCTCTAAAGGATCTCTCCCCAACGACTGGAAATGTTCGATAGTGATACCACTTACCAAGGGTGGTGATCCGAGTAAAGTAGAGAACTATAGACCGATCTGTTTGACTTCGGCATTGTACAAACTTGTTGAGGAGGTTGTGAAACGGTCTGCTGTCGTTCCTCGAATCGACGGACGTATTGATGCCAGCGCAACACAGCTTCACAAAAGGGCGATCGTGCATCATCAACTTGATGTACGGAAACCAACATTGGTATACAAGCTCTCAACCAACGGATGTTGACCTGATGTACATCGACTTTAGTAGAGCGTTTGACAGAGTAAACCACGAGGTACTTCTTCCCAAACTGAGGTATGTTGGTGAACAGTGCCCCATGCTGAGGCTGATGTTGCATTCTTGATGCTTCTTCACTGCAATTGGGCTAAACCAACTTACACTTAAAATAGGTCTTTTTAAGCTGGATAAATTTCATTCCACTTTATTTGGTTTGTTCTGCCTACCTGACCAATCTATTAACTGGCCACGTTGCTTACGCTAACTGCGCTTATCTTCGGTAATTTTGTTGCGTCTGTAGCATTTTTAAGTAACTTGTGAACATTTTGTACTTATCGCGGATTCGTTGCTAACCAACTTACTTCATATGCTAATTTAGCGAAGAGTTATGCCACCGTATCTGTATGCATTAGTAGATTTATTTTATTTCAGCTTGTCGTTTAAAGTGAATAGCAGTTACTTGATAACCCCGGTGTGTCTGCGCTTGTTGTGCATGTTGACAAGGTGCCTACCTGTCTATTACCCACTACCTCGTTCATACTGGCTCCAGGAGACAGTTGGTCGTTGCTGAAGGGGACGAGGTGCACGGTCCTTGTGGCCGTGCTAGGCTCGAAGAGTGGTTCCGTGCACTCAGTGTGGAGCGGACTACGGTCCAGCCACCGCCTTGTGTGCGCTTGTTTCCCCAAATACAGCGTGCTTGTGTTTGTCTGTGAAGGAGTGTGGGCCGGCTCCATTGATGAAACGTGGCTCCCATCCACATGCCTCCCGGTCTTATTCCTTCGGGTTTACACTGGATATGTGGTGTGTGGTTGGAGCTGTGGGTGGTGCAGCGCCAGTTACCCATGGTCTCTCTGTAGGCGCAGGTGTCCTGTGGCTGGCCACAGTGGCAGGCAAATCCGAAACCGGATGCCGCGAACCATGCTGGTGAACAACCGCATGTGTGGGATTCCATTTCGTACCTCTATTCTGAAGCCAAGATGCCTTTTTGCCGCCTCCGTACATGTTCCTATTGACTAGTTCGAAGGATGTTAAAGACGATTTCTTTCGGGAACTCTCATCTCTCCATACAACGAAACGTATTGATGTCGGGATTGTTGCTGGTAACACAAATGCCCAAGTGGGCAGCCTTTCAAACCCTTGACAACACTTGGGAGACCGTTTCGGAGTCGGTGCACGTCGAACAAGCAATGGCGATCGATTTCTACAACTATATGCCGACCACAATATTAGCAGCACAGCTCTCCAGCACAAACGTTCGCCAAATTTCTTGATGATGTGGGCCCAAATTGACTGTTTTGCCATCTGCTATAGATGACGCACATGAGCCCATTTCCGTCGGTCAGTTTGGAGCGCATCCCTGGATTCCGACCACTGCTTAGTACGCGCACTCCTGGCGTTTACTCTCCCCTCTTCAAAAAAGCGCCTTACCCTCAACTTGAACTCACAGTCTGCAATTCAACACTATATTGACGAACTGATCCCCAATTGACGGCAATGAGATTGTGAGCCGAACGCTGATTGGTTTGGTCTCAAGTGTGTTATGCACATTGCTTTTGGCGCGTGCTGTACGCCCAACCTGAGTTGTCCAAACTGTGTATGAGTCTCTGAGGCACGCAAACAGGTTGCGTTGAGCACTGAGTTTCAGCGTGTCCGTAACACTTGTAACGATGACTGGCAAGGAGTCTTTGAATGGACCGCGAACGTTGGTGAGTGGCAAGTGCCTGTGAGATGGATAAAACTAGTGTTCTTGGAAACAGTCGAGTCCTGTCGCAGTGTATCTGGAACACGGGTCCAAGAAATCCCTCAGTTAATGAAATAATAGCTGAGAAAGATGGGTAGTTTATCCATTCTCAACGCGTCGATTAGCCCGTTGGGCGGAACACTTTGAACACTAGTTCAGCAAGCATGCTGCGACACTGCCACCTGGGCCGAAGTGGGAAGTTGATTTCACGCCTACTACCTTGGATGAAATTCGAGAAGAGCTCGCCGTGTTATAAAGATACAAAGCTTCTGGACCCGACGACCTTCCTCCATCTTTACTGTAAGATGAGACATTGAAGCGGTGCCTTCAGACTGGCGACTGTCAACCGTCCCTCCCGTTTTTACAAAGGATCGACGGGCTTTGTAGGAAACCATCGAGGCATTAGTCTTCTTTCCATTGCCCCCGATTTCTAACGTGCATCATTCTTCGACGACTTGCTGGTCTCCGGGACATCCAAATCACTAAAAACTGTATTCCACCCTGGTCGTGGTTACCTTGACCACATATTTGCTCTTCGCTGAGTTTCAGAGCAGATACACGCATTCGATCGACTGTGGTGGTTCTCCTTGACTTGAGAGCCCCGTGAACTGTTGGTCGTGTCAGATTGTGGCACTGCCTATCCGTGAAGAGATTGTCTGAAAAACTCCTTTCCATTCTGAAACTTTGACCCTCGAGTCCGGGTGAGAGTTTGCGGACAGTTGTCTTCTGAGTTCCCTTCGACAAGTGGAATTCGCAATTTTGTGATCCAAGTGATCATGAATCCGTCCGTTCTTTCAAACTATTCCGAAATGGGAGTTCTGCCAAGTGACCGACCGACAGACCCTGAGTATGCGGACACGAGGTAGTTCTTGGGTCTGAGGCAGTGGCTGTAAGTGCTGCTGAATAAACGGACGCGTAACACTGCGTTGTTTGCGCGACCGGGATCTGGGTGGAGAGCGGAAGTCAACTGATGACTAGATCTAGAAGAATGTAGACTCTTCGAAGTTGGCTTTGGTTGAAGCCTATCAACTTTCCCGTTGGGATCCGAAAGACGATGAATGTGTTTGTATGCACTTGATATAACGAGGAACTGACCTCAGTGGTCTTTGTTTTGTGTTGCAAATTTTCCTTTTTATTTGTTCCCCATTGTGCTTAATATTGTATACTACGGTGGTGACTTTACACCATTGAAAGAAGGCTTTGTCTGATTACATGTAACGAAACTTTACTTCGCTCTTAGTTATGGTCACACTGGTTTTAGTGGCTAGGCGAGCTACTTCCGCCTTTGCTGATCGTTATTCATTGATCAGTCATTTCACGTTTTTTTGTGACCAACCTGGCAGTGACGCCTAACTGTACGTATTTTGCAATTTTTCCCACGTTTTATGTTAAGACCACGATGGTGTAACTTTTCACACCAATTGCTTTTGCACAAGATCAATGTGTCGCCTTTCCATCACAAGTGACCTTCGTTGCCGATCGAAGCCACGCTGCTTAAGCTATGCAGTGGCCAAGTCTAACCTTTGCTTATCTGTGCACAACACTTCTTTTATACTGCTTTTGCTTACTCCGCTCCGAACCTCAACTTTAGCCTCTCTTGGAGGTCTATCGAGATCCTGCTATCCAATATCCTGAATTGGAATGATCGTGTCACTCGTTGGATTGTGCTTGTTGATTCCATTTTGGTTTTCATTTGTTGCCGGGTGCATCCTCGCAAGCCTCAGCTTTTGACTCGACCACTGAGCGATTATGCATCAGCCAGAGTGCTTACTCGACTAGTCACGACTATTGTCATATTTTTAAATTTAACCCGTTTTCCACTTCTTTTGAATGTCCTATTTCGTGCCCATTGTCGTACGTTGAGTTCTCGTCGTGTATTTAGATTACGTTGCTCACATGACTCAGTCACCAGGGCATCAACTAGATACCAACAGCTCTAGCCATCTCCACCTGAAAAGTTCAAACATGAACGAAACCCGTGGTCACATGCAATGTTGATGGAATAGATCGGCGTCGACGATGTCTTTTTTCCTTCAATGTATTGCTTTCGCCTAAGTCGACTTCTCTCTCGGTTCAGGTGGTATTTTTAGCGTTCAGTTTTTTGCCTACATTTCCCAGTTGAACCGGAGCTTGTTTCAATTGTATATTCCGTTCATTGTAGTATTCACCCTTGTAATGATCGCGAATGGTTTTACAGGGGATTCGCCTTACACGTGACGTAATGCACTGAGTCTCGTGAGCCAGACGTTATTAGCCTTTCAAGTCATTGTGCTGTTTCATAGCTCTTGGACAGTTGGTATGTTGCCGTTTTTGGATACGTACTTGTGAAGGTTGAGCTCAGAGTACTGTGATTTTGCGGTTTGTCCGTGTTAGACCCTCCAGAGAACATGCGACCCACAATGTTCCCCGCCTCACCTACGAACTCTGATGCGTTTAGATGCATTCTGAGTTGCAAATCTTCATTTCACGTAGCGCTTTCGTCCTTTCCCCGATTGGCACACACACGTCGTTGTTAATGTACGCTCATCTCCGTGTCATCTTCAATAGTGCCATTTGCAAGAACATATTCCATTGGTTTTTCTCCGAATCACTTTTCTACTTGGTTATGTTAAAGACATATTCAGTTATCGCACTACTATTGTACGAGCTTTTAATTTTTGAGTCTGCACTTCTTATTCTCGTTTGTTTCATGACATTTGTTTAACTGCTGCATTTCGTTATTCTGATTGGCCAGTGCCCGTCACTGTAAATGGATGTTCGCTTTACACTTGGGGTCCCATGATGCTAAGGACCTAGGTAATTCGCTCTCGATTACACGGTTGCCTATTCTCCCGTTGCATTTGACGTTTCCCTTCTGTTGGTTGGCTCAATTGTAATTTATTAGCTTCCCTTCATTTTACCTTTAAAACTATATAAGCAAATGTGATTTCATCTATACATGTCTCTTTCCTGCTCGTCCTTGGACTTCTTCTTGCGGTCGTGGCGTAAAGGCGTCGGTGACGACTCAACAGCCAAATTTCATCCTTTATTATAATTAAGGGTCAGTGATGCTCGGTCCACCCTTGTGCTCAGGTGCTGCAGCGGTCCACTCGCTAATAAATTCGGGTTACTCTTTTTTACCGGCCCTGTTTTTCTGGCATTGCTCGCATTCGTACTTTCCTATGTGAATGATTTTGTCCATCCATCTGGGGGTACTAAGCCGGTGCTTGTACTTTACTTATGCTTTATACACCAGCATACTAGATGCATAGAAACGTTTCCTTCATCATGCCTCTATTTTGCTTTTGACAGGTTTCCGTTCGAACGTATTGATGGTCGTATCCACGGTCCGCTGAGGCAAGAGGCCATCGATCGGTTCACTGCCGGTTCGTTATCTTTACTCCTATTTTCGTTCTTCTTCTCTCCTGCGTGTGCATCGCTGTATTCCTTCACGTCCTTTCGATTATCTTGTCCGTTTCCTTCCAATATCTATAATACATAGTCGGTCTGTGGCCCATTGATATAAGGCTTCTATCTTGTCATCCAAAGGTCGCCGATTCGCATCTATGTGTTGGTGCGGTGTTCTCGCAGTATTCCCGGTCCACGTACGACTGGTAGTGGTCGCATTACAGCGAAGTGTCGACACAGCTGACGCCTTTTTTTCTACTTTGATTACTGATTGTTGAATACTGAGTTGGAAGCAGCAAGTAGAGGTTTCTCTGTGTAGCTGCATCTATTGTCACTCAGGGACAAAGACCCGTTATGCTGACGTGCGCTCGATATATTTTATATCGACAAAGCGTTGGTCCAGGAATTTCTTAAATTCCGACACCGACTTTCTCTCAACTATGTGCTGCGGCAGATTGTTCCATACATTCACCACTCCGTTCGAAACAGAGTTGGTGAGCGACCCGCTTCAAATCCGATACTACAAGTTTGTACCGGTGTCCTCGTGTGCTGCTTGGTGTGCGCTGATGAAGCAGCGGCCTCAGCATGGGGTAATCACCCAGATGTAATATCCGGTACGTCATGATGAGGTCAACCCGCATTCGACGATAAGGTGTAAAGCTTTAGTTTCTTACACCGGTCTTCGTACGGTACACCTCGTATATTGGGAATCACCCTGGTGGCTACCTGCTGCACTCGCTCAATCTTTTATACCTCACCCCGGATGATAGGACGATACGCGGGAGTGGCATTCTCCAGCATTTGTCGTATTATTGAGACGAAGATGCGAGTGGCAATCTCTTCGGACCAAGTGCTGAAGTTGCGTTTGAGCATACAAACGCTGTTTTGGTAAAACTTCGTGTTGTCCGTGGATTTCAGGTCTTAGCGTGAGAGTACACCGGGATCTCACACGAAAGGCACGTGATGCAACGATTGACCGGCCACAGTGTAGCTTCGACTGTGCTCACACTTACCCAGCCTCATGAATTGCAACTTGACCGGGTTGATCGGAAGGTTGACCTCTGCAGACCACCTGGAGAGGCGGTAGAGGTCCTGCTGAAGCAGGTCACAATCATTGGGTGTGCGGATTACTCTCCACACCTTCATGTCATCTGCGAATAACGCACAAGATGATTGGAGTAGCTGAGGCACATCGTTTAAATGGATCAGAAACAAAATCGACTCCAGTACAGTGCCTTGGGGCACGCCACTGCCCAATGGATATCAGTCGGTCAAATGGTTATCGACCTGGCCCCTCCAATTTCAAGCAACATCGCAATTCGGGTGTTCCCCGAGCTGGCTGATTTGGCTGCAAATGTTTCACCGTCAGGTTAGACGACATCCTCAGTGCGATTTATGCGGGCCACTTACAGATTCAAGTGATTATTGATCATTTGGTTCGAACGTCAGGAGTCGATTGGTCCATGTGAGCTGACCGTGTAGTTACCTCTTGCGTACTGTTGGCTAGAGTCCGCCTCAATGAGGTTCCTTTGTCCTGTTGATCTGGGGCGGAGTATTGATTTGACCCTCAGTGCTTCATAGGCAGTATCTAGATCTAAGTGTCTGTTGATTGAGTTCTTCCCCGAGTACCAAGCCTCGATGAACTCGCGTGCTTTCGACTTTTTGCCCTGCCTATGATCCTGACATTCTCCAAATCAAACTGATGATTATCGGCGTCCATATGTACCGACATCAGGGAGTTCTGGTCATGTCGGCGGATGAATAGGCTATGCTCATGTAGCCTAGTGCCGAGCTTTCTTCCTATCTGACTCACATAGTATTTACTACAATTTTTGCAGTGGATTTTGTACATCACACCACGTGTTTCTTCTTTGCAATGAACCTTTCATCAAACAATTGCGTAATGCTCTGGGCGTCGCAGAGGATAATAAACAGCGCCCTAGCTGCTGCATCGAGCAAAGTGCATATGGATTTGGATGGTATTGCTCAGGCTTTCCCGCCTTCTTATCCCCTTCTTGCTCTTTTTCATCCCTATCATCCCGCTCCAACTTTACTTTAATCTCCTACATTTTCAATCCCCCAATTCTTGACCATCCCCCAGCTTGCTTCAATAGTCGCTTGTCGTCAAGTTTCAAATCACACACAGTCACAGTGCGTCGCTCCAATCCGGTCGACAAGTCCATGTTCAACCGAGCGGATAACGTCAATGCATTCGTTTCCCTTTGGAGTCCTCGCGTCTCGCTAAGACTAGCATGGCTCAACGTGCACACTTTGCTACACATTGGCCAACAGGCAGCACTTGCCTGCACACTAGAGACCCTATTGATCGATAGTTGCTGTTTATTAGAAACCTGCCGGTAAGATTCGAGTCCTGTGCTTACCCTACAATCCCCCACCTGCGACACTGGCGGTACATTCTCATTGCGCCTGTCTGGCGATGATGCAGCTTCTAATGCCGGTCAAGCTGGCGTCGGCATTGTTTTGAGTCCCCGAGCTGAAGCTGCCCTGATCGACTGGATCCCTGTCAACAGCCGGATGTGCACCGTTTGATTAGCTGGTTCGTTCCGTCCTACGAAGTCGCGCGGGGACAAACGGTGCTTGTTTGTGATTGCGGCCTACGCCCCTACAAACGTTAGCACTGATTCAGTAAAAGATGATTTCTACCAGCAACTTCACGAGCTCCTTCTTTACAGAAGAACCACGGATGCCGTGGTGTTGGCTGGCAATCTGAACGCCCAAGTCGGAAAATTGTCCTCTGATAAGCTTCATCTCGGCGGCCAACATGGTGTAGGCTCCCGTAATGATAACGGTGAGCGATTGCTACAGCTGTGTGAAGATGCTCGCCTCTTTCTCGCGAGCACTAACTTTCGACACAGCACCCGCAGAAGCGTGACTTGGCGGCCACCAGCCTCGGGCCAGCCATGGACGCAAATCGATCATATCGCGATCAGTTACCGCTGGAGAGGCTGTGTCCAAAACTGTCGCTCGATTTGGAGCACGAGCGTGGACTCTGACCACGCACTTGTCTGTGCCGACCTCCTGGTGCGTTTCGGTGGACGTCCGCAACGTCGTCGTGAACGGATTGACACCAGCCAGCTGGCGAAGCCAGGTGTTCTGAATGTGTGTCAAAATGCGCTGACATCTGGGCTGAGTAAGCGCCTACTAAACGCCGTCGAAGATCATGGTCGCATATTCGTAAAATGTTATTGTTAACGTGCATGTCTTCATGTGGCAAAGCAAATTGCCAAACCGGACATTGGGTCTCTACATATTCTCTGGAACTTACGGATGTTCGCCGACGTATTCCGGCTGGAAGCGCATACAATGAGGCTCGCAAAAATCCCCGGGCAAAACTACGTGCTAGCCTGAAGAAAGACCGCAAAACCTGCTGGTCTCATCGTGCTTCTGAGATGGAAACAGCCGCTACCGTTGGCAGTCAACGTAAGTTATTCCGTCTGATAGGAAAACAGGCAAACGGGAGACCTGATGTTAGCGAGACGATACGCGACGAGAGTGGGCAGCCGATCCACAGCCTGTCAAAACGCTTGGAGCGTTGGGCTGAACACTTTGCAAGGCAATTTAACCAACCTGAGTTATCAGTTTCTTTTTCGGGCATTGAGCGCCCTTCTCCCTGGCCGTCCCATTGAATCCGCCCTCACGCGCAGACGTCGAACGTGAGATCAGGCTGTTGAAACTGCATAAGGCCGCAGGGGCAGATAGAAGTCCCCCAGCCCTCTTCAAATTCGGGGGACCTGCTTTGATAGATGATTTACACGAGTTGCTAGTGAAACTTTGGGAGCAGGAGACTGTCCCGACAGACGAACCGCTCTGTCATTGCCCCAATTTTCAAGGGAAACACCCGTTTAGAATGCGGCGGTCATAGAGGGATCAGTCTTATTTCTATTGTCTCTAAACTGCTTGCCTCTGTCATTCTCCAGACTGATCGGCACTCGTGAAAGTCAGATTCGTGAAGAGCAAGCTGGATTTCGCCGAGGTCGAGGCGGCATCGATCACATCTTCACCTTGCGTCAATTGTTGGAGCACCGCCATGTTTATTGGCGACCCGTCGTTGTCGTGTTTCTTGACATAAAAGGTACCTTCGGCTCAGTCGATCGACGTGCCCTTTGGGACTGTCTGCTGAGGAAAGGTGTGTCTGATAAATACGTAAACATTATCAAAGCGCTGTACGCGCATAGTTCGGGCAGGGTGAGGGTTTATGGCAGACTGTCGCCACCCTTCAGTATCACCAGCGGTGTGAGACAAGGTAGCCCGCTGTCACCTTTCCTCTTCAACTTCGCTATTGACGAAGTCATAGAAACAGCGTTCGTTGGACAAGACATAGAAGATGTGGAGCTACTTCCTGGTAAGCGACTTCTTGACTTAGAGTATGCGGACGATATTGCCCTAATCTGTGACAGCTCCCAAACATGCCAAGCAGCACCGGACCGATTAGCACTGGCTGTCAATCGTTTTGGGCTATGCTTTGCTCTATCGAAATGCAAAGTACTTCTCCAAGCTTTGTGGTGATTTACTAGAACTCCTTCAGGAATTCAAGTACCTGGGTAGCTATATTAGCAACCGTGGGATCGAAAATGAGGTTACGAACCGTATAGCAAAAGCTCGAGGTACTTTTGCCAATCTCCGCCATCTGTGGCGCAGACGCGACATTACTTTCGCCCTGAAGGGCAGAGTTTATAACGCAGCCGTCCGTTCAACTCCCCTATATGGTTTTGAAACCTAGCCCATCAGGTCGACAGACATAAAAGGGCTCATCATATTCGATCATCGCTGCCTTCACAGCTTAGCTCATGTCTGGTGGGAGCACCGCGTAAGCAATGAGCGTGTTCGGCGTCGCGTATTTGGTGCAGGAAGAGCGGATGAACTGCTCCGCACCATTATATCACGCACCAGGCTCCGATGGTTGGGCCACGTGTTGCGCATGCCAGCACACCGACTTCCGCGACGTGCCTTGTTTGCGCGTTGTGGGTGCGGTTGGAAGAGGAGGAGGGTAGGCTAAGCGATGACTTGGTCGAGAGAGATGAAAACCTTCACCTCGAAGTTGGTGTCGGTTGGTGCATCCCGACTGCCTGTCTGGGGTCCTAAGGACGGTGAACATGTTTGGTTGGGCACACTTGCTGATATGGCTTGGAACCGGCCCCAATGGTGTTTGTGTTATGAGTTCCTTTGTCCATCCCCCTCCTGCTTAGCATCCCCTTCCAATCACGATCTCATTCGTTAGGCATAATATGACTCTTTTTACGGCACGATAGCCAGCTGTTAGATCTCCGGAACGATGTCCATCCGTTACTGGGGACTCAGCGGGCGTGTCACTGTTTGTTTTCCTTTTCTTCTCTTTTGTATTGCGGCACAATAGCTGAGGTGTTTTCCACCTGCAGCTAGCGTGTATGATGATGATGTTTCTTCTTTGCCAAGCCGGTCCTAACCATTGTGTCTGTCGGCTTGTGCGCAACTCTGGTAGCAGTCTCGTCGACATCTCATAGACGCCGTTGATGTATGGTAGAATGATTGTCCTTTTATCCGTTTCTTATGTTCGTTCATGCGTCGGTCGTTTTATTGATGTTAAACAACGTAGAACGAAATTCCTGGGATACCCATTCCGTGTCAACATTTCGAACAGATGATTTTCCTCAGCTGCGGGGTGCTGCATCGCGTCTGAGGTCTTTTAAATAGAGTTGTTACGCAGTTGTGCTTGTAGACTGTTGGATGATTGCTGCGACAATTCAGGATTTGGTCTGTATGCGTCGCTTTCCGATAAACTCCAATTGTCCAGCAGCATGTCTTTTTACTAAAACATCCAAGAATGGTAACTGACGATTGCTCTCCTCTTCTGTAGTGAAACGGATATCAGCAAATGTGTTGTTTATTAGCTGATGTTTCTTTCAGTTTCGAGCGCTTTAGGATGACAAAGGTATCGTCCACTTAGTGTAGCCAGAGTTTAGGTTTTGCGACCGAAAGTGCGGTTTCTTCCAATGCTTGCATCAACACTTCGGTCATTAGTCCAGATATCGGTGAACCCATTGACATGTCTGTTATTTGTCCGTAGGTTTGGCCGTTGAAACGGAAGTGTGTCATGAGGCATAAATCCAACATCTCTGACTCGCTGTGACTGTGTGTGATTTGAAACTTGACGACAAGCGACTATTGAAGCAAGCTGGGGGATGGTCAAGAATTGGGGGATTGAAAATGTGGGAGATTAAAGTAAAGTTGGAGCGGGATGATAGGGATGAAAAAGAGCAAGAAGGGGGATAAGAAGGCGGGAAAGCCTGAGCAGTAGCATCCAAACCCCTATCCACCCTGCTCGATGCAGCAGATAGGGCGCTGTTTATTATCCTCTGCGGCGACCAAAGCATTAAGCAATTGTTTGATGAAAGGTTCATTGCAAAGAAGAAACACGTGGTGTGATGTACAAAATCCACTGCAAAATTGTAGTAAATACTATGTGAGTCAGATAGGAAGAAAGTTCGGCACTAGGCTACATGAGCATAGCCTAGCCATCCGCCGACATGATCAGAACTCTCTGATGTCGGTACATATGGACGCTGAGAATCATCAATTTGATTTGGAGAATGTCAAGATCATAGGCAGAGCAAAAAGTCGAAAGCACGCGAGTTCATCGAGGCTTGGTACTCGGGAGAGAACTCAATCAACAGGCACTTAGATCTAGACACTGTCTATGAGACACTGAGGGTCAAAAGAATAGTCCGCCCTAGATCAACTGGACGAAGGAACATCATTGAGGCGGACTCTAGCCAACAGTACGGGAGAGCTGACTACACGGTCAGTTCACGTGGACCAATCGACTCCTGACGTTCGAATCAAGTGATCAATAATCACTTGGATCTGTGAGTGACGATGAAACGTTTGTAGCCAATTCAGCCAGCTCGGAGAACACGCACATCCCGAGCTACAAATATTCTCACCGATTTCTAAGACAATTCTTGATCCATCGGGGCAGCGAGCCACCAACACTGCACACAGCCTGTCGAGGAGCACTGCATGATCCACTTTGTCAAAACCTTACTGAAGTCAATGTAAATGGCGTCGATCGACTTGCCTTGGTTCAGCGCTTGCAACCATTCATACCTCATCAACTGTAGGTTCGTGATGCACGAATGACCTTTCACGAATCCATGCTGTGCGAGCATCAAGAGGCTTTTCTGCTCGAGTAGCTGCAGAAAACTCTTTATCACGATCTTATCAAGCGTCTTTGCCCAAAGAGCGGTCAGGCAGATCGGCCGGTAGTTATCCACTTTGCTTGGGTTACTACCTTTCGGTATTGGCTTTACGAGTGAGCATTTCCAGTCGCCCGGTAGTAGACCAGTGGATAGTGATCTGTTGAACAGTTTAGTTTCAGAAGTCGAGATGATGGCCGATAGGGACTTGAGGATCCGTGGGTGGATTCCATCTGGCCCGTCAGACTTCGTCCCGTCAAGACTTGTCAGAAGCTTGCGTACATCTTCAATGCTGCAATCCGGGCTGTCTAGTTTAGCGGGAGCGATACTCGTCGAACTCGATACAGGCACCTGGTCACTTGCAAATACTGAATCGAAGTGCCTCGCCACCGCGGACGCTCGATCTGTGCTCGAGGTTAGAGACTGTCCATCTACGCCTTCCAACACTAGCACAATGCCTGCAGGCCTCAGGCGCCGCTTAACCTTGGCGAAGATTCTCTTGGGAGCAGTTCTTGCGGCGGTTGCAAGCTCCTCTTCGAAGCTTCTGCGCTTTTTGTTTTCTCGTTGTTGCAGTGATTTTGCTATGCCTTGTACGCCTTGTAATCCTCGTCAAAACCAGCTAACACGAATTTGTTCCATTGTCTGCGTCGTCGTCGGACCATTTTGCTGTACTCCTGGTCGAGCCAATGTGGTTTGACTGGCCCAACTTTCCGATACTTGAGGAGTACAAATCGGGCTCACAACGATTTCACTCCCTCTTTAAGGATAGTCCAACAGGTTTCAACAGATGAATGCTCTGGTAACGACCAGTCCATCTGGCTCGCTGCTCGTGTGAGGTCATTAAGTCGAAGACTTGCTCCAGTGGGTGAGAATACGACAGCGGTAGTTCCAACCTGACTATGATCGTCGAGTAGTCACTCGCTCTCAGGGGCTCCAAGACTTGAGTGTCATGCACACGTTGCTCACAGCTGGTCAAAAACAGGTCTAAGCACGATGGAGTCGCGCGCTCAGTTATGCGTGTCGTTTGGTTGATGTGCTGTGGGGCCCCAGTTTCGAACTTCCTCTCGATTTCACAAATGGCCGGGGAGTAGTTCAGCCTCAGACCACTGTATTCGTGGTAAGTTGAAATCGCCCATGAGTAGGAAAAGCGGACGACTCGTGTGGTTGCGGGCATGCGGCCATCAGTCCAAGCAGCGGCTCAGTGGACCGCGATATACCACGCCCACGAGCATTTCGCAGCGTCCGTGAATCGAACACCATAACTGCTCACATAGACCATCAGGGCTTCGGTAGGTGCTTACTAGGAACACCTGATGTAAAGCAGAACGCCACTGTGGTCATTTGATGGTCTATCACAGCGGAAATACGAGTAGCCGCTAATTTCCACTTCTTTGACGGTTACGTCGGAGTATAACCATGTCTCAGCAAGGCCCAATATGTCTGGCCGCTGAAAGGTTACAAACTAGCACAGCTCATCGTATTTGTTCATCAGACGCAGACGTTAGTAAAGGCTACGCGCAGGTCGCGGTAGAAATATCTGGCCGCGCCTGAATTATCAGAAACCTGTTGACCCGGATTCGCGGAGGAATCCGGGTGACTACTTGAAAATTTACAATACAGAGATTTGTTTCTCCATCGTCCGTGCGTCGCTTTAGTTCAATCATCGCAGACTTGAGTTTCTCTCTGTCTACTGGGTCTAAGTCAGCGTGCACTTGCATCTTTAGACCTTTCAGCCTATTAAGGCGGGGTAATATTAACTCAGGACTTGCCTGTTCAACGAAGGTCACCCTCATAGATCGACCTCGGTTCTCTTTCCGAGACAATCGATCTGTTTCACTTTGAGCCCGTCTTCATCTACGTCGAGCAGTCTATCAAGCAGAATTTATAAAAACTCAACATCATGTTCATAGCGCACCTGAGGATTGGAATCGCAGGATTCAGGTGCATGAAATACCATGAGGCTGCGACGCCTCAGGTCATTGGACATTGTTCTTGGTTTCTTTGGTATTTGCATTTTCCATTCGTTATCACTAATTTGCTTATTTCAAATTAGAGCTTTAATGTCAACTGAAGAAATCGTAGGCGTTGAAGCCGAGCTTGCCGGAGCACTTTTCTCCGGGGATAGATTCGCTGCCGTACTAGGTGTTGGCTGTTTCTCTGATTGTGGTGCAGGGCAAATCGAGCTGCGCGTTTTAGCGCACTTCGCTCTGCTGATCCGCTTGTTAAGCTTTTCGGCAGCCTTTGGCGCAAGCTTAGACACCTTCTTTAAAATGCTTTTCAAAAAATCGTGCTGAATTCCTTGAATTACGCGAAATTTCTCCACAGACCGACCAATGCACGAAATAGAAACTTCACCCTGCATAAACTGCATGTGATCGCATTTGCTCGATGTCCAACGACTTTGGAGCAACTACAACAAAGAATCTGTTGAATCGCTTTACCATTTCAAAATAGTCACCGATCGATACGACTAACTCAGCGTAATGTAGAATCACATAAATTATGATAAACTAGTACAGGTGCTTATGATAAACTAAATCCAAATAACTAATGTGTGTGAATTACACAAATATTTATGGGATAAAATGACTTTAACAATGTAAAGGAGGAAGTAAACTGGCCTGACGAGGACACGAGCAAAATACGATATGAGTAGCCCTCAGCTCGTTCCTTATCGGCGAGCAGTGATATGAGTGGGTGCCGTTACTTTCAACCTCAACCGATTTCCTTCATACCACCGTCTGGTGTCTTTTGAACCTTTCTGAGCTCTACCTGGAACTTGGTAGCATTTTAGATAAACTTAACCGGTGCCGCACAACGCTGTACCATCTCAAAGCATCATTCACCCCTTCTCACGGGCTCTTTATGGTCTCTTGTCATTCAAAAGACCGTCCCAACCCTGTTTTAGCTTGGTTCGATGGTTTGATTACATCATCGATTCAATCAGCAATACTGCTTTTTGACACCTTAAGAGCTTTCCCGACTCTCTTGGTCGATAAGTACGGATTCAGGCAAATTCAGTCTCCGGCTCTCCTGTTTGGTTGCTAAAAACTCGGCAAAATTTCTTTTTGTGAAATGCTCCACCGTGTAAGCCTTTGCCCATCTTTTGTTCCCACGTTTAAGCTCCTAATCTGAAGAGATTGTTCGAAAGCTGTGCTCATTCTCCCAAGTGTGAACACCCTTGCAGCGTCTCGGCCAAGGTACAGCCGCATGTAATTTGTAAGGTGTCGTCTTATCCGCTCCACACAACAGGCGATCAATATTAATAGTGACACCAATAAATATAGTATGCGCTGGTAATAATAATGTGGTGGTGTAATATCAACAAATTTTGTAATAGCATGCGATGCTCAAGTTTGTGAGTCTAACTATCAGCTGTTTGTGGTTTTACAATGTGCGAAGTTATGCGCTTTACCGGATACACAGCTGCTAATTTTCCATTTCAAACACGGCGTCCTTCTTACGGTCACAGCACTTTGAACTTGTAGTCGGTGAGGACTGAATGATTAATCGATTTTTGCAACCTTGTCGCATTCGTACCAAGTCGGACTGTCTGCATACCGTGGCTAAAGATCTATGATAGCACATACTGCTTCGTGCATGGAATATAGTATTTTCCGTCTTCTTGTGGAAAAACTGCTGTCTTCTACTCGATTTGACTCTCTATTGCCTAGCTTGATTGCTCATCTTTTATGTCAATTCGTTTCGTCGGTCTTCTAAGCCCTCTCTGGTTTGCTCATCGGACACCATTTTCTTCTTACTTTGTAGTTTATTAACGCAGCTCTAATCTGTTTGCCTCGAACACTGTCTCCTCTTCCCTTTCTCAGATCCCGACAAGTTTGTCTTTCTCCTCTGCACCAAGGCCGGTGGCCTCGGTATCAATCTGACTGCCGCTGATGTTGTTATAATCTATGATTCCGACTGGAATCCGCAGAATGATCTACAAGCCCAGGCTCGTTGCCACCGTATTGGACAGCAGAAAATGGTCAAGGTTTACCGCCTGATCACCCGTAACACATATGAACGCGAAATGTTTGATAGAGCCTCCTTGAAATTGGGATTAGATCGCGCTGTGCTTCAGTCGATGGGAAGCAAAGAAGCAAGACAGGTCAGTTTTCTTAATTGTCGTCATTGTAGGTTCCCCTGTCCCCAATTACCAACTTCTTTCTTCGATAATTCAATCCTCTTCTTATTCGCCGTTTATCTTTTTTTCTTATTTTCTTCTCTATCCATCATTCTTACTATCATGACCACTCGGTCCTTAGCATTTTGTCGCTGTTCTGTTGATCAGCCGGTTCTTGTTTTCTTCCCTGAGCTTGACCACATTCCTTATGCAAATTCTCGCTGTTATTGAACCCGTCACTAGTTCACGCAACATCTGATTGCCATAGACTCTCACGATTTAACCATTTCTTCACAAATTTCTCGTTTTTTGTATCTTCCAGGCACAAATGAGCAAAAAAGAGATTGAAGAACTGCTTAAAAAAGGTGCCTATGGTGCGCTTATGGACGATGATCAGGCTGGGGAAGATTTTTGTGAACAAGATATCGATAAAATTCTACAGTCAAGATCTCGCGTCGTGCAACTGGAGCAAGGCGAGAAAAATTCTACCTTCTCCAAGGTAAATATTCATTACGTCCGACCCCTCGGAACTCATACTTTCGACACGTTTTTCTTAATTGTTTTCTACCTTGACCGTGTTGTGTAGCTCCGTATTTCGGATTTAGCGTGGTCGTCTGTCTGCACACTTTCATCCCTACGCACTGTCCACCCGGCGTTTGTGACCATGTATCTTCTTCAACGTACCCGCCGCTCTTTTTAGGCGACATTCTCCATGTCTGACAATCGAAGCGACATAGAACTAGACGATCCTAATTTTTGGCAGAAGTGGGCCAAAAAAGCTGGTGTCGATGAAACTGCCGGAGCCGCAAAGGTGAGTGCTCTGATTCTCTGCGTGCTGTCATCTGATTTTTGAAACGTTTGGTCCCCTTTATCTGATTTTTGGTAATAAAGGCT
Source organism: Dicrocoelium dendriticum (assembly GCA_944474145.2). Taxonomy (NCBI): domain Eukaryota; kingdom Metazoa; phylum Platyhelminthes; class Trematoda; order Plagiorchiida; family Dicrocoeliidae; genus Dicrocoelium; species Dicrocoelium dendriticum. The sequence goes on from OX104062.1 coordinate 43,763,945, forward strand.
GGTCCTTTCAGTGGTTTGATGTTACTGCTGTCGAAATCACTGTCTACTCACACATGCACACACTTTTCATAGGCTCTTTTCGCTATTTAACTGCGTTTTTTGTATTTGCTGATTTTCCCATTGTTGCAGCCGTTGTCTCGACTTACCATTGGCTGGCTACTTCAGGACCCTTGCACTCGCTTTTTGTAATTAATCAGCTGTTTAATCATCAGGTTCTAATCCGAACGTGCGCATCTGCGCCGCATAAACCACTTACTGTCTTGGTCGCCTCAGGCTACTGTCGCTCTTAGTGCCTTGTGGCCGATTATTGCACACCACCTGCTATCGTTCACCACTCATGCTTACCTCTGTTTATCTGCTTGTTCTTAACGATCGCTTCCGCGCGCTTTTCACGCGAGCGTTCATAAAAATGAGCGTTTACGAAATAGCACCATATTCGTTGAGCTTTAGACATATTTGTCCACTTTTTATCCTGCCTGCAGTCATGAGTATTCATAGTTATCATGCACCGTGGTTTGTCCACCAACAGGATCTCATCCTCAAGACCCCACGTCAGCGTCGCCAGGTATCAAGGTACTCTTCGCTCGCCGCAAATGAGCCAAATTTCGCCAATCCTCCCAGTTGTGATAATTCCGAGGCGGAAGATGATGGTACTGCACAGAGCTCTGGTGAGGATACCATAGTCCCCGGATCCGGTGGTCGCGGACGCTTTCGTCGATGTCGCCGACAACGACGACACTCCCATCACCCGTCTCAGCTGTTTTCTGGTCGTCGTGCTAGCCATGTTTCCTTATCTGAGAATCCCCAAAGTCCCAACAACAAACCCCCTCGCATCGATCCTCTGGATCGCGCTGATTTGTTCCGCGTTGAGCGTTGTCTGCTGACTTGGCCATGGGGCCAATGGGAGAGAGGTCTGGCCAGCTTTCCTTTCAAACGCTCTCTGACACCCGTGGAGTTGGCATACCACGCCAGTGCTGTGCTGGCTTATGCACTTCGCTTCATGCCCCCTTCTGCTGACACCCGAATACGAACAACGATCATCACCCTCACTCGACCGCACATATGGAATCTAAGCATAGAAGAGGTTGCCAAAGCTGTGGCTAAAGCAACGAGCAGAGCAAGTCGAGGTCTTCGAGTGTTTGATGTCGTAAACGACAAGGAAGCTGCCGATGCTTCCCACACGGCAACTTTACCCAAATCTGAGGATTTATCGTGCCAAGTAGATGCTTTAGTGGATTCTCCTTTGACGAACGAGGCCCCTGGTACGCCGGCCTTGTCTGGAGCTGTCTCCGTTGATGCACCTCGCGAGTGTGCTGCCACCGCTGATAGAGTAACTGCGTCCCTTTCAGTTGAACACAGACACATGACGCCTGTTCACCCATCAGAAACTGTAAGCGCCTTGCCTGCCGAAGAAGAGCCCGTGGAATCACCGGCAAGTTGCGGATCCCTTGGGGACGATAGACTGCTCAAGGAGTCGTTCCAACAAGAAGCCACGCATACCTCACGCAATCAAAGTACTGCGGAACATATTGCTTCCGATTTGATAGAAACTCAATCCGTAACATCTGAAAAGCCGGATGACGATATCCCAGATACTGCTGCCGAAGAGAAGAGTAGTGACGTTGCGAATATATCTCCCAAAAGTAAGTTTTTGGCTTCTTTTTCCGGATCCTAATCTATATACTTTGTTCTCATGTACTTCAGACCTAGGTGCGATACTTCCACCCGCCCTCACTCGTTCGGTTCCGTACAGTCTTTTTCAATTATTAACACACAATGCTGTACGCTTCCACTGTGGCTCCATCAGGTCTGAATTTTAATCGTCGCACATGGCAGTGTCTTGTTCATCTTGGTATACGTTGTTGTCTTTCTTGTCTCATTGTAACCATGCGGTACTGATGTGCAAGGTTGTTGAACGTATTGCGGTCTTGGGCTCAAATCCAATCAAGGCACTCTCTTACACTAATTGTGAGCGGAGGGTTTTTGATGTAAGCCACTGGTATCCAGATGTCTTGGGTTCGATTCCTGATATGGCCGGGGCGTTACGCACTACTGACGTCACCCAATAAGGCGAAACGGCCGTCTAATGTTATGAATTACTACTCTATATGTACATTTTCACCATGTTTTCCCCACTCCTCGCTCTCATCCCGGCATCTACTTTTCTTTTTCCAGCCGCCTGCTTTGATCCGGACTACCTTCTACCTTGCGACAGTTTTCGCAAACACATGCAGCGGCACAGTGCTCGGCTGCTCAATCGGGTGGCATTTCTGCTATTCCTTCAATGTGAAGTAGTCGGGATCGAACAGACCGCGGAACTGACAGCTGGGCGTCTCTCGCACACCGACTTTCCCGATCTTTATGCCAGCCTCCCACCCCTTGAAGGTAAACTGTTGTATATAGCTTGTTTAATATGAAGTGTGACTGCATGCACTGTACTCCCTAAGTCTCTATTCCCTTCCGTCGATTAGGCCGGCACCTCGATGGCTACTTCTGCGCATCGTCAGTTGTTTAGCACACTAGTCGTATCTCGCTTACATGCAACACCTTGTGGACTTTTGTTGTCTGTCTCCGTTTACTGAATTCTAGCCATACAGTTTATATCGGCTTTCAACTATTCATGGAATCGCGTCCAATGTGGCTCCCCTTGATCTGCCACCATCATAGTTGTAGCATGTACCCAGCTAACGCCTCTTCCCAGGAATTCACTGAACTCTTGCAGCCGCATTTACTGTTAGTGGGAGCACAATGTGCACCGTGTACAGCCAACTTGTTTTCTGGCATTCTGCGGCTGCTCCACTCGACTTATCTAATGGGAATGACTTCTCTTCCTCCTTCACGCTTCAGTGAGCTTATAGTGACTGCTAAAGCGAAAACCCCATTTCCGTCTTTCCATCCCATTCTCCCTCACCATATCCGAAGGATCTCGTGAGGTTGTCATCAAGACGATGTACCCCATCTTTGTTGCTTTACACCTATTAGCTGTGGTAACCGGGACATTGGAGTATTACTCCTAACCAGGGCTGTCCCAAGTCTGTTTTGAATGTTTCAAGCCCCTTTATATCCGTGACGTCCATGTGCGGCATTTACCCCGAAATGCATCTGGTATAGTAAACTAAACTTCCTGCATTTTCGAGAGCAGATTCACCCTAAAACTTGGTCAGAAATCGTCTGCTTACAGACCCAGTCTCGATCATTTGCGGTCTTCATTCAGTATGCAGAAACTTTGAAGTAAACATGCTCATCACTGTAACCGGATGTCGTCTCAAAACTCCCAACTTATCTTGACAACGATTAGCTGGCATTATTTTGCTAGCCGTATGGTCTCACTTATTCGTTGTCAGTTCACCTTCTATCTCTTGACAAAGCAGTCCGTTTGAAACGCTTGTGATTAATGAGTTCACTAATCCTCTGAGCTCTATTACCTGCTATCGACGAACGAAGTTAACCGGTGTATCTGGAATTCTGTTCATTGAATGTGCACTTCATATCCTCGCACTTTTTAGACTACGACCTAATTATCATATATTAAACTATTTTTCACCTATCTACGTCAGTTGAACAGCTTTATTCCGATGCTTGGGCTGCACTTGAGTTCCACGTTCATAGCAATAATAATAAAGTTTATCAAGAGTCCATAAAAAGCATCAAAATTGTGGGCTCTGTGCTATAAGTCTGAACACGATACTGATGAGGGGTAGTCTGCTATCGGGAGCGTATTGGTTCTCGATTCTCATCAACATGGGCAGCAATACTACGTACTAACGCTACGCTACAGCAACAATACGAATCAATAGCGACCATTCTGCTGATAAGGAATAGGGTACGCTGAAAGGCGATTTAATATGACCCTTAAAACCATTCCGAAAGAATGCGGCGTCACTGTCGCTATCACACCTTTCGAACAACAGCTACAGCTGTCGTGTGCGGGAAAGGAATGCGACATCGACGCTGCAGCCTCGCGTCTCTCGTTGCTTTGCCTTCTCGGTAATGTTGGATATTTTTTGCATCGTTCCTTCCACAATCGTATACCTGTGGGATCCACCGTCGTCATCTAAGAGCGCGTCTATTTTCGTCGCATGACATATGCTGAAGATCACATCCATTCTCTCGTCAGTACATTACAGTTTGCCTACCTTTTAATTGCGACACCAAACTGTTTTGTGACGCATTTATTCTTCCTCTCCTTAGCAACTGCCGTCGTACATCCGCTGATGATAGCAATCCATTGTTTCGCCCATTTCCACTTTACACACTAAGACGACTCAGCGATCCAGAACTACCTAATCTTTTTTTCTCTCTTTATGCGTTTGTCTTTTGTGCACAGCCATTGATTCCGAACTTCCGGCTCCGTGGTGGGACGCATGTTGTGACAAATGCCTCTTGTTGGGAGTGTTGAAGCACGGTTGGGAAAAGTACATGGCAATCCGTTTGGACCCGAAACTTTGTTTCTACTCACGCGCGATTTCTCTCCTTTCCGATTCGGACGACGTAAAACCATCCGATCTGATCGATAAGTAAGCGGCGCCTCTCCATCACGTAGTAGACGCCAACCACGTCGTTGTTCACTTGTTGTCCGACGTATTCGTAGAACGACTTGGCCGTCGCAATTCGCTCAATACTTTTTTCATCACCTAGCTACGTTTAGCGTTCGCGCTGCAATTTATTGTGTTTCTGTTGGTTCTTACGAGAAGGAAATCAGCTTATTGATCGGTTGACCTGAATTTGTTTATCTCCACACACATACACATAGCTAGTGTGTTTTTGCTAACGTGTTTTGCTAGACCAGTTATCCATTAGCAACTAGCTGCTCGGTGACTGTATGTAAGCATCCTTCTGTTCTCTGTCACCCTTATGTCATCCTGTAGCATTAATTTTATTACCTACGACGTTTTTACTTAGGTTCGCCTCGTTTGCTATTCAATCCTTGAGCGCCTTAGTATTCAGCCTGTGTTGTTAGCTGTACGGTCGCCTAGGCAACTAATTGTGAATACTATCGTGAACACCAGCATTACTTTAGATTGCTCATTTTCTGGCCTTCGAACTTCCTCCACCTCCGGCCTCTGCTGTCACTCTTAGGTTTCTGTGTTAGTGCCCCATTTTACCCACCTCTTGTGTTCTTTTCATTTTGTGCTTAGTTCTGATTTGAAACAGCAACCGGCTTCTCCCGTATCCTCCGACGCTACTGCTAGGGCCGATGCTTCTAAATCGGATGACGAGTCAACCGCCGCTGCGAAGCTTGAGGAAGGCACTCGTGATCTGACGCCTCTTGTCGATGATCCTAAAGATCCTCACTCTTCTCCCTCATCACCCCTTGCTCCGAATATTAAAGAAGAGCGCTTGGAATCCGCTTTCGCTCCCGTTGATATGCTTATCGATGCGAAGGGTTGCGACGACCAATCCTCGGCGGCCGAGGATGAGAATGCGCTTGACGAAGCCCCACCTGATGCTCTCCTCTCTGTCCTCATGTTCCCTGCTGTAGCTGACCTCAACAGCCGTGCTCGCAAGCTCGTTGGCTTCTTTGTACGCATTAAAAACCAGCTGGAATTCGACATGCATCGGGTGAGTGATAGGGTCTTTTTCATCAATTGACGAAGGCTAGCTTCATTCCGTCGAATGAAGGGTTATTTTTTGCTGTCGCCTTTAGGTCCACTTGTGTTGCTCAGTTAGTCACGAAGTTAATTCAGCCTCACTTTATTTTGATACTCGTATCCTTCTTTTTTACTGCTATCTGCGTATCTGTCTTTTGCCTGTAGCGTCTCTCTGTTGAGGATGACGAGGATTCTCCCAGCCAGGTGCCTAACATTCGCCTTTCGGAAAACAGGGCTATGTAAGTGATCGAAGGGTGAACTTTTTTTCTTGATAAATGCCGTCACTCTTTCGGTTGTCGATGCTATCTCCTACTCCCTTTGTGATGGCGAAGTTTTTCCAAAACCTCTGAGGTATTTGCGTCGCTTGGTGATTGCATTCAAGCAGCGGATTTGTCTCGCTTTGCGTAGCTCCATCTTGGTTGTTCAGTCGCGGTCCGCTCGCGAAATTGTTCAAGTTCAGAACATTGATACTTCAAGAAGTATTTGTGCACGAGTCATGTAAAAAGACATCAGCAATACATTGGTACGTCGTATTGACGTTTATATGCCATGCTACCACGTCGGTCGCCTGCGGGCTGGCGATACTGCTATGTCTCCCTCACTTGAGCAAGCTCGATCTGATAACTTGTAGGTTATGAACCAGACGCCACCGGCCGACACATGGATCATATGGGGCAAAGCAACGAAGTTGCCAACACAGGAGAGTTGAGTATACAGTTTTGGTGACATACGCCGCGGTCCTTCTCCGTATCAGCTGCGTCCCCAACTCATTGTTCCCTTCTGCAGTCCTTTTCGTCATGCTGCTTTCCAGAGCTATGTTTCGTTCGTTTAGCTTGTCATTTTGTTGACTAAATATGTATTCTTCAGTTTGCATTATTTGATGATCGCAAGGTGCTACAAGTCGATGCAATTTGCCCACTTGCTTCAACTTCGCACGTTACTGGGGGCCTCATTCTTTCTCATCGCACTAACTGATGACTCAACTTATCTTCGGACGGTAGAGAGGCACGAGTATCACGCGTTCATCTGCGTGCCATGCCTTCCTTACCAAATCGGCACACCGGAGTATGAAGTCGTACAAACGTTTCCTGTGTTGCGACAGTCCCGTTCTACCTCTGCTCGCATCCTATGAGCGCACTTGTCCCCGGTGCAAAACGCACACCAAAATTTCTTTCAAAAACAAGTCAATATCTAGTTTCTCTGACACTTTAATCTTACAGAGAGTATCTAACACTGAATTTCGAAGCGATGCAGCTTTAGCCAACGGTGGTGCCTCCTGAGTTTCGGATCGAAGTCTTCACACTAGGTCCTATCGGGTTTTTGCTTCTGCCATCTCACTGACTTACCCATGACTGTCGTGCTGATTTGCTTGTATACTCAACACGGAGTTCGTACGATTTACTTTTAGCTTTGTGCTAAGCGTCACATGGCACGGGTTATGCAGTCGCACAACTTAACGTGTGCATTTTACTGTTATATGTGTGATAGTGTTGATTTCGATGCGTGGTTAGTTATATCGAGTAGAAGACGTCTCGCGCTTACTTTGACCCATCTCCACGCCTTCGTGGGCTGGTTTGATCGCACATGATCGGCACTTTTTATACATTGCTGGTGGCCGAATGGAACGCTCTGTGCTTTAATTGATTTTACCTAAGGCACATGTTTATCATACACCTTCACCCTGGTGCTTGTATCGCGAAAGAATGTGAACCTCTATTTCGTGTCGTCCTTTGTCTAGAAAATGGACTCGCAGAGAAGAAGCCGATTTTTATCGTGTGGTTTCCAGTTTTGGAGTCGAATTCACCCCGGTCTCTCTGAGTGAATCAGAACGCAAGGAATCCAAAACCCCAAACGCCGTGAAACGCCGGTACAACTGGTACAATTTCCGGCAACTGGCAAACATCACCCGTAAGACTGATGACGCGTTGACAGAGTATTTTCATGCATTTTACCGAATGTGTCAGCGGGTTTGCAAACGGCCACTTACCGGTGAGTTCCTGTCATCTGACATTCCGTTGCACCTCGTCACTGTAGCCTCTTCTTAACCAGTGTCCTAACCGCGGTGCACACCGCTTCATCCCCTCTTTCTATCGCAGAGTTTGTTGGACTCGCTTCCACCGCTGCTACAACAACTACTTCCGGTTCTAGTCCTTTTGGTGCCGAAGTTCCGGTCGAACCGATCTCGGAAGAACGCGCTAATCGATGCTTGTCTCGAATCGATTTACTTGCTCGTATTCGTAACGAGATACTCACCCATCCTCAATTGCTAAAGCGTCTTTCACTTTGTCAACGTGGCTCTGAGATCCCCGGCTGGTGGATTCCCGGCAAACATGACGGCGAGTTGTTGCGAGCAGCGGCCAAGTGCGTTTTTTGTTTTTAACACATATATGGCCGGATTACTTCAACTGATGTTATAACTCTCTCGTACATAGCAGTATCTTTTGATCAAATCAACAATGCTCGCATTCTCATTGCATTTGCTTTCTCTGTATTCATAACTTCACAGTATTATAGCGATTATGCGAAAGAGACAGTAACTATCCGCCTCCCGTCGACCTTTGGTACATTTTTATCAGTCTATTGAATGTTGATTGCCTTTTAACGGTAATGTTAACAATTATTTATTCCTCACATTTAGTGCGACACTCCTGCGAAGGCGTGTTCGATGAATCCGATGCTTTCCTTCAAATCGATAAAAGCGAATTTGCAAACAAAAGCTGGCACCTAAATTTTGGACAACCAAAGATATAACATATTTACCATCCAATGAATACTGATCACTAAAAACATAGCGCTACATGACATTTACATCTGCGTTGCTCCCGAATGTGGTTACTTATTACCGCGCACTGTCGATGCAGTTCCGTTGTATGATGAAATCTTAATCCGGTACGTTACCTAATCCACAGAATAGGCGGCTGGGAATTTCTTGCATTCCGACACCTATTTACCTCAACTGTTTTCTCGGACATACTGTTCCGGTATTTCACTACTAGACCTTCAAAGCATAGAGGATGAGCTATCCCCGTTAGGTCCGATATCACAACTCGTATCGGTGCTCGCGAGTGCTGCTTGGTGTGTGCACTTGCAGCAGTGACCCCGGATGTAATATCTGACGCGTCCTAATGAGGTCAATTTTAAACCGACGATATGACAGGGCGTATAGCTCCAGTCTCTTGAATCGGTCTTCGTACAACATACCCCCTGAATTGGGGATGAGCTTGCTGAGGCATGCTGAACACTGCGCCTCGCCACCACTGCTCAAACAATAGGTAGCTGTACCGTATTCTAGCATTGGTCTCATGAGGAAGGAGAAGACATGGGTGATAGTCTCTCTAGGTCTAGTGCAGAAGCTTCGTTTGAGCGCCCAAAGCATGCGCAGTCCGTCTCCGTATAGCCTGTTTGTGTTGTCCATGGACTTCTAATCGCAACTTGAGAGTACACGTAGGTCCTTCACGTAAAGTTTGGGATGTAGCGGTTGGTCGGCCAGAGTGTACTTACGCCCATCACCACTCTTCTCCAGACTCACAGCAAAGGATTTGACTAGATTGACTGGTAGTTCGACCTCTGCATACCACATAGGGACCCGGTCAAAGTCATGCTGAAGTGCATCGCAGTCGTCGGGCACATCAGTTCCTCATCATCATTACACATAAGCTGAAGGTGAGAAACACACTTCAACTATTGTTCCGCAGTACATAAAGATAAGACATACGAGAGAGCAAGATTCTGGAAATTGTAGAATGCTACAGAAACAAGCGACAGACCACTTAGTAACATAGTATGCGGCAAGAGGGAGATCTAGTTTGGGGGGTAAGATAAGCGGGCTGGGAGGGACAAAGAAACTCACAACACAAACGCCATTGCTGTCGGCTCCTTGCCATGTCAACTAGTGTATCCAACGTGTTCATCGTCCTTCGGGCTCCAACCCGGTAGTCGAGAGGCACTAACAGACGCCAACTTCGAAGCAAGGGTTTCCCTTCCTCTTGACCAAGTCATCGCTTGATCTACCCTCTTCTTCCATCCCCACTCCGGCCGCGCAAACAACGCACTATATGGGAGTCGATGTGCTGACATGCACAACACGTGGCCTAGCCATCGGAGCCTGGTACGTGATATAATCGTCCTGGGTGGTTCAATCACACTTCCTGTACCAAATACACGACGTCGAATACGCTAATTGCTCATGCGATGCTCCCACCAGACATGAGCTAAGCTGCGAAGGCAGCGACAATCGAACGTGAGTGGCCTCTTTATGTCTGTCGACTTGATGGGCCAGTTTTCGCGACCATATATATATATATATATATATATATATATATATATATATATATATATATATATATATATATATATATATATAGTACACAATCTGTGGTACAGATATTGTGCCATCGGAATCATGGCTGAATAGGAAAACAGTTTGAATAACAAGAAAAGAGCAACAACAACAAACGCTTTTTTGTCTAGTTTACCACTCACAGTTTTTGAAATTTTTTCAGTTTGTTCTTTTTGGGGGGGGAGGAAGAAGGGACACCGCAACACACCGATGCACACGTCTGCCTGACCATACAGTAGGGTTGAACGAACGGTTGCATTGTAAACTCTGCTCTTTAGGGCGAGAGTGATATCGCGCCGGCGCCACAGATGGCGGAGATTGGCAAAAGCGCCTCGAGCTTTTGCTATGCGGTTTGTGATCTCATCTTCCGTTCCATTGGCGTTGATATAGCTGCCTAGATACTTGCATTTCTCGACGACTTTTAGCTGGGGTGGGTCCCTGCCAATGTTGAAGAAGTACTTTGCATTTCGACGGTGCAAAGCATAGTCCAAAACGACTGACAGCCAGTGCTAGTTTGTCCATGGCCACTTAGCACGTCTGAAAGGTGTCACATATAAGGGCAATGTCGTCGGTGTACTTCAAGTCAAAAGTCGTTTACCTGGGAGCAGCTCCATGCCTTGCAGGTCGTGTCCATTGAACGCAGTTTCCATTGTCTCGTCGATGGAGAAGTTAAAAAGGAAAGGTGACAGCGGGAATCCTTGTCTCCCACCGCTGGAGCTATTGAAGGGTGGCGACAGCTTACCGTAAGCCCTCACTCTGCTCGAACTATGCGCATACAGCGCTCTTATGACATTTACGTATTTCTCGGGCACACCCTTCCTCAGTAGGCAGTCCCAAAGCGCACATCGATCAACCGAATCGAAAGCACGTTTGATGTCGAGGAACATGACTACGGTGGCTCGCTGATACATGCAGCGGTGCTCCAACAATTGATGTAATGTGGATATGTGATCAATGCAGTCGCGATTTCGACGAAACCCGGCTTACTCTTCGCGAATCTGGCTTTCACGTGTGCCAGAAAGTCTACGAAGAAGGACGGAGGCGAGTAACATAGAAACAGTTGAGATCAGACTGATCCCTCTATAATTGCCGCATTTGGAACGTGAGCCACCTTGAAAATTGGACTTTATCCAGTGGTCTCAGTCTGCTGGGACAGTTTCATGCCCCCATAGTATCACAAGTAAGTTGTGTAGATCATCTAAAAGAGCAGATCCCCCGAATTTGAAGAGAGCTGGAGGGCTTCTATCTGCTCTTGCGGCTTTATTTACCTTCATTTGTCTGATTTCACGTTCGACTTCTGCATGTGAAGGTGGGTCCGTGGGGACTGCCCAGGGAGGAGGACGATCGATGGCCGGAATAGAAGCTGGTAACTGGATGATTAAGCTGTTTTCCAAAGTGTCAGGTCCAACGCTCCAAGCGTTTTGATAAACTGTGGATCGGCCGTCCACCCTCATCACGTATGGTTTCGCTAACACTAGTTCTGCTTTTGCTCGTTCCGCGTAACAGTCGGATGCACAATGAGACCACCAGGCTTCCGGTCTCTCTTCAGGCTAGCACGTAGTTTCGACCTGAGAGAGCTTTGCAAGTCTTGTTGTGTTCACTTCCAGCCGGGATGTGCCGTCAAATATCTACAAGTTTCAGAGACTGCATAGAAATCCAATGTCCAGACTGGCAACTTGATTTGCCACATGATAACTTGCCTGCTGCTAATAGCGTCTGGTGAATATGCGACCAGTGCTTCTCTACTGTGTTCAAAGAGCGTTTGCTCAACCCGGATGCCAGCGTATTTGGATACGCATTAAGGACATCTGGCTTCGTCAGCTGGCATGTATCTATGCGCTCACAGCGTCGCCGCATGCACCCACTGAAGCGAACTGTAAGATCGGCACAAACGATTACGTAGTCAGAGTCCACGCTCGTGCTCCAAATTGAGTGACAGTTTTGCCCACAGCCTCTCCAGCGGTGACTGATCGCGATGTGGTCGAATCGCATCCATGGCTGGTTTGAAGCGGGTGGACGCCATATCACTCTGCTGCGTGTGCCGTGTCGGAAGTTAGTGCTCGCGAGAAACTGATGAGCATCTTCCCACAGGTGTAGCAACCGCTCAACGTTGTCATTACGGAAGATCATACTTTCTTGGCCGTCCAGATGAAGCTCATCGGTGAACAGTTTTCCAATTTGGGCGTTCAGATCGCCAGCCTGCATCACAGTATCCGTACTATTCCTGTGACGAACGAGCTCGTTCAGTTGCTGATAGAATTCATCTTCCACCGAATCAGCGCTGCAATTTGTGAGCACATATGCCGCAATAACGAACAGGCACTGTTTACCTCAGCGCGATTTCGAAGCTCTGAACGCGCCAGCCAATTTAACGGCACATCCAACGGTTGACTGGGATCTAGTCAACCAGAGCAGCTTCAACCCGGGGACTCAGAACAATACCCACATCGGTTTGACCAGTATTTGAAGCTGCGTTATCTCCAGCTAAAAGCAATGAGAACGCGCCGCCAGTATCACTTGTAGGGGCTCGCAGGCTAATCACGAAACTCCCATCTTGCAGGCGGGTGCCCGATAGACAGCAGATGTCGATCGATAGAGTCTCTAGCGTCCGGGCTAGCGCTTCTTGTTGACCAATTTGCAACACAGTGCGCACGTTGAGACATGTCAGTCTTAGCTAGGATCGGGGGCTCCAAAGAGAAACGGATGAACTGACATTGTCCGCTTGGTTGAACATGAACTTGTCAACGGGACTGGGGCGACTCCCTGCGATTACGTGTGAGTTGAAACTAAAAGACAAACGACTACTGAAGCAAGGTGGGGGAGGGCCAAGAATTGGGGGGATTGAGAATGGGGGGATAAAAGTGAACTTGGAGTGAGACGATAGTGATGAAAAAGCGCAAGTGGGGGAATAAGAAGATAGGAAGGCTTGTGCGCCAGTGTCCTTACCGCTATCCACCCTGCTCGATGCAGCAGATAGGGCGCCGTTGATTATCCTCTGTGACAGCCAGAGCATCAAGGTATCGTGTAGTGAGACGTCCTTAGAGTTGTATTGCGCGGGCAGGCTACTGTCAGGTTGCCCATGGCTAGACAGGGGAACGATTAAGGTTCTCAACCAAAGCCTTTGTTTCAAAAACCTTACCGCAAGGCAGCGGGGTTGTGGCACTGGGCTAAAGTGAGTCCGTTTTATGGAGTAAGGAGCCACCTTCACTCCAACCTGGAGGGCCAAGTTGTCTGCAAACAAGGCACAAGGTGACCGAAGAAGCTGAAGTGCTTCGTAGCTATGGATCAGGAACAAAATGGGCTCCATTAATGTGCCTGGGATACACAATCAAATGGAAGGAATCCAGTTGGTTCGATGATCACCCAGCTGTACTTTCCACTTTCACCCATAAGAAAGTCACTGATCCATTGGTACAGTGGATCATTAACACTGCACATCCTCAGCTTGTTGAAAAGGTTTTTATGCTTCGGTTTGTTGAATGCTTTGCTGAAATCAATGTAGATCATGACTACTGACTTGATCCAGTTCATTGTTGGCAACTACTCATTCCGTATCACCAGTAGGTTGGTGATTTATGAGCGACTTTTCATGAACCGGTGCAGTGTCGCAATCAAGATGTCTCTGGACTCCAGTAGTTGCATCAGACCCTTCTTCGCGCTCTTCTCGAGCATCTTGACCACAGCGGAGGTCAGGCAAATTGGCCGCTAGTTCGGTTCATTAGAGCTGGATTGCTTGACCACGAAGCGCCTCAAAATATTTACTCCAATGAGCCGTGAACCGCTTTGAATAGCGTTACCATGACGATTTAGTTGTAGTGCGGCTTTAGTTGACACCCCGACGTCCCGCCCTCCAGTCGGAGTCCGGCTATCTCTGGCAAACACAAAAACATACACAAAATCGGTTGTGGCGCGGGGGTTGCTGTCACAGCGATCGAAGTTCACTACAATGTGAATCGCAATCCGGATTTAGATTGCGCGTCGCAGTCCATTCATATAGCGAATGATCTCCGCAAATGCATCATTTTTTCTAACTGCAGAAGCAAAAAGAACAGAATAGCATCAGCCGTACGTCAGCACACCTACTGACACTTCGTTGCCAAACGATCACCACCTGTCGCACGTCGGCCGGGTATGCAGCTATGTCACCCGCACCTACACTGATTTCAACCGGTGACCTCTGGATCACGATCGGCCGATATTGCGGATGGAAACTTGTCTGTGCACCAGTTCTTAATGGAGATATGAAAAAGAAATCAAGTCTTCGTCAAATCTTGCAAGGAGATAGCAGGCAGAAGGTTTTGTATAGCAATAGAGATAAAGCACCTCAAAGGAAGCTTCCAGGATGGACTAATTGGTTCACCTAAAACTATCAAACGCATAACGACATGGAAGTTGTGCAAAAAGTCACAAGTATTTGACGGGTTTAATAAACACAACGGAAAATTAACTATGGTTTGCAGCAATAAATAAATAAACTTTTTGTTTTTGACAACGTTAGGCGCGCCTTTACAGGCATGATTATGTCAACATAACAAAGTATGGTCAAATATCTACAAAAATACATGTTTTATCCAACAGTGAATTTATTTGTATGAGTGTATATACGTATGTAATAAGTATGTAATTGTTACATGTGCCCCATGCTGAGGCTGATGTTGCATTCTTGATGCTTCTTCACCGCAGTTGGGCTAAACCAACTTACACTTAAACTAGGTCTCTTTAAGCTGCATAAATTTCATTCCAGTTTATTTGGTTTGTTTTGCCTATCTGAATTATCTTCTATTAGCTGGCCACGTTGCTTACGCTAATTGCGCTTATCTTCGGTAACTTTGTTGCGTTTGTAGCATTTTTGAGTAACTTGTGGACATATTTTCCTTATCGCGGATTCATTGCTAACCAACTTACTTCATATGCTAATTTAGCGAAGAGTTATGCCACCGTATCTGTATGCATTATTGGATTTATGTTATTTCATTTTATTGTTTCAAGTGATTGGCTGTTGCGTGCTATCCCCGGTGTGGCTGTGCTTGATGTGCATGTTGACAAGGTGCCTACCTGTCTATTACCCACTACCTCGTCCATACTGGCTCCAAGAGACAGTTGGTCTTTGCTGGAGGGGACGGGGTGCGCGGTCCTTGTGGCCGTGCTAGGCTCGAAGAGCGGTTCCATGCACTCAGTGTGGAGCGGACTACGGTCCAGCCACAGCCTTGTGTGCGCTTGATTCCCAAATACAGTGTGCTTGTGTTTGCCTGTGAAGGAGTGTGGGCCGGCTCCGTTGATGAAAGGTGGTTCCCATCCGCATGCCTCCCGGTCTTATTCCTTCGGGTTTACACTGGATGATATGGGGTGTGTGGTTGGAGCTGTGGGTGGTGCAGCGCAAGCCACCCATGGTCCCTCTGTAGGCGCAGGCGTCCTGTGTCTGGCCACAGTGACAGGCAAATCCGAAACCGGATGCCGCCAACCAATTGTTATATATATGTAGCTTGTGCTTTTAAGTGTTGCTGTCTTTTTGAGTGTCTGAGAATACATGAATGATGTCCATGCGTTGGATATCATTATCCGGTGATCCACAGTGACTAGTTTGTGGTGCGTCATATCCACCACGTCACAGTGTTGTTAAACGGACATTTGTGGCTTCTTATAGGGAGAACTCTTGCCAGGCCAAAACCCATCACGTCTTGGAACACTGCCGCCGAACCATTTACTGGAGCGGGTTAAACCTGAACCACCCGGCTAGTGTCACGAGGAGGTTGTTCGGCTGGCCAGCCGAATGTTTGGTCTAGAAATAAGACCCTTAGTGAGAAAGTAATCAGTGAAAGTCTGGCTGACTTCTACTTTGGTAAAGTGTGCATCAGTCACATTTCTGCTCTCCCCCGAGCTTTCGAACGGTACCATGCTTACAACTAGCCCATCATCTTCGGCTTTAAGTGCGCCTTTGATTTCATTGATTGTGCATGCTTATAGCAATGTCTTGTCCTGAAGTACATTCCTGAGAATTTTCAGTCCATTTTAAACTCCTCATTCCACTGCTCCAGAGGCCTTGTGAGCTTTTAGGGCAGTGTTTCTTAAAGTGTGGTCCGCGGATCCCTTAGGGGTCTCCAAATGTGTAATTCCGTCAAAAATGTTCTGGAAGTGATCATTTTATTTTATAGTTTGATGACAAAGTTGCAGTGAAAATTTATTCAATCATATTTGACGGTCTACATTAGCCTTGTGAATTGCCCAAATAAAACACACTGCTTCCAAGAAGGAACCTGTATTTGGCAGAGGCTTAAAATGTGTGTGAACGAACCTGTCAAATGTCCGAAAGGTAGTGTGGTAATCTCACCCATAACCCAGGCTTTGTCCCCCGGGAGGAGGCGCAAAGTACTTAATGATATATGGCCCCTTTTGCGGTCATTAACTAGATCGCTATCTTCCTAAGCCAGCGAATCGGAAACAGAGGCCCCTTCGCACGATTCCACCCAGGGACGCCCAGAAGAACAGCGTGGATATTTCGGCGTTTTGCGAGTATGCTCATTTGACTCTGCGAATTGAAGAGAAACTCACTTCAACGTCACAAAAGGGTGCTTGTTCTGTTTATTTTATACTTCATTCAAACTTCGACTTATCATAGTAAGTAATTTAAAGGTGTATTCTATACTCTTGTGTTGAATTATTCAATCCCATTTTAGCATTAAAATGCATCGTTGGCTGAAGACAGACATTAATAAATGAGCCACAGAAATATTCATCATCGAATTTAGTTGTGATAATAGTTAGGACGTCTAATGTGCTTTCTGTGAATGCAGATGTATCTGCACTACGTGACCCGATTCAGCATAAATGCGTGCCAACCGGAGCCTCTGTACCAGTAAGAGCCGTAAATACTACGACATTTATCTTGTTTGGGTTTATGGATTCAGCCGGTGGCCGAAACGATTGCACTCCTGGTTTGCAATTCTTGGGTCACCGGTTCGAATCCACGTAGGGGCGGGCGTCCTTTCGATAAGGTTTGCCCATGCGTGATCGGTTGTGGTCTCGTGGCAGCGAGGCGTCGATAGAGTGTGCCCGACGTACTGCTGATGACTTTTTACGGAGTCCGACAAACAAACTTCTTCCGAACGGTTCCATGGCGCTTGTCCAACTGCGGTCGCATTTTAAAAAACTGCTTGCGGACTGTAAGGACAGAAAAAGGAGTACTTTGAGCCCAGGCGAGATGAATTGTCCAACACTCAAAAGTACTTGTTTCATAGTTGGTTACGTAGTTGTTTATCGTATTCCGCTGACAGCAGAACCTCACACAATATCCAGGAAACTTATCAAGCCATGTGCAGTCGAAATGAATAGGTGCATGCTGAATGAAAATTAAACAAAACAACTGTCTTTAATACCACGGTATCTCAAACAATTAAAACACAAGCAACTGCTGTTAAGCAGAAGTTAACCTCATGCATCAGGTATATTCACTTCGCTCTTCAAATTTATGGCTTGACAGATGTGGAGGACTTGCCGTGCTGATTGTGCTATCCCTGGATTGAGACATGCTTTTGTGCGAACCTCTACCGAACAACCATAGTTGTGCTGAGATTTTCATAATCGTGTATAACTGTACACACCATTCCATGGGACAACTGCATCGATATTTACACTGATGGTACCAAAGCAATTGCTGGAAAAGTTGCTGATATTGTGACAAATATCAAAACCGTTGCAAAGGCCTGTATAGGCAGTCAATGTATTCTACATCGACAAGCACTTGCCGCAAGAAAAATGCCACCCAATTTCAAAACGATCCTCTATGAGGCAGTTAAAGTAGTTAATTCCACGAAACACCGACTGTTCAAGATTCTGTATGACGACATCTATTATGCAAAATATTCCTGCGTCTGTTAGAATTACGAACAGATCATGGATCACCATTTGATTTACAGCTCCGGATGGCTGACACAAAGTGTTAGGTAACACTTGCCTATTTGTCCGATATCTTCGCAGAAATAAATGTCGTAAACGTAACATTGCAAAGAAAATCTGCAATCATAATCAATGGGAATGACAAAATTCGTGGGTTCAAATGAAATTTACAATATTGGGCAATTTCTGTTCTCACTAAATATCTTGATAGCTTTCCGGCATTAAAAGACATTTTAGTAGAGATGAAGTGGGGCACAGAAATCCCAGAGGATCTGTATGGGGAAATTGTGCAGCATATGAAAGTTCTGGTAGAAGCCTTGTCTCAAGGCAGATGAGGAAAATCTAAAACAATTTTCATAGATCAAGAACCCATTTACTTGTATGAAAAGGCCTTCTTTCAGATCTCTTCAGTATGAAAAATTCCTCGACAGGCTATCAGATTCTTGCTTTCTGGATGAGTTCCACAAGCCGTCGCTGTCTGTGATCTGGGGGTCAAACAACAGACCAGTACGCTGTCCTAGCAAAGACAACTGTCGCCTTGCTTCTACCATTTAGCACAAATTATCCGTGTGATGAAATTGCATTTTCGCATTACACCTTTAGAAAACAAGCTGCCACAATGTGCCTGAAGTTGAACCACATATGAAGGGTTGCAGCTTTCCTCAATAACAGTAGACATCAAACAAGTCCACACTGCATGTCAGAAACGATTTCATCTTACATATTAAGCCCTAATTTTACGTTGTTTTTTTTCGCCTAAATCCAGCAACTTTCATTTTTTACTAACATTAATGAACGCCCCTGTTAATTCCATGTACAATGAGGAACGTTTCCAGGACACTTCGCTTCATTCTTTTTTAAAGCCTAGTTCTTTTTGGTTAACAAAGTGTCAGGGGGTCCGCAGTGCGTGGTTCCACTAGAAGGGGATCCACGAGCCAAAAAGTTTGAGAAACCCTGGTCTAGGGTAAACTCTCCTGCGTTCATCAAAAAATAAGTGTCAAGCTAGTCCTTTTTCCCTTTCTCCTCAACTTTGTGATCGAAGTGACCATGTCCTCTCCTAGGGTGGGTATTCTGCTATGTAACCAATTGTCAAACCTAGAGCACGTGAGCGATACACCTCTATCCGGATCCGACTCAGCTACTGTGTAAACGCTACTGGGCAGATTGGCGCATAATGCTTTAGCATGTGTAAATCACTGATACCACCAGTTTTCACAGTTTGGTAAGGAATGGTCGACTAGTTCACTTATTTAAGCAGTTATATCACAGAGTATATTCCTGCCTCTCTTCCTAAGGCCCTTATGACTTTCCAAAGCCCCAGCCGCTTGTGGGGACTTTGTTGTATAAGCTTAACAACTAATTGGATGTGTCACGCCCTGAGGGTTTTAGGGGACTGACCCTTTTGGAGCACTGACGATTGCTCGCTGTTTCTCATGTATGATGGGAGAGTCGGACGAACAACGCTACTTCACGTCATCTGATGCTTGGCACTACGCACTTCGATGCTTCATTTATGTGTCTGTTAACTTTGAGTCTCCTTCGCTTGCCCCCCCCCCCCGACCTGCCAACGACCTGGCTACCTCGGCTGCTGATCGAAATCCCGATGTGGCCAGCCGGTAAAACTGCACATGAATATGAACTAACCGCATGGGCGTCATCTCATCAGATAGGGTCTGCGAGATCGGCCACATCAATAATATTACTCTGTCTGATAAGGCACAATCGCAGTCATTGATGCTCTTCTTAATTCTCGTTCACCACAGCCACTCCGTATGACAATTTTGCTATTTGCGCATTCTTTTCGCCTCATTATTGTCGTCGTCGTCATCGTCATTACTGCTGTCGTCTTGGCGGTGTGTGTCATGGCAACTGGGCCGACAGCACCTCGGTGCACTGAATGTTTTTTGCCTCTACCCGAATGATTATCTCGCTATCCACTTTCACATAGTTCTGACTGGAATGGTGCCAAGTATTTCGAATCAGCAATCCTGAAACTAAACGCATCATTCGTGGTCACACTGGCAATGTGGCCATTTGTTCTAAATTTACCGCTTCTGATTGATACGCGATAAAAGATGAAACGTGCATTTGCGCTGGGCCGATCTTTTCTTGGTATAAGGTTTACCGTCTTTTTGCAGTTGGAAAGTCGACTGTTGCTGTCACAATAACAGAAACTTCCCACTCACATAAATGTACTGGTGCATCTCTGTTTTGCCTCGTACGTCATCCTCTCGTTCGTCATTTTTTGTCATTTTGGGTCAAGAACAGAAGATGGTTATTGCATTGATATTCAACCCATCCTATTGGTTTTGGAACTGCAGAAGGCGATTATGTCATTTTCAAAAGCAGTGTGTAGCTTCAACTGTGTCCTTGTTGTTCTGTTCGTCACCTCCAACGCTTCTAGACAGCGCACTATCTTTCTACGTGTGTTGCTTCCGCGGCTTCGAAATACGCATCTTTTCTTCCGCTTCGTGCACCCGTACTGCGTTGACTTTGTGCTGTAGAATGGCAACTATTCGATTTCCGGCCGGATCACCCTTGTTTTCACTGTTTCCCGGGTCTCCATCACCCCATCACTTTCGATTTTCCTTAAACTTCCCTCCGTAGCCTAACAATAACAAGTTTGCTTTGTAATCTGACGGCGCGGGTTTGAGCCTGTGTAGGGACAGGGCGACCTTCGCAGTATCCTTAGCCCACGTGCAAATGGTGGTGGTTGCGTGGCAGCGAAGCGTCGGTACTGCTTACTAACCTACTGCTGATGCCTTTTTTTCTCAGCGAGTTTCTCGCTTGTCCACTCATCACCCATCAACCTTATTGTGTACTATTGTTCTATCACTTTAAAACTATCATTTTGTTCTCATCGTCAGGCACGGACTTGCTCGTACCGATCTGAACATTCTCACCGATCCCGAGTTCAGCTTTTGCCGTGTCGTCAACCTTATCAGAGAAAAACTGGTACAGGAGTCCGCAGTGATAGATTGTCCTGGGGAGTTATCGGACAATCCAATGCACCGTTCGAATATTGCGCTGGCGGCCGCTTCAGCAGCCAAGGCAGTGATGGCTCAACTTGAAAAAGATTCTCCCAGACCATTCAGTCCATCCAAATTGACCACTTCAGCTGACTCAAGCGCACTTCGTTCGGAGAATGGGCTGGGATCGGTATTCGGCCCGGACTCTTTGACCCCCCGGGTGAATGCGCACTCAGAACGGGACAGTGCGATCATCGACTCAATGCAATCGAAGCGCAACGATCCTTCGGCAGACGAATCATCCGAACGATTGGACTTGTGTGCTACGAAGGAGGGCCATGTTGATCCCGAGATTGCACCAATGGAGTCCGCACCTGACTCATGCGGCGGGGCTGCAGACGAACCGCATTTACTTTCGAAAAAAGCTGAATCTAAAGGTAGTTAAAGTTACACAATTCCCTTTTCTTCTATATCATTCCTTTCCCTACCCATAGCCCTAAGAATCACAAGCCTGCCTTGTAATCCGAGGTCGCGGCTTCGCGCCTGCGCGTAGGGACTGAGCGGCCCTCTTAGCCGACGTGCTACTGGTGGTGGTTGCGCGGCAGCGAAGCGTCGATACTGCGTACCAGCGTACTGCTGATGCCCTTTTTATTCATTTCCCACATCAGTCACTTATTTCGTTCAATTCCTTCATGTATGGCAGCGGTAGCTTTCGTGATTTTTCTATTACACTGATATTTTGTTTCATGTAAGCAACTTCCTTTCCTTACCACCATGGTTGCATTTCTGGCTTCCAATGTTCCAGCAGGTTCGACTTTTGCGCTAAAAGCCACCCCAAACCTCCGTTCCAAAGATGCTTCAAAAGAGGACATTAGCAAATTCATCTCTGGGGCAGAAAGTTTATCTGCAGAATGGTCTGTGAAGTACGCTACAAATCTCGCCACAGCCTGGCCGAAGGACCGAACGATACAGCATCGTCTAGAATTGATTTGCCAAACCATCGAAGTGAGTTTGTCTCCATTTCGATTAAATTCTTATCTGCTCCATTTTGAAGCCAGTTTGGTATCTCTGGCCTTCCTTGTCCCTTGACATGTCTTCCATTTCGAACTTCAACTAGTACGATGCCCATCCCTGTTGATGTGTAGTCTGTTGTTCACTTCTGAGTTAGCGGCCATGTAAAGCAAAAGTTGCCTTCGTTTCAAATCCCGCTGTATTCTGCTCCGCACTGCACATTCCTTTCATGCATCATGAATGAACTACCTCGATTATTAGAACTAGTCGCCATGGCAATCAATTTTGAAGTGAGCCAATTTTTCCCACTGAATGCCTACTCACTTTAATTTTTCCTCCGCTATTTTGCCCTCCCTCATCTGTGATCAGACAAACGAATGGCCTGCTCCACGACGTTATCTTCCCGCCGCAACCGGGTCTTCCACCTCAGTTCTAGATCCGAAAGGGACGACGACAACCGACCCGAAGCTGGCCAGCTACACGACCGCATACACAACCGTTCGTCACCCGGCTGTTGCGCATTCTGCATTCCCCATCTCCTTGTCTCATAAACTTCAAGCCAGCTACGGGATGTTTCACTCGAGCAACGCGACCAAGCACCATCACCCTGGTGTTCCTCGCCCGATCCCAATCGAGTCTCCTAAGCAGCTGAATTTCTCGAACTCCTTGCTCCGTAGCCCACCGGCACCCTCCGAGGATGGTTCGTTCCAGTCGATGGATGTATCTGGTGGTGGTGACTCTGGCAGTTTCGACTCATCTCATCCGCTTAACCTGGTCAGCTCTCCTAATTCGTCAGCGCATCGCGGCTATGATCCCTACAAGAGTCGCACACACGCCTCCGTTATTTTGACCCCCACCTCCCCTACTTCTGCTGAAGATTACAGCAAATCCGCCGCAGCTTCATTCAACTTTGACGGCTCTCCTAACTCCGCTTCTTTTACCTCAAGTGGCTCTATCGCTCCTCCTACATCACGTGGTCGCGGACGGGGCCGGGGTCGGGGTAGTCGCGGCAGCCGATTATTGGGCGCGCGCCAACGCCTTTCATCGGCTTCTCAGCGTGGGGTCTATGGTTCAACATCCCGCCTAAGCGCCTCCCCTCATTCTCCCACATCTGGTGGAGACTACCACAACCGCTCCACCTCACTCACTCGTGACGGTATGAAGCGAAACTGTGGTCAGGTGAATCGGGATTCTGAGGACTTTCTCTCACCATCAGACCGCCACCATCGCGGAATGCCGCCACCAAATCTCACCTCAGCTCCTCGATCTCTCCCCGGTGGCCGCGGGAGGAAGAGAAAACTAGATTCTCCCCGAAATTCCATGGACTTTTCCACTGTGAGTCATAGAGGAGGAGCGTCTCATTCAAAACGTGAACGCAATGACCCATCCGGATCTGGTGCAGAATTACCCAGCAAAGTATCCAAGTCTTCCTCAAGAGCTAGAGGTTCCTCGGCATCCGGTTCCGATGTTTGGGAGATTCGTGTTCCTGTCATTAGCCTTGTGGACGGCTCGTTGATCTATGGTGACAAAGCTCCGAAACGTCGCAATTTGGAGGCTTGGTTGGAAGCTAACCCGAACTACATGCCGTATTCGGTGGAGATGGTGAGTGTGTTACAGTCAAGTTTAATGCAGCTATTTTTCACTCAGTCCCTACTCTTCTCTCACACGTATCCGGCTTGTTATATGGATCCTTTTAGTAGATTAGCATTCTGATCTGGCAAAGGCAAGATGATAACTATTGACGTTTTTTCACACGACTTTGAAATCTACCCTCTTCGTGGGAGCACCTACGGGATTCGGGAAATCACTATGGAGGCAACTACGAATAAGTCTCGTTTGTCTTGCAGGCAAGATGAATAAGCAGTTGGGAACAATCAGTAGCAGCGTCTCAGAGCGTGGGGAGTTCTGGAATGGTCACCTGGTTCTCCGTCACATACCACAATAGCTCGTACGGCACTGTATCAAAGCCGGTGTGACCGCCTATAGGATCACTGACCACTCCTATAACCAGAGGTGAGTACCTAACGGAGAACGGATGAACAACCTTGTTGGCCACCGGCTTCCTGTGGACTGCTACCGAACACAAAGAAAGCGTATGACCTAGCCGGCTGTCAACGTTCTTCGTTTATCGCCCAGCTGCCTTGCGGGTCAGGTCTTTAAGACCAAAGGCTCGGGGTGAGGTCCCTTAAGTCAACCCTCTTCCTCAGCCTGGGCACTCGGGAAGATTTCTGCCCACACAACGCATGGACCTTCTAAAGCTTCTTAACCCTTTCACTGGCTACCTGTTTTTTCCTTTTGTTCCTGTTGTTGTTGTTAACTGTGTTGTGGCACTGCCAAATGTATATTGATCAAATGTTGAATTATATATATATATATATATATATATATATATATATATCACATGTTGTCTAGTATGTGCACCACATCTTTCTCCCATCACATTGAGACTGTACTTTAACACAGTGCAATGGTGTGTGTGCTTCCACGATCCACTATCTCACACTGAGTGGTAATTTTCAGATAGTTTCAGTGCTCCTCATACCAGGCACGCCAATGGTTAAGGATGTCAGGCAAACTCAATGTCCTCCTCATAGTAGCTCTTGGAAAGGTTGATGGCTCTCCCCTCTAAACTTGTACCACCAGTATCGATAGTTTGCAGGTAATGAGTTTGGTTTGACCGATGTGAAGCGCAAACACCACCGGTTGCTGCATTGGGCTTTGTGGGGCCCAGCCCTTGCTCACTACTTTTCTAACAACTGTCTCAAGCTAGGAAGTCTCCGCTGAAATTCATCCGAGGTTGATTGTGGTCGGGAAACGCGCTCAACCACTTTTAGTTCTTGTTTTTTGTAGATGCGTGTGACCGGACCCGATGAGTCCGTGAACTCATACCCCGAGTTTGGTGTGCTCACCACATACCTTTGGATTAGGCTATTAAGCCAATGGTCGAGGTTGCTACCGTCGAGCGCCATTTTCTCTCGTAGAATGCGACCGCAGAGTAGCACCACTCGATGCCCTCTTTTTCTAGCCGTATCCTCCGTCTACTTTGTTACATGCTCTCTTCTTGATATGTTGTCTATAGACAATCCGCCCGTAACTCCCATGACACTGTCGTTTATGTGTCTGCTTTCTTTATCGAATAACACCACCGTTAACTTTCGCACCCTGCAATCCTGGTCAATAAGTCGCACTTGCCATCATTCTGCTCCCTCGTAGATTATTTGTAAGTGGATTTTACCATAAATCGTGAAACCGGCTAAGAGTTTACGGGGAATCATTTCTATCGTTCCCGTGAAAAATGAGACACACTAGGTCTGCCGCGTGTTGTATTTCTTCTTCCACTTTTGGCGTACTGGTCTTGGGTGATTGTCCTCTCAGCTTCTTTTTGAATGGAAGTTCTGCTGCACACTTTAATGGGGAGCTTGGAATACTCATGTGCATCCTAGCCCTCTTTAAATTTCTGACCAGAATGAGTCTGAACAGCTCCTTATTTTTACTCTGGGCAAGTGCTTGAACTGCATCGCACATACCGCTGGTCGTTTGCAGCTATGTTCCTCGCCTTAACTAGATCATCCGTGGTATAATGTGGTTATGGTTCCCAGTGGCGATAGCTGCACAGAGACTGCTGCCCATTGCGTATGACTGTGAATTGTTTGTGAGGTGCAGGCATTTTGATCCTAGCTGCTTGCTCAAAGCACTTCTCAACTAGTCGTATGTTTCTGATTTTACGCTAGCGAAACATCTGTACAAACTTCTGCTATACTACCGATCTTACTGAGCTGGTGTTTGGTCGACAGATCTGCACGAAGTATCTAATCAAAACCACGTATGACTTTGGCGCCGACCCTCTTCTTGGGAGGACCTACGAGGTTCGGGAAATCAGATACTAGCAAAGTTTGTTGGCACTGTGCACCCAAGAATGGCTTAGTGTCCTTGAGTTTGTTTTGTAAATCCCACACTGTTTGCATCCTCGTCCCTTCTCATGTTTGTGTACCAGCTCCTGTCTATGATCATATCACAAGCGACAATGCAGTAACTGCCCCATTTCGTTGAGGATTTTCGTCCCACGCTCCTTTGCCAACGCAGACCGCATTACTATATATTTCAACCTGTCTTATCCTTTGCAGGAGGATCGTGTCATCTACAGTCGTGTAGCCGGTGCCCGAGGCCAAGACACAAACAACATGGAGGCGTTAGCTTACAAACATTACCTAAGCAGTCTGATTGCCAGTGCCACTGCCGGATTGCATCCGTCCCTCACTCAAAGTGGAGGCACTAGCAGCAATAGCGCCAATGCTGCGGCCAGTTTGGCTAGTCAACAGCAGCAGCTCTTGCAGGCACAGCAGCAGCAGATCCTACAAGCTTTCGGAGCGTATGCACGCCATCCTGCCTACGCAAGCCTGATCGCTTCTGCCCTGGGCAATTGGCAAGCCGCAAATTTCGTCGCCGCGTCCTCATTCATTCCCAATTCTCTAGAGCAGCCCACCGGGACGGTCACTGCCACAACCACATCAACCCATACGTCCTCCACAACCCCGAGTACCATGTCTACAAGAGCGCGTTCAGCTGGTACGCCTCTCTTTAGTTCGATAAATTGCTCCTTGACCCACCCATACTGTCGTGTTCTCAGTTCACCTTCCTTATCTCTTAGTGACTCCTGGTCACTTTTTCACCGTCCATAGTCACGAACCCGTCTCTTCGAAACGTGCGTTTTCCTTTTTTATTTAGCCGCTAGACTTCAAGACTCTCCTGGACCCACTGATATTCCCGAGGGTTCTGCTACTGGCACTGGATCCTCACTGTCTAACAGCCGCCCCGCCTCTCCTGAGCCCGTAGCAAGTGTATCCGGGAATCCGTCGTTTGGGGGCATGGAATCCGTCATTTCTGCCGCCTACAAACAAGCGACTGCCAACCTGGCCTACATGTACAACCCCTTGGCAGCCGCCGCTGCATACAGTCAGATGATGTTCTCCTCAGTGGCGAACGCTGCTGGCACTGATGCCTCGGGTGCGTTTTCATCACTTGGTCCCTGCTGTCCGTAAATCAGCGTAGTGTATACACATGGCCCATAGTTTCTTCTGACCGCTTCATTTTGATCATGGTTATCCTATCCTGATTGCTGCTCCTATAAGCGCACCTCCGGCCATACTTTTCATGACTTTTGCTCCTCCGATATTACTTGCATACAGCTGTAATAACAGCTGACCTCTTCTCATTTGCCAGCTGATGTCAGGCGGCGTGGCTTTATCCCGTTGACCAACATTGTAGTGCTGTTTCTGGTCGCTCACTAACGTCTCGTGTATTGGTAGTGATTATCTATTCGGAATCTCCTTGCTTTCTTGCTATCATCATTACCCTTTCCTTTTGCCAGGCTTAGCCTCCAATCCCGCCGGTTTGGCTGGACAACAAGCAGCTCTCGCTTCTCTATACGCCAATTACATGCTTTCCGCCAAACAAACTCAGCAGCAAATGAAACAGCAACTCGGCGCATGGGATCAGCAACGATTACAGCAACAGCAGCAGCTGGCCTCGCTCGCCTCTGGATTGGCTGCCGCCTGCTCCGGCACGAGTGATTTGGACTCTTCCAGTTTGCTCTCTATGTTTACCGGTATCGGTGCCAGACCTACGAACACCACTGCTTCATCAAGTGGAACTATGTGCTCTGAATCTGTCCCACTGTCAACTGTGCAGCCAGTTGCATCTCACTCTCAAACACCACCAAATTCGCAGTCCCCTCACCCATCCAGTCCCGTTAATCTTGCTGACCCTGGTCACCCAAGTTCACCGGACGCCGCATCTCATGACGTAACCGATTCCAAAAACGAATCCCAACCCAGTGACACTGATCAAAATCAAGCCATTTTGGATCTCAGCAAGTGAGCAGCGACCCTCATTCCCACTTTGGTTTCAACATGGCCTCTCTGGTCACGGGAGCCTACTCTCTTCTCCCCCTCCCTGTCCCATATTACCTCTCTGATGATTCGTTGCATCTAAAATCCTCTGGTTTTTCTTCCTACTCGCTCATCCATCATCACACTTTCTCCGTCAACCGGACCGCTGCTAGGCTCTCACGCTTCTCCCCATTTCCGTCGCGTATCCACTAACTCCACTAATGTTTTTGTGCGTCTGTACCCGGGCCTACTGATGCGTTTATTATCATTATTCATTGTTTTTTCTTCCTGTGTATGTATTTTAATGTTCTAGGACTTTTCTCTTCACACCCGAAAGTGTGCGCGCACACGCGCATGTCTATTGCCAACTCATAAATACACGACGGAGCTCTCTGCCCTTTTCTCCTCGCTGTGCATTGTATCAATTTGCTCTGCAAACGCCGATGTGTGTGTTTGCATGCCACATGCATGCCGAGAATCACGGCATCAACCCTCCTCCTCCTCCTCTTTTTCACCGTCGGCTTGTACGTACCATCAAGACTGTCTCTCTCTATATGTGTACACTGATGTTTTTCTTTTTGAGCCGGTCTGTTTTTCTTATTATCTTCTGGTGCTGCTGCTGCCCTCACTTTGGAACTCATCAATGACCGATCTGTCTATACATACGCCTTTTGCCCACTTGTTAATAACCGGCCAATCGTATTGTATTCACCTCTTTTTGTCTGTGGTGACGACGGCGGCGGAGCCATTGTGTGCATTTTTCACGTATACATATACACATTCAGTTATATATTTTATCGCTTTATCATTACTGTCGCCACGTCTAGGCGATATTAAGTGACGATAAATTCCTCCTGACTGTTGCGTTGGTGTTCTCCAACTCCTCCTCTGTGAGTTCTCACCGGTTTCCTTTTTCAAGCACTATCGGTGGCCCCCTCTATGTCGTTAGGTCACGATTGTTGTAGCTGCCCAAATTCTGCCCCACAGCGGCGCCGGCACGGTGCAGCAAGTTTGCTTCAGCTTTGTCGTTACGCACTCGCTGTTCCTCTTATACGCCATCTTCGTTATTCTGCCTTCCGATCAACCTTTGCTATTTTTCATTGCGGTGTAGATATCATGCCGACAAGTTTTTCTGAACTTGATCACCCATCGGCGCTTCTAATGGTCACATGAATGCCTTTTTCCTTGTTTCTACCCCGTGTGGTTCATCTGTGATGCGAACAGGGTGTTCCAATATCCCATGTGTTTTTGTGTCATTGCAAGTATCGCTAGCAGCGCATCAACCATTCGAACTGTTACTTCGATTTCTTACAGCCATTGTGAAGTATAGTAGGAGGGAGAGAAGGGGAATCTAGCCTAGAACCTATACGCCCTAAGCAAACGTACAGTTAATGGACTGGCTACTTTTGGCAAGTTTGTCGCTTGGTGATGGGGTTGCTTTGTTCTCTGCACGGCGGTAACGTGTAATTCAATGGATACTGAGCAGCGCTATATCACATCTAGTAACTCAGGCGCCTTGGTTGTTACCGTCCCCCGTAGCCCAATGGCCTTAACCACAGACTGGTACCAGTCGGGTTGCCGGCTCCAGCCCCACAGGGGCCAGATGCAATTCGCACTGCTGACGATTCCCGAAGGGATGAAACGGCTGTACAGTGCTTTTCCTGGTGTGTGATGGCTGTCTAACTAAGTCTAAATGTGATGAATTCCTACCTATACTATTCAACTTCCGTAATCAGTACGCAGACCAAACTGCTTATAATGGTATTAGTTAATTGGCGTCTTAAGTCTAGTAAGTTCCTCGCTTGGCGGGAGGGTTAACCTGTTTTCTACACAGCAGTAACGGGCAAGTCATTAGTAAGTGAGCAGCGCTATGTCACATCCAATAACTTATTCATGATGGTCGTTGCTGTCCCCCGTAGCTCAGTGCTCTTAATTACGTACTGACAACAGTCGAGTTGCGGGTTCGAGCCCTATCAGAGTCCGATGGAATGTGCACTGCTGACGATTTCCGAAAGGATGAAACAGTTGTACAGTGCTCTTCCGGGTGTTTGATGGCTTTCTGACTGAGTCTAGATGAGATGAATTACTACTTATAGCACTCAAACCTTCTACAGCTCCCTTGCAGACATACAAGGTCAAGGCGCCTACATGTTGTCAATGTGGCGGCGCCTCTAAATTGGCAGTTGTCTTGTTCCCCGAACATCGTTGTTTATCTACTGTAGATATATCAGTTTTGTAAGAATAAGCTGACATCTTTTTTCTTTCAACTTCCAAGGCCACCGAGACCGCCTTTTGGATATGAAGGTTGGGATATCACACACGATCCCCGATCTATTCTATTTGGATACACGATTTTACGTCAATTGAAACGATTTATGAAGCATTTTTTAATGGAACCTTTTCCCCTCTGAATGGATGCAAATCCCGAAGATTTAGTTCAGCATTAAGAGATCGTTGCTCGATCAAGTTAGGACATCGCACCCTTTTTCATTTTTCCACCCATTTGTATATTTAGCCTTTTTGATGGTATATCCGTTCAGTACATTTACAGTTGATAATGTAAAACTCCGAAAATGCGCCTATTTGGGTACATAAAGCTTATGCTGACTTAACTTGAGCAGCATACACTGTCAAACAGCTGGCTTCCTTTCGGCTTTCATTACCTTGAGTCGTAATCAACCATTATTCCGCAGATAACAACATCAGATAATTATAGCATGAAATTCGACTAGGAGCGGACAGAAGGCGCCCCAATGGGGCCGGCTGCAATTTATACCCAGTCAAGTACGAGGCGAGTTGCGTGGACGGCGGCAAGACGGGACAACAGCACGCAGTTTAGTCCTCCTCAGTGACTTCATTCCCTGCCGCCATCAACTTTCTCCCACCCTCAGTTTTTCGTCATCCTACACCCGGTGAACTATGCAAGGCCGTTTAGAGGAGTCATTTTGCATCCGTCGTTGCGTGTTTGGATTGCGACACACCATGTTAGGCTGCAAGCTTTGACCAGATATGTAGTACGTGTCCAACCCAATGCAGCTTATTCACTAAAGTTTGCTGTTTTAAAGAACCAACCTGGCCATCACCATCTAGTACTTGCCTGCCCACATCATCGTTGCGGACCCGCTGATCCCACCAGACACCAGAAGTGCTCCACAGACAACGATGATCAAGGAATTGCAGGCGCTTCACACCGAAAGCGTGAAGTCACATCCTCATAGAGTTGGACGGCCCTCACTGTGGCCAGATAAATTCGGAATCTCAAATCGAACGAATGCTGCTTTGGCGCTACAGATATCACAGCATCAAGAATGCTGTTCTTCGTAACATTAACGTACAAATCACTGGAGAGTGAGCCACACCACCCTCTTCTATTCTTGTTAGCTTCCTGCTTCCTTTCACAAGATTTCCACGTTTCACTTTACCTAAATTTCCGGTGCCCGGGAGTAGGAATCTTCACACGTTCGGTTGCACTGTGTGTCTTGCTACGCACTTCGTGTCAATTGCTGAACTACCGCTGTTGGCTTGGTTTCTTTTCATTGACAATTTTAATAACAACGTCAAACGAATCTACTGTGTACAGAATAAGGCCTACCAAAGCATGGAGGAGATTGCTGCCGATTGATCAGATTGTCCTCAGACAGTAGTGAATTCTTCACAGCCTGAATTGCGTGGTGGTGTGTCCGCTTCTCTCTCTCCCTACCTTCAGATCAATCTAATGTCAAGTTATGCGTGTGTGTTGCTTTGTATTTAAGTCGTCTGTGTGTTTGCCACAATTTCACGACACTTCTCATCGCGAATGCAAGCTGCGTGACTGCCAGGACAACACTGCGCACATGTTTATGATACTCCGTTCGATTCGCTTAGTTGCGCAGTTTGTCTCTCCATCCTGTGCTATTGCCGCGTCTTTTTCTCTCGTGTGTGTGTATTCATCAATTCTGCTGGGGATTCCGACTAGGTGTGGCTATGGCTTGTTTTTTCTTCATGTCTTTCCTATCACGTATCTAAGTACATCGATGTCTCTTAGACATCACAATATCGCTCTGTTCGGAGATTCCCAGCTTGGTGGTGTCGAGCCAAGGTCACATGTCATTAATCGGCCTCCAAACATCAGTTTTGTTACCGCCCATTCTTCAAGGCCGTTCAATGATGGTGACCTATTGTGCCGCTAGTTTTTTTCGTCAGCGAGGAAACTGGTCGGGTGCTTGGCTTCACAATCCTCCGCCATTTTACATGTTAGCTAATGGAAAACATCTCAGGTACTCTGTCGCAACACAACTTCAGTAAAGTGGGATAAGAGATAAAAACAACGAATCAATATTCTGCTTTGTTTAATGTTGCGCGTCTACAACAAGATCATGGTTGGAAAGTGAGGCTAAACTGGTTGGGGAGGGGCAAAGGAACACAACACAGGCACCACTAAGGTCGGTTCTTTATCACGTCAACAAATGTCCCGAGCGAAACGTGTTCCTCCTCTTTCGGACTTCAACCGGGGCATTCACCAACCGAGGTCAAGTTCGGAGCGAGAGTCTTGGTTCCTCTTGACCACACTCTGTCACTCGATTTCAAAGGTGCGTTCAACACCATCCATCGTTTCCATTCTATTCGACAAATAATCATTAGTCGCCTTAGCAGCTTACATGCCACCTCGATTGGTGGCGGCTTACAAAGGAAGTCGTTGCTCTGGGGGCCAGCCCTGTCCTCTGCACACTCACAACATGCAAGACAGTGGAGGATGAGCCGCGCTATATCGCAGTTAGATATCAGTCATGGCGGTCCGCCGCCGTCGCCCATGACTCAGTGACATAAGTCACTGACTCGCAAAAGTAAGGTCGTGGGTTCGATTCCGGCTGGTGCGCGCTACTGACGAGTCCCAATAGGACGAAACGGCCGTCTAACGCTTTCCTGGATGTATGGTGGCTGTCTGCCTGTGTCTAACTGCGACGAAACTACACAAAAATTTCCAGACTAAATTTGTACAATAATTCGTCTCTCACATGCAACGGGCAGTCAACAGCAATGCTCAACAGATAAGCACAATGAAGCGAGGCGGTTCTAATGTTAGCGTGCTTTAAAGCGGAGTGATCACTCGTCAGTCGATCAGCCAATGAGCAGTGCACATAGAACGCGGGCGTGTTGAGCGAGTCAAGCCTACTCACTCGGGCAATGGCATGTGTCCTGGACGAGAGTAAGTGTGAATGTCTGCATGAGCATTTGGTCAGGCAAACAAAGGAAGTGGGACGGGACCAGTACAGACTAATGAAGCTGAGTTTGTAACTGGGCCGTATAACACACACAAGAAAAAGACATAGGGCAGGAGTAGCAAGCTTAACCATTAAGCGATGAAAAAAGGGGAAACTCTTGTGGTTAATCAAGGTCCAAAAGTGAACGAGAAACAAAATAACTGAGGTTTTATCATGCAAAGTCCAGTAAGCACTCAAGGGGTAGTGATTGGTCGTTTTGAGGTCAATCAGTAGAGGAAATCTCCAGATAGGTTGGACAAGTTAATTTGTCCGTTACACTTGCAATCTCCAGGTAGAGATAGCCGGATCGCGACTCGAACCCGAGAGATTTAGAATGTCCGGCGAAACGGACAGAGTGCTTCGTCCAATGTTTGCGAATCTGGAGAGCTGTTTACCTCTCAGAGTAAATAAGATGTCAGAATCTACAAGTGTGAGGGTGTAGGGACGGATAAGCAACGAGAAAGAGACAAAGAGGATGACCAGAGCACCAGGATTAATAATGCTTAAGAGTGCAAAAGAAGCCTTTCGCCAATGTTTCAATTAAGCAATGATAGACTGAGTAATTCCCGAGAGACAAGCTCACACATTTAAGGGATCCTTGAGCTTCTGTACGCTACCACTCCAACACCAATTATGGTGCTTGCCGTTGACTGTAATGACACGAGGTGGACCGTCTTTGTTCATCGTTCTCATCATCATCGCCAACATCTATGCAATTCATTCGTTCGGCGGCTTCATTCCTCGACGAAGGCAGCCCTTATCCTCCACTTAGCTTTATTACTGCTCGGAATAGCTCGCGTGCCGGCTCCGCGATAGGCCAACCTCATGATAAGCTATTTCACCGGAACTTCCTAGACGCATATGACACCTACTAATTACTTGTTCATAACCGAATGTTGCCTCTTGTGTGTAAGTAGCTTAGCACTTTGGACACATTATTCGTTCCTGTGGTGGCATCTTACTTTTGTTGAGTTGTTCGTATTTCCGTCTTAATGGACTTTACATACTCAAATCATTCTCTATCTAAGGACACATTTAGATAGCCGCCGGTATAGTTTATCGCCGGACCGAGGTGTTGCCACCAAATCTTGGAACGTAACAATCGTCTGATGAACGCCGCGGTCAACTCCATTGTTACAGAACTGATAAGAAATGCCAGCTGATAACACGGATACAAGGAGACGCAGGGTACATTCGGGCCAAAACTCAATCAAGAAGCACCCGCTGCTAGAGGGTGTATACGATGCTCTGGAGATTAACAATATTGGGGGTCATTTTGGGTGGATGGATTGCGACGCGCAATCTCAATGTTGACCACGATTCCCATTGAACTGAACCTTGGTCTTTCGATCACGAGAATCGTAGCTGTAGATTAAGTTGACACTATGTCTCAGACCGTCAAGCCAAGAACCGATCACTTAATCGACCCGTGTTAGTCTGTCGACGGCTGACATTCAAAGCAGGCTAGGATCAATAGCCAATCGGAGCTGGCAGTGACTCACGAGGCTCTGCGCTTCAACCCTTGAAAACCGCACTGATGATGTTGCCTGGCTTGGCCACGAAACGTTTACAATTGAAACGCCCAGCTCAGTGAACAAAACAGTCCTCGCATGCATACTCCGAGTTACAAGTTTTCTCGATTAATTCCCAACGAGTGCTCTTATCGTGAGGTCGTGTTGTAGCCACACCCTTTGAATAAGTGAGTTGCGCCACAATCCACATGTCTACTACGATGTGCTTTGTAGTGAAGCTCGTCCAAGCGATGACTCGCCTCATAGCTGGAACTGATCTGGAAGCCACCATTTCAATGGTGACCGGAAATACCGTACACGAAAAAAGTGTACACGAATATTGCATACACAGAAAAATGCGTACAAGGAAAATTTCGGCCTCGGAGAATAGCGCACACGAGAAAGAACGAGCACGAAAATACACCAATTCGGTCGATTTGTGTGTAAACAACTGCCCAACGTGCCAAATCCCCCATGACTTACTCAGAATACTCAACAGCCAGAACACTGCTCGCCTACTGCAGTTTGCCGAAGCCTCAACGATTCGGTGGCACTAATGCACTTGGTGTGTGACCAGACCGCATTTGTGGCCAGCTTAGCCTTGGTTGGTTGAGGTTAGTGACTGCGTCAGATGACCGATAGCCATTTTCTCACAACGGTACTGCACATGGAAGGGTCCACCTAGTAAATTTCCCTCCTAGAAGATCGCTTGGACGGAAACGTTTTATTAGTCTGCAGATGTACCCGGTTTGTTTCAGTACAATTTATACAGTTGTACTGGAACTTCCTTTGCACACTTAGACGACCGATGGGCAATGTGGACTGTCAGTTCAAGACGTTTCAGTAAACCGAAAAATGCCTACAGTCGGATCCTTCGCACATCTGCGACACGCGCTGCCATTCCCGCTCCTCCAACAGACACGGTTCACCGGGGACACCTGTATGCACACGATAGAAACGTGTCTCTTCATGATTCCATTCCTCTGGACTGATATTTGGACCTCCCGCCATAAAATGTTCACGAACTCGGTCTGGTCACAACAAGCGCGTTTGAGCCACCGAGTCGCTGAGTCTTCGGCGAACTGCAGAAGACCAGCAGTGTTCTGTCAGTTCAGTATTCCGAATGCAGTTGCCACGTTGGTGATAGAACTGGTGTATTTCCGTGTGCACCATACTTCGAGGGTGGAATTTTCCTTGTACCCATTTTTCCCTGTACCCTTTCATTATGGAACCGATTTCAGGAGCGCTTGTGAATAACTGGTGAAAGTCATTAACCGTTGTTCAGAAAAGTTAGTTCCCGTCAATAATTTGAACCGCGGGATAATCTAGACCAAAGCTAGTAGATTCAAACATCTCTTATTGTCTCGACAGTGCCATTGATGATAACCGATATGCAATTATATACCTAACTGTGAGTGTGCTCAAATAAGCTTGAGTTACAGAGTAAATGACGGAAGCTCAGTCCTCAGGTTCAGATGAATTTTTCACGTACAGAGTTGATTTCATTCAGCGTGACGCATCGCGACTCTGAACGTTGAGCTGAGTTCTCTATTTTGACCGTAGGAAGTTGTTGGCCTAAACAAGCACAAAGTTTGTGGGCGTAGGGGCCCTGGGCAAGTTCACTTTGAACCCGTTTCAGTACATATTCATTAGCGAAGTCACAGTCTTACCGGCAATCGGCTCCGCAGTCCCACACAAATTGGTGTACACAGTATGAGTTGGCTCTGATAGACTGAGCTTCCTTTATTAAAAGTAACGAGAAATTTCGGGGTTGGTTACTGGCAACAGCTTGAAGAGCACAGTGACTTCCCTGCATGGCATGACATAAACCATTCATGCCTGCCTTGTGCAGCATGTCCTTTGGCTGTCGCACTTTGCTGGATTTCTCGATAGATTTTGGAGAGCAGTAGCTCGTCGTATGCTAAGACAACCAGCACTAATTCATCGGACAGACAGTCGGCCGAACATCTTCGTCTTCACAACTAACCAAATCCTCCACAACTATGTACTTGCATAGACCTGGTGCAACATAAATACTGGCCAGACCAAGCTGAGTTGCATTAATTACATCTTCCACTGGGGAGAATATTTGGGTATGGCCGACAATTATTCTGTTCTACTTCGCAGGTGCTCCATGCTCTGGTAAGGCACGGTACCAACTGCATGAGCCGCTGCTCCGACGAACAGAGATCAAAAATATTATCCAAATGACGTTTGTTGTGGTTTGGTTGCGTGATTCTTATAAAAAGGTTTTTCTATCACTGATATGAAGAAATCGACAAGTACAGGGCCTGACGGACCGCCATCGATTTGGCGGTACAGTGTGTTCCAAAAATGAAAGCCGGGATTCTCCTAAGTAATTCGACTGGACAACCAGTTTTCAGCTACTTCGCACACCTAATCAACGGCTTGACCTAGCGGGACATTAGTGAATAAGGACTTCACATTCAACTAGCACACGACCTATTCAGACAAGTTGATTTCTTTCAGGTTTCATCATCCTGCAGTACTTTTTAAGCGTTACCACAAGTCTGCTTAGTAATCTGAGGGCGTTAGTTCGAACCTGCATACGGCACCGAGCGGCCATCAGTGTTATCCTTAGCTCACGTGCGATTAATGGCGGTTTCACAGCAACGAAGCATCGGTAGAGCTTACCGGCGTACTGCTGATGCCATTTCATGTCAACCGCTGTGACAAGCGTGGCTCACAACTCGGTAAATTAGGGGTAACTTTCGGCTGGTGTCCCTATGTTCGAATCGCAGTCGCGTAACCTTTACCTGTTGGGATCATATGAGTTTCAAACCGACTGTGGAGCGCAGTACTTCCGGACTGGTAACACCAAGTATACCTGTGTTTCATCAGTTACGGTCCTATTAATCGAACTCACGAATCGTAATCCACATCAAGATTGCGCGTTGCAAATCATTCACTTTACGACTGCTCCACCTCCATTGATCATTAACCGTTGTGTCAAGCCTTGCCCGAGATTCGATGACTTTGGAGCAAATGCTTCGACTGGCAGTCTCTACTACCTCCCGGGTCCGAGCTGCAGTTCTATCTGCTTGATGAATGCAAATGAGGAGGAAGTCGGGTGTGGAGTAGGTTGTTCAGCGCGAGCGGGCAGCAGTTCACGTCCATTTTGCTGACGTTTTTCCTCCACCTGACCACAATTTGCTGGAGAGTTAACGCGGCGCCGTTGCAAGGGTGAATGACCCCATTAGGGATATGCAGCTGCGAAGGATGTGCTAACTGAATGTCAGAGTTACTCTCACCGTTCAGGAGGTACACAGAGAAGAGATAGAGACGGACAGACAGACAGAGAAACTGGAACACCCCCAGACGGCCAACCACTGTCTTCTGCACGGATAGTAACCTGCATGGCGGTCTAGGATGATCGGACTATATCACAGTTAGGTTTCAATCCGTGATGGTTAGCTATCGTTCCCCATGGCTCAATGTCATAAGCTGCTGGCCAGTGATGCATACCACAACCAATCATGGATTCGATTCCCAGGAGGGGACCGAGGGAATGTGCACCACTGACAAGCCTAATAAGGTGAAAGACCGTCTGGTGCTTTTTCGGATTGGTGGCTTACCTATGCGCATTGGAATCTAATTGCGATGAACCAAACCGAATCATACCCAAATCCGTCTACTCATTAGTAACCGCCAAGGTTAATATGCAGATCACCGAAGACACTTCTGGACCACCACAACCTGACTAAAAAAGCGACGGCTGCTGGTGTAAGACCATAGAGCTAGTCGGAGATGAAAGAACAGGTGTGCATTGTTAAGATGATGACGTCGGGTTTGCAGTTGAAGCGTTACGGACTGGTCTGCACGTCATCGCATCAGTTGATATCATTGAGGATGAATAAGGTGGCCATAAGTCGAGTTAGGCGGGACGCACTAATGTCCCGCTTTGGGGTCGGAGACCACAAATGTCCCACTCTGAGCATGTGGAATGTAGGTGGAAAAGAAATACGGAACCAAACGGTGACGGAACATGTGTACTATAAGAGCAAAACACATGGGCTGGCATGAGTTGTGCGAGATAGTCGAGTGTGTGTGTGGGCAACAAGGCTAGGTTTTTTACAACATGAAAAGGGGGAAGAATAGGGATGATGAAATTGTGTTGGCTTTATTGAAGAACATCTGCATCAAGTACGATTTGGTAGAAAGATCATGTTTAAACGAACGTGTAAGACGACCACACAATTGGGGAGCTATTTTCCATTCATGAAGAAGGCAGCACGCGACAACAGCTCGCATGTTTGATATAACACATGGAAATCCGAATTTTATATTGCTCACGGTGACAGATCAGATATCATAGAGCACCTGAAATTAGGTCGCCATACGGAAGGTTTGTCTGCGTCAACATCGTCTATATGTAACAACTTATTTCCTATCAGCGGCGTCTGAAAACGGAAACCAAGTTAGCAGCTGTAGAAGGTACCTTCGCTTATCTCGCTGTATTTCATAACCACGGTTTCAGTTCCGTGAATGGCACCAGCAAGTTGATAGAGAAACTCTTCGAGCTGTAGTGTGCTTGTGCGCACACAAAATGTGAGGCAATAATAACTGGTATCCTGTTCTCATTTGCCAGAGACCAACCTCTGGAAAAATTGAAGGAAGAAGAATTTGTGTCAAGGTTCACAGACACCTCAAACCGCAAGGAACTAAAGGTGTTCCACCCCTTGTAAAATATTTTGTGCCGTTCTCGGGTATTGAAGTGAAGTGAATAAGCCTGCCGTCACTTACTGACACCATGTGTGAATTTGTAAAGGATGTGTTGGAACAAAATAATGTGATCAGAAAAAACTGGGGATTTGTGCTGGCAATGACAAAAACAATTTGGGTGGCTTCAAACATGAGGAAAAAAAAATGTAAGAATCGACAAAACAAATCAGTTTACTTAACGCACTGAGGAAGTCACCACGACTGGTGATGAAACGTCTGCAACGAAACTGTTCAGCTCGGAGAACAGAACAAAATCTAAAAAAAAACAATGTATTTGCGAAATTGAAAGCTTCGACTGGAGAACATCTTGTGGGAATTGGTTGCGTGGCCTACATTGTCCACAGCACATTGCCAACAGCAGCTGACTCTCTTCCTATAGATGTTGGAAACAGATGTATTTACACAGTTCGTCTTGAAGAACTAAAAGAATTCTGTGACTCTACAATGGTAGAGTACCAAAGTGTTCTAGGATACAGTAAAATCAGATAGCCTTCACTTAAGTCAGCAGTAGATGGAGTCCTGAAGCTCTTTTCAGCGTTGAAATCCTATTTTCCGTCTGGCTATAAGTCTTTTACAGTGTTACAATGTTTCTTTGCAAATCCCTGCGCTGAGTTGTGGCTGTTCATTATGCAAAACTGCCGTTTTTCACGCTACCATAGTTAAAATTGAGGAACAAAATATTTCAGCACGAAGTGTCGTCTGTAATGTACCAACTCCTGTAGAAGTGCGGAAACAAGAGCAGAAACAGCTTTGTTACAAATAGGTAAAGATCCAACTCAAACAAGCAAGTCTCATCAGAAAAACAGATGTGGTGAATATTTTCACCAGCTTTCACAACATTTGCGTCGATATCTACAGGAAAGATTGAATAAATTTCAATTATTAAGTGGCTTCAGTTGGGTCGCACTGAAATAACCAACGTCATGGGGAAAAAGTTGAAGCAAACGTCAGCCTTTTTGGATCTGAACTTCCAGACTTGAAAATCAGTGACAACGGGCTTTTTGAAAATGTCAACAACATGT
Organism: Dicrocoelium dendriticum; assembly: GCA_944474145.2. Taxonomy (NCBI): domain Eukaryota; kingdom Metazoa; phylum Platyhelminthes; class Trematoda; order Plagiorchiida; family Dicrocoeliidae; genus Dicrocoelium; species Dicrocoelium dendriticum. The sequence continues at coordinate 43,804,152 of OX104062.1, forward strand.
GTAGGTTTTCATCAGCCGACAAAATGTCCGCTTTGAACTGTAGACAAATAAACTTTGCATGCTGTGAATAAAAATGTTTTCACATTTCCAGGTCAACTCGCACCCATATGCACAATTACAAAAACTTACTGAAATTATCATCTGTCTCCCTGGGAGTAATACAGCGACTGAAAAAATCTTACATATTAACACCGTACATACAAGCGAGAAAACACGGCTTAGCCATCAAACACTGAAGGCGACGCTTAGGATGAAATACAATTTAGAGGACAAGAGCACTGGATATCCCTAAAAGAAGACTACGACATTCTGATGCAATGTCCAGATCTACTACGGAAAATACATTCATCTGATTGTGATACGCTCTAATGTGACTGAATACCGGGCGAAGTTCAAAAAAGATAAGATAGAGGACGACAAAAAACAGTGGGACTCCCTGTGTCAATGACTAGGTGTTCAAGCTAAACTAGTCAATATGATGCTTCACGTTCGCCACCCAAACTCCGCACACTACGATGAACCGCGGTTACACTTCAGTCAGCTAATGATGCAGAGGCAATTCTCTTGTCAGCCACTCAGCTCCATATCACCACATGCACCGTTCGAATTTTTCCAAATGTTTCTTGCGGCAAACGCCAGAAACGCAAACAAAATCCGGATGACTTCCATAAACAACAAGACGCAAAATCTATCCTTATTCACAGTGTCCCCGAGCTCCAGACATTAAGCGAGCTAGAGGCCAAAACGCATGACTGGGATGAATGGCATTGTATTCGTGAAGTGCTCTCACTCGAAAATGTTATCGCTAATTCAACATCAAGGTTACCGCTATCACCTAACTACGTCACTACGCCCACCAGATTCAGGGGAGCTGATAGGCCATCCATGTTGGACCGAATATTCACCGATGAAGAACTGATGGTGGAGAGAGTGAGAACCGATACTCCTTTGGGCCGCAGTGATCATACGACGCTATTGTTTCATTACATGTGCTACGCGGATTATCCAATAGAGCATACGGAGGAATATCGTGTCGTAACCAACTACGAAGACCTATCCGACCTAATTGATGCAACAAGCTGGTCGTTCTTAGCTGAATTAACCCCTGAGGTGGCCTGCGGTGAATTCGTCAGCATATTTACCAAGCTCGTGGCTAGGACATCTGAAGCCAAACTCTACCGACCTAAAAGGATGAAGCCTTTCTTAAGGAGCAGGACACGTAAGTGCATGGCATTAAGGGACTTGGCATGGCAAACTTACATAGCCTCCCCGAACGATCATACGTGGGAGGTCTACACAATACAAAGGAACCACGGTGTCAAACTCGTCCGGGAGGATAAACTTAAGAACCAACAAGGTTTGGTGGAAAAGTTTTGCTCCAATCCCAATGTACTATACAGACACGTAAACAATTTGCGCCGTGTTAAGCGCGGTATTCCTGCTCTGCACACAGCATGCGGGTTAGTCCAAACCGCACAAGAGGCGGCCAACATCCTTCGACAACAATTTGGCCGTACCTTCCAAAGCGCGCAATCAACATACATCCTGCCTAAGCAGATAACGCCACCATCAGGGCTTAATCACATATCGTTCACCTCCGCAGCTGTACTGAAGAGGCTGATGTCTCTGCGCGAGTTCAGCTCCCCGGGTGCGGACGGCATTCGACCGAAGGCGTTGAAAGTTGCTGCCATGAGTTTGGCAGGACCATTAGCAATTTTATTTCAACGATGTCTAAACGAGATGCACGTCCCCACAATGTGGAAGCACGGAATCATCACGCCTATCTACAAAAGTGGTAGCCGTGCTGAACCAACAAACTATCTCCCGATAACACTACTGCCTGTGATCTCCAAGGCTATGGAGTCCATTGTAGCTGAGGCTTTGATGGGGTACCTGGAGAACAACCAAATTCTCGTTCCGGAACAGCATGGATTTCGCCAAAATCACTCCTGTACAACTAATCGCTTGATTGCTCGTGCAAGCTGGACGGAATCCGTGGACGCTGGTGTAGGAGTCGACGCGGCCTACTTGATTTCTCAAAGGCATTCGACCGCATAGACCATCGCATTCTCCTCCACAAACTCCAGAAATATGGAATCGGTGATCCTGTTCTGGGCTGGATAGGAGACTTTCTCCTGCAACGTCACCTGAATGTGAGGGTTCGAAGCAACCTATCAAAATCCATCGAAGTTCAATGCGGCGTACCTCAAGGCTCGGTACTTGGACCCCGCCTGTTCCTGGTCTTCATAAATGATCTCGCGAGTGTGCTATCTTCTAATTGTTTGCTATTTGCTGATGACCTCAAGGTATGGCGTACTATAGCTGCAGTGGAGGATCACACATTCTTACAGGAGGACCTGGACAAAGCGTACACATGGTCCATCGAGAACATGCTGCATTTCAACGTCACCAAGTGCCAAGTTCTCAGCATACGGCACAAGAGTATGCACAACTACCGCCTAGGACCACAAATTCTACAGCGGGCTTCTCACGAGTGCGATCTCGGTGTGATAGTTAAAGATGGCCTCGGTTGTTTGAGGCAGACTGAAAAGGCAGCTAGGAAAGCGAACCAGTACCTCGGCCTTCTTCTTAGAGACTTCGGGAAGTTTGACCCTTCAGTCTTCCCAAAAATGCTTAGTGCGTACGTGACGCCGCACGCGGAATACGCTATCCAAGCGTGGCAACCCTGGCTGAAGCACCATCTCACCGCGCTCGATTCTGCACAACGTAGGGCAAGGAAAAGCGTCAGACGTTTGACCAGCCTCCCCTACCCACTCAGGCTGTAGACCCTCAAAATATACAGTGGACGTTATCGGTGTCTAAGGGGCGATCTCATAATGGTGTACCTAATCCTGAGAGACCCCAACCACCCATGCCATTCCCTTCTAATACTCAGTCAAAACACCTCGCTAAGAGGTCACGCAGTTTAAGTTAGTCACGCAGTACAGCCGCCTGGAATGTCGGCGAAACTATTTCTCCCTTAGAGTGTCACAGCCTTGGAACGCCCTCCCAGAACATGTAATTAATGCACCCACCCTATCCCTTTTCAAAAAACGCCTTGACGATATCCTGTCACATTTACACTACGTGCTATAGCTCATGACCACCAGATGCTGGCACTAATGCACAACAGTCAGGGGATAGTGCCATAACCCTACTCGAGCATGAGTCATTCCAAACTCCTTGCACGGAATTTGATAAACGCTACTACTATAGAAACTGGATTACTGTATCCTGTCGACCCAAGACAATTGCACACGAGTAAACGTTGTCCTTGCTACCTTTTTTATTTTTCTCGCCTATGATGTGAACAATAACCACTCCCCTGTTGCTTTGTGTGCGTACATTCTCATTTCAAACTCCCTTTATATGACAGTGCAGTTACATCTGTAAGCGCCCGAACTGAAGACTCAATTATCCCTTCGCTATCTTTTTTATCACGCTATACACCCTACGGGACATGTCAAGCACCTGCTTTTTTACCCGTTATAAATCATTGTTCAACGGGTGTGGTCCCCGAGTGATGAAAGTATCATTGCACGCCGAACTGATGAGAGAACATGTGATCAAAATGTGGCACGTAAAACGTAAAATGCTGCCAGCCGAAATACGTATAAAGGCGATAGGCCGCGAGCCACTGATAGATAATGTAACACTAAGCAAGCAACTTACCAATACAAGTCTGTCAAAGTGTAGCTCAGAACGGAGACAATACCAAAACACGCTGGTAGCTGAGGGAGGACAGGATGGTCACTCTCTTGTTGAGACTGAGCTCCACACAACAACCTGAACTGGCGCTAGGGTCTGCGTCATCGATCTTACCAAAACGACCGGCAGCCGACCCTGCAAGCATCAGCATAGACCCTTACCGGAAACCAGCATTCACAAACACGCTTCTAACCACCGATTCTCTCACCTGCATGTATACCAATGCACAAGTTCTTCACAGTAAGCTAACCGAACATTATATTCGTCAGGTCTCCACGCCTTGGGACCTACTTATCGTCACTGTAACATGGCTGCACACGGATATCACGGATGGTGAGATTGCACTACCCGGCATGACTTCCATACCTAACGATCGACCTAGCAGAAGAGGTAGAGTGCTTCTGTATCACCGATCCCACCTGCATGTTGATATCATTGAGGACTCAGAAAGGAAAGTCATCAATTATCTTGGTTGGATTGGTCTTGTACTTGGTTGGATCGGCGGGTTCCTTCACCAAGGGAGGATTCAAGTATGTGTTAGGGGATCACTCTCTATTCCAAATGAGGTTGAATGTGGTGTCCCACCAAAAGGCTTTTCACTTTATCATGCAATTCAATTTTTGCGATAATTTCCATCGCACGAGACTTGTTAAGCAATGCTTTTTACCCGTAATAAACCATTGCTCCATTATTTCATTGTATGCATCTAAGACGTAGTGATGTGTGTTTACTAGCAATAGTTTACCGCCCGTCAATATCTACCTTGGAAATGGATCAATGCCTAGCTTCTGCGATGAAACGATTCCTGGCACGACCATACAGTCACGTCCTTCTGATGGGGGACTTCAACCTGCACGAAATCGAAGTTCCAACATCGTACAGCGAACAGTTCAACGTTGATTTGCAAGAGGTGATCGCCAACGTTCCTCTGTACAACCATGTCACCTCACCCACGCGATTCCCAACGAGTGACACACCCTCTGGTTTGGACCTTGTGCTCTCCAACAAAAAACTAATGGTCGACACCGTGACCCTAGATGTACCACTTGGCCGTAGTGATCACGCGACGTTGCTCTTTCGTTACACCTGTTACTCGAAGTACATCAGTGAGAACAATGTGGAAAATCATGCCGTTACACATTACGATATACTGTACAACGTCGTTCAAGAAACCGACTGGTCCTTCCTGGCCGAGAAGCCGCCCGATGTCGCCTGGATGTTGTTTGTCATTCAATTCACTGAGTTCGCGGCAAATGCGTCAGAAACCAAGGTCATTTGCCCGAAGCAAGTGAATTCGTACCTGAGGAGCCGTACTAGCAAACGCATTGTCTTGAGGGATTCAGTCTGGCGCGCACAAAGTTTGTCCAGTTAGCCGTACTTGGAGTGGTTACACAAATCAATGAGACCACTGCGTCAAGTTGAACCGCGAAGACAAAATGCAACACCAACAGAACGTAGCGGCGAAATTCAGTACAAATCCCAAGTTGCTGTATAAACACGTCAACAAGCTCCGCAGAGTGCAACTCTGGATCCCGGTTTTACGTGCAAATGATGGTCTTGCGCAAGCCGCACAAGATGCAGCCAATGTGCATCGCCAACACTTCATCCACACTTTCCCGAGTGGATCATCATTTCATCCGCTTTAGAGACAGCTTCCATTGCCACCAGGGTGAAACCATGTATCGTCAACGGTAGCCAATATGATGAAAACGCTAATGTCATTGCACTAGCACAGCTCACTTGGCGCGGACGACATCAAACCGAAGACATTGAAGACAGCGGCCATGTACCTTGCCAAAATATTAGTTCGGTTCCATCAACGTTTTCTCAAGGAAACGCAAGTTCTCACAATGTGGAAACATGGAGTAGTCACTCCAATTTAGAAAAGTAGTAATGGTTGGGAGACCACGAACAACCATTCAATCACTCTCCTCCCAGTTTTATCCGAAGTAATGGAACTTATAATCACAGAGGCGCTCATTTGATATCTTGAAAGCAACAACATCATAGGGTCCCAGCAACTCGCATTCCGGCGAAATCGATTTTGCACTACAAAAGTGCTGCTAGCCCGAGAAAGCTGGACAGAGTCAGCCGATGCCAAGGTTGGAGTCGAGGTTGTCTACCTACATTTCTCGAAAGCGTCCGAAAGTTTGGACCATTGCATTCTCCTTCACAAGCTTCGAGGCTATGAAATCGGTGACTCTATACTCGGTTGGATCCGTGACTTCTTCGATCAACGTCAGCTGAATGTGAGAGTCCCAATTGACGTCCAGTGTGGCGTGCCCCAAGGATCGGTACTGGGGCCACGTTTATTCCTAACATTCATTAACGACCTTGACAGTGTACTGCAGTCAGGTTTGAACAATGAACAATGGTTTACCACTGGTAAAAGAAGCAAGCGCTTGACAAGTCTCGTAGGGTTGTGGGAGTAAAAATTAAACTTTAAAGGATCATCGAATATCAAAGTCGTCATTTCAATCTTCCACCGAGTTAAAGGCGCTACTGAAAAACGATAGTCTGAAGTGGGAATGGAATGTGCACACCGAAAATGGTATGAGGAGCTGTTATACTTTAGTACGTGCGTGCGAACTAAACATGGAAACGACAAAGCTCACTCGTGTGTTGCTGCATTTGACAGATGTGGTGGACTACTCCAGTATAGATACATCCAGGCTACTCACATGTACATTCTGCATGTATCCTCACTGCCACGTTGTGAAGGGGTGCCGCTAGGCACATGGTTTGCCTTGCGTCATTTCGTCCTCCAAGTGGAACGACCTATATCAAGTAATGCAAGTTGGAAAGCGTTTCATCAAGGCGTTTTCGAATAGCGTTAATGTAGGGGCAAGCATAAGGTGAATCGGAAGGGCATTGCAGACACGGGACACACAGATTGAGGAAACGTTTCATCGACAATCAAGCCGACTGTAGTACCTAGCCACTTTGAGCTGATGGCCTCTCAGTTTGGTAGTTTGGCTCAGCTACAACAGATGACGACATGGGTGAGTTGGGTTCGTCAGTATTAAGTGAAGCATGTTTAGGTCTCCTCGCTGACGTCGATATTCACCACTGTACAATCTCAGGGACTGTAGTCTGCATTGGTAGGAGAGATGAAATAACCATCTAATGAGTTTGGTCGATCTAGGTCGTGGAGCTTCAAGTGAATCGACGTCGCGGTTGCGTCAGGGACACGAGGTCTGGATCGCATAGTCCACGTGAGGCCTCACCTAGACATTCAGCATTTGCGTAAAATTGATGGCTTAAAATTGCCGAAAGCCCTTCGTAAGAGTGCAATATGTTGGCTGGCTCGTTTTGATGCCATTTCAGCCTGTCTCAAGTAGCCAACATCGTACTGCACGATCACTCCGAGGTCGATTTCTTAGGAACTATGTTGTAAGTGCTGGTCCCGAAGGAGATATTCATAGATAAGCTGATGGCGTATGCTCACGACTTTGCTCTTGGTCACGTTAAAATGGATGACCACGCATAAGCCCTGTCGAGATCGCTCTGCAATGCCATGTGATCATCTGATATCCTGATGCTATGTCAAATTTTGACATCATCTACAAATAGTAATAAATCCAGCTTGCTCGGTCCAGCAGCAAGTTTGTAATGCAGGATCGATTTCGGCGACAAGCGAGTTGCAACAACATCCTAATGTCACAGCAACAAGAATTCCGTCGAAATCGATCCTGCACTACCAACTTACTGCTGGCCCGAGTAAGCTGGACAGCGTCAGCTGACGCAAAGGTAAGAGTCGAGGTTGTCTGCCTGGACTTCTCGAAAGCGTTCGATGGTTTGGACCACCGCATTCTCCTTCACAATCTTCGAAGCTATGGAATCGGTGACCATATACTCGGTTATATTGGTAACTTATTCGACATACGTCAGCTGAATGTGCGTCTGCGGCTCCATTTCCGACCCATTTGACGTCCAGTGTGGCGTGCCCCAAGGATCGGTACTGGGGCCACGTTTATTCCTAAAATTCATTAACGATCTTACCAGTTTATTGCAGTCGCATTTCGTACTATTGGCAAATCATGTCAAAATTTGGCATAGCATCAGGATATCAGATGATCACATGGAATTGCAGAGCGATCTCGACAGGGCTTATGCGTGGTCATCCATTTTAACGTGACCAAGAGCAAAGTCGTGAGCATACGCCATCAGCTTATCTATGAATATCTCCTTCGGGACCAGCACTTACAACATAGTTCCTAAGAAATCGACCTCGGAGTGATCGTGCAGTACGATGTTGGCTACTTGAGACAGGCTGAAATGGCATCAAAACGAGCCAGCCAACATATTGCACTCTTACGAAGGGCTTTCGGCAATTTTAAGCCATCAATTTTACGCAAATGCTGAATGTCTAGGTGAGGCCTCACGTGGACTATGCGATCCAGACCTCGTGTCCCTGACGCAACCGCGACGTCGATTCACTTGAAGCTCCACGACCTAGATCGACCAAACTCATTAGATGGTTATTTCATCTCTCCTACCAACGCAGACTACAGTCCCTGAGATTGTACAGTGGTGAATATCGACGTCAGCGAGGAGACCTAAACATGCTTCACTTAATACTGACGAACCCAACTCACCCATGTCGTCATCTGTTGTAGCTGAGCCAAAATACCAAACTGAGAGGCCATCAGCTCAAAGTGGCTAGGTACTACAGTCGGCTTGATTGTCGATGAAACGTTTCCTCAATCTGTGTGTCCCGTGTCTGCAATGCCCTTCCGATTCACCTTATGCTTGCCCCTACATTAACGCTATTCGAAAACGCCTTGATGAAACGCTTTCCAACTTGCATTACTTGATATAGGTCGTTCCACTTGGAGGACGAAATGACGCAAGGCAAACCATGTGCCTAGCGGCACCCCTTCACAACGTGGCAGTGAGGATACATGCAAAATGTACATGTGAGTGTTGAATACTACCTCTTGAATACGTCAGGTTCTAACTATGTGATACCAACTCTCCTAGTCGGATGAACGAACGAGACTCAGAATTATTTTCTCGCACAGCACGGTAACTGACAATCTCGAAGTCTGTGGGTTCTCGGAACTTAGCCGCGAAAGATTTAATTCACGCGAGTCGAACGGGTTCCTAGACCGAACGCAAAGTTCCTACGCACGAGTTCCCAACCCAAGACTGAATCAAGAACAAGACAGGCCGTTTGCCACAGGCGCTTTTACTGGCCAAAGCTAAGGCGATTCTAGCGTTGTACAGCCTCATTTTTATATCACGAAACGGTGATGAAGGGGGGTTTTCCCTTGGAAGGTTTTGCGTAAGCAAACCCTGGAAACAAGAAACATGGCTTTATGTAAATATGCAACGTCCGTAAACTGAGCAGAAATGTTGGAAGTTTGGCGAGAGTTGTCCGGAAAAATGAATGCTGCTTGGATACAACAATGCGTGTTTGGTTGGAAACAAGACTGTTTCTGGGTGCAAAGGCTAAACAATGTGATTGTTTCACGAGTTGGAAGGCTGATTGAACGTGTGCCTTATTGTCTGATCCGAGTACATGTGCACTTGTATGAATCGAGTTTTCAGCCTTCCGTAATTTAAGCCTGTAATAATTATAGCGAGGTTGGTTCCCCATAACTTCCCCCCTTTAATTTTGAACTTACCGATTTTGTTTCGGTTGGATCTGTATTCTTTCGGTATTTCGACGGATGCGTTGTGATCTGCGAGGAGAAATCGGCGGTGCGAGTTCCACAGTTTCCGTCTCTTGCCCTGGAATTCCGAAACTATCCAATAGTATGTGCACGGGTGTTTTTGCCGTCGACTGAGATGGTTTTTTGAGTGTTCCATGTCGCGGTCGAAGTTGGTTTTGATGGCGAACCCATGTGTCATCTCCCACAAAGATTTCATATAGCATACTTCCACGAAGGCCCGTTACTGTAGCTTCGATCTATTGTGGGTGACCAGCCCGGTAGTCACGGGCAAATCCGGAGCTCCAACAGCGAATCCCTTGCACTTGGTTTTGATTTTGGATTTCACCGGTGGCACTTTTGTTGGGATTAGTACGTCGTGTGTTGTGCGCAGTTTCCGACCCATCAGTGCTAGATTAAGTGTGGTCCTGTAGACGAACAGGAAAGCCTGAATCGTGGTTTCTGTAGTCCCCTCACCTCGAGCATTTAAGAGCGCTCGCTTGAAAGTGTCGACAAAACGTTCCGCTTGACCGTTAGACTGTGGATGATAGGGTGGTGATCGGAGGTGCTGCACGCAGTGAGAGCGACAAAAATCCTCAAATTGGGATGACCTGAACTGCGTTCCGTTGTCGGCCACTAGAACATCAGGGAATCCTTGTTGACTGAATATGCGTTGGAGACAAGTTATTGTTGCGGTGGTAGTCAGAGAATCAATTGCTACGACTTCAGGCCATTTAGAGTACGCATCAACCCGGACCAGATATGAGGTACCGTCAATTGGACCAGCATAATCGACATGTATTCGAGACCACGGTTTCTCTGTTTGTATCCAGGGGACTGGTGGTTGGTGCTGTGGCATCTCGGCTGCTTGTTGACATCTGGAGCAACGGCGAACCAAATCTGCAATGTCGTTGCCTATCCCAGACCAATAGACGAAACTGCGAGCGATTGCCTTCATTCTGCTGATACCAGGGTGTGCAGTATGGAACTGACGGAGCACGGCTTGTCGAAGGTGGACAGGAACGATGACTCGATCAGCGGTCATAAGGCAGGAGTCAACGACAGAGAGGGAGTCCCGACGCTGGAATAAGTGCTTGAGTTCTCCTGAGAAGGTAATGTTAGACCAACGTCAATGAACTTAAGCGATAGCTTGGAGGAGGACAGGATCGTGTGCAGTTTCGCGACGTATGTCGGCGGCTGTAAGAGGAAGGCTGCGAATAGTGTCTGAAAGCTGATGACGAACATCTTCTTCGACGGCGACAGCGGCGATCACGATATCTTCATTTACCGTATGTTTGGGGATGAGGCGTGAGAGACCGTCAGCTTGACCAAAGTCCTGAGTTCGGCAAAAGCGGATTTCGAAATCGTAACCGAGAGGGATGACGGCCCATCGTTGAAGTCGACTGGCTGAATACTTTGGAATACCCTTCTTGGAGCCAAAGATGAACAACGACGGCTTGTGGTCGGTCAATAAGGTGAAATGTCGACCATACAGCATTTTGTGGAACTTTTTAACAGCAAAGACGATAGACAAGGCTTCTTTTTTGATCTGGCCGTAGTTCTTCTCTGCGGACGTCAGCGTGGGGGAGGCATGCATGACCGCTTTCTCGGAAGCATCGGGGAAGCGATGGGAGAGGACCTTTCCGATTCCGTAATTGGAGGCATCGGCGACGACTAGAATGGGTAAGGCTGGATCGTAATGTGTCAGCATCAGCTCAGAACGGAGCATAGTTTTCAGGCGCGCGAAGGCCTTCGCGCATGCGGGAGACCAGTGCCAAGGAACATCCTTTTGCAACAGTTGATTCAGAGGGGCCCGTACACCGTGTAGTGCTGGTAAGAAAACACTGTAGTAAGTGATGAGACCAAGGAAGGACCGCAGTTGGTGAATATCGTTAGGAGGTGGCATCTGGTGAATGGCTTCGACGTTCCTGGGGTCGGGGTGACGGCCACTATCATCGAAGACAAAGCCGAGGTACTTGATTGACCGTAGGAAGAATTGGCATTTATCGGCCCTCAGGCAGAAACCATATTCCTGGATCCGTTTAAAGACCGAGACCAGACGTTCTCGCAATTCTTCTGGGTTGCGACCAACAATAAGGAGATCATCCAGGTATGCGGCCGTATCTGGAATGCCAGCGATCATTGCATCCATTGTCTGCTGGAATAGGGCTGGTACGGTCTTGACACCAAACGGCAGTCTGGTGTGCTGAAGGAGACCGCGGCGTGTGTTGATCGTCAAAAGCGGTTGTGACTCCGGATCCACCTCGATTTGTAAGTATGCGTCTGCCAGGTCGATTTTGGCAAAACACGTCCCGCCATTGAGTATAGTAAAGAGGTCGTTTGGTGATGGTAATGAGTAGCAGTTCGGTTGTAGAGCGCATTGAGGCCCGTGGAGAAGTCGGCACAGATGCGAAGGGATCCAGTTGGTTTCTTGACTACAACGATTGGGGCTGCCGAAGCAGAGTAGGACACGGGTACCAGAACACCCATATCTTCCAATCGTTTAAGTTCGGCATCGACCAGTGGTAACGCTGCGTATGGGATCGGCCTTTTAGGACGGAATGCCGGTTGAGCTCCGGGAGCAAGCTGTAACACTGCGCGGGTGCGTGAACAGCGGCCAAGACCATCTTGGAACACTAAGGCGAACTGTCGAATGAGGTCATCGGTTTCGTCAGTTGATACGGCCAGAGGTTGCACCGCGCTGCAGATGGTTCGGAGAGGTAGATCAGCCATGCCAAGCTGTTCGAGCCAATCGAGACCAAGCAGGTTGAGATTTGCCTTGGCGATGTAGCAGATCCCGTCGAATGTGACACCTCGAAAGTAGACGGAACAATGCAGTTGCCCAGTTAGCTGCACGTGCCCACCACAGGCGCTGGTGGCGGATTGAAGGGTTGGCTGGACTGGTGGACTACCAAGGGATCGCCAGAGTTTCTCAGAGATGATCGTGATGTCCGAAGCAGTGTCCAACTGCAATCGGACGGTCTGGCCATTAATCTGGACGTCGACGAACTACCTGCGATCCGCATTGACTTGGAATGTGGCCAGCAAGCTCATGGAGCTGTCAACCGGGCCAGTGTTGGGTTTGCGTCTGGATCGTGACCTCTTATTTTGACTGTGGGTGGTGGCCAGCCCAAGTTTGGCTTCCTTTTGCGACGTAGGATAGCAGTATCCATCACGGTGCCCCACCCTGCCACAACGTTGGCATCGATGCTGTCGGAAGTTGCAATCTCGGTGGAAATGGCCTGCACCACAGAATCCGCACGGATAGGATGGGGGCTTCGCTTGGTTGAGTTGGGAGAGCCGCTCAGAAGGTTGCGGCTTGGGGGCTGCGACCACCTGGACCAGACCAGGCGCGGAAGCGTTCTGGATAATCGCGGAATCGTGTTTCAAATTGATCAACGATTGACACTCCGCGGCCAGGTTGTGGAGTGTGATCGTGCTGTCTTGCTGCAGCTTGGATAGAAGGCGCGTTCGGATGTCGGCATCATGGGCGGACCGGAGGCCAGAACTAAAAGGCAAGCACTTGAACTAGTCTTCTGTGAGGGAGCCAAGCTGGAACCGTTCGCATTCCCGATTGACGATGCCCGCGTATGTGACGAAATCATCGGCGTCTCGTATGGTCAGCTGCAGACATTGGTACCGGGTGTTGAACAGTGAGGACTGTCCGCTAAAGATCTGCACTGAGGATGCCACCTCGCATGGTGGTGAAACGTTTGCGAGAAAACAGCCAAGCTCGGAGAACAAATGAACAATTGATCTGCGACAACGTGCGGACCGTTTCAGCAAAGGGAACGTCGCGGGGCTTCTTTGGCAGGATGAAGTTTGTATAACGTTGGTGCTCGACCGTGCCCAGTTTGCACAGAAGCAGCCGGACCTTCCACGCGTCAGCCTGGGAAGCCAGGTCAACAATGAACAGATCCTCGTACCGCTTATACCAGGACTCGAAGGTAATTTGAGCGCCAGTGTCATACAGGAATTCGGAGATGCTGCTGCAGATATTGTCAACCGAAGGAGTGCTGCCCGTGGAACCTGATTGAAGGGAAGAACTGGAGAATTTTTCCGTTAAGGCAGTCATTTAAGCAATCTGGTGCTCCAAAAGTAATTTAAACTCATTATATGCAACTGCCATGGGTTCAAATACTTCGTCGCCACTGATGAATACTGCCTCTTGAATACGTCAGGTTCTAACTATGTGATACCAACTCTCCTAGTCGGATGAACGAACGAGACTCAGAATTATTTTCTCGCACAGCACGGTAACTCACAATCTCGAAGTCTGTGGGTTCTCGGAACTTAGCCGCGAAAGATTTAATTCACGCGAGTCGAACGGGTTCCTAGACCGAACGCAAAGTTCCTACGCACGAGTTCCCAACCCAAGACTGAATCAAGAACAAGACAGGCCGTTTGCCACAGGCGCTTTTACTGGCCAAAGCTAAGGCGATTCTAGCGTTGTACAGCCTCATTTTTATATCACGAAACGGTGATGAAGGGGGGTTTTCCCTTGGAAGGTTTTGCGTAAGCAAACCCTGGAAACAAGAAACATGGCTTTATGTAAATATGCAACGTCCGTAAACTGAGCAGAAATGTTGGAAGTTTGGCGAGAGTTGTCCGGAAAAATGAATGCTGCTTGGATACAACAATGCGTGTTTGGTTGGAAACAAGACTGTTTCTGGGTGCAAAGGCTAAACAATGTGATTGTTTCACGAGTTGGAAGGCTGATTGAACGTGTGCCTTATTGTCTGATCCGAGTACATGTGCACTTGTATGAATCGAGTTTTCAGCCTTCCGTAATTTAAGCCTGTAATAATTATAGCGAGGTTGGGTCCCCATAACAGTGAATAGCCTGGATGTATCTAAACTGGAGTAGCCCACAACATCTGTCTAATGCAGCAACACACGAGTGAGCGTTGTCGGTCCCTACTTTCTCTTCGATGCATTTACTGAAATATGACGGTGCTTTATACAATCTTGTGTGTGCACATCCCATTCACACTTCAAACTATCCTTATGCAATGGTTCATTTAATTCGGTAGATTCTTAAAATGACAATTTTGATACTCGATGATCCTTCAAAGTTTAATTTTTACTCCAACCACCATGCGGGATTCGTCATGCGCATGCTTTTTTTACCCGTGATAAATCATTTTTGTTTATTCTCTGATCTGCTTTTAACTGCAAGTGGCACCAAAATTGGTCGGGGAATTTGGAGTCTGGATCCGCCACGGCTTCGCGGTCTGTCGCTCCGGTAATACAATATTATCTCTCCTCCTTATGTGAGCCTATCGTTTCGCCTCAGCTACATGCCCAGTAGCAAAACTTCAGCGTCCGTCGTTTCCGTGCGCTACTGCGTTTCGATGATACCAGTGACATCATACGACCCGTAAGCTTGGCGATCTTTAAGTTCCGCCAGTTTGTTATAACGATCCTGGACATTCATAAATAGAAGGTTAGTTTCCCGGTCTCTAGGAGCCCACAGAGGGCCAAAGCGGTCAAGTGTCGGAGAATGCCGACCGATTGGAGTTTGGAACTTACTCATATACTGGTGAGATAATAAGACCTCGTCTGGAATTTGATTCGGCCAATCTTCGTTTAGACCTACGTCAGAGTCAACAGAAGCTGCAGTCTATTTAAGTTCCTCTGTCATCGTCGGAACATCTGCTGCTGCGGGTGCTTTAATATTTGGGCTGCGCAAAGCTTCTGCGACCTTTAACCGAAGTTCAAAAGGAAGAATTTTCCGATTTCTCCGCCATTGATTCAAAACATCCGTTGCTTGTTGCCCTGACTAACCTAGAAGTTTTAGGATTCTAGGGCCGCATCCTCTATAATTTGGTGAGAGAGGTATCCTGGTGAGTGATAGCTCCACAATATTATCCAAAGAAAGTGTTTCACGAATGAACCGCCGCTGTTTTAAATCGTGCTTTCCGGTCTCTTGTACATCGTTAGAAGGATGTTCTGGCACGCCAGGTGTTAAGATGGTGTTTAGGCGGTCTTGTTTGCTGTGTCTCACTTCTGTGTTTCTTTTTGATTATCGCGCGCTCCAAAGGACATCAGGATAGGTGTATATCCCACGGGATCCGTGTTTTATAGCGCGTGCAACAAGCTAAAGGTTTTCTACCTCGGTAGAGAATACTAGTGTTACTCGGATAAGTCTGTGTTCTCCATAATGTGGCGAGTTCGGATGACGAGTAATTCGTAATAGGTTTGTGGGCTTAGCTTTGACACTCATCAGCCCACACAATGAGTTCCATTGCTCTTGTTCGTCCTGTAATTTACGCAGTAATGTGATGGCGGTAGATTCAGGGACATTTGAGCATACAACAGTCCGGTCACTATTTTTAACTACTATTCTCCTCGATCTACATGGTAGGGAAATCTTTTGTCCTGACCCGCTTACAAGTGCTGACTGTTTACTATTTATCCCTCTTTTCGCGTTAACAATGTTTACAACAAAAGAGGCCGCAACGGTGGCCTCCCGGCTTACCTTTGCAGCAATCTCTGCATATGTAACTGAGGTTCCGGGGGGCTTTGTCTGGACAAGAGACATTTGACCTACAGGCAATGAGGGTCGGTGTTCGCTTGCTTCATCCTTGTTAATTCAAGATGTCAGGTCTAGTGGAATTCGCTTAACCAGAAGTTTATAGTGGTGCGGTCAGTACTCGTCCGTCGTTCTATCAAAGTTGGAGAAGACAACGGAGATGGGGACGTGACTGATTGCGGCTCAGGGGAAGCGGATTGTGCAGCATTCTGTTGCTTAGAAGCCGGTACGCTACTGTGGTGCATACTCGCTTCCATTTAAGTAACCTTGTCGTTTATCCGCTGCTCGGATTCTGCGGTTAACCGGTCGCACTTCTGAACTATGATAAGCAAGCGCTTAACGAGTGGGATGGTCCAGCACGCAGTACAGAACCAAAGCGCACCTTGGAAGCTGTTCCGCTCTCGTACCTGTTGTTGGGACACGTTTGCACATTTCGGATGATACCACTCCAAACACTGCGAGCAAGTTAGACCGATTTTAACTAATGCATGACATTCGCCTAACGCGCAAATGCCTTTCGCTTGGAGCCATTTCTCATTTCTGCCATTCAACGTGGTGTCGTTACCTGACTCAGTGGGTTGGTTGGTATTCTGCACTTTTCCAAGTTTGAGAACGGCGCACATCGGTCAGGTAGCATAGTGGTTTCAAGGTCAACTGAGCGGTCGGCATGATCGTGTGGTGGGTTATGCAGGCGCAATGACTGACAAGGTCACAAGAAATGGCAAGTGACTGGAACCTGTTAACTGAATCTGAACACATTGCTGAACACAGATTGAGATATCAGCAATTCCTTCACAACTGTGTTGAGAAACGCCGGATTGGAATAAACTTAGGCTTTTCGGACTACTTCGAGAATTCTGGATTGAATGGTGTCACACGGAAAGGCAGTCGGCCCAATTTGATTGAGTTATCCGCTTGCACTTAATCACAGATGACAGTGAAAACGGTTACTGACGGCATGAACTTTAACCGTTGAAGATAATTTCGCGTATAACGGATCCCTGCGTAGGGCTGGTAAATCCGGTTCGAGTGAGCGTACAGCGACAACGCAGCGAGCGGATGGCGAGAGGATAGAGACGAATAATCCAAATGAACCAGAAGCAGGCACCTCACGCGTGTGTGAGAACGGTCAATCCTGACAACGTTGCGTCATGGTGTTTCATGGGCTATGGGGAAACTTGTACTTTGCACAAGTTAAAGGAGAACCTGCAGCACATCAGACTTAAGACAGGATGTTAGATGTCATGTCATGTGAGTACACCTAACGGGCATTTTATTACATCCGTCACAAGCGCCCAGCTGAAAAAGTAGTTGTAGAATAAACGTCCGACACACAAGAGCTGGGTTTAGTTATCGTCTTATTTGCCCACTTGGGTTGAAAAGCAGCCGAATGGATATCTATGTTGCTGGTGCTACTTCAGTAGTGTGTATGAATTGCACTAACCACAGCTAAACAGTCCAACGGCCTACATGCATCCATGAATGCCATCAAAACTCCTGCTACTCACTTGTGCTCAGTAGTATGTATCATAAAATCGCGGGATACGCCGTCGTGACTGCACTGAGACCGCATGCCGGTACAGCACCTGTTGAGACAGACACAACAGCATTCAGGGTGCGCACTTCGTTCATATGTGCTAAACTGTCCTAGTGGGGGCTATGTGTATTTAGTAGTGTGTCAACTACATACGGCGTCCTTCCCGCCGAATTCTACTGCGAAAATTACAGTTCCGCTGTAAGGCTCTCAATGAGGGTATTTCTATCACAGTAGGGTTGAAGTTTCAAATGGCGGGAAGCCTGACATGCATAAGGCACATTGGTTGAGAAGATCGGTTTAACCTGAGAAAACAGACGCAATACTTCATCAAAGCTGCACGAGAAACATTAATTATTTATCGTGTTTTCTGCTGGTGGAGGCCGACTGCTAGTTCAGAGAATGTAACCTACATTGCATAATAGCACAGTGCGTTAAAACTCCCGATCTCCAATATTTTGTATGAATGCATTAAGCCATCATTGTGTTCCATATAGGGTTGCTGACTGGCTAGAATGAAGCGCAGTGCGATCGAATTCATCCGAATTCCAGTAAGGTGGCAAATATGCAATCGTTGCTCTCCACACAAAAGCGAATGGCAGCCGATGACCGGTTTTGTGGATCTACTGACAGGTTGGAAGTCCCAGTTTCAAGTTCGTTGGTTTCGTTTCACAAATCAGCGCTCGTCCGATCTCATCACCATCAGCAGCAGCAGCACACCATCCATTTGAACTGGTGCTTCGCTGCCATACAACTATGCTGACACACTGAACGAAGAATAATAAGGGGGAGAGAAGGGGAACTTAAAGAAATCCTTAATACCCTAAGCAAAGATTCAGGGTCAATGTGCCTACACCTTGACAACAACACCGTCACAAACAGCTTGATATCATGCAAAGATAAGGCGGCATAGACGAGACAGGTTCCTTGCGCCTTTCACTGCCCCACGTCATAATCAGCCATTACCCAGCAGATAACTAAGTATCAAGAAAACATTAAACAGGCAGTACGACTAAAAGACGGTAGAAGACGCGCCACTGGTGTCGGTTGAGAACCGTGTCCTGTAAAGTCTCAATCCAAGTACGAGGCGGGTCACTTATAATCCATCCTGGAAGGCGAAGCGGATCGACGGCATCGAGTTTGGTTGTCAGTGACTGCATTACTCGCTTCCGAGTTAATTTTTTGCTAACCTCGGGCCTTGCGCCACTCTACATCTGGCAAACAATATAAAGCCATCTTCGGTAAGCGTTCGTACTAGTTCGTGATCTAACCAACCTAACTCATCCAGTGTTATCTGTTGTTTAGGCAACTAGCCTGATTATTACCGCCTAACACACGCGTGCGCACATTATAGTTGCGGACACGCTGGTGCCACCCAACACCACCGATGCTCCACAGAGAGCGATGACAAGAGATGTGAAGGCGGTTCAGATCCTCAAATCGGAGGGGCCAAGTCTCACTTCCATACAGTAGGACGACCCTCACTGCGGCCTTGTGTACACATCCTTTCAGAAGGAGGGAAAATCCTTCCTGGCGTCAAAGATGTCACAGAATTAAGAAGACAGTTCTGACTTTTGTAATAGTGGAAGGGACTTTATTGCTCAGGCGTCCATCATTCCTAACGCAGCTGACAAGTTAAGTGAACTGGTCAGCTACCTCGAATCCCTCGCTATCAAAGCTCAAGGGTTCATCAAGTGGCTATGTGTGCTGCAGCAACACTTTGCACTTTGAAGGTGCGAAGCGCATGCCAAATGATTGCACAACTCAAGATGGTTGATTGCGCCGCCACAACATCTTCAAACAACTACCGGGTCTTTTGTTAATCTGGTCCGGAGCTAGGAGCGGCTGCACTCAGGTGCTGACTTACAACCGGTGCGCTGAATTGCTAACTGTCCAATGGCGCAAATTGCTTTGTCGGCAGAGGTGAGATGGGACGCAGACGCCACATGTGTGCTTACGATCGCAGAGCATAGCGAGCCGTTCGGGTGCGGGAACTGAACGTTAGCCAGCCACCACAGCCGCAATGAATGCGTCATGCCTCGACTGCATAGCAAGACCTAGGGAAGGCACACGATTCAGCTGTAAGAACTGGACATGAGCCAGACATCAGATAGCCGCACTGAGCGTGTCATGCTTCAATCGATCGATAGTCGACCTTCCCGCAGGTGAAAAGCCAGCAAAAGGGTTTCCTGCGAAGTGTGTCGCTGTGCTAGCAACTGAGAAAACAGCCTGACTGTATGTGATGACCGGTTAATGGGCGCCGTATTGTTATTGCCACAAAACCAGTTATCGCCTCATGACGCTTCCAACAAACCCATAGGCTGCTTGCACTGCTAAAGGGAATCATACTGTCAGGAGTACATTGTAAGGCTACAGTGTTGTTTGCTTTACCGTTTTGATCGCGTGTTTCCGTTGAAAATTCACCCTTCATGGGTGCATAAAAACAAATCCTGGAGGACGTGACAATGCTCTAAGATTTCAGTCTGCCCCGACGCACTGGTGAGACCATTAGACAGCACACCAATTTAGTCATGAATACAATTATTGCCTTCACAGTCAGACAACTGCTAGTTGCACAAACTGATCAGGCCTTCCATGGTGTTTCTCGTGTACAATGGAGAATTTACGTTTATTCATTTCTTTACTTAGATCTACATGAAATGTGTGAAATGTCGGTCAATATCAACGAATTAGATGTCGTTTTGTCTCTAGAGGAACAGTCGCCTAAGAGCATTGTCACGTCAAATCAAGTCAAGGATTTGTTTTTATGCACCCATGAAGGGTGAATTTTCAACGGAAACACGCGATCAAAACGGTAAAGCGAACAATACTGTAACCTTACAATATACTCCTGACAGTATGATTCCCTTTAGCCGTGAAAGCAGCCTATGGGTTTGTTGGAAGTCAGTCATGAGGCGATAACTGATTTTGTGGCGCCCAGTAACCGGTCATCACATAGAGTCAGGCTGTTTTCTCAGTTGCTAGCACAGCAACACACTTCACCACGTCTTAGATGTATACGACACCAAAGAGAATTGACGGCTTTCGTTTCTGGGTCCTCAATGATATCAACATGCAGGTCGGATCGGTAATACAGGAGCACTCTACCTCCTCTGCTAGGTCGATCGTTAAGTATGGAAGTCATGCCGGGTAGTGCAATCTCACCATCCGTGATCTCCGTGTTCGGCCATATTACGTTGACGATAACTAGGTCCCAAGGCGTGGAGACCTGACGAATACGAAGTTCGGTTTGTTTACTGAGAAGACCTTGTGCATTGGTATACATGCAGATGAGAGAACCCGTGGTTAAAGCATGTTTGTGAATGCTGGTTTCCGGTAAGGGTCCATGCCAACCCTTGCGGGGTCGGCTGCCAGTCGTCTTTTGTAAGGTCGATGACGTAGGCCCTAGTGCCAGTTCAGATTGTTGTGTAGAGCTCTCAAACCCAAAAAGAGAGTGACCATCCTGTCCTCCTTCAGCTGTCAGTGTGTTTTGGTATTGTCTCCGTTCTGAGCTACACTTTGACAGACTTGTATTGGTAAGTTGCTTGCTTAGTGTTACATTGTCTGTCAGTGGCCCGGGGCCTATCGCCTTTATACGCATTTCGGATAGCAGCATTTTACGTTTTGTGTACCACATTTTGATCATATGTTCTGTCATCAGTTCGGAGTGCACTGCTACTTTCATCAGTCGGGGACCACACCCGTTGTAGTTAGGTGATAGCAGTAACCTTGATGTAAAATTAGCGATAACATTTTCCAGTGAGAGCACTTCACGAATACAACGCCATTCATCCCAGTCATGCGTTTTGGCCTCTAGCTCGCTTAATGTCTGGAGCTCGGGGACACTGTGAATAAGGATAGATTTTGCGTCTTGTTGTTTACGGAAGTCATCCGGATTTTGTTTGCGTTTCTGGTGTTCGCCGCAAGAAACATCTGGAAAATTTCGAACAGTGCATGTGGTGATACGGAGATGAGTGGTTGACATGAGAATTGCCTCTGCATCATTAGCTGACTGAGGTGTTACCTGGAGTAACCGCGGTTCACCGCAGCGTATGGAGTTTGGGTGAGGAACTAGGCGCATCATATTGACTGGTTTAGCTTGAACACCTAGTAGTTGACACAGGGAGTCCAACTCTTTTTTGTTTTATTATCTTGGTTTACCGACCCCTTAACTCTACACCTGAAACCTAGTGCCACCTAGCGGCTGCTTTATGATGCAATTTAAAGCGAAAACACACTGGCATACTTTTTATGGGTGATTTCATCGTACGTTGTTTATAAACTCCTGCTACTGTCAGAGAACAATTCAAAGGCGATCTACAAGACCTCTTACCCAGTAGTGCTCTTTACAATTACATCACTTTGTCCACTCTGTTCAGAACAAGTAACAGGCCATCTGTGCTGGATCTTGTGCCTACCAACATGGAGTGTATGAATAATGTGTTGGTTGTAAACTGTCCATTGGGTCGCAGTGATCAGTTTCAACTTTGTATGCTATGCAGAATTTCGGAATGAGAACGATAAGACTGTGCGAACCATCACAAGCTACGATCTACTAGCCCAGCTCATCAGTGCTACAACTTGTTCGTTCTTTGCCGAAGAACCCCTGGATGTCACCTAGCTCGACTTCATCAACAAATTCAGTCAGTTGATTGCAGCGGCTTCAGAGATAAGAGTTTGCACTAAGTATACACTAGTTTCTTTTGTTAGGAGCAGAACACGAAATCGGATGACATTACGTAGCGCAGCATGGCGAGTGTATAGAATAACTCCAGCACTAGGAACTTGGGACAACTACGTAGCCCAACGTAACCACTGCACGCAACTGTTAAGAGAAGACAAAGTCACAGCAGTACATCGTAAACTTTCAATGCTAACAACAATCTGCTGTACAAACACGTCATTAGCCTACGAAAGGTGAGGCAAGGATCTTCTTCACTCAGTACGGCCGATGGCCCAACAATAATGGCTGTGGAAGCAGTAAACGCGTTGCCGATGCGATATGCAGTCGCATTTTAGAGAATCTTGCCACCAAGCGATCTTGTAACCTTTGTCGTCTCCCCGGCGTCACACCACTTTTACCGCGAAGGCTGTATTGTAATAGCTGACGTCTCTACATAAACTCAGCTCTCCGGGTGTCGATACCATACGTCCAGACCCGCTGGAAGTAACAGCAAGCCAACTGGCAGGACCATTAGCTCCGTTTTTCCAGAGCTGCTTAGACCAGAATCAAGTTCTGTCTATGTAGAAACTCGGAATAATAACTCCGATTCACAAAGAGGGAAGCGGAACTGAGCCCTCCAACTACCGCCTAGTATCCCTACTTTCTGTACTCTCCAAGGTCATGGAATCCATAGTTGTCGATGCACTGGTATCGTATCTTGAAAACCGCAACATCATCACGCATGAGCAACACGGCTTCCGTCGCCAGCGGTCATGCACAACGAATTTACTAATCGCACGCAGTAGTTGGACCTAGTCAGCTGACGCTGGAGAAGGCGTTGACGTGACCTACCTGGCTTTTTCAAAGGCTTTCGATCGTCTAGACCATCGGATACTACTATCCAAGCTGCAGCATTACGGGATCGGCGACCCACATTTTAACTGGATTGCCAGCTTTCTACTTCAACGGCAATTAGTGGTCAGAGTTCGGAGATCTTTTTCGGACCCCATACAAGTCGTGTGTTGTGTCACAAGCCTCAGTTCTAGGTTTACGTTTGTTTTTGGTGTTTATTATTGATCTCACACAGGGAAATTCTTCCGCATGTTTTCCGGCGATATCAAGCTTGGGCGTAAGATCCAGGTGAACGACGAACAGTAACTGCTTCAGCGTAACCTAGATACGGTACATCAATTGTCAATCCAAAATTTACCGCATTTCAACTTGTTTGAATGCAAGGTACTTTCCATCCGACATCAGAGCAACTACTCATACCGGCTCGGAACGGATGTACAGCAACAATTGACTGTCGTAAGTCACTTGAGTGTCCTGGTTCAAGTTGACTGGGGTTACTCCAATCAATCTGAAAAGGCCTCGAAGATTGGAAACCAAAAAGTAGAGCTGTTGCGACGGGCGTTTGGACAAATAAACAGCCCCGTATTTCGACAAATGCTCAGTGCGTATATTTGCCCCCCATGTCGAATACGCAATTCAAGCCTGGCATCCATGGCTGAAACATGACCTTAATATACTGGAGCAGCCACAACGTCAGGCAAATAAGACCGTAATTGGAATGGGTAAGCTTTCGTACCAGGAGAGGCTCCAACGATTGGGAATATACTGCAGAAGCCATTGAAGACTAGGATTCGACCTGATTATGACATACTTGATTCTGCGCCACCCACATCATGTGTGCCGCCCTATACTGCAACTCAGTGCCAATATAAGCATGAGGGACCACTCATTGAAACTCGTAGAACAGTATAGCCGCCTGAAGTGCCGCAGCAATTTTTTCCATTCGTGTCTGTCACCTGTGGAATGTTCTCCCAGAATCGGTTGTCCCTGCACCGACACTAACAGTAGTTAAAAGACGGTTGGATGATGCACTCATCCACCTATACTTAGTCACTTAGCGCTACGTCTGTATCATATATCTGGAGGTCACCATGGATTTATTTGTTGTTAACTGTGGGTGTTGTGAATTTAAGCGGATTGCAGGACTACAGTGGAGCCAACGTTACGTCCTTATTTCACATTTAAAGTATTAACTGTTTTATTATCATTATTATCATTATGGTTATTTCGATATCTCCACCAACTATCTGATGGGACTTGTAAAGCAACGCTTCGTAACCCGTATAAATTCATTGTTCAATTCTCCATTTAGCTGCCACTGAGTATGAGAAGCTTCCGGATGCATTTGCACACGTAGATATCCTGAGTGCTTTCCGCTGTGCTACCCATACTCCTATCCACATTCCGACCAACGAGTATCTAGATGAAAGACTAAGACTGCAGGGTAGACTGATGGGAATTACGGTCGACTGGCATCTGTTCCCTGGAAGACCAACGGTCAGTGTGGTATAGCATCACACGAATGGGCGCCAGGTGAACATTCGCATCGAGTAGAGCTAGAAATTTGGTTCTGGTTCAGTTAAGAATCTATACTGCAATTAGTTAACTGGGTCAAATTCAGCTTACATGAGTCGCATCGTTTTGTTCCAAATAGCCCTTCACCATAAATTTGATTGGCTTGACTGTGCCCTGTAAGACATATAAAAGGATTTCCCTGTTATTGTATTGGTACTGATGAGAAAATACGAAATGCTAGCATCTGCCAATATTCGTCTTCTCATTTCGTTCTTCACGATAGTGACGAAAGTGAGTAGAAAACGAAGTGATGTACAAACAAAAGGAAACGTAACATGAAACAAAGCAGGAGATGCAGTAACGCAAATCCATTAAAAAAAACTGTCATGAAACACCATAGTGCCGATGCGGCATATGCTCCCCATGATTATTCTTGCGGCGGGTTGCACCATGTGTAATACATGTTACTCTTATCATGTAGACCAATTCACCCTCACTGCTGACATGTACCACTGTAAATAGAGCTGAAAGCGGAGCAGTTTGCATTTGCGTTGTCGCTTGCGCATTAGATCCAGTCACTGCTGCAACACATAATGAGGCTATACATTGCTTCATCATGCTGCCCTCCGACGTCAAAATAAAAACCTGAGCAGCGATTAATACCCCAGTGAACAACGACGAGTCAGTTGTGCTATGTCTAAATTTGAGGCGTTATTCTATCCTGGCATAGTCTCAGCGGTTAACATTTTTTGCCCGCCTTTTGTCCTTCCGATTGAGTTTACTGGCTCGTAGTCGAAGTCCGCTGGCTTCTAATGCTTGGACTAATCCATATCTGCGTTGTACGGAACCATTATGCCTTTCGTTCATGAAGAGGACGAAGTAACTTTGCTTTATGCTGTTCCGCCCATGAACTTACGGCAGACCTGAGTGGGGGGCTCTCACACTGCTTCCTGTTCATCGGCTCCGGATCGATTCTGTTCGTCCAACCTACCACCTACTCCATCTGAGGCGTTGGCAAGGTGATCCCAACTCCGGGCCCATATCACTCTACTTGTTCTTCAGGTGATCATTCGGGTGACCGAACTTACCAATCTTGGCGTTGCAATGACTTTCCAAATCCATTGCAATACACAGTCAGCACTTCCTTTATTTAACTTACCTTCATTACTCATTCATGCTACACTACTCACAGCCATATCAACGCAATAGCCCAGGAATAGTTTGACAGTCACATTGATCAGCGATATCAATTGCTAAGGGATGAACTTGAAAATTCCCTTCAGTACTGTCTTGCATATCGACAGTTCGAGCAGGTATCAGTTATTGGCAATCCATTGCACAAGCTGATCAGGAAATCCGTCTGCCTTTCCTGCATTGTGGTTAGTTTTTCATGTTCTTATTTGTTGTCATTACTGTTAGCACTCTTCTACTTTTATTCTTTACTTTATTGTTGGCCACGACTGGGTCCATCTCATAGATTGACGGATTGGATCTTCCAGGCCAATAAATGCACCCATGCAAGATGCATTCCAATTGCCTCACTGACAAGCAAAATAGGCCCTGACTCAAAAAACGATTTATGGTACGGGCTAGACGAACAATGAACAATGCTTTATGCCGGGTAAAAATGCAGTTGCTTGACAAGTCCCGCAGGATGGCGGGAGTAAAACTACCATTATCAAAAGATAGGTGCGTTGTCTGTTTGAGCGTTTATCTAGCAGCTACGCTGCTTAATAATAGTAGTGTAGGTGGGAATTGAATGCGAACGACGAGGCAAAATGGAGACAAGTAAACTTGTTGTACTCCTTGAGAAAATCAAAAACGAAAATACTCACTTCTGTACCGCCTCTTCAGGTTTGTGTAACATGTTAATCCGGTTTGGAGGGATAATTAATCTATCCCAAAGTAGCACAGCTTAGGCAACGAAGTGATGGGGCCAAGGGCAAGATCTAGTCCTTTTTTGAAAATATCCGAGGTCAGGAAGGAAACAGGGAAGTTTTCGAGAGTTCCAGGGTTGGAAAACCCGAATAGAAAAATAATTCCGCTGGCATTCCAGGCGGCTATCCTGTGCACACAATTTCAGAGAGTTACCTCTGAGTTTGGTGTTCTGGCTGAGTTTTAGCAAGTGACGGCATAAGTGATTAGGGTTACCCAATATTCGGTAGACATGATGGCTTGAGTGTCCATAGTATATACACAGAAAACATTCCTAGAGATGAGTTAAATAGTTGACGTCTTACCTGCTTTAAAGCCACACCGGCACATGGCCACATGGTGCATGGAAGTGTGGTTGAAATCTTTCGAGGGAATACCCTGAATGGAACCAGGTCCTTCATACACGGTTCCATGGATGGCCAGTTTACTTCACTTGTATATTTGGATTTATTGACATTTATTATTTTTGACAAGCTCTTAATTTTCCTGAGAGACTTACCCGACCAATTAGCCCCCCCCCCAAAAAAAAAGAATAAACAGAACAACTCTGAACAACTAGAAGAAATATTGTATTCCATTCGATTCCGCTGTTCATAATGATCAAATCATTCAGATGGACTGTACCTCGCACGAACGAGGAATATGCCGTTGCTGTATTTATTTGTTTTAATGTTATTTATATCTATTTATTCATTACAATTAGATTCCATACTAGACTTTGCGGTATGTCGCAGTGGATACTAACCTTTATCCCGATCTAGGAGTATACTCTTATTCCGTCCTCAAAATGGTATCGCTCCTCGCGAACAGTTGTGATTGTACCAGAGTTCTTCACGTGAACACTTAGCTGGAATAGGAGTTGATACGACATAGCACCCGAAATGGGAACCGGAAGAAGCAAATTTTGGACAGGCGGGAGAGGAGAAGGGACATTACAGTGGATGTATGCTGCACGCGGAGCAGATTTGATATTGCCACAACCAATGCAGCATGTGGTTTTGTTTGATCACGCGGATCATGGTTGGTATCAGTACTAAGTGCACTAGGGCGACGGCTGGCAGTATCCCTCAGATTTACAGTAAGCATGCCTCCGAATATCTACATAATCTTTGGGAGTGTGTAGAAATCAGCACCAACATGCTATCTGCGTAAATAAGATGACGAGCAGGCAAAAGTTCCTCAGTGACTGATTCGTCCTAAATTTCAACGACACAATACAAACATTCTATTGATGAAAGAAGGGAAATAAAGCTTCAGTGCCATCTAAACACATTTGTATTGTGTATCCCCCCACTCATTGCCTGGATAAATATCCTTTAGCCCTGTATATGTTGAACACTTCAGTCGTATCAAATAAATACACGTGTGTATTATGTCCGAAGACAAAGCCTTTGTCGACCAAGGGCTTGTGAGTTATATAGTTGCCATACAAAACATCACTTCAATACGAATAGACCTACGGAATGAATCGTCACCGTCTCTAAAGCAACTGGCTTCGGGAGTTGCTCCTGTAGAAGTGTATAGGAAAGATAAAGTTGTAGTGACAACTAGGGGGTTTCGGATTTGCTCTATTCTATCCAGCGAAACACCAAACTCCTCCAATTCGAATACTATCCCTGTGATCGAAATGGCAATGTCATCATCAGTATCATCATTATACACATTAGCTAGAAGTGGAAAACCTCAGCTACTGTGCCGCAATACATAAAAGAAAAAATCAAGCAACAGATGCATACCAGTTGAGTTAGCAGTAGCGGATGGGCATCGTTCCGGAAAGCTATAAGTCAGTCACTATGCAACAAAAACTTTTTTGCAACAGTTTCTTATGCCAAGAAATGAGATCGTGGTTGTAGGGGGATGCTAAGAAGGTTGGGATGGGACAAAGAAACTCACATCACGAATGCCACTAAGGTCCATTCTTAGTCAGGTCAGCAAGTGTTTCCAGGCAAAAGCGTTCATCGGCCTTCGGACCCCAACCAGGGAGCCAAGACGCTCCAACCTAGTCCAGCTCCTAGGTGTGGGTCTGCATTCCTCTGGACCAAGTCATCGCTTGGCTACGTCTCCTCTTCTTCCATCCACCCCACTGGGGTCCCTTGCTAATAACCTTGCGGGTAGGGGTAGTGTGTCTTCCGCCATCGTCGGTATACCTTGTGAAAGGAGTAGGTTGATGTATCAATGATACATTGCGCTTCATTTGGCGCTGAGCTTGGCTTGTCATGTGAGGAAATTGCAGAAATAACGCGTGCATAGCTTTGGCATCTGCCCTGTATGTGGGGAGTTTGAATGGCCGCGGTTCCATTCATGCATATACATTTATACTAACACTTCTACTGCACGAACTGGCACAACCTCATATTGTCAAGCACACGAGCGTGTTCCAGCACCTTGTCTCGTAATATCACTGCAGCCGCTTGCATGAAGTGTGATGCCGAAAACATGGAAAATGTGCGCCGATAAGCCTGCTGATCCTATACCTCACGTGTCTGCTCATTTTGGTTGCATTCCGGATGAGCTGAACCGAAGAAGAATAAAAGTGACTTCTTATTCTCACGTGGCTTGCTCCGCAGTTGTCGCGTACTCCTTCAGTTTATGGATGCTGTGACTGAGACGGAAATTTTTAAAGTTGTGACGGATTGCAAAAAGCACTATCGTCCAAGCACTACGCGTCGTGATAAACCAAACGCCTGTTTAAATGGAAGTCTGGCGGAGCCAAACCTAGTTGTCCCCTAATGGAATTCAAATAACAACGTATGAATTGGACATAGATATTCCAGGCCGGTGATCCACACCAGTCTGGAAGTCACAGGCGGCTCACAAAATGAGACCATTTAAATGATTATGAATGCACATGAAACCTGTCCATTACATCCAGTGACTTGACTGCTAACCTCAAGGCTTCGTCACCAGCATCACGCGACAACGAAACACATCAATTTGCTACAGAAACCGTCTTATTGCTAAATGCCACATCATCGACGAAGGCAGCACGGCATGGCCAAAAAATAGTGGCAGCGCCCGAAGTTCACTCAGGTAAATCAGGTAAATAGGGAAACCAGACAAACGCTGTTCTCTCATTTACCGACGTCCTTGCAGCTTTTTCTGAATAATTTACAGCGGAATCAGCGCATGCACAACTAATACATGCAGCCAAACAAGCAGGCATTTTTGCACGCAGTGACATTCATTGCGGCCGACGTGCAAGCTACATCGATACGTGTTACTAGCAGAAAGCAGCGAAATCCTGAAACCTTGTTGGACGATAACAACAATGTATTTACAGTGCTTTCAACAGCACAGTACGCAGGCAGCGCTTATAGTGAAGCGAAAGCGCCTGTCATGTCAAGGGTGGATTTAAATAGCAACTTTCTAACTTGGTGCCAAACCACATGCTTAGCAGCGTACTATCTACGTTATCGATTGATGGGGGCGATATCTGAATCTCCTGCCATTTTAGTCTCCTTTGAATGGCATCGCTATGAACAATTGTAAACCTTTAAACAGATGCAGCCGGAGGTTCAATGTGTCAGAAATCCAGCAAACCGATCGCGCTAAAAGATGATAGGATATTTTACAGTGCGTAGAAAGTAGAAGTCACGATTAAAATTCACGCACAATACAGTGATTTCACAGGTGCACCGACTCAGCTATGAAACCAAGCACATACAGTCGATGGGGAGAACACATGAAGAGCAAGCAACTCTACGAATGACATGTAAAGTAAAGGAGATGCTCTGACTTCTCCGTCGAAAAACCAACAAACCCTTTTCAGTGATCACTGAGAGGGTGGAGGACATCCAGGCACATTTAGTTCTTTCTTCTCCACCTACACGACCCCTGACACTAAGGCTATAATTACACTAAGACTCCATCTAAAGTTCGATTGCTCTCCACAATATCTACCAAGCAACCCTTTATATTCAACCGTGCTCAATTCTGCAAGCTGATGGCATCCCCCCATCCGCCATGAAAACGGGAGGACCTGATATGTCACTGCTCCTTTTGTATATGTTTGCCGTTTCACTGGGATCCAAGTACTTTTCAGATCAATGGAAAACTTTATTCCTCAGCCCTCGCCACAAGGGCTACGCAAAACAGGAGATTGGCAATTATAGGCCAAACAATAACACTTATGCGTAAGCCACCAGCCTCTTCGATCCGCTGACACTTATTGACCACAGGTCACCGAGTCGAGGTCACTTTGGCGTTCACAATCCTATTACAGCACGCCAATTCTCGCCTCTTCCGTTTCGCAGAGGCGATTGCAATTAACCGGATTAAGCCACTGCTTGGTGTTCAGATAAAATTATCGGTCAGCATTAGACTGCCCTGGGGATAGGGGTGATAACCATGTCTCGCTTATCGTGTGTTGGTCTATTTGTTTGTTTGCATGTATGTTTGGTCGCACACTTAAATGAATAAATATTATCACGAATTATTGTTAAAGGCACTGATGAGACAATACGAAATGCGTGAATTTGCCAGTGTGGGTCTTCTTACTGCGCTTTACAAACTACTGAAGGGAACTAACTGTTTCAAACTGCTAGAATAGCCGGATTACTTGTGAAATTGGCAAAACGGTGAGGAAATTCATCAACGCACGAGAGTTGATACACAGGTCTTAAAATGGTTTCCTTGACTAACAATCGTACACATTCTGGTAGCTGCATTACCTGAACTACATACCGGACTCCAATGACTCAAAGTATGCCATATTAATTCTACGTTTGCACATGCAGCAAATATTCGAGCGGGTGCCTCACAAACGGTTACCGAATCAGATAGATTTCCTTGAACTCCGCAGAGCATTAATGGGTTAGCTATCATCATACATGAACGGTCCTGCAAAATAGTCATCTTAAGCATCTATTGCTTTTCCCCGCGTCCAATTACCAGTGGAAGTAAACAAGGATGTGTGCTCCTTACGTTAATTTCCCTTCTTTGTGTCAAGGACAGCAGTTCGCTTAACGAACATGGCGTGCCGTATTTATTTGTTGTTGATCTAAAATTTGTCCACAAGTACCGAGGAGGTGAGCTTCCGAATGTGCTACTACTCATCCAAGAATACATTTATTCGCTTGAGACTTGGTGCGACAGGTGGATGATGACGTTTTGAGCACAATAGTCAAGTATCATATGTCGCGGTCGCTTGCCACCAGAAGCGTCTGTCACACGTAACGGCGAACGCATCTGTGTACAACGGTCTGCCCGTGACGTTGGAATCAGATATTAATACAACTTTATGTTCTCAGAACAAATTAACTACCAGATAGCAAAGGCCAGACAATCCTTCGCTAACGTCTCTCATAACATGCATAAAAGCACAGCTACAGTTGAACTATTTAAAATCCGTAATCGTCCAATCCTGGAGTATCGTAGCATAATCGGAGGCAATATGAAGAAATCGGAGAGAACACCGATAGAAAGCGTTCAACGGTCAGTTACTAAGCACGTATATGGAAGAATTTCGGATACCGAAGCAACTCTTATATGGTCAGCTGAGTATAGGGAAGCGGTATGTGGGGAAACCAAAGTTACGTTGCCAGGACATGATTAAAGTGAGCCTCACACGTTCTAATCTTGATTGCAGATCATGGGAATCGATGGCGGTTGATGGGAGCGCATGGAGCGATCTGATCACGAAGGCAGTTGCTGAAGTGCAGGAGAAAGCCCTCATGCATGCAGAGAAGAAGCAGCAAGTGCGGAAGCGACAAGCACCGATGAGTTGTTCTCCATCGACATCAAGCACATGGTGCTGTAGCACATGTGGTCGCGAGTGCGTGAGTCAGGCAGGCTTAGTGAGCCATGAGCGAGGTCACTCGGGACCACTACCGAAGCGACGACGTGTTCTGCAGAGAACGTAGGCAGAACCGGCGCAGCGTTGGTAGGTACGCTGCATTCGATTTACTAACCGCGTGGTTCCATGCTAAGTCTATTTATTTCAGGTGGTGGGATTTCAATTTTGCCCAATGCCTTTCTTTCTCAAATAAATGTCCACCTGTTCGCTCTTCTATAAACCTGCACAACTCGCTTAAGCCAATCGTAGTTAATTTCGATAACATTTTCGTGTTTGTGGCATTTCCATAAAATATACTTTCCTACCTCATGAACTTATCTATGAATCGTTTATAAACAACTTATTTCATATGCTCATTAATTTAAGATTTTTGTCACGTTTCCTTATGCATTCCTCGATTTATTTTCTTTGTTAGCTTTCTCTCCATTGATTGGCAGTTGCTTGATATCCCCGGTGTGGCTGCGCTTGATGCGCATGTTGACAAGGTGCCTACCTGTCTATTACCCACTATCTCGTCCATACTGGCACCAGGAGACAGTTGGTCGTTGCTGGAGGGGACGGGGTGCACGGTCCTTGTGCCCATGCTAGGCTCGATGAGCAGTTACATGCAGTCAGTGTGGAGCGGACTACGGTCCAGCCACCACCTTGTGTGCGCTTGATTCCCCAAATACAGCGTGCTTGTATAGGTAGAATTTCGTCACATCTAGGCTCACTCAGACAGCCGCCACAAGCCCGGAAAAGCACTGTACGCGCGTTTCATCCTTTCGGGAATCATCAGCAGTGCGCATTCCATCGGACCCTTGGTAGGGCTCGAAACCGCAACTCGACTGTTGCCAGTCCGTGAGGGGGCTACCCTGTCCTCTGCACAGCAGTAACGTGTAAGTCAGTGGATAGTGAGCGGCGCTATATCACATCTAGTAACTTATTCACGATGGTCGTTGCTGTCCCCCGTAGCTCAGTGGTCTCAACCACGGACTGGCAACAGTCGAGTTGCGGTTTCGAGCCCTACCAAGGGTCCGATGGAATGCGCACTGCTGATGATTCCCGAAAGGATGAAACGCGCGTACAGTGCTTTTCCGGGCTTGTGGCGGCTGTCTGAGTGAGCCTAGATGTGACGAAATTCTACCTATACCATTCAATTCCCCCTACTACTCTTCTGTAAACAGCGTGCTTGTGTTTGTCTGTGAAGGAGTGTGGGCCGGCTCCGTTGAGGAAACGTGGCTCCCATCCACATGCCTCCCGGTCTTATTCCTTCGGGTTTACACTGGATATGGAGGTGTGTGGTTGTAGCTGTGGGTGGTGCAGCGCAAGCCACCCATGATCTCTCTGTAGGCGCAGGCGTCCTGTGGATGATCACAGAGACAAGCAAATCCGAAACCGGTTGCCGCCAACCATATGGAAGAATTCGATCATAAACGTTCGGGAGCGATGTCAGCAACTCCATCTCCATCCGCTTTTGCTACGAAGACTAAAACATAACTGGAGACTGCTGCACAATCTGATTCATGACAATACACATCGCAGTCGTTTCATCCTTCATTTGCAGCACAATTACACACGAGACTTATGTAAGAACGACCTTACCCTGATTATACCATGATTATACCATGCGGTCTTACTTACGTCTCACCATATATGCTTCGCTGTGGAATCGGTTGCTATTCACCATCAGGTCTTGCGAGAATGTGCAATCCTTGTGCAATAAGTTGGGAAGCTACCTCTGCCTGGACACCATTATGTCGTTTTTCGTGGGGAAGGTCATTGGAACATCCATTCAATGAAAGCCCTGATAACGTCTAATGGGTGTAATATCACCAATTCACACAATGTAATTAGTTCTCAATGTCTGCAATATACTCAAACTACAAATTTGTCTCCTACCATCGCATAAGACAAACATATGGGGCAAATGCCTTGCCAGTAATACAGACAAACATAAGTAGATAACTTGATATTGTTCTTTCAAGAACATGACGTCACCTGTGCGTGTACGTTCTGTGCCAAATATTGTCACAGCTTTTCACTTGATGAGAAATATGCTTATTATTTTTATCATTATTATTATTATTAGCAGTAGTAGTAGTAGTAGTACCTTCATGCGGTATATTATTTCGACTAGAGTCAATACTAACCTGGAGACTAACTGTGCCACTGGTACTGTGCCCTTTGGCCCGATCACATGTTGTGCGCTTGATGCGTTACAGACTGCTCGGACAAGCGCTGGAAATTTGGTGCAGAGACACCAGCTACCGGCCGGATCAGAATAAGAACCAATGGTAACTCTTTCCGACAAAAGATCTGTTAAAGAGGTATTGTGGGAGAACGTTCAAACACCTCCTAGGTTGACCAGCTGCAGTCAGGCGTATTGTTGGTGACCTCTAGCACTGACACTGTCATCGCTGACTGCCTTCCGTTAACACCAATGTGCCAACCTACTCGGGAGGATACCTGTCCCCCATAGACGCATACAGCTAACCCTGTGCTTACATCCAGGGAGACCCATTGGCTAATGTCCCATGACCAATAAGTGTGTCACTGATATTCGTGTGAATGACTAATGCACGATCAGCGGCCCCAAATCCTTAGGCTATTGTAGGCTGTAGTTATCGATTGTGATCGACCACCCCTGTGCATTCAAAGACAGCTAACAGCGGTTCTAAGCCTACCGCGGGAGTCCATGCGATTTGCTCTCTATACTCACCGTTTGTTTATGTTCCAATGTTGCATGTTTTGGATTGATGGCAATTCGCAAAATGCCGGCGTCATCTCACAATCCACCTCCTTTGATCATTGATTTACAACAGTCAGACTTGTAAGCCCAATTCGAAAAGCACTATTTTCAAGTTGTTACCTTAACACCATTCTTAGCATTAGCAGCTGAGCAGTACAAATCCACATTGGTAAACACATGCTACCAATACCTGAGTTACAAACAGCTCATCCATTATCTTCTAAAGAACAAGCATTTGGATGCTCTGAAAGAACTCAAGAAAAGTGAAATTTGTTGTCTGGACCAGATAAAGGAGCCCGGATTTTATTGATGAACAATTCAGATTATATTGATAAGATGAATACCATCCTAGGAGACACGCCAAAATTCCGAAAATTGCGAAACGAGAAGGACAATACACTGGCAATTGCGAAGACCATGACAACACTTGCGCCGTTTCAGACAAGAAAACATCAGAGACTGACACTTTTGAATATACCAGACCTAGTGGAACATTAATTCCCTGGCTTTATGCCCCATCTAAGATCCACAAGCAAGATGTATGCTTGGACCGATACAGAGAATGTACGACTGTCCCTATCATTTGACTGCTAAGTTGCTTGTCAAACGCCTCGAGCCCGTCAGGAAAGCCATCGTCAGATACAGTCTCCGGGATAGTTTCGCGTTTTCGACTCAGTGCAACAACGAGCTAGCTGAACGGAAGATGCTCTCGTTAGATGTGGCTTTACTTTTTACCAATTTCTCGTTGGAAGGACCATCGATTATCTCTGCGACTCTATCCAATTGCACAGAATCAACATCGGTATTTCAAATGACCGATTGAGGTAACATATACTGGCGTGCACTGAGAAAATGTTAGTTTCCGTTTAAGGGAACGCCTTACAGACGATTAGACGGAGTATCTATGGGTTCAACATTAGGGCCGTTGCCCACCGGGGTCTTCATGAGTAAGATGGAGTAAGCCCAGCTAAACGGGTGTATCAAAAACCTGGTTTACTACAGCCGATACGTTGATGATATATTTTATGTTATTGCTAGCCAGGAATGCATTGAAGATGTGCTAGCCCACTTGCACGCTGCGCACAACAATAGTATTTAATAAATAACTTAAAAGCAATAACTCATTGTCATTCCTAGATGTCCACATCGCCAGGATATCGGACGGGACACTACGGAAGGGAGTACACAAGAAGACAACTTGCAGCGGCAAGTGCATCTATTTCGCCAGTTCAATTTAAATAAGTCAAAAGCAAAACCTCGTCGGCCATCTAACAGAAAGAGCGAGGAGAATATGCACAGGTGCTACACTTTCAGATGAGTGGAGTTTCATTCGGAGTGTTCTCGAACAAAACAGTTACCCGGACAGATTTATTCGCATGCACAAGGAGCCATTTGCAAGAAAAGTTCAACAAATCACCCCAGAAAAGTGGTTAACCTACATATCACTTCCTTTTAAGGGTGATGTGATAGCGGAATGAACTACTCGAAGGCTCTGTAGTTCAACCGCGAGAACATACTTTGCAGCTTACCTCCGTGTCAGCTTCACTTCTACGCCAGTCGTGAGTCAACAACTCAAGGACAGGATACTGAAGCCGAATATTACCTTCTGCGTGTATCACTTTTCTTGCTCGTGTCGAGCTGGTTATACTGATAAGCCGACCAGGAGACTGTCTGAGAGAGTCCGGAAACTTTGCCTGCCGTGGCTGTACACGGGTGTGAGAAAGACGGTATCGGACGCGGTGGTGCTGCCCTTAGTCGACTCAAGTCACCAAGTCGACTTGAAAGAGGCCTTCCAGCAAATCTACCGAAGATCTGGACGCCACACGCGAACCCTCCGATGTCGCCTATTAGGGGCAGCGGAGGCGATCGCTATTCTGGTCCATAACTCCAACTTATATGCTCCAAAGAACTTTGTGAATTATCTCCCTTTACCATGGCCTCAAGCCACCCCGTGTAACGAGGACGCACTTAACCCTTCCATTAATGTTGCTCTAACCAATGTCGTCACTTATTCCTACTGGCCGGTCAATTCACTTCATAGGTTTATCGACTTGTTTTAGTCGTGAGTTCGACTGTGGTGTGCTGTCCTGATGGGAAGCACTAAAAACAAGCTTGTTCGCCTAGCTGTCTTTCGCCTCTAGTTGAAAACCTTCTACCTGTTAGCAACTTCCGCTGGACTGCCGAAGTATGATCTCACCAGTTGTTTCGGTAGTTCTGCTCTCTGCTACTTGCTCTGTGCTAGAACGTGAGTCAGATTCCGCTTCGACCAGTGTGTCTGTGCCCCGGGATGCGTACGTGGTCCGAATGTCAGCGGACGATTCGGCCGTCCTGTAGTTGCAGCTCGTTTTGACTTCTTGCAGGACCGAGCACATTTGTTGGTTGCCAGCTTTGTTCATGCGGTAGTCGAATGTATACTAGTTGATCTTCTCTGGATATGCTTTCATCTGTTAGCTCCTCTGATGATAGACCTCTCTCGTTCCTCTACTGCACTACGCTGGTTCGGAAACAACAAATGAAGCCTCGTCCTGCGATTTCTGCCATATATCAGTTCCACCGGATACTTCCGGTCGCCTCAGTGGGTGCGGCATGGTAGGCAAGTAGGAAACGATCCAATTTTGTTTGCAAAGTTCCCACTCGCTGCCTTATCAGACCTAGTTTCACCGTTTACACAGTCCTTTCTTCTGGACTGCTCGATGCCGGACGATACGAGGTTGTTTTAATACATCGGATCCCGGTGTTGGCAACAAACTTACAACATTCAGCACTGGTAAAAGGTGAACCATTATCCGCACATAAGGCTTCCGGGATGTCAACCGTAGCAAAGGAAGAGTGCATTTTAGTAATAGTGGCTTCAGACGTCGTTTGGATAAACATATACCTCAAACCATTTTGAATGTGCGTCGATAAGTAGAATAAACCTCGTTCCGTTTGTCTGTCCAAACTAGTCGGTGTGGATCCGTCTCCATGGCTTGTCGGGACACCGCCCGGTGTGTACTGGACAGAAGGTTTTCCTACACTGATGCACTTGACAAATACCTCAATTCTTCAATAAATTCTTTATGTCTGAATCGATCATGGATCACCAGCAATATCCCCTTGCCAATGCTTTCATCCTCGCCATACGTGGATATTCATCGTGGAGCTTCTTAAGAATCTGTGACCGTGCCTTACTGGGAGGGACCAACCGAGAGCCCCAGAAAAAGTGGTCGTCTAATAGACACAACTCGTTTCTACGCATTATGAACGGCTGCAAGTCCGCTGTTCCTTCGGATGGCCAACCAACGGTCAATAGGCGTTCTACCATTGACAGCACTGGGTCCCGGTTCGTCCATTGGCGAGTTGTTGCGCTTCGTATTGGTGCTGTATCTCGATGTTGCACTAAAATGGGCAAATACAAATAGAGGAACGTGTTTCTGTACAGCTTCCGTTACCGGTAGACTGCTTAATGCATCAGCTGTGCAGTTGTTGACGCCTGTAGTGTAAACCACCTTTTAACTGTAGGCTCTCAAGATGACAGCCCATCACTGCATGCTTAGTGACATCATTTGTTGGATGTCCTTGGTTGCACTCAGTAAACATGATAAGTGTTTATGGGTAGTGTGTACCAACAAAAAATTTCCCTAGTGCTACTGGTGGAACATTTTTACCCCAAATATTACAGAAAGCGTTTCTGTGTCCAATTGTCAATAATTCACTGTTTGTAATACACGCGACGCGAACGCTATGGGATGTATGATGGATCCATCATTTTCAAGGTTGCCCAGAACTGCTCGGACCCCCCAAGAGGATGCGTCACACGGAAGACTGAGTTGTGTATTGGGATCAAAATGAACTAACGTTGGTGGAGAAGCAAGTGTTTGTTTAGCTTTCATGAAGGCGCCCATGTGACGAGAATTCATGCACCATGGCACATTCTTCTGTAGCAATTCATTTACTGGAGATAATACGGTAGATACACTGAGTAAAATACGGCGATAGCGAGACAACATTCCCAAAAACGAACGAAGTTCATCACTGTTTTTTGTCTCTGGACTTTCGATAATTGGCTTCACCTTGTCATTTAAAACATGGTCGCCATGTGTACCCAACTATTAACCAAGGTAACAAAGGAAAGAGGGAAGGAATTCAAGTTTGGGTTTCTTTAACTTAAATCCACTTCGTTCTAATCACTCGAACACAAAAGTAGGTGTCTAAAGATGTTCCGCATCAGCTCGTCCCGAGCTTATTATTATTATTAGTAGTAGTAGTAGTAGTAGTAGTAGTAGTAGTATATCACCCAGTTAAGCACAAGCGAAAGCTTTATCCTTCACCAGATTGTCGATAATCCTCTGCAAGATGCCGGGGGCAGCATTAATGCCAAGAGGTAAACGTGTATATTGGAAAAGTCCTGTGTGTGGTTATAGAAGTATGCTTCCTGGAAGGCTCGTCGAGCTCAGTCTGCGAATGTGCATGGCTGAGATCAAGCTTGTTAAACTCTTCATCACCAGTCAGAGTTGCGTAAAAATCTTCACTGCGTGGCAACGGATACCTGATTAACCTAGAGGATTGGTTAACAGTCATTTTGTAGTCACCACAAATACGTATGTAGTTGTCTGGCATGGTTACAGGTACTACTGGTGTGCTTCAGCCATAAAATTGTACAGTGGTAATAATACCACGGGTATGTATGTCGATTAATTCTTCTTCCACTTTGAGCCTCATTGCGTATGACACTGTGCACACCTTGATGAATTTGAGCCGAGTGATTTTCGTTAACGTTATCGAATCCTGAAAATCTGTCAATTTGCCTAGACCTTCGGCAAACACAGCGGAATATTGTTTTAATAATGCTTTAAGTCCTGGAACCTCAACAACTGTTTTTACTACTTCCAGTGTATCTTGAAATGTGTGCATCCAGTCCCTTCTAAGAAGATTTGGACAATATCGGGAGACCACGTGTACAGGAAGTGTGTGTGTCCTGTCGCTGTAATGGACCTTTACCGACCACATATCAAGGACACTTATCGGTCCAACATTGTACGTGAGGAGAACAGAATTACAAAATGATAAGGGCGGTAGCCTTTTCACAGAGTTTTCCTTAATTACCGTCACTGCCGCCCCCCGTTTCGATTCTTATCTGCACCATTTGTCCCTGAATATAAAGCGCTAGGATGTACGGTGAGGGCTGCATGTTAGGAAATGCATTCGACCAAATGAAATGCAATTCGGACTCGCGCCACTCCGACTCGTCCACTGTTTTAATTGGCTTTGTTTCCCGATAAGTCTCGTCCAAACGACATATGACCGATCTGCATACTCGCGCCGTGACCAGTCTTGCCACAACTTCTACATACTGTCTTTTGATTTCAACAGCCTGATGGACAAATAGGTCGCTCACCATAACGATTGCATACGAAGGAATTGAGGTTATTAGGTATCTTCTTAGGTTTTTGGGTGCTATGAACCAGTTGCAAATCCTCTGCTGGGTCTTTTAGACTGAACGTTGTTAGTTGCTGCATAGTTAGACATCAGCAGTACGACGGTATGCTTTATCAACCTTTCGCTGCCGCGCAACCACCACCAGTAGCACGTGGGCTAAGGATAATGCGAGGGTCGCCCTGTCCATACGCAGGCACGAACCCGCGCCGTCAGATTACAAGGCAAGCTTGTTACCTTTAGGATAGTGGCCGGCCAGTTACTGGGTAAGGTTTTCCCTCTGCTGGGCAAGCAGGCACGTTCGACCCTACTGTACGCTTGTGAAATCTAGCCCCTTAGAGCAACAGACATAGAAAGGTTATTTACGTTCGATCACCCATGCCTTCACAATTTAGCTCACATCTGGTGGGAACACCGTGTGAGCAGCGAGCGTGTTCGACGTCTTGTTTACGGCGCAGGAAAAGGAAATGAACAGCTCAGTACCGTTATTTCACGCACCAGGCTCCGATAGCTCGGTCACGTGTTAAGCTTGCCAGTCCACCGACTCCGGCGACGTGCGTTGTTTGCGCGCCGGGGGTGTGGATGGAAGAAGAGGAGGGGGTGGCCAAGCGATGACTTGGTCTAGAGGAATAAAGGCCCTCACTTGGAAGCTGGCCTCGATTCGAGGGTCCCGGCTCCCTCGTTGGCGTCCGAAAGATGAACACGTTTGGCTGGATACACTTGCTGAAATGGCTAGGAGCCGACCTTAGTAGCACTCGTACTGTGAGTTGCTTTGTCCCACCCCAACCTTCTTAGCATCCCCTAAAACCACGATCTCATTTCTTGGCATAATAAAAGGTTACAAAAAATGTTTTTTGTTACATAGTGGCTGGCTTATAGCTTTCCGGAACGTTGCCCATCCGCTACTGGTAGCTCAACTGGTACGCATTTGAAACTTGGTTTCTTTCTTTTATGTATTGCGGCACAGTAGCTGAGGTGTTTCTCATCCCTAGCTAACGTGTATAGTGATAATGATGGTGGGCTAGCAGACAGACTTTCCCCCACATCAGCAGAAAATCATATTGTGAAAGGATTTTCTCCAGGGTGTTCTGGTTTGAAATCCCAGATATCAGGCACTGGAGCAACATGGTCTTTCCGAACCTTGTTTAATAAATTTCACTGTATTTACAGTTTAGTACCGCCTGGAGTATACGAGCGTTGAATTCGTTTACACTGTCTGAGAGAGTTTGGAGAAGAACTATCTAGCCGCAAACACATTCTGGTGAACCACCCAAAAAGCGTTGTATGCATGCAGGGCACTGGTTATAGTAAAGCATACTTCGTCAATACGAAGGGCGT
Source organism: Dicrocoelium dendriticum (assembly GCA_944474145.2). NCBI lineage: Eukaryota > Metazoa > Platyhelminthes > Trematoda > Plagiorchiida > Dicrocoeliidae > Dicrocoelium > Dicrocoelium dendriticum. The sequence goes on from OX104062.1 coordinate 43,845,826, forward strand.
CAAAATATCTCTGACCTACAGCCCCGAAAGGGACACTGCCGAATTCAAGATGGGAAGCAAATCCAGATAATCAGGACAAGTTTTTTGCGATCGCTTCTAATTGTCCAAAGACGGTTTGTCGGTAGAACAGGACCAAAAGATTTGTGAGGTATTCGGCGCAGGTATGTTCATCCCACCTCCGTCACCAAATGTCAAGACTAGACGTTAGCCGTACTAAGTTGGCGCGTAGTCAGACAGCAGGAAGGAGAATGTTCAGTTCAGTTCAGTTCAGTTCAGATGGGGACTGGAACGATAGGAGAATCCCGTGAGTGTTCCATCTTGAGTGGATCGTTGAGCCAGGAATTGATGAAGTGCTCAGTTATTGATGGATCTAAAACGGAAACACCCGTATCGCACCCTGGCCAACCAGTTAATGCCCACGTTTCCTGCCCTAGCAGTCCCTGCTTTGGCAGTCAGGTGAAGTAAGCAAAGGATAGGAAGAGAAATCGAAGGTACAGAATAGGGAAGTGCACTTAAATAAGAAAATAATACCAATACGTGAAGAAAAGTAGAGAAAAGAAAATCGAAGTACGAAGATGCGAGTTACTCAGGAAAATGGAAAGGTTTCGTGTTGCCACCCAAGAGCGTCAAGTTGCCGCTCAAACCCCTTAACCGTAGATTCCCTGATAACACTTTCCGGAAGCATGTTCCAGCGGTCGATAACTCGGCGTGACAGCCGGATTTCCGCCCTAATCCGATCGGACCGCGGTTTGTCCAGCTTCAACGAATGACCGCGTAGAACAGACAATCTAGCGGGACTGAATAGCCAAGATAAATCTGGACCAACCTTCCCAGTCAAGATACGGTAGGTTAGGATTAGGTCTCCTCTAAGCCTTCGGTAGTGCATTGAATGCATTCCCAAACTAAGTAGACGCTCGGGGTACGTCCGTCCCCGTAATCCCTCGACTAACCTAGTACCCACTCGTAAAACCCTCTCCAGCTCCATTTTGTCCCGGACGAGGCAGGGCGGACAAGCCTGGACGCAGTATTCCAGATGAGGGCGAACGAAAGCCGAGAACAGCCTCGTAAAGATGCCGCCCGTCAAGACTCCGAAAGAACGTCGGATTAACCACAACATGCGGAAACCTCTGCTTGCGGCCTTCTTCCAGTTGTCGCCGGAGTGTAAAGCCGAAGAGTGTACGACGCCTAGGTCAAGCTGGCTAGATACACAGGGGAGTTCGACCCCACCGACCAAGTACTTCGCAGGAGGACAACCTCCTCCAATTCGAAGAACGGAGCACTTTGCCTGATTTATGGGCAGTAACCATAAAGTAGACCAGTCCCAAAGCTTATCCAATGCTCGCTGAATAGCTTCGGAACCCCCAGGAACATCAACAATGTTCCACAGCTTCAGGTCATCAGCAAATAGCAGCGATGGTACCTCAAGCTCCGTGGGTAGGTCATTCACATAGATAGAGAACAACAGCGGTCCAAGGACCGAGCCCTGCGGCACGCCGCTGAGGACAGATTGCCTAAATGATAGACCCCGGCCTACCCGTACACATTGTTCTCTACCCTCCAAGAAGGCAGTCACCCAATGAAGGGCGCGGCCAGATACCCCGTAGGAGGACAACTTTTGCGCGAGCCTCAAATGGGGTACCTTGTCAAATGCCTTCGAAAAGTCGACGAAAAGCACGTCCAGTGTGTGGCCGTTATCCACTGCATCCGCCCAATTTTCGCGAGCTACCAACAGATTGGTCAGACACGAAAATCCCTTCCGGAATCCGTGTTGTACATTGCTAAGTAGATTAAATCTACTTAGATGACTCTCCAATGAATCTCTCACCAGTTTCTCGAGGAGTTTGACTACTACACTCGTCAGACTAACTGGCCTGTAATTTGCAGGCAGACCCCTGTCCCCATGTTTAAAGATGGGACAGATGACAGCTTCCTTCCACTCGGAAGGCAATGCACAGCTCTCAAGCGATTTCTGAAACACAATAGCGAGCGGTCCACTTAGTTCCGCAGCCAACTCATGCAACAGTTTCGGGTGAATTAAATCAGGCCCAGAGGCCTTAGAAGGGTTCAGCCCTTGTAACAGCCTACGAACTGCAGTCTCCGCTACAATAAATTCAGATAGTTCTGAACCCTCTGGGGTCCTGCAAACCAGCTCAACGCCTGTCAAAGAGGTTTCCCTTACAAACGCTGCCGCATATTGCCCACTGAGTACGCAGGCCTTGTCATAATCCGTATGCGCATGAGTACCGTCATCACGCATCAACACTGGAATTGACATGTTCGAAGCGCAGCGCCTTTTGACATAAGCGAAGAATCTTTTTGGATTCTCTGAAGCATCGTCCGCTAACCCTTTTTCAAAATTGAGCCGAGCATCCCTTAGGTGTTGCTTACACCTATTTCTAGCTTTACGGTACCTGTCATAAGTATCGGTGGACGGAGCGTCTCGGTAAGTCCGCCAACATCTAGACCTCTTTGTGAGCAGATGCCTGCCAGTGGGATCTATCCAGGGCGGCTGTGCTCGGGCCTCCTTTCTCCTTGTGATTGGTATGAAGGGAGCAGAGACCTCGGTGAGGTAGGACTTAAATTTATCCCAGGCAACCTGGACAGTATCGTCGTCTGAGATCTCACAATGGAAACCAGAAGCCTTGGCTCTCATTGATTGATAGTCTGCTTGCCATATGTTCGGGCGAGACTCAACCGTACTCTGGTAGCGTCTAGACAGAGTACAATTGAAGAGCAAACAAACATGATCACTGGAACCCAGTGGAGGTCCGTAAGTAATGTCATCAACAAAATCGAGTGACTTAGCGAATACAAGGTCCAAAATAGACGGCACTTGGGCGTCCATGTACCTAGTGGGGAGGTCAATGAACTGGTGCAAAGATACTTGGAGCGTAAGTTCAAGCAGATCAGCGCCAAATGTGCCTGACGCTGAGTCGCAAGAAAGATCTACCCAGCAAATCTCTGGGAGGTTGAAGTCGCCCATCACCAAACACTTATTTGAGGACTGGGAGCGGATGAATTCAAGTACCTCTTTGGATACGCTCCCAGGGCTTCTATACACAATTACAACTGTAACCTGAGCCGAGGAGGTGCTAATAACAGCCGATAGAGCTTCAACAGTTTTGTCTGCCGACTGAAATAAGCAAGTCTTCAAAACGTCAAGTTTACAGCTCACATAAAGAGCGACGCCCCCTCCCTGTCGGCCAGCAGAGCGATCGCATCTAAATAGTGCGTAGCCAGGTAGATGTACTTCACCATCCGTGATGTCCTGAGACAGCCACGTTTCAGTGAATGCGAGTATATCGGGATGAGACCCATCTACAAGCAGACCTAACTCGTACACCTTATTCCTTAGGCTGCGCACATTACTTAGCACTATCTGAAGTTTTTCGTTAGATCCAGACCTGGGTCGTGCGCTACCAGTACTGGCACTGGTAGGGCGGAAAAGGACCGCCGGCTGACCACCCGAAAACCCACTAACCGGAGACCTTGTTCACCGGCCGCTCGCCTGCTTTTGAGGTCCTTGATGGCCTCCCTTAGCTTCAGCCTATCGGCTAGCGGAAGGTCCGGCTGAACGCTAATATTTGTACCTTTCAGCTTAAACGCAAACCGCATGAGAGCATTGCGTTCCTCCGGGGTAGAGAGTACTACACGAAGTAGCCGCGGTCGCGGGTTTGGTACGTTAACTGGGACGTTCCCCAGTCTAATCAGCTTCCTGACAGTAACGCCTGGAAAACCAGGCGGAAGAAGCTTCGTTACGCACATTTTAAACCATTGAAGGTCGTCCAATATGCGATCAGCGGGAAGGACAGCAGTAGATTCAGCCGCGTTACGGAATATAACGCTACTATCCGTGAAAGAATCGCCACGACGGGGTGTATTAACCCCACGGGTCTTTGATTCGGCACTCGGAGCAGGTGGCTTCACTACTGGTGATGGGACTGTCTTTAGCCCCTCCGATGATGTAGCAACGGCAGCGTATGTTTTTCGCTCCGTTGTCGATGTCTTACTTTTGTTAGGGTCATCGATTTCACCGGAAGGCTTTATAGCAGATTTTATCTGCTTTTTCTTCTTGATAACAGGAGTAGGGTCCCGTGAGGCTTTTCCGCTTTGAGCAGAATCAAGCACACCTTCAGAATATGTCTTCTCGGTTAGAACCGAGATTTCCGGCAACTTCGGCTGATAAGTAGTGCGTGTTGTGATCTTCGCCTTCGCACAACCTTCAGACGGTTTGCCAAGTAACGACACTTGGCTTGTTTCCGGTGCCGAGACAACTTCTTGTTTAGCAGAGAGCTTACGAGGTTTCCTGGCTCTTCTTCGCTTAACTCGAAGTGACCCTTGAACCAGCAATTCGGCGTCGATCAGCGTAGGTGTAGATACGACGTCCGAAGCTGCTTCATTTTGGTGGTCGGTAGCCATCTGGACCGGTGACATAATGATAGGTGCCACAAGCTGATCATCGGTGTAAGCGATCAAATCTGCTTTGTTGGAGACCGGAAGCGTCGTCATAAGCAGATCAATCTTATAGCGAAGATCAGAGAGCATCGAGAACGAACGCTCTACATTTCGCAGCCGGGTATCAAGAGATTCGTCTCTCGTACGAAAGGCTGAGCGGCCTTGCCGGCGGCTGCAGCAATTGGCACAACTGAACAGCAACATTTCGCTAGAGGCCAGCGCTGCGTACTGCTCGGTATTTAGCTCCGTACAAAGCTGATGGTACCATCGGTTGCAGACATCGCATTGCATACCGCCTGAATCGTCAGTTACTGGTACATTGCAGCTTGGTCCGCCACATAGTGCGATAACCTCAGAATCCGAGCCATCAGGAACAACAGCCTCGGTGCATTGCGAGACCGACATAGTGGAAAACAGAGTGATTATAACACGTATGCAATAGATAAATGACCACAATAAAAAGGCAAAAAACTGGGTGCAAAACGGGGTTAAAACTGGGAAAAACTGGAAAAATTACCAGTAAGCGCCAAAGACGCTTTGACCAGAACCACTTTAATCGATCCAAGATATCTTGGATCAGAGGAAATTTGACAATAGTCAAATTTCGTTTCAAGTGTTTATTCAAACACTGTTTTCCACGTTAATTCAACTAAAAATCTCGATCAGTATGGCACGCCAAAAAGTCAAGTTACCGCGTAGCACTCACAGTACACTAGAAGTATAGTATATGCAAGAAATAAAGCGAAGCGGTTTGCAGCATAAGAAATTCTTCCTCTTTCTGCCTCCGCTAACTGTTGCTTGCGGAGGATTGCTCGTCTTTTGGTGTCAAGCTCGAGTTAATATCAATGACGTCCAACGTCGAATCTTGGGGAATGCGAGTATCTCCTTCAACAAACTGGCTTTGTTGCGTCAGTTGAAATGGCTCGGTCACCTCCTACGCGTTGCACCTGAGAGTCTACCGCTTCGCGCTCTATTCGCTCATCAAGGACCTAGCTGGATGCGACCTCGTAGTGGTCAGCCTTCCACTTTGCGGCAGCACATGAAATCGCTGACGTCGTGTCTAGCCGCTGTTGCATCCGTACGTCTTCCAGGATGGTGACCCAAAGATGAGGAGCGCCAATTGCTTAACACGCTTGAAGACATGGCCCGCAACCGGAATCAGTGGAAGACTTGTGTACAGTATTGTATTGATTCACATTTTTAATACTTCCAACATTCAAAATGACAAAAAAGAGAAAAATCGGCGTGTGAAAAACAAATTAAAAAGGTTTTACTGAAGAGTAGTAGGGAGAGTTGAATGGTATAGGTAGAAATTCGTCACATCTAGACTCAGTCAGACAGCCGCCACACGCCCGGAAAAGCACTGTACGCGCGTTTCCTCCTTTCGGGAATCACCAGCAGTGCGCATTCCATCGGACCCTTGGTAGGGCTCGAACCCGCAACTCGACTGTTGCCAATCCGTGGTTGAGACCACTGAGCTACGGGGGACGGTAACGACCACCGTGAATAAGTTACTAGATGTTGCCGCAATACAAAAATGTAGGACACTAAGCAACGTTAACCTAAAGCGATAAAAAGTAACGCTTGGCACCGTAGTAATGAAACTTGGTGGCATACTGATCAATGCATCAGCCTTTAACCACTAGGCCGCGAGTTCTTTTCCAGCTCAGGCTATATCTATCTGATGAGTCCAAACGAAGATGGAATTTGTGATCTCTCAATCTGTGTTCAGTGGTGAACAGATGCATTTATTAGGTTTCAACCAAGCTGGGACTAACATCGATCGAGGAACCGACCAACACTGCAACGTGTGCTTACATGGGGTCACCGCTGACAGCAGGCGCGTCACACTGACTCACGCTTATCATTGACGCAGAAAGCTGCACTAACTGATCCTCGGGAAAACGCGTTACCTTAAAACTGCACCCCCTCGGCGAACATGTCTCCTGTTAAGAGCAAGTGTGAGCTGTGTGTTAAATTGGCGAAGAGTGGGCTGGTTTGCAGCAGTTGATTGAAAATCCATCACAAAATATGCCTTGGGACGGAGACGATAAAAAGGAGACGGTACAACAACACGACAGAGACGTTTTGGTTCTGCCCAGTATGCAGTCCTATCCTAGTTGTTAGCTGTCTAACTGTGCTACTGAAGAAGTGTGAAAGACTAACGAGCAGTCGAGCAACTGGTGTGCGCCAAGGTTACACCTATGAGAGGAAACGAACCTGCACATGCATGTGAAAATAACACCCTGAATGCCCCATCCAGTTCGAAGAAGAGAGCCAGCCGTCCCAACATTACCACAACAACTCAGTCTCAATTAGCCCCCACTCCCTTCTCTTTCTGCCATAAGTAAAACATTGCAGCGTGCCTGCTTCAAGTTCTGTACTGTATGTTATACCTAGGATTTTGTTCACTATACAGGAGACCCTAAGCTGCAGTCAACCAGCCATAGTGAGGAACCAGGTAAGATACACATGGGTTGTCGTCAAGCAAACACCGGAAATAACACCGGTAACCTTGATGGCCGGATTAGAAAAAACTAAAATGTCGCAGCACGGATGGTCCTCATCAGTGCCGTTCACAAATGCACCAAAAGCATTGGAAACTAAGGCTCCAAAACCAGTAGCCACAAGGCGCAACCATGGTGCCTTAAACCTTGTGTGCACTAATGTCCCCGAATCCAAATCCAATACAATTAAGGGTAGGCTGACAGACGATCGAAATCAATGGCGTTCCATCTGTACGGCAATCGGTGTCCATGCTGATCCCACGACATTAAAACTCATCTCGCGTCAACCAAACGCATTGCACTACGGTGAACGTCGGTTACTTCGGGTAACACTAAACTCGGCGGATCAGACGGCCCGTTCTGTTGTCTGCGAATCGACTCCGCAACGTCTCAATTGGAGTGCTCATACTACCTGAAATCCCGTGGAAAGAACGTGCAGCGGATCCCACTAACACAGAGAGGAACAGAAAAAGTAAAGATAAGAAAACTGTGATTGCTCACGGTGTTCCTTAGCTTACTGGTTTCTCTTGTGACGATGAGCAGGTACACGACCGGGAGCAATGGCACTACATTCGTGAGGCTCTTTCTCTTGAAAATCTCGTGGTCACCTCGTTGACAACAATCCTCGTATCACCGAATTATAAGGGGTGTGGCCCCAGGCTGTTGAAACTGGTATTGCCATCAAAGCTAACGGCACAAACTCCTCTAAAGAACGACTAATTTCCGTAGCAGGTTGCCAACTGCAACTCGTCTGAAAGCAGCAGGAACACCTCCAACTTCTACTGACAAGTCAGTGGAGGCGCAACTTTCAATGAAAACACCAACTGTAGGACCGGACTCGGTGACGGTTTCCACAGTAGCCATGACATCCGGAAAGACACGGCAGAGCACGGACGAACACCGGGATCCGGAGCATCCGACACTTGAATATATACCAAATTCCTTTCGAGAGTCTGCAACCCATCCAAAAACGATTAGCCGCCGACCTTACATTGGTCGGCGTAAACTCACTTGCTTCATCCATTCCACTCACTTTTGGTCTCCGAGAAGCTCCCATGCATGCACACAAATGCTTAAGATGTACTAAGAGAATTAGCTGAATTAAGACTTCGACACACGTCAACAGCTTGGGACCTCATCGCTAACACGGAAACAAAGTTGTGCTGTGAGATAACGGATGCCGAAATTGCGCAGACGGGTATGTCCGTTGCCCGGAATGATCAGGCCGGCAAAGGTGGTGGAATAGCCTTCTGCTTTCGCAACAACCTGCAGTGCGAACCCATACACGATTCGGTAACCGATGTACCTGACTCCATTTGGTTCAGCTTTCGGCTGAGAAAGAACGATCTTGGCCTAGTGGTTGTGGTTTACCGCCCACCATCGTCTACATCTGAGATGGACTGCAACTTGGTAGTTGTATGGAGGCAGATGATAAACAGGAAGTACAGTCACGTTCTAGTCGCCAGCGACTTCAACTTACTTGTCATAGAATCCCAGGCCACACCAGGAGAGCAATTCAAAGCAGACCTGCAAGATCTGGTTTCAGACTTCCCGCTTTATGACCACCTCACCACGCCCACCGCATTCAGGGAAATTAACAGGCCATCCAGATTGGAGTGAATATTCACTGATGAAGAATTAATGCGCGACAGAGTGATAATTGATACTCCGCTAGGCCGGTTATTATACGACTTTGCATTTCATGTACACTTGCTATGCTGAATATCCCGAGGACCGAACTGAAACATCGCGAACCCTAACCAGTTACGACATCTTAACCCGACTAGTTGAAGCGGCCGACTGGAGTTTCCTAATCTAGGATGCACCCGATATTGCCTGCAAACGTTTCGTCAGTAAATTTAATACCCTGGTTAGTGGAGCATCGGAAACCAAGACTATCAGTTTGAGAAACATGACGTCATTTATACGGAGCAGGACACAAACTCATGGTGATGAGCAATGTGGTGTGGTATACCCCCAAAGCCGATCCGAGTCCGAGTATTTAGAAGGCATATGTTTTCCACCATAACCACTGCACCCAGTTAGTGCACGAGGATAAAGTAGCTTATCAACATGCTTTAGCCAAACGATTAACTTCAAATTCTAAGCTTCCGTACAAGCATGTGAACAGCCTCTTCAAGGTGAAAGGGGGATTTTTTCCACTTCAAACAGCGGTTGGCCTAAATCGAACTGCTCAAGAAGCGTCGAAGGTTCTGCAACAACAATATGCACCAACATTTCACCAAACCCCGTGGTCTCCTGAAGGTTTGGAATCTATGGTGCCCACACCCGGACTCACTCATATAAATTATACGGCAGACATTGTGATGCGAAAGCTGTTATCCATGCGTCCGTACGCCTGTCTAGGAAATGATGACATCCGCCCCAAGTCACCTGCTGTGGCAGCTACTATTTTGGCTGAATCTTTGGCGCGGTTGTTCCAGCACTGCCTTGACCAGCGGCAGGTTCATGTAATGTGGAAACACGGGATAATAACTCCCATTTACAAATGGGATAGCCCTTCCGACCCAGCTAATTATCGACCAGTAACGCTACTACCAGCTCTTGAAAAAGTTATGGAGGCCATCATTTCCGACGCACTTACCTCTTATCTAAACAGCTTTGGTTACATTGCTCAGCAGCAACACGGCTTCTGCCAGAATCGGTCGTGCACAACCAATCTATCGCTAGCAGGAGACAGCTGGGCCGAAACTGTGGACGCGAGCGCAGGAGTTGATGGAGCTTACCTTGATTTCTCTACGGTCTTCGAACGATTGGACCATCGTATCCTTCTCGCCAAACTTCAACGATGTGGTATTGAGGGCCCTCTCCTCGGGTGGATCTGTAATTTTCTCTCGCACAGGCTTTTGGAGATGAATCCAGGTCTGACCCAATTTACGTCGAATGCGGAGTGCCACAGAGTTCGGTACTGGTGCCCCGTCTATTCTTGGTCTTCATAAACGATCTAGTGCGTCAAATTTCGTCAAACTGTTAACTCCACGCTGATGACAACAAAATTCGGCGTGTGCTCAGAGCTGCAGAACACCGGATCCAATTTCCATTCGACCTTGACACGATTTATGCATGGTCGGTCCAAAATCGCCTTTCCTTCATTGTGGCCAAATGTCGAGTGCTCCATTTAAGAAACCGAATGGTTCACGCACAGAAGCCTGGGGGACTAGGATCTGCAACACTGTTCTCTCGAAAATGATCTCGGTGCGTTGGTCCAGGAATATCTCGGCTGCTCAAACAAGTCCAAAAAGTCATCAAAGAAGGGGTGCCAAATCGTGGGACTTTTACGGAAAGCTTTCGGGCAATTCGAATCGTTGATTTTCCGCCAAATACTTCCCGCTTATATTAGCCCGCATGTTGAATATGCGATTCAAGCATGGCCGCCATGGCTAAAGCGGGATCTTACGGCCTTAGACCTTCCACAACGTCGGGCGACCAAAAATGTCAAGGGTCTGCGACGCTTGTCAGACTAACAGCGCCTCGGAGTGCTTAGCATTTTCAGTGGATCTTATCGCCGTTTACGTGGTGACCTAATCGCGGTTTACCAAATATTAAACATCACTAATCACCCCCTGCCATTACCTATTGAAGCTGAGTCACAACAGCCAATTGCGAGGTGGTCATCTCAAATTGGCAGCACAATACTGTCGGTTGGAGTGTCGAAGAAACTTCTTCTCGCTGCGTGTTTGCCACAATTAAATACCCTGTCGGAAGCTGTTTTTTCAACCGCCATGTTAGCCGTGTTCAAGGCAATTGTCGACAGTACACTGGCTATACTACACCATATCACGTAATCCAAGCGACCCATGCAAACAGCAGAAAAACGGAAACAAACCCACCCACCATTTTCCCGGAAACCACGGACGAGAACTTTGGATAGTACATAAAACGGGTTGGAACGTTGTAATCGACAAGTTCGCAATTTGCCGTTGTTCACTATTTCATACTGCCATTTTTTTCCTTTATTTTGCTCACCCCTAACCGATCACCCAGTGGGACATGTCAGGTACCGGCTTTATTTTATTCGCAATATACCATTGAACATTGTTGACCATTGGAACCGGTCATGTAATATCAGTATTGAGAGGAATAACATCGAAACATCTCCATTTCAGATCCGGTGCTTTGATCAAAATTACCGAAGTCTACTTCAAACTGAACCGCGGGTCTGAATAGAGATTGTGTGTCGCACATAATGAGTACTCTAAATCCAACTTTGGGATGCTGACACTTCGTCCACAACTTGCTTTGACTACGATGCGTCCCATATGACAAAAACTGTCTGCAATTTCTGTACTGTCGTATGATCCTAGGGAAGTGTTTTATATGGCAGTCCATCCATTCGGTGCAATTTCATCTCTCCTACGCTTCGTCTGCACTCAGGCGAACCGTTGAGTAATACCAAGATGAGTGCCCCGTATCAATACCTTCGATGTTGAAATTTCTATGCATATGATTTTCTGTTTAGCTGCAGTAGTTAAGGTGTAGCTAGAAGTCATACCGCGCAATTTCTGGAAATTACGTCTAAAAGAGGATTTGGATTAAGCAAGTAGAAGTGCCTTGTCATGACTTGTCATGCAAAAGTTACAACTGAATGCACTTTCAGCTGAGTTCATCCTGTTGCCTTTGCAATCCGCCTTGGGATTAAAGTAGAACCTGTTAGATGCTTGTATATCACTCGGCCTAACAACTTTCGAGGAAGATTGTACCCGGAAATCACATTTTTTCTTCCGTTGCATCAATTTATAACGCTTTGGGCCTGGTTGTTGCGATGCTAATCGGAGTGTGACAACTACAGAAATATGTTTGGAAAAGAATGGTTGAGACGCATGTGTCGACGAACCGGATTCAGGCAATCTCTATCGCCTTTTGAATTGCGGTTACAGCTCCGATGTAAATCCTACCGGAGTCATTTGTTAATAGCGAACTACATTTGCACTGTTTCGCAGATGCTTCAGCGGATGGGTATGGAGCCATTATGTAAGTGAGTATCGTCGGTGGCGATAATTGGATCAAAGCTTCTAACCATACGGAATAATCTCAAGTATATCCAATAGACAATGGAACAATGGATTATGTGTTAAAAAGCATATACTTAACAAATCTCGTGGATTGGTCAGGGAGTTAAATACAAATTCAATGAAACAAACGCAAATACGATAGATTGCGTATCAGTGAAGTTGCAGGAGAGCGGTACGCTACAACAATGAACAATGGTTTACGATTGGCAACAAACGATTACTTGATTAGTTCCGTAGGATTACCGGAGAGAGGAAATAAAATAAAGCTTTAAAACGACAGGAAAAGGGGAAATTCTAGTTTAAGATGGCTCGCTTAGTTATTCCCATGTACACATTTGCTAGTCTCTTCACCGCTACGTAGCGGACAGGGCTAGTGAGCACAAAGTGTGTGATTTACGTTGTTTCCTCTGCGAATTGAAACGGACTATATCACGTAATCTAAATGTGATGGGGTGTCGTCAAATTGGCCACGGAAATGCGGTAATGTGGAGGTAAACGGATATGAATTGGGAGAGTGTTCTAGGTTCGGGATACCCGAAGGGAGGAAATGATTTGTCGGGAATCAGGTCGACTGTAGTGCATGGTCAGTTTGAGCTAGTAGCCTCTCAGGTTAGTATAGTGAATGATAAGCAACAGATTGCACCAGGCGTGATTTGAGTTCGCCAGTATTCGGTCCACCATGACATGTTCTCTTCACAGACACCGATATTCATCACTGTACAATCCTAGGGCTTGAATTCTGCGTTGGTTGGGAAGGTGAAACATTACTTCAAGGATTTCAGTCAAAATACATTGTGGAATATCAAACGCATTAGCACCGTACTTGCGCCAAAATATCATTCTCCTCATTATACACGTTAGCTGCAGGTGAAAAAGACCCCCGCCATTGTGCAGCAATACAAAAGACAAGAAGAAAACAACAAGTGAGGTACGCCGGCTAAGCCCCCAGTACCGGATGGACATCGTAGCGGAGAGCTAAAAGCCAGCTCTCGTGCAGCTAAAGGAGAGTTATGTTACGCCTAACGAATGAGATCGTGATTGGAAAAAGAGGATAAGCAGGAGGGGATGGACAAAGGAACGCACAACACAAATGCCATGGGGACCGGCTCCTAGCCCTATCAGCAAGTGTGTCCTAGCAAATGCGTTCACCATCCTCAGGACCCCAGCCAGGCAGTCGGGATGAACCAACCGATGCCAACTTCAAAATGAGGCTTAGATCACATACTCTATGTGAGGCCTGACGTAGGCGTCCAGCATTTGTGGAATTATAGAGGGTTCGAATTTCTTGAACATCTTTCATAAGAGCCCAAGGTGCTGGCTTGCTCTTCTCAGACACCTTTTTGGCCTTATCGAGTAGCCTAGGTCCTCCTGCGCAGTGAATCCTAGGTCGCTTTCCTGCGTAGCCTGTTGCAGCTGCTGGTCCCCTAGTTGATATTTATGAGTGCGCGGATACTGTGTGCACAGAATTTTGAATTTTGCCTAGTTAAACTGAAGTCGGTTTTTGGATGACCAAGTATAAACCCTGTCGATAACTCTCTGCAGTGCCGCATGCTCGTCCACTGTCTTGATGTCATGCCAAGGCTTGACATCATCTGCTACTAGTAAGAACTTCGACTGGATCACGCTAGCAAGATCGTTATGGCATACTAGAAATCAACACAGTCCCCGTACCGATACTCGGGCCACACCACACTAGACTTCAATTGGGTCTGAAATAGCGCTGCCGTCTCTCACATTCTGCTGAGGTTGCATGAGGCAGTTGCTCAGCCAACCTAACACAAGATCACTGGTTCTTAAGCTTCGAAGTTTTTGAAGAAGAATGCGATGGTCCAAGCGGTCGAATGCTCTAGAGAAGTCCAGATATACTATGTCGACTCCTACTCTGGCATCGACTGATTCCGTCCAGTTTGCTGCGGCTAGCAAGAAGTTTGTAGCGCAGGACCGATTGCGGAGGAATATGTGCTACTGTGACGCTATGATGTCGTTACTCTCAAGGTATCCTATCAGTGTCTCCGGATAATACATCGCATAAGGGTGAATAGCACCGGGAGAAGGGCTCCGCGCGATTCTCACTCTCATAGATAATAATGCCTACACGGTGTTTCCACACATGGTGGTAACATGCATTTAATCAAACCATCGTTGAATGAACCGAGCTAACCTTTCGGGAATGTGTTCGTGTCTACTACCTAACTCCTCCAGTCTTACGTCATCCACAGCAGGAAAGCAATGTAAGCGCAGGACAGTTGCCCATTCACCACATTTGCCACAGTGAATGACCCGTGACTTAAAATGGGAGCGGTAGGGGCTGTGTCAAAGGCGGGTGAGATGACAATTCACTCCGGAACGTTCGCGTAAAGCGTTGCCAAAGCGCTTTGGTTACTTATGGAGTTAGCGCCAGACAAACTGCAGCCAGTATAAATGGGACCCCCGCTGCACTCTGCGGAGCTTCTTTACATGCCAGTAGGACATTTTAAAATTGATACAGAATTTCACTGCTAATTCTTGTTGGTGTTTGAGTTTGTCTTCGCGGACCAATTTGGTACAATGATTTTGCTGAGTTCTGTAAGTATCCCATACCTGCACACCCGGACAGGCTTTATAGTCGTGCCAGGCAAGATCCTTTGAATTGAGAAATAATACCCGGAGACGAAACCAGAAACTGAAACCAGCGAACAAGCTTGTGTTCAGGGCTTCATTATCAGGCTAATACAACCACAATAAAGCAAGCTAGAATAGACCCGATGGGTTTAAATTGGGTCACTGAAGCAGAGTAACTAATCGATAAGTCTACGTGCTTTGTCTGGTTGAGGCGAGGTCATGTGAAGAGGCGTGACTGCCATTGTTAGTCGCGTTGGTCTAAGTCCAAGGCAGGGTTAAAGTATGGACGAGATTTTCTGTTCACATAGGTCCGGGGTATAGAGCCGGATTGCGATCGCCTGTGCTGTCGACAGCAGGCGACATCTGACTGCCCTTGTGTAACGTCCGCTGACACAGTCGATCGCTGGGAATGCGTCATGCGAATCGATTTGATGGTCGGAGTCTACTAGGTGCGTCAATACTGCACTCGTTACATTCTTCCTCGCGCCGCTGTAGAGCCAAGCTGGGCAATGCTCTAGAGCCTTAACGGACAGTCGTCTGGTCGTTTTCCCAATATACCTTGCTCGACACAAGCAAGAACAATTGTACACACAGAAGTAGGTTTGCGACCGAGGTATCCTGTCTTTAAGTTGTTTGCGTACAATCGGTGTTGCGGTGAAGCTTACGTGTATGGTAGCGGCAAAATAGGTTCTCTATTTTGCTAAGGCAAGTTTTCGGGTGGTCCGTTCCGCCATCGCGTCACCTTTAAATGGCAACGATAAGTATATCATCCGTTTCTCCGCGGAAACGGGTTTGAGCTTTTGTACCCGCGGTTTCATGTGCCTCTGGATGAAGTTGTCAGGGTACACATTAAGCTAGAGTACGTTTCGTATAAAGCTCAGCTCATCTGAAAGCGCATCGTCTGTACATGTTCTCCTCGCTCTCTCCGTTAGGCAACGGACGAGGTTCCTTTTTTGACTTATCGGAACAAAACTAACGAAATGGATGTACTGCCCATTCCAGGTTGCTTTTCTGTGCACCCTCCTCCGCATTGACCCGTCTGATGCCCTGTTGATTTGGACATCTAAAAATGCCAACGAGTCTTTAGTTCTAGCTCGATAGTGAAAGTTATGTTGCTATGTGCAGTATTAAACTGCGCCAACAGATTATCGACGCACATTCCATTATCCGCAATACAAAATATGTCGTCTACATATCGACCGTAATAAACCAAGCTGTTGATGGAATCGTTCAGCTGGTTGCACTCCGATTTGCTCATGACGACATCCGCGAGCAACGGTCCTAATGGTGAATCCATTGCCACACCGTCTATTTGTCGATTTAACGTTCCATTAAACTGAAACTGAATGTTTCTCGTGTACATGAGTAGCAGTCGCCTCAGCCGGTCTGATGGGATACCAACATCGGCGTTGCGCAGCTGGATGAACTCGCACAGATAGTCTATGGTCTCATCCTAGGGAATATTGGTAGAAAGAGACACCACACCTAACGAAAACATCTGTCGCCCAGCTAGCTCAATTTGTCTCACTGAGTCAAGAAAATCAAAAGATGTCCTTGAGACTGTATCTAACAATGGCTTTCCTGATTGGTTCCAGCCGTTGGAGGAGCCACTTGGCGGTTGAATGATACGGTGAGTTACACATATCAGCCTTAGTGGTAGCCCTTCCTTGTGTACTTTGGGCAGGCCATACAATCCTTTGAGACCATCCATTTTCGGATCCGGCTTCTTAGGAAGGACTTCATTTTCTGCGGTGAAAGACTTTGCTCTCCGACTTACTTACCACTAGTCCAGTGAATTGCGTGACAAACGCCATCTAGGCAACATCAGGTGGCTCCTGGGCTAGGAAAGACTACTTGGTTTCTTGGACGAGGATGGACAGGATGTCGCAATATGTGACCACGCGGGTTTCCTCGTTGTTTTCACAGGCATGTTCCGCGTAGCAGGAATAACCGAGGAGCAGCGTCGCATCATCACTGCAACCCATTGGGTCATGTATGGCAACGGTGTGGATCATTAATTCCTCGTTGGAGAGCAGCTTTTGCACTTGATCAGAAGAGGTTGCCACCCGCCTCTTCTCCTCAATCATAAAACCATAACCAGAGTACGGCTTGCCCGCCTAGTGTCCGACCATTCAAGGTGAGGCGCAGCAGATTTAACGGTTCCAAACATGTCGTTACGAGGTTCATCGAGGTTCGAGGTCCGTACGAGGACAGATGCGAGAGGCTGGGACTGTACATCCTGGCCTATCGTCGGTTGCTAGTCGACTTCATCATGACCTACCGAATTCTACATGTAGGCAACTGCCCTAGCCGAAGTTATTGCTGCACTTGCGAACACCTTGCAGCAAACGCGGACACTAGTACAAGCTTGTGATTCCGGATCTGAAGCGAGTTCCTCATCCCCTGTGTTTGGAAAGGTGAGTGGTCACTGATTAGAACGGTTTACAGGAGCATATCTTGGAAGGAAACTCGGTGTGACAGTCCAAATATTGTTAGATATACTTTTCTCTAATTTTAGATTCCGAGAACGAATACCTAATGACAATGGTATCTCACGTTCGCAAGTCCCAATTTACTATGAGTTCAACGTTAATTTTTACGATATACTACGAAAGTTAGAAAAAGGACAGTTTTTTGCACCTACTGATCATATTTCAATGGAGATGTGTAGATTCCGATTTCCGCTTTCTCCCACAATACTGCATTCAGTGTTCATATGGTTTGTTGCCCTTTCTGAACCGCGTGGGAATGGTGATATGGTTGCGCAGAGGTAAATCGCTGGTTATTTTTTGCAAGTCCGTGTTGAATTGTTCGATGAAAGAAACCGGGACGTCGATTACCTATAGGTCGAAATTCCCAACCCCCCCCCCCCCCCCCAGAAGGCGTGACTGCATGGCCGTGCCAATACTGCGTCAAATCAAAAGCTAGGCGGCGATCGATTTCCAAATTGGACCCTGGAGGGCGGTAAACGATTAATAGTAAACACACGGCACCACACCAAAAGAATCGACAACTTGTGTATCTGGATCGTTGATAATATCCAAAAGTAATACCGCCGTGGTGGTGGGAAATTTTTCGTTGCTCCTGACTTTTAAAGTTTTCGGATTCAAATTTCTTCGCACATCGGCCTGGGTACACTCATTCGATCGGGTTCGATCAGGTATACCCATTGCGCAAACTTTCTTGAGGGTACTATAAACCGGTCAACGTCAAAAGCCGGTTTTCAATTTTGCTGTGTTTCAGCACGGTCGTTTGCCCACTAGTGCACCAATTTTCTGCCTTCATCAAGGTTTTTGGACTTATCGGAAAGCTTATTGCTAGGTCTACTTCAAGAGATCTAAACCAACCCCGTTGGTAGCTGCATACGGCAACTAGAAGCAATTATATCCTCGTACACTGCCTTGGTTGGCCAAGAGCTCTCACGTCGCATTGTGAATCGCGCTCTATCGAACGCACGCAAATCTCTTTGTTTGGCCGGATTTGTGCGTGTGCGTGTGCGGCATAACGTGACGCGGCGCGCCACGGAATTGACCTCAGGGCTACCTGTGCACGGAACGCTCGATTATTGAAAGACAATCTACCCTCGGTGGAATTTGGACAACTGAGCACTGTTACAATGGAAGGGCTAATTTCTGTATTGGCGGAAAGGGTTTCGCTACCATTGTGCTCGGTAACATCCAAGTTAGTATGAGTGGCTGCAGGGTATATTCTTAATTTTGGTGGTATTAAGGTGTGGGAAATAGAAGATAATGCTATATGGATTTGCTTCGTGAAAACGGTTATGATAAGTTAAAGTAATGACTACAGGTGTAGTTGAAGTTCACGGTATAATCGAAAGCAGGCAAATAGTGAATAAAAGTGGTGTGAACGGCTGTTTTATGGAGCAAATAAGTGTTAATGCAATTGTTTCATGTATGTAAAGTTTGCGCTTACAGTAACTTATTTACTTGGATAAGGGATATACATATCTCTTGTTTGATTATTGTATTTTTTGTATTTTTTGAAATCGCGATGAATGAGAGCGAAATTTACAACTAATACATCTTACCAACTACCATTTTTGTACATACTTTAGCACAAAGCGATCTATACACATCTCTTTCAAATCCAGTTCTGAAAGCATTGCCATTTAGTCTGGTGTACCGGAAAACAAAGTCCCTCCAGGCAAATTTTTCATGTCAAAAATTAGCCACTCTCCTCTTACAAGTGGTTAGTTTGTATCGATCATTGCATCTGAAACCGTGGCCTATTTGCACCCGTGTGATTCTCGTGCACTTTAGATAGGTCGTATAAGCCCTAAGTCCTGCAGGGAAGGTAGGCAGAACCGGCGCAGCGTTTGTAGGTACGCTGCATTCGATTTTCGATTTACTAACCGCGTGCTTGCATGCTAAGTCTATTTATTTCAGGTGGTGTGTTTTCACTTTTGTCCTAGTGCTTTTCTTTCCCATATAAATGCCTACTTACACTCTCTTTTATACACTTGCACACGTCGCTTAAGCCACTTGTAGTTATTTCGATAACATTTTCGTGTTCGGAGCATTTCCGTGAAGTATACTTTCTGACCTCGTGAACTTACCTCGTATTCGTTGGTAAACAACTTATTTCATATGCTCATTAAGTTAAGATTTTTGTCACCGTTTCTTTATGCATTACTCGAATTATTTTCTTGGTTACCTTTCTCTCAAGTGATTGGCTGTTGTTCGATATCCCCGGTATGGCTGCGCTTGATGTGCATGTTGACAAGGTGCCTACCTGTCTATTACCCACTACCTCGTCCATACTGACTCCAGGAGACAGTTGGTCGTTGCTGGAGGGGACGGGGTGCACGATCCTTGTGGCCGTGCTAGGCTCAAAGAGTGGTTCCATGTACTCAGTGTGGAGCGGACTACGGTCCAGCCACCGCTTTGTGCGCGCTTGATTCTCCAAATACAGCGTGCTTGTGTTTGCCTGTGAAGGAGTGTGGGCCGGCTCCGTTGATGAAACGTGGCTCCCATCCACATGCCTCCCGGTCTTATTCCTTCGGGTTTACACTGGATGATATGGGGTGTGTGGTTGGAGCTGTGGGTGGTGCAGCGCAAGCCACCCATAGTCCCACTGTAGGCGCAGGCGTCCTGTGTCTGGCCACAGTGACAGGCAAATCCGAAACCGGATGCTGCCAACCATAAGCCCTAAAATCCTAGTCTGTTTCCTCGGTGGTTTGTCGATAACTGTTTGATTCCTCTTGGTCACTGTAACAAAAACAGGGAAATTTGTCCACTATTTTCTTATCCTTGTCCACATAAAGTAGTTTTCACAAGCCCTAAAACCGAGTGACCAATCAGCAAAAATGCTCGTTACCTCAGTTGAAACAAGAAACTCAAAGAAGAGATAGGAAGCTATTGAAATGCTGGCAAAACATCCTGCTTGTAACCAGTCCGTCAGCACGGAAAAAATTAAAGACTCATTATCTAAGATGAAAATAAAGCCGAAGTTGCGCGTAAGAGTAAAAAAACAATCAAATGATAGTTCTCATAAGGTTTCTCGGATAGAGCACAGCGCAGTTACTGCAGAATCGCCCACTAAAGCGATTGAAACGATTGCTGCGCTTGAACTGCAGCTGAAGGACTTGAAGGAAAGGTTTGAATCTCTGTACCAAGTGCTAGAGCAATTTAACTCGATTAAGTATCTTTTTAATACTCCAGATACACCAAAAATCGAATACCTTCGATCCGTTGGGAATCTTATACAACATGTTGCATTTGAGGTGCATGATCGCATTGAACGCTCCAAAAATGTTATAGCATTTAATTTATCAGAAAAGTTATCTCTTGAGGCTATCTCCTTTGCAGTGGCAAACGACTGTCATATTGAAAGACTGCAGTTTTCTCGCGTGAGGCTGCGAAAGAAATCTCCGGAGCAGGTCTATCCAGTACTTTTTAAATTTTCAAACGACACACTTGCTGAAAAATTCATTTGTAGTAGGCGCGCATTATCCCTTAGAAAAGATTACGTATCCATGGTCCTGAAACCAGATTTAACAGCACTACAAAGGGAGTGCAAAAAGCTTATTTCCGACAAACAGTCTGTGACCTATTTGTTCCGCTACCCACGGAAACTCAGGAATTTCCCCACCTGCTTCACCTAGATGACACTCTGATCATAAATGAATAAGCTCTAAGGTCGAAATCAAATAGCAACTGTCATAAAAATATTGCTTCTGACTCCATTCAGTGTCACATTAGTCCAGCATTACTGCGCAACTCGTCCCCGAACATACAAGAAAGTTCTAGTGCGCAAATGACTATTTCTACTCACTCTTTGTCGTTCACCAACCAGGTGCATAGACACTCTGGTACGAAACTGAAAATCTCCTCTCCTAAAAGCTGTGAACCTCTAAAACTGAGGAACAGCCCTGTTGCAAAGAACCCTGGTAGCAAAACCTCACGTAGAATCTATACGGGTACTCCTAAGCACAATAAAAACACAGCTATTTTAAACGTTCCACCAAACGCTGTCACCACCGAAAACCAGCAGACAATCGGCATATCTCCAACCATGCAGCATTTGAATATGCGACCTTTGCGCTCCATAACTTGTGAGCCACTTGCTAGTGAACTTCAAGTAGCTGAGAGAAATTGGCCCAAACAAAATCCTCTCAAACTACCTCTACATGTAACTAATCTTAACTGGCACGTAGGTTATGTGCAACAGCCAGCAAACTGTAATCTGCCGGTGGGTCGCCATTTTCCCAGTAGTTCATCCTTCCGACCTTTTTTGGGAGTCCCGTGACGTTTTACCCGCCACACTCCCGAATGACACTAATTCCGCAAATTATATGTCCTCCGTATCCACCACCCCCACTCAACTCTCTCCAAATACCACCTCGTTGGGGTCCTGTACCTGGATTCCTGTAGAAAACCCAACGGATAACAAGACACTGCACTTAACGTTTGAATTCGTTTCCGCTGGACCATGCGTTGCTCGAGGATCTCAGTGGCATAGTGCTTTTGGCGTCAACCATTAGCCACTAGGCTCTGAGTTCTAGCCCAACTCAGGCTATCTCCAATTGATGAGTCCCAACCAGAACGAAACCGCGGTCTTGGGGGGCCAGTGTTGGGATGAGCAACACTATAATGTTTTTGCTTACGGTCTTTGTGATCGGAATGACCGAGGTCCACCTCAAGTGAACCGAGGTCTCAATAGAGGTTGCTCGTAGCAACCCAACCACCAGCGGATTCTCCAAGTCCAACTTTGAAGACACTGCACTTACTTTTAGTTAATTCCTGCGTAATATTGCGTAATATGCTTCACCTTTCCTCTCCTGATATAGTACTAATTACAGAAACATGGTGCTCAGCAGCGATGTCTGACACATTGTTCAGGATACTGGGTTATGTAGCGCCCTAAAAGATAACTGCTATCTTTCATGTACGATTTAATTGTTGACCGATTGTACATCACTCCTCCTTGTTTTAATCTCCCTTACAACCGGCTCGTGACTCGACCACCTTGTAAGTTCCCGCGCTCACGTGTCCGCTCTCGCCTCGCTTCATCCGTCCGCTTCTTATCGTAGCCCATCGAATACAGTCCGCTGTGTCCGACTCCAATTGCCTTCTGATATCCGCGCTTAATTTCGCGCACCGTTTCGGACTAGTATTAACTAGTCCTACAGTTATAACATCTTTCGTAATGACCACCTTTATGGTAGAGGTGGTGGCTGTATAATCTACGTCAAAGACAAATACTTGGTTCTTCCTCTGCATGAACCACTCCTACGGAAACTTCCTGATTCCGTGTGGATTACCATTTCTATTAATCCAACAAATCTCTTAATAGGTTGTATTTACAGACCCCCATCGTCTACACTCACCGTGACCGATGACTTGTTGGACACATTTTCTTTTATTGCTGACCTCTCATACACTAATAAAATAATCGCTGGAGATTTTAATATGCCCGAAATCCCATGGTCCCTTAACAATAAACCACAAAACACAATCCTTTTGTGTCTACTCTGGGTCGACTGGGATGGGTAAAGCACGTCACAGAACCTACACGGCTTGGTAACACACTTGATCTAATAGTTACTATGGGATGTTCGCATGTGTCCATATACATCAGTGACAAGTTGCCGGGTAGTGATCATAACATCGTTGGTTGTTCTTTCCAAATTCTTTCTAGACCGATAGAATCAGTGATCAATTACCGCCCATTCTCTTCTGTGAATTGGTCAATTTTCCCGGCTCTTATAAGGTCTTCATATTGGGATCCATTCTTCTTAGCACAAAATGTACAAATTGCTTGTAATGAATTCTACCACTGCATTCAGCTTTGTGTTGAAGCTATGGCTCCAGAACGTACCAAGAAGTTGAAAAGGACTGCTGCACCTGCAGGCATCGCAAAAAAGGTAGTCACTAAACTTCATAAAATAAAGAAGAAAAATAGGAAAACAAAAGATTTTACTCTGCTGATGCTCCACACCAGATTGCTTACAGCGTTATACCAAGACCACCACAAAATGCTATGCTCTGAGGAAGTAATGGCACTGAAGGGCGCCAACATGGTAGGTTGCATCTCAAAACTTTGGACCGTAGGCAGAATAGAAAATCAAGTTGTATAAACAATATTGTAAACACTGACGGAACTGCCATAACCGATCGTGCAATCATATGTTCGATCTTCAATGACTACTTTATGTCTACTTATGGCACTAATGCGAATGAAGATCCTCAGCGCAAGCTGATACACAGAGGGAGTAATACACTCCAAACTGTTGAATTTACACTTAGTGACATATGTTGCCGACTCAGATTAGTTCGGCCATCATGCTCACCAGGCCCTGACAACATCCCTCCAATACTGGTAAAGCACGGAGGTCCAGACATCCTCCTGTTTTTGCTTAATGTGTTTACACTTTCCATACTCAATGGGGAATATCCTATACACTTGAAACAATCAACTATAATACCAAGGCACAAAAGCGGATCTATGCAAGATGTAAAAAATTACCGCCCAATCCACCACACATCTAGTATCTCCAGAATCATAGAGAGGATAGTTAAAGAACGCATAATAGAATATTTGAGTTCTATGAGCCATCTCAGTAAACATCAGCACGGTTTTTTGAAAGGTAGGTCGTACACTACCTGTCAGTTAGATTACCTTGATTATGTGACTAGAGCAAGAGACGCCGGAAGTGCCATCATCGTAATATTTCTTGACATCCAAAAGGATTTTGACCGTGACCCACACAATTTATTGTTGCGGAAGCTTATGTCCTACGGTTTCCCAAATTCGCTTCTAGCTTGGTTGTCTTCCTACCTCGAGGGTAGAAAGCAAGTAGTCAAAATCGGTAACTATTACATATGAAGCCACTACAACCTCTAGTGGAGTGATTCAAGTAGCGTGCTAGGCTCGCTTTAATCCTTAATCTATTTCAACGATCTCCTTGATGAAATCTCGTATGGGAGGCCGTTCCTTTTCGCTGATGATGTTAAAATTGTGTATTGTTCCGCCCCTGGGCAATATAGTCCCAACTTAGCCTATATTCAGTCTGACTTGTCCGCATTGGAGCTCTGGAGTAACTCCTGGAAGTTGCACTTTGCCACTGACAAGAGTAATCTATTGTACCACGGCTGTGGCCCTTCTCTGAACATCCTTACATTAAACGATACCCCTATTCCTGTGTGTGGCGCAGTCCGAGACCTTGGTCTAAGATATTCTGCCTCGTTTGATTTTTTAGAGCATGTTATATTCTTGCAGGCTTCTGCCAGAAAAGTGATCGCTTACATAAGTCGAACTCTTATTTTGTGGGATTCCAGGCTTCAAGCCTTTAAAATATGTGTTAAGCCGAAGCTTGAGTACCGTACGATAGTGCATAGTAATCTGAGAAAAGTTGACATTATAGCACTAGAAAACATTCAACGATCATTCACAAAGAGGTTTTTGAACATGCCTAATACTATGACATACCGTGAGTGTTGCGAGGCGCTAAATCTGGAGCAGCTATGGCTATGCAGACTCAAACTTAATCTGTGCCTTCTATACCGCTTACTATTCGGGTTAAGCTTCACTGCTCAGCTACAACTCGAGCTTCAGACTCGTGTGCGCTATGAACTAGGAAACAGCAAGCACAGAGTGCAAATACAAAAGTCTCACATAAAGCTCCGTTCAAATAGTTTCTCCGTAAAATATGCGTTAATATGGAACAAACTTCCATCGAGTGTTAGAAACTGCACTACCTATGCACAATTCAGACGCATGATTAATATTCACCTGACTGTTGCAAACATCCGGTCAACACTAAGCCAAACGGTGACTCTAGATGATTTGTATAAGAAAGCACCTGGATACGTATGAAAGTCACCATATCCTCTATTCGTTTCAATAATATAAGATTACCTACATATAATGGCATTCTTGAGTGTATATTTGAGAACGATCTTACTCCTATTAATCCGTCTAACCAATTCTGTTTTCTCCTTTGACGCACTGGTTCGTTGATGCACTACACCTTTCAAGCTGATGTCTCTGTACCATCGTCGTCACTCGCCAAGATTTTCCATCAGATTGTGACTGGCCTATCGGCAAGCGTTTGTATTCATCATTATGTTTTATTATTCCTCATACTTTATCTTCTTCTTTGTTTCACCGTTGGTCATGACTGGGCTGATCTCTTGTGGCTGCGGATTACAGCTTCCAAATTAAAAAGTACACCCATGCAACTCATATTACTCCAGACTCGCTGGCTTAAAACAAAAAGTGCCATAATTGATTGATCCGCATAACAGAAAGGGCTGAAGCTTCATCGCCTATAATATATGCATAAAATAGCCCTGAAAGAAGACATTTGACAACTATTTCTGATGGCCTATTTACTATCTTGCCACACAGGCATAGAGCCAATTGGAGCATGGAAGTGCGGGTGAAACCCATCGTGGAAATACCCTGCATGGAAGCAAGTCCCCTAAGGACAGTTCCATGGATGACCGTATTACTTTACTTGAACTTTCCGTGAAATCTACATTTATTATTGATCCCAGTTTCTTTATCTCTCTACTGTTTTCAAACTGCCAATCATTTCAAAAACCCATATGGGAACCATTGAACAAAAGACGTAAAATTTAACTATATCATGCGAGCACGTTGTATATGTCGATAAAACCACACAATTGGTCTGTACCTCGCACTGTTGAGGAATAAATGTTTATTTATTTATTTATTTGTTACTGTTTCTTCATCCCATTGTTATTTGTTTCTTTCTCTCTTACTACTATTGGCCGCGAGTGGGTCGTTCTCCCGAGGTGGTGGATAAATGTTTTCAAAAAATGTAGCAAACTCATGCGATACGAGTTGTCACGAACTCACTGGCGAATAGTAAACGTGCTGGACTCGAATCAGCTAAATGTTGGCCATATGATGGGGAGAGCTTAAAAGAGGCATCCACATATTTACATACATAAATATGTATGGTGTGCCATCATGATGATGACAAAATTACATATGATAACAGCCAACAAGAAGCCAAAAATCGAGTCAAAAAAATCTATCAACTACTTGCTTCAAACCAAAAGAGTACATGGCCAGTTGAAATGTGGAAGCGAAGTGTGGAAGCACGTCTCCGGGAGACGGTTACAGGAAGGGTCGTATTACTTTACTTGACCTGACGGCTATATCTGATTTTATTCTTACTCTCAACTTTCTATATTTTACTACTTCTAACTGATTGAACACCCCAAACATTGCATTTAGAACACAACAGATCTTGAAAAAGCTCTCTGCACATACGACTTTGTTGTACCCATTGATCAGCATGGTATTTTGCCTGTGTCTCGCATGTCGAGAAATATACGGTTTATTTATTTATTTATGGTTGGCCAAAGAAATATCCAAAGGAAGAACTTGTTCAGTTTTGCACGCCTCGCGATTCCTTGTCAGAAATTGACTCCAGTCTGTTCTTCACCGATCACGTCATCACACCAGAAGCGCTGTGGAAGCGCATTTTAAAGCAACTCCATAAAGGTCAGCCGTGAATTTCCCGAATGGGGATACTGACCCGGAGCTACGTCTTTTAGTCCATACTTGATAGCCAGCTAGAGGACTGTAGCGGAAACTTGCATGCTTGGGAAATTCATTTGGAATTTACTACCGGTCGGTCAGTCATTCAACTGATCTTTCATCGTGGGTGCTCGTGTACCGAACGATATCCTCAAACGACCCGGATAGGGTGATCACTCTCAACCCCCTTCAAATGTACTTATCCTGGTAACTCGAATTCTTGGAAGATACTTGGAGCCGATCGAGTAGTCATGAGTTCAGAGAGGTTTGGAAACAATCGGTTGGTATAGTACTTTGGTAACTGTCCAATTCTCCGCACACTCACAATTTTGTTCTGTGATTCACTTTCATTCAGTCATTAACGATAGTTGACCTTATTTGATTTTGTTTCATCGGTAGCAGATGCCCCATGCACTATGTATGATGTCACCATCTCCATGGGATTGTAACATAGTTACCGCTTTCTTTGAGTGATTCTCAGGTCATCAATTTCAAAACCATGTCTGCTTGTATGCGTACTCCCTGTAAACCCCTCCCTCTGTGATTGGGCCCTCGAGGATTGGCCAGTGCCCTTGATAATAATGCCACGCGTCTATCGTGTGGTCACTTGTCCTCTGGCTCTCTAGTATGAACAAGGCTTTCCTTCCTGTTGTGTAATTGCATCTTGTTACTGACACTGATACACCGGGATCCTGAACAATCGAGATATGTAATTTAAAAGTACTGTAGTTATTGCGATCTGGCCTTGTTCTGTTTTTGGGATGATTGGTTACGCGTCATTCAACGTTCGGCCGGTGAACGATACAGGACATCGGACGTATCTGTTCAAGA
The DNA here is from genome assembly GCA_944474145.2 of Dicrocoelium dendriticum. Taxonomy (NCBI): domain Eukaryota; kingdom Metazoa; phylum Platyhelminthes; class Trematoda; order Plagiorchiida; family Dicrocoeliidae; genus Dicrocoelium; species Dicrocoelium dendriticum. Next base: position 43,873,289 of record OX104062.1, read on the forward strand.
TGGTCGTATGCTTATAAACTGCCGGTAGGCAAGACACCGCAGTCTTCGCTCAGATCAGAAATACCGTGGTCAGAGCTTCGTGTAGATTTTGCGGGACCGGTTGAAGTAGTTTTGTCCCTTCTGCTTTTCGATGCCTTAGCAAGTGGCCGAAAATAACTTTGATACAGGCTAGGTCAGCAACCAGTACACCACACGCATTGAGATGGATTTTCAATTAGCATGGCCTAGCAGAAACCATGGTGCTAAACAATGGTTGTCAGTTCAATTCTTATTAGTTTGCTGAGTTTTGTCCATGCAATGGAAGCTACCACCTGAGGACTGCACTGTATCACCCACAATCTAATGGACAGACCGACCGATTTGTCCATACCGTGAGATGAGTACTGCTGCGATCGAAGCTGGTAGGATCGCTCGAAGAAAGGCCAAAGGCATTCCTACTGAATTATTGTGTCATTCCGAATCCAAATGCGCCACATGGAAAGTCGCCAGAGGAAATAATTATGGGCCGTAGACAGAGAGCAAGTTTGAACTTATTGAGCCATACACTCGATTTCTGTGATAGAAACGCAAGACAACAATGGGCATGAAGCACAACCAAAGGATCTTGATGTCGGAACCCAGGTGTTTATCATCTCTCAGCAAGAACACAGTAACAAATCCATACCTGGATTTATCGCCCGGCGTCGTGATCGAGTAATGTAGGACATCCGTGTCGGTACGCAGGTATGGATCCGCAATGCTAATCAAATGATGTAGCGCTACATAAAGGACGCTGTGACATCATACACAAGCGGACTTATTTTTACTGACATACTGGACGGTAGTGAGCCGAGGGATTTTGTCAAACAATGCACACGGCCCTTAGAACATACGAGAAATGGTAAGCAGAGGAGACCAAGAAGAAGATTTCTTCAGCCACTCCGGGTGGACCCCTGACAGAACCGCTACATTGTTCCCAGGTAAACAACTTTTCACAAGGGGAAGTGTTAGAGGAACGGATCAACCGAGCCTCGTTGGTCGATTGTCGATACAAGCTGCTCTAGCCCAAGGTGCAAATCTACCGCATTTGGAGGGAACTCCAGCCGAGATTTAGAGTAGACCTACTTCACTAGTTAAGTTCAGCTCGACGTAAACATTTTTAAATTGTATTGGCTTGTGTCATATGTATTTGCCCTTTATTCCCTATAAAACACAATTGCCTCTTAAGGTGTAAAGATATGTTCAGAAAACGTAACTCAAGCAATATGTCGCAGTTAATTTGGAAAATAGACGAATCTTGAAGCAAGCTTGCGTAGCTCATAGCAACATAAGTACTTGGGTGCCCCAAACGTCCATGTTGTTCGATATGTAAAGTGTGCATTCAACTCTACCGTTATTACTTCATGCTTTCGCGTTTGACTGAAATGATTAGATTATTCTGGCCAATCAGTTCACTACCAAAGATGGTTTCTATCAGCATTGATTGAATGTGGCTTTTGTCGACATGTAGTACGCAGTCAACACTGCCTTGACTATGTTGTCACATGTCTCATCCAATTCTCCATCACAATCTGTGTCTAAGAATAGATCGGATTGTATCACTTACCGGATTTTAAATCCAAAATGTAACCTGCGTGCACAACTTCACCGGTCACCAGCATCCAGAGGAACTCTGATGTCGGGAGGTGGCTATAGCATCACCGTGAATCCCTTGGATTTGACCTGATCTGTGACAGATGTTCACCCGTAAATCAAGTTCCGTACCTGTCAATCCTCCAAGTCGGTGTTCCCTTGGGGTCACAATTCCGGTCACATCGTATGGACAGTATTTCACGTATCCTGCTCCTCCTTTGGGCATCCGCAGTCCCGGTTACAGAAACTGGGTTTAATTTCGGCTTGCTTGCTGCACCCACACTAGCTTTTCTACAGATACAATTCAGGTGGCTGTAAGGAGGAGCAACTTATTTACAAACTTTTTCCACTCCACCGAATCGGTTAGTTGATTCTGCTTAAAGTTTCCGCGACGTAAACACTTGGATGTATTCCTCCCATAAGACAGACCTCTCATCTGCAATAGTAGGTCGATTAAATAAGGTTTGTAGCAGTCTAGAGTTTCCCCCTATTTGCCCGCCTCCACTGTGCGAAATTCAAACTAACATCACTATTTCATTGTACACTTAATTGATTGGTTGAAGAATGTTAAACTGCATGTTGGGTCCGATTGTTTGAATTGAGCAGCGCCTTTGCTTGACGTTTCGGCTGCCTTGTATCGCACGACAGCGTCGCTTGTTACGCCTTTCTTTTTTCCCTTGTCTAGCAACTCCATCGGTGTCGTTTGTATAACTAGGACAACAGGGAGCCCATTGCCGCCCAAAATAACAGCATCGGTCTGTCTTTTGAAACTGCAGTCTGGGCTGTCACTAGAAGTTCGTAAGTGGGCACATTTCGAGGACAGTTAACATCCAGTAAATCACCGAATAGCCCCTTGATGGGAGGGCCACCGCGTCATCGGCATGACGACAATATCCTGAGTATTGGGGCGTAGTGCCCCATGCTGAGGCTGATGTTGCATTCTTGATGCTTCTTCACCGCATTTGGGCTAAACCAACCTACACTTAAACTAGGTCTTTACAAGCTGGACAAATTTCATGCCACTTTATTTGGTTTCTTCTGCCTACCTGACTAATCTTCTATTAACTGGCCACGTTGCTTACGCTAACTGTGGTTATCTTCCTTAACTTTATTGCGTTTGTAGCATTTTTAAGTAACTTGTGGACATTTTTTACTTATCGCGGATTCGTTGCTAACCAACTTACTTCATATGCTGATTTAGCGAAGAGTTATGCCACCGTATCTCTATGCATTATTTGGATTTGTTTTATCTCATCTTGTCGTTTCAGGTGACTGGCTGTTGCTTGATATCCCCCATGTGGCTGCGCTTGATGTGCATGTTGACAAGGTGCCTACTTGTCTATTACCCACTACCTCGTCCATACTGGCTCCAGGAGACAGTTGGTCGTTGCTGGAGGGGACGGGGTGCACGGTCCTTGTGGCCGTGCTAGGCTCGAAGAGCGGTTCCATGCACTCAGTGTGGAGCGGACTACGGTCCAGACACCGCCTTGTGTGCGCTTGATTTCCCAAATACAGCGTGCTTGTGTTTGCCTGTGAAGGAGTGTGGGCCGGCTCTGTTGATGAAACGTGGTTCCCATCCGCATGCCTCCCGGTCTTATTCCTTCGGGTTTACACTGGATATGGGGTGTGTAGTTGGAGCTGTGGATGGTGCAGCGCCAGTTACCCATGGTCCCTCTGTAGGCGCAGGAGTCCTGTGACTGGCCACAGTGACAGGCAAATCCGAAACCGGATGCAGCCAACCATTGGGGCGTAAGACAGGATATTGTACCACTAGTTACTGGGTCTTCTCGCTTGCTGGTGCCCATTCGTATCGTGTTCCGCTGCAATATGTTGAAAACTGCACGGGTTAGTCGCAGTCAACCCATTCACGAGCGAGCTTAGTTTGATTGGAATTGTGTGACTGTGTAATCAGTGTCTAAGTTTGACAATATGCGTGCATTTCTGCCTACAGTAACTGCCGAATCTACAACTAAGCTTCATTCTGTTTTCGGTGAGAACCCTATTTGCACTGAATATCTTCCAAGTCGATTCCAGCGTGTTGATGCATAAATCACAAACTAGTCAGCTACAATTCATCGAACCAGACTTTGTCTAAGCGATTGTGCCAGCGGGACCGTCGTTGCACTTTTGTCTTTCAGTTGCTCGAATAACGGGCCACCCACTGTCAGAAAACATTGGGATGAGCCATGTTATGTGGGTTAAAGCAAACGTTCGTGCAGCCTGTATGTGAAGTTTCAACAATTCGGCACAAATGTAAATACCAGTAACTTATCGACGCATGCAGAGGGTGTTTGCATGGCAATGAGTTTAAAAACTTTTAGCTATAGTGTGCCGAAAATCTGGTATGTGCTGTGGTGTTGTGCTCGGCATTTTCTGACTGTGACCGTGAACTATTTATTATGCTCCGTATTGATCTCACAGGTTTGACCTAAACAGAGTTGTTTATAGGTGACGTGTTTGAGCACTCAATCTAGTTCAATTCAGTTGAACATCTATAATCCGGACCTCGAAGTCCATAGCTTTTAGTGTATTCACTGTGAACTGGCCAGGTCTCTAATCTATACAGTAACACTGGCCTTATCGTAGCGTCATACATTACCTTTCACTGACAGCCTGATATCCCGCCGTCTCCATAGGCGGTTGAATCTCGGGAAAGCAACACGGGCCTTGCTGATATTCTGGGTCGAAGTACGGAGTTGAGTGAACACCAAGGTGCGAGGAATAGTCAGCTGACCAGGTACGGGAGCAGCGAATGTTTACAAGGTAGAAGGGACAAAGTTGGCTATTAGTGCTCAGGACGTATCGATACAAAGACGTAGTGGGAAGCTGGCATCCAGGAAGGACTTGGAAGGGATGGTTGAGATAAACGAGATGCCATTGACATCTGTTCATGCTTGATCAGGGATCACACACAAAAGGGTCATACGATGCCTTGAATCGAGACACAAGCAAGCGTTACTAAAGGCACAAAATGTTGGGTTTCGGGATCGCACAACCAGGACAAGTAGAACAGACTGGAGGCCAATGTTCTCTGGGTGTTGGCTTAATTACATTCACCTGTAGTTGTTCCTGTCGAAAAACAAAAGCACATGAGTGAATTGATTCTATGGTTTATAATAATAATGAGGTTATTTTCAAATCTGTACGACAACGTCACTTGAGTTACAGTCACCTGCAATAGCTCACGAAAATGCTTATATACATGACAGACGCAGGTGGACAAATTTTTCAGGAACCATGTCCTCTGAAGAAAAGCGGTCCTACTATAAAACTTTTCTGCATTGGAGCTTCACTAATTTCATCGATAAAAATGTTGAGAACCCGCAATGTGTTTTGTGTAGCAAAGTGCTCATGGCGGAGAGCATGAAACCCAGTAAGTTGAAAGAGCACTTCGAACGAGGTCGTCCTCAGTGATTAGGAAAAGATATTACCTTTACAAAAGTAATGGAGTAGCACTGAAAAATTCGCGCATGGTTACATCCGGCTACTTTTTTCAGTCAACTGAGGCTGGCCTTAAAGCTTCGTATTGCATCGTTCTTTTAATGGCCGAAAACAGGAAACCTCCTACGATAGTAGGGGATCCCAAAAAAACCTTGCATTCTGGATGCGGTTAAGCTCATGCTTGGAGACCACCATGCGGGAAGGCTAGGTATGTTCTTAATTTCTAACAGTACTATCGAAAGTCTCATCCAGAACACGAGCAACATGATTTTGGACACAATGTTCAAGAAAATAAAGTCAGGTCCTATCTTCGCACTGCAGTTAGATGGGTCGACTGATGCTGCAGCTTGTTCCGAGCCAGTTGTCTATGTTTGGTACATAAAAGCCGACGGCTTCAAAGTAGAGTACTTATTCACAGAATCACTGGGCACCACTAGATGTGGAGAAAATATCTTACAAACAGTGAATAATTTTGTCGATGGAAAGGAGCTGCAGTAGTCCAAATTGGTGGTGGATGTCTGTACAGACGGAGCAGCACTGTTATTGGGTGTTCCTTTCGGATTCCAAACATTAGCAAGTAAGTTGCTCCGCATGCCACCTTCAACCGCTGCCTTATACATCATTATGATTTAACAGTAAAAACTCTTTCACCTGCTTTGCTGGACATATTTACCCAGGTAGTGAACGTTGTAAATCTCACCCGCGATAGTACGACAAATACAAGGGTATTCAAAGGGTGGTAAAACGAATTTGGAAGCGAATTCTAAGTGTACTTATTTCACACAGAAGTGTATTATTAGTTATCACGAGGCGACATGATTCCACCAAGTGTGTTTTAGCTTCGAGCAGCAATTGCATAAGGGTAAGGCGAACGGATTACCCACCACAAAAGATAATGTGTTTATTTCTAAATGGGCATATCTTACGGACTGCTACGGAAAAAGTAATGCGCTTAACCTTAGCTTGCAAAGAATTATGACGAATATTTTGACGGCTAAGAAGGGGTTACCAATGTTCTTCGCAAATTGCAGCTTTACCGACGCGGAGCTGGTGTTGAAGACGTTTGTGTGTTCCCAGTACTAACAATGGTGCTCGCTGGAAGAAATGAAAGATGCACATTCACGGATCAAATAACTCTGCACTTATCATATGGGGTACATTCTGTCAACAACTAGTTTCTGCTTTGGAAAATCGTCAGTTAAATGCTTAGGTGCTAAGATCCTCTTCAGTGGATGAAGATATATTTCCAGATACTGAAATTGGAGCCAAAGCACAATTCATTGGACTTCACGAAGACAACGCACCGAAAATAAATTTCCGAAACACCCGGCAACGTTTTGGACGACGATTGGTGGCGAAGGTCCTTTATTATCGATAAAATCCTTAAGAATAATGATCTCATTCACCCCAAGTTATAGCTGTGAAAGTGGATTTTCGGCATTGGAACCTAATGAACTTTGATCATCAGCCGAGGGTGCGCCAAGTGTGCCAGCAATTGTTGGAACTAAACAATAACAACCGACAGTAACGTGCATCACTTCTTGATTTAATTAAATGTGCTCAAAAATAGGTGTTGTATTTATTTCATTGATCATTATCAATTAAAAGTAGCATATATTCGCCTTAGTTTAAAGCGCAAATGCGATAACTAATGCGTATATATTCGTAGAAAGTAGCAGCCACGATTAAACTTCACACAATAATCTGCCTCGATGGGTATATAGTTTCTTCACCGAAACGTTTTTGGGAGTTATTGTTCATAGTGAAACTGCTTTGTGGTTAACGGCCTCAAAATGGTTGAGAACCACTGGTGGTCCGCTGGAGGGAAATTGATCACTGATGGTAAATGTCTTCGATGCTTATGATCGCGGTGGTGGGGTTGTTGATGGTTCCTCTCGATCTATCCGCTGAGGCTTATCAAACTGGCCGGAGTAAGACTGGACGCCAGGCACTAGACTGCCCTATTCACGTAGTTGTTAGTCTTGGTCATTTCTACAGCCTCGGCAATTAGACTTTGTTGGGCTGATCGCCATCCCTTCCTAATAACCTCGACATTCTCCAAGCCAATTTCGTGCCCCGTGTCTAGCGCATGCATTGCTATTACCGCATATCTGAACACAGCTCTAGACTCGAGCTGGTTCCTTGATGGTCGTGATACGCTCCGCCTGTGTTCTGAAATGCTTGTCTGTAGTTCCCTCGCTGTTTTGAGGGGTTCAGCTGGCACATCTTTCACGGATAGACAGTGCTGCAAACTGACACGATCAACAGAGTCTAAGGTGACTTGCAGGCCATGGAAAACCAGCATAGTCGATCGCCTGTAGGTGTGACTGTTCGAAAAAGTAGCGAAGCGTAAATATATAGTCCATGCAACCATGATTCGGCTATCATGTGGACCAGTAGGTCGTCGAATAATCCTATTCGTGAGAAGGTTAGAGGTAATGGAATGGAGGTCAGTACCTCGATGCCTTTTGCACAAAGCACTTTGGTACTTCAAAGGTGGACTTGGAGAATCCGCTGGTGCTTGGGTTGCTACAAGCAACCTCTATTGAGGCTTCGGTTCACTTGAGGTGGACCTCGGTCTTTAAGATCGGAATGGCCGAGGTCCACCTCAAGTGAACCGAAGCCTCAATAGGTCCACCTCAAGTGAACCGAAGCCCAATAGAGGTTGCTTGTAGCAACCCAAGCACCAGCGGATTCTCCAAGTCCACCTTTGAATTCGTTTCCGCTGTATCAAGCGTTGCTCGCGGATCTCAGTGGCATAGTGCTCATGGTGTCAATCATGAGCCACTAGGCTCTGAGTTCCAGCCCAACTCAGGCTATCTCCAACTGATGAGTCCTAACCGGGACGAAACTGCGGTCTTGGGGTGCCCGTGTTGGGATGAGCAACACTATAAAAGGTTTCACTTTGGTACTTTTTGACGTAGAACACAACAGTTGACAGGAGCCAGTCTGAAGGTGTTGGAGGAACCAAGCAACTTAGCTCCACTGATCCACCGTCCGTGTGAGCTGCACTAGCCAAATAGGTAAATCTACTGCATGTGAAAGGATTTCAATCTGTGATTCAGTTCAGACCTACGTACAGACTGTTTAAAAACAAACGGGCGAATTCCAGGCGTTTCTGTGAATCGCATGCGTTCAACACTTGCACCGGCAATGCACTGTACTGCCGGAATATTTTTTCTTCAATATCCGATGCGCAGCATACGGTTTGGTTTTTCAAGGTTGTGCGGGTTGCCGAATGCTGAGATGGCTGTTACTTCATACCTCTTGCGCAACCGCGCAAACTGATACTTCATCCGTGACGGTGAGAGACCGTCCGCTTTGTTTGATGATGCAAACCTCTAATTCGTTGATATTTACAGATATTTCACACATTTCAGGTAAGTATAAGTAAATAAAAGAATCAATGTATATTCTCCAATGTACACGAGAAACACCATCGAAGGTCTGATCAATTTGTACAACTAGCAATTGTCTGACTGTGAGGGCAATAGTTGCATTCATGATTAAAATGGTGTGCTGTCCAATGGTGCCATCAGTGCATCGTGGCAGACTGAAATCTAATATCATTGTCACGTCAAGTCAAGAAATCGTTTTTATGCACCCATGAAGGGTGAATTTTCAGCTGTAACACACACGCGATCGGAACGGTAAAGCGAACACCACTGTAACCCTACAATGTGCTCTTGGCAGTACGATTCCCTTTAACAGTGAAAGCAGTCTATGGGTTTGTTGGAAGCCAGTCATGGGGTGATAACAGTTTTTGTGGCGATAGAAATACGGCGCCCATCGACCGGTCATCACATACGGCCAGGCTGTTTTTCAGCACAGCGAACCACTAACCACCTCGCGGGGAACCCATTTTGCTGGCGTTTCACCTGCATGATGGTCGACTACCGATCGATCGAAGCGTGACACGTTCAGTGCGGCTGTGGTGTCTGGCTCACTTACAGTTCTCACAGCCGAACGGCTTGCGATGCCTTGGTCTTGCTCTGCGGTCCAGGCATGACGCATTCATTACGGCTGGGATGTTTGCTAACGTTCACTTCTCACAACCGAACGGCTCGGTGTGCTCTGCGATCGTAGACACACATGTCGCGTCTCTGTGTCCCATCTCACCCCCTGCTGGCAAAGCAATTTGCGCTATTGGACATTTAGCGATTCAGCGTACCGGTGTACGCCGCTCCTAGCTCCGGACCAGATTAATAAAACACCCTGTGGATTCACCAGTTAAGTTCCACTCGTCTCATACCACTTTATCCTTTGCTTCCTGTAGAACACAATCAGCTCTTAAGACGGACTGACTCGGATTGCGGCTCCTCTCGTTATATCACTACCGTTAGTGCGTGGAAACAGTTGTGGGGCTAATACACCAAGAGTTAATAACAATAGTGTTACGGAGGCGAAACAGCTGACTACGATGGTGCACACTAGCGGGGCGAGATCGGCCAGATCACGTGAGCGGCTGACAGACTCGTTGTCATGGTCAAACCGGAAGCTGAGAAAATCAGACCGTCATCGCCGCACGGGGTGCTATGTTGCGGACGTGATCCTACCTGCAGTCAGACAGTGATGGCCGCTACCAGACTCGAATCTGTTCAGACAAGAGATGTGAGTCACCTCAGTGATAGCAGCGAGGTAAGCGCATGTGACCTATAAAAGTAGCCATGTTCTGTGCCTAATATACTTCGGTCTAGCAGGCTCGGCGTCTTGTTTTCCCCGGCAGGTTGGTAGCGCAGAGAGGCAGAGGCAAAGGGCAGCGTCACAACAAATAGCTAGAGTAGAAAGAGCGGTAACGAAAGCTACCTGCATAACTAAAATACCTGTGGTACGCAAACTGAGCAGCATCTTTGCTTACAACGCAGCATAATCCGAAATAACACATTTAAAAAGCGGATGAAGTTGTACAAAGCAGAACAGGCTGGCATTTGATCTGCAGTCCTCACGGGCACATCGGAGTCATTAGGCACGTATATTTGTCTGGGATATTACCTACAAGCCAGGGCGAGTGAAACAGTTGAGTCATCTTGCCTCACTTATCAGGCCCCACTAACTGCGAGGCGGGAATGTCCTAAGACACAGTATACACTCGAGCGCCATCACATAGCCGAATAATTACGCAGTACGGTTTGTGAAATGCCTTCCTTCTGACCCACCCAACCGACATTGTGCAATCCTGCTGTCAATAGTCGACCATCAAGCGAGATTGAACGACAAGTACGCAGACCGGTGCAGCACAACCCGACCGTAAATGTGAAGCGAGCGCGATTTCGAAGAGGTGTAATAATTACGCATCTACTTAACCTGTCTGTCCAGGTGCCATTGTTTACGGAAGTGATGATCGAAGAGGTGAGAAATTGGGCATTTACAGCTGGCACAATTATTATTCCATTGCTTCTGGCAAGCCACTTCTTGCTGTTGAAGCAGGACACCAGTTCATATCGATTTACACAAATGAGCAGCAAACTAGTGAATCGGCATTTACAAGCGAATCATAATCTATTTTACTCAAAGCTTACACATACGGAGTTCACAAAATACCTTCCATTTGCGATGATAAAGCAGTATCATATTGTATGCTAGCATAATGCCATTTGGCTGTTTTGACGGAGGGATGGATGGGAATCGAAACACAGATGCAAAGGAACGCGATCTTGTGTTACGCTTAGTTAATGATAAAATTATTAAGTGCATCCGTTTACTATACTTTCTATACATTTCGTGTTCGGAAATATCCAATTAGAGTGCTAGTTTACGAAGAGAGACAGTTCGGTGTCACGTGTCATGTCGACAAAGGAAAGGGATAAACACAGTATTCGATCGATGTTCGTTGACTGCCAACCGGTTGTCTCTTGGGTTGATACTGCAACTGAGCCTGAGTAGATGACGGCCTACTTGACGGAAATCATCTAATCGGTGGTGGATCACACCGTTGGTAAATCCAACGTAAGAGCAGAAGTGCTCATGGAGGACGATAGAGGGATCACAACCGGTGAGTTTCCTCCACAAAATGCTGATGGGTTGCTCACCGCTTTTCGAAGCTGCCTAGCTGTCCTAAACATCTGAGGTCGCCCTGTGATTGTGCAGTTAAATAGCGTCCTGGAGAATGGGTTTGCAACTTCTGTGCTCATCTCATACCAGGAAGTGCGTTACTGAACGAACCGACACTTGCCCACGTCGAATTTGAGCCCACCTTGGAGTGGGGCATGAGCGCCTTGTGGTCGTCCAGGCAATTGACAACACTCACATCTTCGCACAAATAGCGAGGTGAATAAAATCCCTGGTGATAACTCGCAATGAACTGTTTCATCGGATCAATAATGAGTGAGCTTTGTGCTACCCCACACATACCTTGCTACTGATCTGTCGGTGAGTACCGTACTGTTGTGCTAAAGTGTAGTTGTTAGGAAGAATACGCGCGTCGAATAGCCAGGACCCCATCGCCCCGGCCGGCCATCCAAACTCATCCGCCCTGATTGGGGCGAACAGAAAGCCAACCAGGAGAAGCGGCCAATGAACGCTACGTCGAGGTTCCTTTATTGGTTGTAACTTAACCTTTCCAAAACTTTCCACGGTCGCTTTAAATACTATTCACGAACTTTCCATTTGACCTTTATAATGAACGGTGTGATTTGCTAATTCATCCTGTTGCTCTGCTCGTTCAATCCGATCTTCTCTCTTTCCTGTTGGGTGGCCAGCGACTTCAGGTTTGATTGGAAATCAAGCGTCCATTCAGGCGAGGGACGAACACTTCAGTAGTTCATAAAGAAATTCACCGGCTCATTTCATGGGTGTTAGAGACGGACGGACATTGAAGTCGAGCGGTTCAAACATGTGGCCTGTAATCCACCAGCCACCAGTTTCCGCCTGTGTACGTGCGGACGACCTCCTTAGTCAGCACGCGACTACCGATGGTCGCAATGGAGACACACGTGACTCGTGTGTGTGAATTAATTTGTTTGTACTCGGGCGACTAGCGACTTGGTCGTGTGTACACACTACGGCCGTCATTTTACGTCTTGTGTTCTTACTTAGAATAGTCGATTGGAAGCGAAGCTCCGATGCGACGTATCAGTGTACCACTGTAATTAAGAGGAGTAGGGGAGACTCAGACAATCGGTCACTGTTCTTGCCATCGATACCTCACCCCTGTGCTGCATGCTCCGAAACCTGTTCACTTTCATCTCGTGCAGAATCACTGATTTCTGTCAGTGTGACACTTTGTCAGCATGGACAAGTCGTGCGCACTGCCAAACGACGCACGCGATGCTTATGCGAACAGCATGTGAGTGTGCGGATCAACGTTGCTCATGTGTGTGTGTGTGTGACATCCCCGGGCGTCGTGTTATCACAACCGTCTTGCGTCTTCCGTCGCCAGCGTTGCTTCAGTTACACTGCTTTTCACGTGCTTTTGTGTCCTATGGACTTCCTCCAAATCCTAGCCGCACCATAGCCAAGCCTAAACCTTCGTGATCGATACGTGACTGTGGAACACAGGGTCTTTCTGACGTATAACCCAAGCCCGCAGTGCAAGCAAACCCCGAATAGGCACTGTTGATTGCCTTCCCCCGGGTGAGGCGGTGACAGCTCGAAGAGTGCGCATCAGAGTGCTTGCATCAGATGCATTATCCAATCGGAGTGCGTCAGTGGTCAGTAGGTTGGCACAGGGGTGAACATGTGACCAGCCAGATTGGCCGCTGTCTTTGCGCTGTCATCTTCCATGTACGCCTCGTCGCAGCAGCAAGGCAGACAGTGGACTCGGACTTTGGTGTGACGCCAACCAGAAGCCCAGCATAGTCCCTCATCCGGTGGGTGAATGATGTGCGTAGCTCGCATCAGCATGCGACGAGATTGGATTGGTTTCGCTGTGCCCTGATTATCAAAGTCCGGCAGAATTGCTGATCTATAAATTATGCCCATTCAGGCGTCAAGGGAACAGTTGCGAAGAGATTTCCGATAAATCTCGTTAGGCGCGTACAATTATGAAGCATATAAGATGCTATTACTAGTTATGCGTAAGTAAAAGGATGTCAGATGATAGGAGTAACAGTAAAACTGGGATCTTATTAGGTACATCAATCAATATCAGCTTCAAACAAGTAGTGGTGGACTGGTGGTCTTGAAGCCGGCTAACTGCGGGAGCTCCAGGGCAGAATTGGCGCCTGCTCGAGTGCTCTCTTTTTGCATAATTCTGGCTATAGACGTCTGATAGCAACAGCTTCGGCTATAGTCAGAAAGTGTCTTTTAATTCCTTTTGAGTAGCGCTTCGCAGCAACAAGTAATGCGTTAAACGAGTCTTTAACTCGGCATTGATTCCCAGTGTTGATTAGGTGCTCACAGATAGGAAGCAGGGCAATGCTCTGCTATGCGTTTTCTTAGTGTTAAGAAGGAATACGCTAAGCAACCAATCGAGGCTCCCATCTATGCTACGGAGTCTAGGTGTGGCAGGCGATCCAAACTCACCCGTACTGATTGGAGCGAACAGATAGCCAAATGGGTGAAGCGGCCAATTAACACGAGAGTGGTATTCCTTGATTGGCCGTAAGTTGATCAGACCAGCGTTTTCCACCTGATCTTTAAATACCATTCATGCTTTCAATTTTACCTTTATAATGAACGGTGTGGTTGGCTAATAAACCTCTGTTCCTCTGCTCGTCCGATCCGATATTCTCTCTGTCCTGTGGGGGCCCAGCGACGTTGAGTTTCGATTGCGAATCAACCGTCAATTCAGGCGACGGACGAGCACTTCACATGGACCTCGAGTAGAGTGTCTGATGTGCCTAACACCACAGGTGCAGGCGAAGTGCAGAGACGCTAGAAGTACCAAAGGATTTCATTCATATCACACTACAGAGCAACGGCTTTTGTCAAGAAGCACTCTTTTGTCCGTAACATCTCTGAATTTGTGTTTACAGCCAGAAAGACGTCGTTCTCTCAGTTCCCTATAAAAAGGACATCCTCTTCTAACAAGTTATTAGAAGGCTGTCTTCTGCGCTAAATAAGACGTATCCGGCTTCTCGAGTTCACGTTCTTGCTGAAGCAACTCCCCTCATCACGTAACATCTTAAAGATAGACTAGCGGTTTGGTCCGAATCCTTTGTAATATATCGGTTTGCCTGAACTTGGGTGTTAGCTACATCGGACGCACAACCCGACGGCTAGCGAACCGTATAGCAGAGCATTGCAATGCTTCCTTTCAACATGGAATCTTGAGGAGTGTTCATGGTTCTATCTGTAAGCACCTGCCCAACACTGGGCATCAACATCGGGTTAAAGACTCTTTTAATGTTCTGCTTGTTGCCCCGAAGCGTACTCAAAGGAACTCAAAAGACGCTGAGGCCCTTGCTTAGCGATGAAATTCAGTACCAATGCTACAATTCTATAAAAACACGTAAATAAGCTCCGCAGAGTACAGCGCGGGGTTTCAGTTATAAGTGATGCAGATGGTCCGGTGATAAGTAAACAAAAGGAGGCTAACGCGTTTTGGCAAGTTTACCCTTGCTTTCCAGAGTGAATAGTCACCTCACACGCTTTCGACACAGCTCTCACTTCTCCCAGGATTTGGTCACGTGTCGATTACGGCAGCAATTGAGAGGAAAATTTCGTTGTTCTTGAACGTACCCCTCTCGCCTGGCGTGAATGGTGAGATTGGTTACCACGAGCCACGGTCTGTCTGGTCATGCACGTGACTCAGGTGTGTGTGAATAAATATCCATGTTGCGACAAAGTGGAATGTATGCAGTGGACTGCATACATTTGCTGAGACATCTGAGGTGGCTCGGTCATGTGAGACGTATGGACTAGACTCGGATACCGAAGTAACTCTTATATGGTCAGCTGAGTATTGGGAAGCGGCATGGGGGAAAAACCAAAGTTACGTTACCAGGACATGATTAAAGTGAGCCTCTCACGTTCTAGTCTTGATTGCAGGTCATGGGAATCGAAGGCGGTTGATCAGCGTGCATGGCGCGATCTAATCACGAAGGCAGTTTCCGAAGTGGGGGAGAAAGCCCTCATACATGCAGAGAAGAAGCGGCAAGTGCGGAAGCGGCAAGCACCGATGGGTTCTACTCCATCGACATCGAGCGCATGGTGCTGTAGCACATGCGGTCGCGAGTGCCTGAGTCAGGCAGGTTTTGTGAACCATGAGCGAGGCCACTCGGGACCACTACCGAAGCGGCGACGGGTCCTGCAGAGAACGTAGGCAGAACCGGCGCAGCGTTTGTAGGTACGCTGCATTCGATTTACTAACCGCGTGCTTTCATGCTAAGTCTATTTATTTCAGGTGGTGGGTTTGCTATATTGTCCTAAGGCATTTGTATCTCATATTAATGTCAACCTGAACTATACTCTATAAATTTGCACACGTCATTCAAGCTAGTTGTAGTAAACTTCGATAAGATTTTCGCGTTTTGGCATTTTGTTAAAATATACTTTTTGACGTCTTGAACCTATCTCGGATTTGTTGGCAACCGAATTATTTCATATGCTCATTTAGTGGTTATGTCAGCATGTCTGTATCCATGATTCGATTTACTGTATTTGATATGATCATCTTAAGTGATTGGCTGTTGGTCGAAATCCCCGGTGTGGAGACAGTTGGTCGTCGTTGGAGGGGACGAGGTACGCGGTCCTTGTGGCTGCGCTAGGCTCGAAGAGTGGTTCCATGCACTCGGTTTGAATGGGACTACGGCCCAGCCACCATCTTGTGTGGGCTCGATTCCCAAATACAGCGTGCTTGTATTCGCCTGTGAAGGAGTGTGGGCCGGCTCCGTTGATGAAACTTGGCTCCCATCCACATGTCTCTCGGTCTTATTCCTATGAGTTTACGCTAGATATGGGGTGTGTGGTTGGAGCTGTGGGTGGTGCAGCGCAAGCCACCCATGGTCACTCTGTAAGCGCAGGCGTCCTGTGGCTGGCAACAGTGACAGGCAAATCCAAAACCGGATCCTGCCAATCACATATATATATATATATATATATATATATATATATATATATATCAAGCGAACTAATGACTTAGTCGTGTGTACACATTACAGCTTTGTCCTATGTGTTGCTGTGTTCTTACAATGCTGGCGATGGCTTATTGAACCCATAGCCTGCATCGGAAAATTGGAAGAGTAGACTGAGGGATCCGGTTCCTGGGACCATTACATCGAGTGAATGAAGTGTCTTTTCGCTCCTAAAGTGAATATTCTACTGAGTATCTGTGGCTCAAAAACACACGAGTTAATTCGCAGATTGGTGACTCCTGATTTACCATGCACCAAACAATTTACTTAGCTGATCACACTGGTTTCCAATCATTATAAGCCAAAACCATCTGTTATTGTGCAGCGATTTAAATTCAATACTCGAGTCCAGGGTGAGAGGAAGTCAGTTGATTCCTTCGTTGCTGAGCTTCGGGAGTTGACAGAATATTGTGATTGTGATAACTACCGAAACAACTTCATCCGGGATCGTCTGGTGGTCGGCGTGAAAAACGTTCGCATGCAGCGCTGCCTGTTGGCTGATAACGCATTGACGTTGGAAAGCGCCTATGATGTTGCGATGGGCATGGAGGTTGCTGAAAGTAATGCCCAGCTACTACAGAATCTACAGCTCAATTCAAAGCCATGTGCCACTGCCGAAGTCAGCAAAGTTGTTAAAAACACCACGCGCTCATTCAACTGTTATCGCTACGGCTTGCGGCACAGTCATCCCAGTGAATGCAAAGATATACAGACACTTTGTAACAAATGCCAAATAGGTGGACACTTGGCCCGTATGTGCCGGTCCAGTACAAACCGATGTTCCCCTGTAGTAAATAACTAATTTGTTGCTATTGAACCATAGTAATATATACTTAACCCAAAACTATCTCAAGCGCACAACCGCCATTTCGCGTGCAGCTTTGTGTTAACCAGATTCGGGTGCATTTCGAAATGTACATGGGCATTGCAGTAACGCTGTGCAACGAAAGAAGGTGGTCAGGGAGATTGACTCCAGTGAGTCACACCAAACTGTGTCGGGCGTCTCTGCGATTGCGTACATACACGCGTGGTGACGTGAAACTGCTGGGGATGCAGGACGTTGAGGTGTCATCCGGGGGAACGACAACCCGAGGAACCATTTACATCGCACTCGGAGATGATCCAAATCTACTGGTCAGCGACTGGATCAGTCAACTACCAGTTCCCCAGATAAACCATCTTTCCTTACCATCGCAGATAGAAACACTGTTCCAACAATATGCACCAGTAGTTAAGATGCATGAGGGAGGAAAATCCACTGGGAGATTAGTTAACATCTACATTCTACCTGCCACACAACCGCTGTCAAGAAAATAAATCATCCCCACAACCTGTGCCAATGTCTTTATGGAAATGTCCCTCGCGTCAGTGGGACAGAATACACATTGACTTCTGTGAACCCATCGATGGCTTCATGGTTCTGGTTGTAGTGGACACCCACTCCAAATGGATCGAGGCTCGGGCAACCACATCCATGACTGGGTTGAGCACTATGCACATCTTAAGGAATATATTCGCTACCCATGGTGTACCTTGTACGGTTGTTTCAGAGAACAGCCCGACATTTACCAGCGACCAGTTTGCACAATTCCTACGTCAAAATGGAATCCCGCGTGTTCTCTCGGCATCACATCACCCTTCGTCCAATGGTCTGGCAGAGACAGCGGTTATGACAATCAAACTGGGTGTAGCCAAACAACAGTCCAGAACTTTATAAACCCGCCTGGACAAATTCCTATTACAATATCGCATTACGCCACACACTACCATGGATCATCCACCGTGTGAACTTCTGTTGGGACGACATCTGCGCACTCGGTTGGATCTGATTAAACCCAATCTGCAACGAACGATCGGTAAACGCCAGTCTGTGATGAAGCAACGCTACAACATGAAAACGAAGGGTCGTGTGGTTGACGCGGGCGACAGAGTGTATGTTAAACTGAGGCCACCGGATAGAAATGGGATCCGAGTGATTTTGAGATCGACAAGAGGTAGTGCAGTGGGAGCGGAATTGGAAGATGGGCGAATACTTCAACGTCATTCGGACCAAGTACGATGACAGCCTGTGAGTCATGCAGAGGAACAAGTAAATTGCCCATCGCCTGCACCCCCTGAGATTAGCGCCAGAAGCATTGCCAAAGGAAGACCACGCTGAGCAGCCTGAACAGCCATGGCGATCACTTCGTGAGAAGCGCAGCGTAGAACACGAGCAAAAAGGATAATATTAAAATAACGGTGGAGGACTGTGGTGATTGGTTATCACGAGCCACGGTCTGGCTGGCCATGCACGTGAATCATGTGTGTGTGAATAAATATCCATGTTATCAAGCGAACCTGGCGGGAGAGCCTATGGTGCGCTGAGGCTGGTGGTGGCTAGATCCTGACAGATGATCTACCCACCGCTGCTACCGTTGCGCCATTGGCTCATGTCCTGGACGCCTCCTCGTGGCGACCGCTGGGTGGGAGTTGGGTTTCGCCCTTCTCCCTGCTAAGATCCAGGACACCAATCCGCATGAGTCAGTGAACTGACCATGTGCTAGACCCCCTGCCGTTCGGGCGTACATTTAATCGAAGACTTTGGCTGAGGACCCAAGTCGTTCTCTTTTCAGGTGTGGGCGCCATGCCAGTATCCTAGTCCACACCCATTCCTTTTCGGAGATTAGGAGATGGTCGATGGTACCCTTCCCGTAAAACCTAGCCATGGGAGAAAACAGGTCCATGGCTTATAAGCTCACCGCTCTATTGGCGAAGAGCACGAACGCCAGTCATGGTCTCTGATGGTGGACGGGCACCTCCGGGTTTGCAACGGTTTGCTACCGCCCGCCACAAGTCAGGCAGCCCTTGGTCGAATCGGTGCAAACTCACCAAAACCAACCTGCGTCTGGAAATGGTCGGAGGTGCGTACCACCGCAAAACATATATGAATAGTTCCAGAATCCAAAGCATGCGTGCGACTGACCTCAAGCAGCTCCCAAGCTGTCCTGCAATCACATTCCCGAGCTGGGTCAGGCTATCAACTCAAAGGCTCTAGGCGGAGTCCCTCAAGCAATATCCAAATCACCCACTAACTTTCGGGTCAGGCTAATGAGCCAAAGACTTCGGTTGGGATCCCTAAATAAAACCTCCGAAGCACAACCGCCACCACGCGTGCAATTGCCTACCAATGCAAGTATATGCCTGCGCTCAAAGCACTCAACATCGGATGCTGGACTGTGCGCACACTATTGGACCGGAACTCGAGTGAACGCCACGAGCGACGCTCTGCACCCGTCGCGATGGAACTGGCGCGCTATCACATCGAGATTGCGGCGCTCAGTGAGAACCGGCTCGTTGAGCAAGATAAGTTGCATGAAACAGGTGATGGCTATACGTTCTACTGTGTGGGAAACGCCACCTCCGCACCACGTGAACATGTGGTTGGATTTGCAATATCCGATCGCCTCCATGGTCAGCTGGTGCGTGAAACAACAGGCATCAGAGCGCGAATGATGACTGTTCGCCTACGACTCGGAAGAGGTAAGTTTGCTACTTTTATAAGCACGTACGGTCCAAATATGTGTTATCCTGATGACATACGTGATCAATTCTACACTCAGCTATCCTCCGTGATACGGTCTGTGCCGAGCAGCGACTGACTATTTCTGCTGGGTGATTTCAACGCGCGCGTTGGGCGTGATGCATCAGCGTGGACAGATGTTATCGGTTCGCATGGCATTGGTTCAGCGAATGCGAACGGTGACAGGCTGCTCTCAATCTATGCAATTCACGGCTTGGCGAACAAAAACACTCGATTTGCACTGAGTGCGAGTGATATAGCAACTTGGACGCACCCACAGAGTGGTCACACTTACCTGCTCGACTATGTCATCGTACATCAGCGTGACATGCGTGAAGTGCGGATGACACGTGTATTGAGTGGAGCTGAGTGTCACACTGATCACGAATTGGTGCGGACCAAACTGTACATATATTTTCGTAAATCTATGTACTACACTCCTGCCATGAATCGGCGTAAATTTAACATTCTCTCCCTCAATACTGTGGCGAAACGTATTGAGCTTAAGAAGGCGATGGCTGCACACCTATGTGATGTGGAATGCATAACTGCAGTGGGCGACCTGTGGCACCACGTTGCGACCAGTTGATAGCTGCTGCCGAGGAGACCATCAGGCGCGCAAAATGTAAGCGGCCCGATTGGTCTGATGATGACAATACGACAATTGCCACATTGGTGGCTGAGAAGAATGCAGCATTTTCTGCATATGTGACTGACCCCAGCGACTTGGTGAAGAAGTGCCGGTTTTGCAAACTTCGACGGCATCTGACCCGAGAGCTCCGTCGCATTAAACATGCATGGTGGACGGAGAAGGCGATGTAGATGGAATGCTACGTCGAACGCCGCCAACACAAGGAATTCTTCGATTCCTTGAAGGCGGTGCATGGACCTAGTTTTGACCAGTTAATCTTTTCCATGTTCCACAACCTACGTGCGCCCTCACGTTAAATACGCTAGCTAAGATTCGCAAGCTTGGTTGAAGCGTGATGTCGAGGTGTTAGAGACATCACAGCGTAGGACAATAAAGAACCTCAAGGGTCTATGCGATCAATCTTACCAGTAAAAGCCGAAGATACTGGGAGTTTTCAGCGGAGATCCCATACTGGTGTACATATGCCGCCATTTGCTGAATTCAGTCACAGAACTATCATCTGAGGTATTCCTTGAAACTGAGTCAACAATACAACTGTCTAGAATACGGACGCAATTACTTTTCGCTTCGGGTTTGGCAACCTTGGGACTCTATCCCGAACTCATCTGTCTTCTCTCCTAATTTGGATATACTAGAAAACGACTGGATGCTCTCCTTAGCTCTCAGCACCTCACTGCTTAAACTGTACTGTCGTGGGATACCATTATGATGTACTCAGACTGGATTTAAGTATTACATGGACTCAAGGAAGCGGTACATGACTGAACTTTTCTATTTTGGTTTTTCTCACGGAATGCCTCAACTATTACTGCTCCCCATATTGTTTTGTGCGCTCACATCTAATTCCCGTCTCAACTTATTATTATGTAGAATCCTATTAAAATCGCTGGACGCGTAAACTGATGATTCACATGGTTTTGTACACTGACTATCCTACAGGAATAGTCAAGCGCTTGTCATTTTAGCCACGATAAATTATTGTTCTGCGGACTGAAAATCGACTGCGGTATGCAGTGTGCCGCCTACTAATCTCGGTAAATTAACGAAGTCATTTCCCATCACAGTTAACTGTGGGTGCACGGGTTAGGAAAAATTCCTACAGGGCAGGAAAAGGAGATCAATCTAAACTGCGTTGTTAGCAGTTATTCGACACCCACATGATATTATCAGAGCTTAAGAAGTGCAGCAATGTCTATGTCCGCTCGTTTGTATGTTCGAGTCCGCTAATATGACGTAGTTGAGTAGATTGGCGCTTATCATTGTATGAAAAGAAGCCGTAAATATGCGTATTTATTTATTGGTGTACCAAGGTTCCGGAGTAAAGGCACCTAGCTGAAACAGGTAGCAGTACTATGCCTTGATGTGCTGGACTGATATGCGCAGTTTTCTTAAATAACTACTGCTGTGATATGTCGCCGCCAGTTCTAGCAGCATCAGCTGTTAAATACCAATCCGCATGAGTATATGAATGACATTGACTGTGCTCAAACGAACAAACCGTCTTTTCTCAACAACGTCGTATGATAAACGCAACACCGAACTCATCGTACGAAGCTATATAAATCCAAATGATGACGCGCTCAGGAGAATTCACAATTCACCAGTAATCACTGCCTGGCAATGGCTGGCTTGCCGAACAACCTCCTCGTGGTGCCAGCTGGGTCGTACTGGATTATATCGTTCCTGCCAATGGTTCGGCGGCAGTGTTCCAAGACGTCGTGGGTTTTCGCCTGGTAAGCGATCTCCCTATAAAAAGCCAAAAATGTTTGCCTCATAACCATGTGACTTGGCAGATGTGACTCGTCACTAAATAAAGTCACTGCCCCTTGTTTCACCTTGGTGAAACATTGTAAATCCAGCAATCCGATGTTGAAACCGCGGGGAGAATTGACCTGTTTGGCAAGTGTCCAAAGGAAAGGCGTATGAATTGAGTAATCGGTTCACCGGCTCCTAATGGGCGCGGAGGACCCTAATCGTTCTCCTGTCTAGGTCTGGGCGCCCTGGCAGTATCTCAGCCCACATACAACCATGACATTTTCTTCAAACATAAACTTCATCCTGCATCGGCCGTCGCGCAGATTATCAAGGGTCGCCTTATCTGCTGC
Organism: Dicrocoelium dendriticum; assembly: GCA_944474145.2. NCBI lineage: Eukaryota > Metazoa > Platyhelminthes > Trematoda > Plagiorchiida > Dicrocoeliidae > Dicrocoelium > Dicrocoelium dendriticum. The sequence continues at coordinate 43,895,672 of OX104062.1, forward strand.
ATACAGCAGGGCGGATAAGCGAAAACATGCTACTGCTGGCGCCTCCCTTCTTTCTTTTCCACCTTTTTCTCTTACTCCCATCCCGGCCT
>OX104062.1:43895968-43935295 GCA_944474145.2 Dicrocoelium dendriticum
ATGGGTAACTTTCTTCAACCGCAAGTTGGCATTCTCAACTCGGTTGTTCGTTGTATTTCCAAAATGCACCAGTCCAGCTTGTGCGTGTTTCGCTCACGAGCGTTTTATGTACAACCAGTACAACGTAAGGTAGCGCACAAAGTGGGGTCTGTTCTTTGAAGGAGCTTCAAATCTTGTTGAACTCTAAAATAAGAAGATTACATATATAAAGAGATTTTACTCCGTCTCCGTGTTAGAAGTTGCCATGCGATGAAATAGATAACGCGACCGGTTAATGTTTGTCTACAGAATGAAACGAAGATTTATCACTTGCATGCTTCCTGATGGCCTGGCGGATGTGGAAGTAACACAACAAAATGTCGCATTGAAAAACGGCGCGCGCCGCACGTATTTGAGCGGCCATTTTGTCCATCATTATTGTGCGGACGGGAATATCATGACCCATGATATCCCAAAACGCTTCGAACAACGTAAGCAATGATGCGTAATCTTCCCGACGCAGGAACGCATAAAATATTGGCCGGCCATACCCCATGCCGTCAGTTATTAAAAACTGGTATAGTTTGAAGCTGCAAGCAACAAGTAAGCCCGCTATCAATTCTTACTTCACACGGTTAGTGTCATGAGTAGCGTCTACACAAACGACATGCGAGAATCGGCGGAAAAGTTCTATTTGTTGATGCCGAGCGAATAATACGTGTGTGCACAAGCCTTCCTCAGAAATAATTCGCGCAACTCCGTCTTCTTCCATAGACTTTATAACCTGATGCAATTTTACTGCAGGAAATAAATACTATCAAAATAAACCTACGCCCAACGCCAGGTCTCAGTTTACGACGAACATTGCGGACATCATCGCTGGTAATATGCTTTCCGAATCAAACCTCGACGAACTGCTTGATGTCGCTTGTTGGGGTGTTGTAGCTGAAAAGGTCTACGGACTGAGTGAACTCATCGTCCGTCAGACGGCGATTGATGGTGTGTCGTTCAAAAAGAAGGCGATTAACTGGGTGATTGTGAGACAGATCGAACGTTGTGACTTTCAGCTTACGTCCAGTTCTAATGAGGTTAACGCGAGCTTGGCAGTTAGTATCACGTGAGCTGAAAGATGTAGAATACTAGAAGCGAAATCCTAATAAACACGTCTCACTCCTGTACTTTTTGACTTCCGCCGAGCGCAGCGGACACATCGATATATCACCTTGTCGTACTTCACCCGTGACAGGTTACATTTTTTGCTGCTGTAGCGTACGAAATTGACGTAATGAAGAAGCATAAAGTCTGAAAACAAACTATTAAAGTCGTCAAAACTGTCAAAAGAACGCCCAAAGAAGATTCTCCGGAAATCAGACCATGGCGTACGATTTCGAAAATACTGTTTCTACCGCGTATCTGGTTTCCGACACATTTAAACAATTGCAATAACACATTTGCAGAGATTTAAATAAAACTGCAAGGGCAGAAAGATAGCCGGGAATCATGCCATAAAATCACCATAAACTATTTATTGCGCACTAGGTTTTGCAGGGTAACGGTGCGTATTTGACTTCTGACACATTTAAACAAATGCAATGTCACATCTGCACAGAATTGAACAAAACTGCAAAGCCACAAAGATAGCCGGGAATCATGCCATATAATGACAGGAAACTATTTATTGCGCACTAGATTTTGCGGAGTGACGGTGCTGCGACTACGTCGTGACGGATGCCTGGTACAGTCAGGGTAAACGTGCTCATGCAGTTTAGATGTTGTACGGTCATGTAAATGGTAAAGACAACTTAGGAGTAATCTCTAGATAACTTAAGGTTAGGGATTGAAGTCAGCGTAGGTGGTTTGTTTATATGAATAATTTAGCTGGTACATTTTCGCGCGTTTCGTGTCGTCCGCCATTCAGGATGATACCGCAGCATTTCATTGCATGATAACTGGTGGTTACGAGGCAATTGAGGAGTTCCAACGTGATTTGTTGCGGTTCCAAAGAGAAACTGCAAGTTCGTTTTATAGCTGCACGGTGATTACTGCGGCGGGTCCTAAGCAAAGGACTGGAAAAGATCTCCCTGATGGTTATGGTTGTCGATTCATTCAATATCGATGTGTGCATAGTAAGCGTAAGAACTTGAAAAGGAAGGCGGTAAGGCGCATGACAATTTTAGTGCTGTTAACTCTTATAGATATAAGTATTACAACTGCAAGGCCCGATTTTTGTGGCGCTGAAAGGCTGAAATCCTTGTATGAAAACAGTAGTTGAATAACACTGCACAGAAAATTTGGCATTTGTCAAGCTTCTTGGGATCCGAAAGGACTTGGAAGTGCCAACTTACCGGACTATTTGGTCCGGCCTACCTGTCGTGTTTCATCGTTCGAGCTCTTCTTCAACGAACTCTGTTTTCTGGCATTTAAAGGGACTCAGAAGTCCTAACCTACTCGCAATCTCTTTTTCCGTACGAAGTACGGCTTGCAACACCCTGCATACGCTGATTACTCTTTCATGTGCGAGAAAACGTCCACGTAAACACTGTCCTGCTTGAAAAAGTGCATCATATCGGTTGCCCCCCGTGAGTTCAATTCGGTGCGTACGTTTCTCTTGCGGTAATATCCGACTTTGCTCTCGCTGTCTGCATTGCAGGTCTTCGCAAAACGGTCCCCACCTTTTCGTTGTTCTTACCTTTTTTCATTACTGTCAAGATGGTTAGAAAAGTTGTGGGTGTGCCTCCGGGTCTTAAAACAGCTGATTCAGTTTACCTATGCGGCTTAGAGAGATGCTCCATACCTTAAACCGACTTGTCCGGTGGTATGCAATGCGGTCTTTGCGGTAGGTGGTTCCATGCGGCATGCACCGGTACGCCTGCGGATCAGTATGCTCTCTTAGGAAGCAATGAGATGTTCCTTTATAGCTGTGAAGCTTGTTTTAAGTTTAAAGCTCAGCGCTTTGTAACCACGATGTATTGCTTCGACTCGCTCGTTTCCAGACTGACAAATATGGAAAGAGTGTTGTCTTTGCTGTTGACAACTTTGGATGGGAAAGTTGAAGGTTTAGTAGATCGCCTGACACCATCCTTTGTTCTCGGCCAGGTGAAATTAGCGGATAGTAGCACGCAAATGGATTCCGTCTACCTAACACCCTATCCAGCAACCGATTTTGAGCTAGTTGGCGATGAACAGTTGGAAGGAGTACGCGATTCCATAGCTAGTGCTGAAATATTACAGACCTTGCCAGCAAAACGCAAGCAGAGCAAGAAAAGTAAAGCTGTAAATTCTCAAAATGGGGTAGTATCGGAGTTTACAGGAGATAAGGTAAGCACGTCACTTGCAGGCCCTTCAGTATTGAGTTCTTCGAGCTCTCCTCCCGAAGCCAATTCCTATGCAGGTAGTGCATCCAAGCAACCAGCCACGCGGTCTCAGACTTCTGTGGCGTGTTGAGTAGACACCCCCCGCCGCAATGACGCTTACACTGATAGAAGTGTCATTTTTAGGGGTGTCACGGAGTCCACCGCTGCACTTCCAAAGGAGCGAATGCTTGATGACCTACAATGGTTTAAGCGTTGGGTTTTCAAACTTCTACCGCCCGGGTTTCCTGACGTAACTGTGCGGAAACTCATTAGGCTTGGGTCTGTGCCGCTTGATGTTTCGGAAGTGAAACCCCGTTTACTGAGAGTCGTTCTTTCAACACCGGACGAGCGTAATACGCTTCTGCGTTTCACTTTTAAACTCTAAGGTTCTGGGCTCAGTATTCAACCTGACATCCCATTAGCTAATAGGTTGAAACTGAAGACCGCCATAAGGGACCTCAAAGCCCGTCGCGAAGCGGGTGAAACGGGTAGGTTTTCGGGTGGTGAGCCGGAGGTCCACATCTGCCCTTTCAGCGCCCGTTCCGGTGGCATCATCATCATACACGTTAGCTAGAGGTGGGGAACACCTCTGCTCCTGTGCTGCAATAAATAAAAATGAAAAAATGCAACTGGTACAAGCCGGCTGAGGTATCGGTAACGGATGGGCATCGTTCCGGTAAGCTACCAGCCAGCTGCTGTGCACCAAAAAATTACTATGCAAAATTATATAACGCTAAATAATGATCGTGGTTGGAGTGGGAGGCTAAGAGGGATGGGGTGGGACAAAGAATCTCACAGCACGAACGCCACTGAGGTCGGCTTCTAGCCATATTAGCAAGTGTGTTCAACCAAACGTGTTCATCTTCTTTCGGACCCCAACCAGGGAGCCTAGACTCTCCAACCGAGGCCAGCTCAGAACTGAGGGCTTTCATTCCTCTCGACCAAAACATCGCTTGCCCACCCCTTCTCTTCAATCACCCGCACCCCCGGCGCGCAAACAACGCACGTCGATGGAGTCGGTGGGATGGCATGCGTAACACGTGGCCGAGCTAACAGAGCCTGGTGCTTGAAATGACGGTGCTGAGCGGTTCATTTCCTTTTCCTGTGCCGTAAACGAGGCGTCGAACACGCTCGTCGCTCACGCGGTGTTCCCACCAAATGTGAGCTAAATTACGAAGGCACCGGTGGTCGAACGTAACTAGCTTCTTGAGGTCCGCTGCTTTAAGCGGCCAGGTTTCGCAACCGTACAATAGGGTCGAACCTACTGTTGCATTGTACACTCTACCCTTCAGGGCAAGGGTGATGTCGCGCCGCCGCCTGAAGTGGCGAAGGTTAGCAAAAGCGCTCCGAGCTTTTGCTATACGGTTCGTGATCTCATCTTCAATCCCACGGGCGCTGATACAACTTCCCAGGTAGTTGAATTTCTGAACTACTTCTAGCTGATCCCCACGAAGGGTAAGCTTAGGAGGCGGTCCAGGCCAATCTTTGAGGAACGCTTTGTACTTCGAGGGTGCGAAGCAAAGCCCGAAGTGACGGACAGCTAGTGCTACTCTGTCCAGTGCCGCTTGGTACATTTGTGAGCTGTCACAGATTAGGGCAATATCACCAGCATACTCTAAATCAAGAAGTCGTTCTCCTGGGAGTAGCTCCACACCTTCTAAGTGGTGTCCTGTGAACGCGATTTCCATGACTTCGTCAATAGCGAAATTGAAGAGGAAAGGTGACATTGGGCATCCTTGTCTCACGCCGCGGGCGATATTAAAGGGCGACGGCAGCTTGCCGTAAGCCCTCACTCTGCCCGAGCTACGCGCATATAATGCTCGGATAATATTCCCATTTCTCAGGTACACCTTTCCTGTGTAGACAGCCCTAAAGTGCATATTTATCCACCGAGTCGAATGCTCCTTTGAAATAGAGGAACACGACAACCATGGGCCGCCAATATATGTGACGGTGCTCCAACAACTGACGCAAGGTGAAGATGTAAATAAATAAATAAATAAATAAATAAATCTTTTATTCTCAACAAGGTGAGGCACGCCTTTACAGGCATGATCATTTTGACATAACGATGCGTGATCAAGAATATGCAAAAATCCGGTATGTTTCCCATAGCAGTTTGTGGTTGTGTAGTGGGTCTGTATGTATGTCATTGTGTGTGAATGTGTATGCAGCTGTGTATTTTGTGCTTGTAGTTGTGCTGCTCCAATCTTCAATGTTTGACATCATCGTCAATATTGCGAGTAGGAGATTGGTGTCCGTGGGTTGGATAGACTTATCCGGATAGGCACGGGGCAGTGACTTTATTTTGTGGCGAGTCACGACCACCACGTCACAGTGTTGTTAAGCAGACATTTGTGGCTTTTTATAGGGAGAACGCTTGCCAGGCGAAACCCACCACGTCCTGAAACACTGCCGCCGAACTATTTGCTGGAATGGGTTAAACCCGAACCACCCAGCTGACACCACGAGGAGGTTGTTCGGCTAGCCAGCTACGACCTCGACGAAATCCAGCTTGCTGTTCACGAATCTGGCTTTCACGTGTGCCAGTCAGTCTGTGAAGGATGATAGAGGCAAGCAATTTGGCGGTGATGGAGATCAGACTGATTCATCTATGGCTGCCGCATTCCGATCGTGAGCCTCCCTTGAAAATTGGGACTATAACGGAGCGGCTCCAATCAGTTGGGACCGTTTCCTGCTCCCACAGTTTGACTAGTAACTCGTGTAAATCATCCACCAGAGCAGGTCCCCCGAATTTGAAGAGAGCTGGAGGAAGGTCATCAGGTCCCGCGACTTTGTTCTACTTCAACAGTTCGATCTCAAGTTCGACTTCTGAGCGGGAGGGTGGATTCAGACAAACAGCCCACGGAGTAGGGCGATCACTGGTCGGCGAAAAATTTAACGATTCCGAACGATCAAATTGCTTTCCAAAGTGCTCAGCCCGACGCTCTAAGCGTTTTGATAAGTTGTGGATAGGCTGTCCACTCTCGTCACGTATATTTTCACTAACACCAGGTCTCCTGCTGCCCGTTTCCCGTATCAGACGGAATAACTTACGATGGTTACCAAAGGCAGCGCCCATTTCCATCTCAGTTACACAATGAGACCACCAGGATTCGCGGTCTCTCTTCTGGCTAGCACGGAGTTTCGCCCGGAGCTCTTTGCGAGTTTCATTGTGTTCGCTTCCAGCGGGAATATGCCGGCGAGCATCTATAAGTTCCAGAGACTGTGAAAAGACCCCATGTCCATGTTGGCGATTAGACATACCACATGCGGATTTTCCTGCTGATAGTAAGGTCTGGTGAATATGAGACCAGTGAGCTTCAATTGCATCCAGTGAGCGTTTATCCAACTCGCATGACAGCGTACTTTGATAGGTACACCAGCCAACTGGCAAAGCCAGTTGCCTGGTGTCAATGCGCTCACAATGTCGGCTTGGACGTCCGCCAAAACGCATCCGCAGGTCAGCACACACAAGTGCATGGTCGGTGTCCACACATGTGCTCCAACTCAAACGACAGTTCTGGGCGCAGCCTCTACATCGGCAAATTATCACAATGTGATCAATTTGCGTCCATAGCTTATTCGAGGCTAGTGGGCGCCAAGTCACCCTCCGGCGGGTGCTGTGTATGAAATTAATGCTCGCAAGAAATAAGCGAGCATCCTCACACAAATGAAGTAAGCGCGCACCGTTATCATTACGGGAGACTATACCATGTTGGCCGCCCAGATGCAGCTCATCTGTGGATAATTTTCCAACTTGAGCGTTCAGATCCCCAGCCAGCACTACAGTGTCCGAGCTTCTTCTGTGGCGAAGTAGCTCGTTCATTTGGCAAAAGAAGTCGTCTTTTACCGAGTCATCGCTACAGTTTGCCGGTGCATAGCCAGCGATAACGAATAGACACCCGTTAGTCCCACATGACTTCGAAGCTCTGAACGAGCCAGCCAATCGGACCGCACACATCCGGCTACTGATTGGAATCCAATCAACCAGAATAGCTTCAGTCCGGGGACTCAGGGCAATACCAACACCGACTTGGCGGGTGCTCGAAGCTGCATCGTCACCGGATAGGCGCAACGAGCAAGTGCTGCTAGTGTCACCTGAAGGGTATCGCAGAATGATCACAGACCTCGGGTCTTGCAGGCGTGTCTCTGATAAACAGCAGATATCGATCGAGAGGGTCTCCAATGTTCGGGCAAGTGCTGCATGTTGACCGATTTGTAGCAGTGTGCGTACATTGAGGCATGCCAATCTGAAGGAGGATCGAGGGCTCCAAATGGAAGCCGATGAATTGGATTAGATCGCTTGGTTGGACATGGGCTTGTCGACAGGAGAGGAGTGACGCTCCGCGTTTACGTGTGAGTTGAAATTAGAAGGTAAATGCCTAGCAAAGCATGTTGGGGGAGGGCCAAGAATGGGGGGGGGGTTGAAAACTGGGGGGATATAAGTGAAGTTGGAATGGGACGGTAAGAGTGAAAAAGCGTAAGAGGGGGAATAAGAAGACGGGAAGGCTTGAGCAGTGGCATCCAAACCCCTATCCACCCTGCCCGATGCAGCAGATAGGGCACCGTTTATTATCCTCTGCGGTGGTCAGAGCATCAAGAAATTGTTTGAAGGAAAATTCATAGTATTGCGTGGGCAGGATACTGTCAGGTTGCCCAGGCCTAGACAGGAGAACGATTAGGGTTCTCAACCAAAGCCTTTGGTTAAAGAAACCTGACCGCAAGGCAGCGGGTTTGGCACTGGGCTACAAGGAGTCTGTTTTAAGGAATAAGGTGCCACCCTCATTCCAACCCCTAGCCTGGAGGACCAGGAGGCTGAGTTTGTCTGGCCACTAACCATCGACCAATCTGGTATGATTGGCTCTGAAGGTGCAAAAGCACCACCCAGTATAGCTCAATGGATCACAGAGGCACAAAACCATCGCACCACGGTAATGTCCAGCCTCATTGCCATGGCGTTCTGGTGGCACCCGATCCCCGGCTTACGATCCCTAACTCCTTAAAGCAGTCCTCAGCAACGTGCGTAGTCTGAGGAGCAAGATGTGAGACATTGGCACTATTGTAGAAAGTTCCCGGCCAGACGTACTTGCTTTCACTGAGACGTGGCTGTTCGGCGACATTCTGAACAGTGAAATGTGTTTGCCTGGCTATACCTTTCTGCGAGCGGATCTCGCCTCATGCTGTCGCGGAGGTGGATTTGCTTTGTGCCTCAGATCCACCTTGACTATTTTGCGAACACATCCCTTCAATTTCACCGATGTAACTGCCGAAGCTACTGCGGTGGATGTTTTCGCTTATTTCACGCAATTCAAAATTGTTAGTATACAGAAGCCCAGTTACACATCCTGTAAGTGTATCCGCCGTTAACAAGTGGCTTTTAGAGACCCTGTGCATCTGCGCTGCAAATATGGTTAATCGGACACTACTGATCACCTCCACGTAAACTTTCCCGCCGCTATCATTCCGTTGCATATCCGGAAAGTGTATCCGCTGTTAATAAGTGGCTTTCAGAACACCCGTCCATCTGCGCTGCCTATACGTTTATCTGCCACTACTTGTCAGCCTGCACGTCACGTTTGCTGCTGTTAGTATGTCCGTTGCATCTCCAGTAAGTGTATCCCCTGTTAATAAGTGGCTTTTAGAACTGCTGTGTATCCATGCTGCCTATATGGTTCATCCGGCGACATTGGTCTGCCTCCATGTCATCTTTGCCGCCGCTATCAAGTCCGTTGCACATCAGGTATGTGTATCCGCTATTAGTGAGTGGCTTTTAGAACACCCGTCCAGCTGCACTACCTATATGGGTGGTCCGCCACTACTGGTCAGCCTTCACTTCACCTTTGCAGCTGCAAGCTTATCTGTTGCACCTCCGGTAAGTGGATCCGCTGTCTGTAAGTGGCTTTTAGAACACCCGTCCATCTGCGCTGCCTATATGGGTGATCCGCGGCTGCTGGTCCGCCTCCACGTCACCTTTGTCGTTGCTAGCTTGTCCGTTGCACATCCGGTAAGTATATCCGCTGTGAACAAGTGGCTTTTATAGAACCCCTCCATCTGCGCTGCCTATATGGGTGATCCGCCACTACTGGTCAGCTTTCACTTCACCTTTGCAGCTGCAAGCTTATCTGTTGCACCTCCGGTAAGTGGATCCGCTGTTTGTAAGTGGCTTTTAGAACACCCGTCCATCTGCGCTGCCTATATGGGTGATCCGCCACTGCTGGTCCGCCTCCATTCACCTTTGCCGCCGCTATCAAGTCCGTTGCACGTCCGGTAGGTGTATCCGCTGTTAATAAGTAGCTTTTAGAACTGCTGGGTATCCATACTGCCTATATGGTTGATCCGCCAATGCAGGTCCGCCCCCACGTCACCTTTGCGGCTGCTAGCTTTTCCGTTGCACCTCTGGTAAGTATGTCCGCTGTTAATAAGTGGCTTTTAGTAGTGCTGTGTATCTATGCTGCCTATGTAGGTGATCCGGCGCTACTTTTTGGCCTACAGGTATCCTTTGCGTCCTCTGTACGCCGTTGCAACTCCGGAAAGTGCATTGCCTCCTCACTGTTTTCTTTTAGGACACCTGTGTATCTCTGCCATTTGCGTCATTAATGGTATTCTTCCACGAAACATTTCCTGCAACATAGATACTCTTTTGCACCTCCAGTAAGTTTATTTGCTGTTAACAATTGGTTTTTCAACTCCTGTGTATCCGTGCTGCCTGGATGACTGATCCGCCACTTCTGGACAGCCTCTAGGTAACGGTTGCCGCCGCTACGTACTTCCTTTCACCCACGGTAAGTGTATTGTGTCCTCATGCGGCTTTTACAACTCCAGTCTATCCGTGATTCCTAAATGGGTGATGGTCAACTACTGGTCTGCCACCACATCACATATGCCGCCTCTATCTACTCCGTTGCACATCCCGTAAGGGTATGGGCTATTAATAGGTGGCTTTTAGAACCCCTCTCTTCGTGATGCTTACTTGAGTGATGTGCCACTACCACTTTCCCTGCATGTAACATGTGCTGCCGCGTATATACTCCGTTGCACCTCTGGTAAGTGCATTGCTTGCTCACTTTTCGCTTTCAGAACCCCTGTCTATCCGTGGTGCCTACTTCAGTGATCAGCCAGTACTGGTCCGCCTCCACTTCACGTGTGCGACAGCAGAAATACTTCCAGTGCACGTCAGGTTGGTGTATTAATCCGTAACGTGTGGCTTTTAGAACGGGCGCATGTTTCCTTCGTATGCATGACTACACTGACAGTCTCGTCGCTTCCGGAGTAATGCTGAACTCCATGCGTATGTTCACCACTGCGTATTTTACCCACCAGAGGTTTTCATGTAACCTTTCCTTTTATCAATAGTACATATTTATACTGTCTTACGTGTTCGTTTATCCAATGTCCCGTTACACTGATTTCAAACTGTCACCGCGGCCCCTTATGAGGCTTGGGAAACCATTTCTCAGTGTTCACCCTTGGTGTGTTCAGAGCTACATATACGCTCACTCACCTAGTGATGAATATTTCTGAATGGTCCAAACGTCCGTCGCGCTTATAGCTTCGGCTTTCCCTATGTCGGGAACCATTTACCTCCACCGCTGCTTATCACCTGGTACGTCACCCTGTATGGTTGTTGCCTTAGCAATTAGCCTTAAAACAAGACAACTACCACGTCGGGTAATACATGGCAGGTGTGCAAAATCATGAACATAAATGCGGTAAACCGATATGTATATTCATTGCGTCTACCGCCTGTCCGCCAAGCTGTGCGCAGAGCCGTGACAAATGGATAACGCTGCATTTTCAAAAAACTAGTGCAGCACAGATGAGTTTTCCATGAGCATATTACCGCCGCATGCCATCTGCTGCTCTAGAACCGTGAACAGAGGCCTATTCCCCCCGTTGTCTAGATTAACGGCTAATAGAAGTCCCGACGAATGCATGCAGAAATCAACCGCTTATTCACATGCTAACGTATATTAAACATTCATGACCCGGAATCTCTACCATTGATAACTACATGGGCACTGCGTCGATTACGTTTGATTTGTTTTGTATAAAGCACATGGTTTCGTGTACACATACTGTTTCCCGATTGGTGCTATTACCGCACATTTAATGGGACGTATTTGTGGTAATTGACAACCGTTCATGGAAGCTGGTGCAGCCCAATGACATACGTTTCAATTCAGTTAATAATAACTTCTCCATATCGGGGCATGGACACCCTTATAACGCAGCTTGAATTTCCGATGGTGGGAACATCCAATGCGTCACCGTTTCATAGTTAATGATTACGCTGCCGTTACCGTACTTATATTCTCTTTCCATGCATAACGGCAACGAACGCCATCCATGGGTCCAGTAAAGTATGCACATTAATGCGATAAATGACACATTAACATGGCCAAAATATGCAACCGTCACCTTCGCAGGAATACACAGTAATACGTACTCATGCGTAAATGTGTGCTATACATGCATAAGATTATTCCCATCCCTGTTCATAACTTCCATAAATTGCTCATTTATCACAGTGTTATTGCAATTGCTTCATACAAGTCATACATTTACGTACCCTAAAAATTTCAGCTAACATTTATTTTGTTAATTAGGTAACGTTGTCCATAAAACGCGCATTCCAACGACGCTAATCACCATATTTCAACATGTAAAATCACAATGTTCATTCTCTTTGATTGTTTGCGTCACAGCTCAGTTGTTTGTTGACCTATTCTGTACCACCGTAGGATCTACTAGTAACTGATACCTTAATCCGAATTCTGTGGCTGGCCATTCATCTCTCTCCTAACGCGCAGTTATCCGTTTTTCGTCTTACTCTCGTGCAGTTTTCTTTGGCAGTAGCTAGCCGTTGTTGGCCTCATGTAGCCTGGAAGGTGCAACTTCTTGACACTCCAGCGTTCATTTTCTTTTGAAGTCTGTCTCCTTATTCGGCGCTTGTCTGTTGCTTTATTCACTGAAACTGTAGTCATCCAGTACTGGTCAAACTTCTTAATTATATGGCTACACCAGCCTCTGATACATACTTTTCTTGAGCCACTATCTCTGCTTAGCAGCAGCTAGTCGCCATAGGTTCCATTTAACTTTGCGGATACCCGGAGCTTGCTCCGTTCTTACTATGTTCATCTCTTTGATTGTTTGCGTCACAGCTCAGCTGTTTGTTGACCTATTCTGTGCCACCGTAGGACCCGCAGGTAGCTGAAGCATTATTTCGAACTTTATTGCTGTCCATTCATCTCTCCTAGCGCGCAGTTATCCGTCGTCTGTCTTACTCGCGTTTACTTGACATGTGGTCAAAAGTCTTAATGATATGGTTGAATCAGCCACTGATACCTCCATTCCTTTAGCCACTATCTCTGCTCTGCGGCAGCTGTTTGCTGTATGCTCTATTCAACTTTGGGAATACTCCTTAGCTTGCTAGGCATCAGTCCTTCTGTAGATTGTTTATTCTCCTGGTATAGTTTTTTCACAGCTCAGCTGGTTTGCTGTCCGATCCTTTGCCACGGTTGTTATTCATTGGCACCTCGAATGAATTACCCAACAGGCACCCTTGCCCACTGATACCCGGTCCAGTATCGATATCTTCTAATCGTCTTACCTTCAACACTTAGTCTTCCTTTGATACCCATTTAATCTTAGCCAGCTTCTAATATGCTCAGCTTCCTATATTCATATACCTATGTACATTGTAGTTATGGTGTCTTAGGTAATCCTTATCCCGTGAGCATATATAAATACGGCCACATCGTCACTGTCCTTGGGTTTCCGATAACAACCAATCGTGACTACACACCCACTTTCTAGCCTCAGGTAGAATTCGAACATTGTCAGCTTACACCTCATGAACATCTTACCGGAATCCTGCTTTTCATCCCTATGCACATGAAAGTATTCTACCCATCAGGCCATGCCTTCCGCATAAGTAAAAACATCTTTAGCGTAATATCTGTTACACCTTGTACACTAGTTGTCTCAAATAAATGTCTTAATGTAGGATTTTGATCAAACGCTAGGTACATCGACTGTTCCTTTTCGGTCTTCTCTCGGCTTGTTCCTCTCTCCCTTTTCTCTGAGGTCGTGAACATCGGAGAGCTTCGGGATTGAACTGAGGAACTGCCTCCGTCTGGGATGGGACGAAATAACCAACAAGTACTTACCTGGACCATGGCCTCACTTCCACTCTAACTATTTGCACCCAACCACCGATGTCCAGTGAGGGTAGCTGGACACGAATTCTTCGCTCCCCGGCAAATATACATAATCAGAGATGACTTCATGTGGTTCTGCGAAGGATCAACACATTATATTCAATAAGAATGTTTAGTACCCGACCTACCAACGGACAGGACCCAGGAACGCAATAGGCAACCAGTTATTGCACCAACCAGCGGAAAAATGGGACGCAATCTGACTGCGAATAACCGAGCAAACAGACTTTTAACAAGAAACATAGCCAGTTACAATTTGCCATTCAATGGATTGGTGGCAGTGTTCCAGGACGTGGTGGGTTTTCGCCTGGCAAGCGTTCTCCCTACAAAAAGCCACAAATGTCCGTTTTACAACACTGCAACGTGGCGTATGTGACTCGCCACCGAATAAAGTCACAGCCCATAACTTTACACTGGCAGGTCAACTAGCGTCACAATTCTACATAGGATCGTTACACTGGGACTTCTACATCTGTATATACTGTTGTCGTTTTACATCCTACCATACGTTGCCCTTTTCCTTCCTTGTGTGCGGGCTCTTCCATTACCTTTCAGTGGATCATTCAGGTTTCTCAATCTCTTATTGGCTGAGATCCCGTATCTCATGACAGCCAACTTAATGTTTCGCATTTTCAACATTGTACAGTTCCAATCATGGATATATGAGCAATTTTCTGCGTTACTGTTACAATTGCATTATAATGTTTGTACCGTTGTACATATCTGATCATGCCTCCATGAGCGTGCCTCGCATAGTCGAGAATAAAATATTTATTTATTTATTTATAAACATGCTCATCTGTATAATTATCAGCTAGTTTTTCTCGAGTATATTGCAATCCATTATCAAATAGAATATTACAAGATATACTTAGATGTACGTTTCAATAAATACACTTAATTGTGTGCACCTTTAACACATGTGTCAATGCATTAACATATATGTTACCTTCGCAAGCATATATATATATATATATCATTACACTTGTACGTACAGCCTTTCACTCCTAGGATCGTACATCCGTGATTTAATGCACTCTTCAATGCAATATATAGCAAGCTAATTCGATCCTCATTTATATTACCACTTTTAATGACACATGCACATAAGGACAAGCGCAGACGTGCAAAATCATACATACAGTTGCCATCTATAAGTACTTGTTACGGTGCACCAATAAACCGTCATACGCTGTCCTCCCATTGCAAGCATTGCTTTTTCATTTTCAAACTGAAATTAATGCACCTCTTTTGTATGCCATTTCTAATTTTACGAAAATTACGAACTTTTTTATTTAGTCTAATATATCACACATAAATGATTTTTGAGTATCTAGACAAGCTGAAGCATAACATTCCACCTTTATTTTGCACATTTTCACCATAGTTTCGTAGATCCATAGATCAGTTGTACTTTGAGGCATCACCCCGATTTTGAAAACGCGCGTATCGTCAAGCAGTCCCTCCCCCACCTCTGTTCCAAAGTGGCCTTGTAGTGACCTGGAGATTCCCCTGTTTGGCTACCGCATGCTGCGTAAAATATTAAAAAATCACAAAATTATATTTTCTCAAAGTGCATAGCAAATTAGCCGCTCGCCTGTTTGAACGTTGCTCGCGTTTGTTTGAGTCAACATAGCATCTGCCTTCGAACGGCGCGACGCTCATCGGCTCCGCGGCCATCTTTGTTCTCCGCGCACGCGACCACACCTTTCCCCTAGCTAGCTATCTTCCGGTGCCTTATTTTTAGCACTAGATAGCGTTTAGCCCCATTAATAAATTTTTCCTAGCGTTACTTTTGGTTTTCTCCACTCGTCGGAGGTTGGCCTTATTTTCGCGTATTGCTTTTAAAGCGTACCGATCCTGTTTCTCGCTTTATTGGTGACCCTCGACTTTTGGTCATTATCCGGTGAGTTTTCGCTAACCTTTCTTTTCAGATTTGGCCACATTTTTTCCCTAACCCGTCTGATTTTAACTTTTCATTTTCCGGTTTAATCTCGCTGGCTCGCTATTTTGCTCGCTATGGAAACTGATCGCGTAGGTTCTGACGTTCAGATCGGCATAGTTACGCTTCCTATCGCACCGTTTCGCGAGACTAATCCTAAGTCTTGGTTTGGTCAGCTAGAGTCGCAATTTTCTTTACGTGGGATTAGGTCCGAAAAGACCAAGTTCCACCTTGTCTTTTCCGCGCTTCCGTTAAATTTCATTGATGACATTCTAGATCTTCCTGACGACCAAAAAACTTACGATGCAGTCAGGACAGCTGTTCTGAGAGGAACAGGCTTATCCGATCGACAACGAGTTACGAAACTCCTCAACGAAACCGATCTTGGCGATCTTAAGCCGTCTCAGCTGCTTCGAAAAATGCAGAGCCTAACTAAACCCACTTCGAAAAATGATTCTTTTCTTCGGGAAATGTGGTTGCAACGACTTTCGCGCGAGAGCCAATCCTTGCGCTAGTGAAGATGCACCTTTATCCAAACTGGCCGATCCAGCCGACCGAATTTGGGAGTCGTACGGCCAGGTTTCGCAGGTCCAAACGAAACCGGACGACGATATCGCCACGCTTACATCCCAGAAGGCAACATTGACTCGACGATTCGCAGACTTTTCGGCCTCACGACATAACCGCTGCAAATGCTCTAGGAGCCGTTCGTGCTCACGTTCGAACTTTCCTTCGCGATTACCGAATAGAAACGGTTACTGCTGGTACCAGGAACGATTCGGCCAGCAAGCTAAATCATGTCGCCCGCCCTGTTCCTTCAAACGACAGCAGCAGAGAAACGGGCGGACCAGCACGTAGGGGCGATGGACGTAGCTGGTCAACGCAGTCGCCCTTTCTTCGTCATCGATCGTAGAACCGGAGTTCGCTATCTCGTTGATACTGGCGCAGAAGTCAGCGTTCTCCTGCGTGATCCAAACGACTCGACCGAAAAGGTGACTAGCTCATTGCGCGCAGCTAACGGGACCATCATCCGCGTATATGGTCAACGCTCGCGCACGCTAAATCTCAGCCTCCGACGCGCTTTCAAATGGATATTCCTCGTTGCGGATGTTCAAACGCCTATCCTTGGTCTCGACTTCGTACGTCATTACGACCTACTCGTCGACGTTAAGCGACACCGCCTAGTCGACCGCTTTACGAATCTCGCAGTCATTGGGACTTTGACCGACACCGCGTCAATCAGTCCCGTGTACGCGACTCAACTTAGTTCACCCGTCGGGCAAACGCTGCTCGATAGTTTTCCGCAGGCCTTCCGTCCTGCCGTCCCGTTGCCTTCCGTAACCGACGCCGCGACACATCACATCGTTACGAAAGGTCCGCCTGTGTTTGCAAAAGCCAGGCGAATGACTCCCGACAAGCTCAAAATTGCACGCTCCGAATTCGAGCACATGCTAGACTTAGGCATTATTCGCCCGTCTAAGAGCCCGTAGGCGTCGCCTCTACACATGGTGCCTAAAAAGTCAGGAGACTGGCGTCCATGTGGCGACTATCGCGCACTCAATAACGCTACTGTCCCCGACCGCTATCCGATTCCGCACATTCAGGACATCACGGCTAGCCTACGAGGCGCCCTTGTGTTCTCGAAGATCGAGCTGGTTCGCGCGTACCACCAGATCCCTGTAGTCATCACGCCTTTCGGACTTTTCGAATTCTTGCAAACGCCCTTCGGTCTTCGCAACGCAGCTCAGACGATTCAACGCTTCATAGACTCTGTCACGAGAGGTCTCGACTTTGTTTATCATTATATAGACGACATCTTAATAGCTAGTTCTTCCGAAGAACAGCACGCGGAGCACCTCAAGCTGCTTTTCTAGAGGTTAGCCTCTCATAGCATTACTGTCAACGCTGACAAATGCATCTTTCAGCAATCATTTATCGAATTTCTTGGTCATCGAATTGACCAGCATGGCATACGGTCGCTCAAAGACCGAGTCAGCGCTACTAAGAACTTTCCCGTTCCGACTACTTTGGCCGCCATCCGCCGTTTTAGTGGGATGATCAACTACTACCGTCGATTTCTGCCACATTGTACCGACTTGCTCAGTCCATTTACCGACCTACTTCGTGGACGCAAGAACGGCAAGGTCGAGTTGACGCCTGCTGCAACCGAAGCCTTCAAAGCCTGCAAAGAGGCCTTGGCTGAAGCTGTTATGCTTCACCATGTCGACCCCAAAGCTCCACTCAGCGTTGCAGTCGATGCATCGAACACCGCCATTGGCGCCGTCCTACAGCAATTCACTGAACGTTGCTGGAAACCACTCGCTTTCTACTCTCGACGCTTACAACCGGCAGAAGTCAAATACAGCACGTTCAGCCGCGCACTGCTGGCAGTTTATTCTACCGTCCGACATTTCATGCACGTCTTAGAAGGTAATGCGTTCGTTATCTTCACCGACCACAAGCCGCTTATTTACGCCTTTCGAAATCAATCAGCTCGACACTCACCACGTGAGGTTCGTCAGCTGGATTTCGTGGCTCAATTTTCTACTGACCTACGACACATTTCAGGCCAGAATAACGTCGTTGCTGACGGTCTTTCGCGCGTCTCCGCAATCCACACCACTGGCCAGGCAATCGACTTATCTGCCATGGCTACCGCGCAACTAACCGACACTGACTGTCAGAACGTCAAACAAGATTCTTCGCTACGAATCACATCGCATCCACTGCCGTCATCTGATGGCACAATCTTGTGCGATACTTTTACTGGACGACCTCGACCCGTCGTTCCAGAAACCTTTCGACGTTTAGTTTTCGACACACTTCATAACATCGCTCATCCAGGCATCCGAGCCACGATCAAGCTCATTTCCGAGAGATACGTTTGGCTCGGAATGCAACGCGATCTTAAACGCTGGGTACGCGGTTGTCTAACGTGTCAGCAGGCCAAGATACAGCGGCACGTGTCCGCTCCGCTTGGTCATTTTCCGCAAGTCTCAGCGCGCTTCGCCCATGTCCATCTCGACATAGTTGGACCCTTGGCACCATCCAGAGGAATGGTCTGCATGCTGACCATGATCGGCCGATACACCCTTTGGCCCGAGGCCGTACCTATACCCGACGTATCCGCGGACACCATAACGCACGCTTTCGTTGAGCGCTGGGTCGCTTCACATGGCTGTCCAGCCACCGTGACTACCGACCGCGGTCCACAGTTCGAATCCTCGACCTTCAACGATCTTCTCAAAGTCCTCGGATGTCAACGCATCCGGACCACCGCCTTTCACCCGCAATTCAACCGCATGGTGGAACGTTTCCACTGACAGCTGAAGGCCTCACTTAGTGCCGCTAATGCATTAAGCTGGACCGAAGCACTGCCTATGATACTAATTGGTATCCGATCAGCTCTTAAAGCTGATTTGCACACGTCCAGCGCCCAACTGGTATATGGACAACCTCTTCGACTACCTGGGGACTTCTTTTCTGAAAACCCTAGAACACCCAGCTACGACGTGAACTACGCTCGACAGTTAGCCACGAGCATGCGCCATATCAAAGTAACCGACGTGCGAGAACAACGACGTAAATCGTTCGTTCCACAAGATCTACTGCATTGCGCTCACGCCTTCCTTCGAGTCGGTGGTCTACGCTGCCCACCGGAACGACCCTACGAAGGCCCATTTAAGGTTCTTAAACGTGAGGACCGCGTATTTGTTATCGATCGCCACGGTAAACGTGAAACCGTCTCTATCGACCGTCTCAAGGTTGCCCATGTGGAACCTGAGATCGACGATGACTCCCGTCCACCTTCGGACGAGTCAACGCAGCCTATGATCGACGACACGCCTACTTCCGATGCTACGAAGCATTCTCCGACTAACCCTTCCGACTCAGTTCCTTCCGATTCTATCGAGCCGAAAGCTTCCTCAACCAACAAAACTGTTGGATCGACAACGCCTCCGACCGAACGTCCGAATTCGACTATGTCATGTAGGCGGGTTCATTGGCAAGCGCGATTAAAGGATTAGTCATCTTTTCATTCTTCCATTCCCGCTTCCTTTTTGCTTGTGGCCTAACCCGCCCAAAAAAGGCAGTTTTGAAAACCCAAAAAAATTTGCAAAGCGTTTTGAAAACCCAAAAAAGCAAAACGTTTTGAAAACCTTAAAAAGGAGAAAATCGTTTTCAAAACACAAAATGGTTCTCGCTTTATTCGTTTATCGCACTCGGTAAGTGCTATCGTCTTATGATAGATCTGCCGCTCGCACCTGTTTGACACTCCGCGTTTTTGCTTCTTTTTCATATCCCCGACAAGCGGACGTTAAACGACAATCGAACGTTACGTTTTCCGACACTTCGTGCTCAAACATCATGCGCTGTGACACTACGCACTCGAACGCTGCGAACATTTCCCCCCATTTTGGGTTTTTGGCACCTGTAGGGAGGACACGGGTGGGAGCCCCCTAGCATCCGGTCGCATTGGTTCTCTCACAGCAGCTGCATCAGATTTCATCGCCTGGTCTCGCAGAAGGCTGGCAGGCGACGGACAGTCCTCACCTAGATCGAAGGGTCACCTACGGTTCCTTTCTAAGAGGGGGGCTGTGTAGTGACCTGGAGATTCCCCTGTTTGGCTGCCGCATGCTGCGTAAAATATTAAAAAATCACAAAATTATATTTTCTCGATGTACATAGCAAATTAGCCGCTCGCCTGTTTGAACGTTGCTCGTGTTTGTTTGAGTCAACATAGCATCCGCCTTCGAACGGCGCGACGCTCATCGGCTCCGCGGCCATCTTTGTTCTCCGCGCACGCGACTACACCT
This sequence comes from Dicrocoelium dendriticum, assembly GCA_944474145.2. Lineage (NCBI taxonomy): Eukaryota > Metazoa > Platyhelminthes > Trematoda > Plagiorchiida > Dicrocoeliidae > Dicrocoelium > Dicrocoelium dendriticum. The sequence continues at coordinate 43,916,283 of OX104062.1, forward strand.
TTCCCCTAGCTAGCTATCTTCCGGTGCCTTATTTTTAGCACTAGATAGCGTTTAGCCCCATTAATAAATTTTTCCTAGCGTTACTTTTGGTTTTCTCCACTCGTCGGAGGTTGGCCTTATATTCGCGTATTGGTTTTAAAGCGTACCGATCCTGCTTCTCGCTTTAGCCTTGTCCTGTTCAGGGGCCTAAGTGATCTGAAGTGCTCGATCCTGCAGCTTCGTAAAATCAATACGATTTAAATCTCTTCCCACTCGACGGTTCTCTGCAAGCCTCGTTGTGTCCAGAGAAAAGGTCAAAACACAATGATAACTTTTACCCATGGGTGGCTCCACGCATAGTCAATCAAGTGAACATGTCTGGCGATCACGATATCAAGGGTTGAAGGAGTACTCCCAGTACGAATCCTAGTCGGGACATTGACGTATTGCTCGAAAGCATTTACATGCATCCAATCTACTAGTTCCTTCTCCAAAGTTCCCACGCTGTTTTCAGCATGCTGCCAATCAGCATGCTGAAGATTTAGGTCACCGACGATCAGAAAATTAGGTGCGGCCATTGCCGCCTGTCTTAGTAACTTACCAAGATCCCTGTCTTCTTCTCGCGTAGAGGATGGGCTACGATAAACACGTACTATAATCTCTAATCTACCCCATGCTCTTAGATAACAGGATACCACCTGAACATTAGCAGAACTCATGGTAAATGGAGCCTCCCAGTGTTTATACTGGCACTTTATAAGCAAGAGTACTCCTCCACCAGTCTGATACCCGGGCCTGTCAGCCCTGTAGCACGCAAAGTAAATAAATAAATAAATAAAATTTTATTCTCGACCATGCGAGACACACCTTTACAGGCATGATCATGTTTAGCTAACAGTGTGATCAATAACGTACAAAAGTACATGTTTGGCACAACAATATATGTAAGTGTATGGGTGTATATGCGTATGTAATTGTGTAGGAATGTAGCTTGTGTCTTTGAATGTGCCGCAGCATTTTTGAATGTTTGTTGTCGTCAGGAATGTGAGCATAAGCGATTGATGTCCTTGGGTTGGATAGCACTTTCCGGATATCCACGGGCCAGTGACTTTATTTTGTGGCGAGTTACATCCGCCACGTCACAGTGTTGATAAGCAGACATTTGTGGCTGTTTATAGGGAGAACGCTTGCCAGGCGAAAACCCACCACGTCCTGGAACACTGCCGCCGAACTATTTGCTGGAACGGGTTAAACCCGAACCACCCAGCTGGCACCACGAGGAGGTTGTTCGGCTGGCCAGCATATCACCAATAAAGTCATCTGGAGAGAGCCAGGACTCCGACACAGCGGCCACATCAACATGATCACAACGCGTCATTAATTCTCTCCATTTGTTACGCACACTACAACAATTAGTGTACCACACACTTGGTCTCTCCGAACGCGGTTGTTTCCCCTCGGACGTAGAGCCCGAGGGGATACCCCGTTTTTTGTACCATTTCATTTCGATCAGCTGCATGAGTAGATGAATCAACGCTGGACTGCTGTAACGGATTACTGGATAATCCCTTTCCTGGCTTCGCCCGCCTGGGCTTGCTGGATAAACTCCTGACGCGAATCCTCCCATTTACCTGAGTAAACCTAACAGCACTGGACTTCGGATTTTCTGTACGGTCCAATTTAGGTGTGGCAAGCTTTTCCTTTATCCTATCATTCTGTGAAAAGAGCATAACACCCATGGACTTTGGTGCCACTGCTATCGAGCATGAGGCCTCGATTGTTTTTGAGCGCACTGGCTGAAGTCCCATTGTCACACCTTCACTACCCTCTTCTCCCATAGAGGTGTGACTCACATTTCCATCAAGAGCAAGTTTCTCCACAACCAAATGCAGGCCAGAAGTTATCTCGCTGTAGTCTTGTGAAGAAGGTTGTCCAGACAAGCTGACTGCCCTTGCCAGAGGAGAGCAAACGCTAGAGGTTTGCTTAGGTGTCTGCGTAAAGTGAGGCGCACTATCATGAATTCCAACGTGTGAGACCGCAGCTTCGTTAGCCAAGCTGGTATTAGTACCTTCTAGCCGGCTCAGCCGAGGGGCTTTAGCTTTCGAAGTTAGTGTGTCCGGTGCAATTTGGTACCAACCATTTGTCTGACTTGCAACCAATCCAGCCCTGATAAGTAGAAGATCCCGGTGTATGGGGTTCCGAAACTCAACCAGGATAGGCCTTGCATAACCTTGGTGGCGGAGCATACTTGTTTCTCTCCAGCTGCCAACACGATGTACTCTTTTGATACCAACGTATAACGGTATTCCGGCTACACGAAGGATATCATGCACTCGCCTTCTGTCTAGATCCCGTCGAGTTTTAGTTTCTCGTATGACTGGCTCCTCCCTATTGTAGATAACAACGTTTCGTTGTCTACCCATAGCAAGTCCAGCACTTCGCAAGTAACATTCCAATGAAGGCTGTAACTCTTCAACTTTTGAACGCAATGTCTCTATTAGCAAGCCCTGGTCACAAATCAACTTCTCGGCACTGTCTAGTCTATGCACACAGCTTCTACTAGCAGACTCATGCACAGCTGAGACATGGGTAACTGGATCAAAAGTCCGATCGTGTATCAAGCGAGAACCAATGTCTGCTAAGCACACGCAGTGGTAGCAAATCCACTTTAATTGGGAACGTCGGGCATAAAGATCAATAGAGCCATGGTTGTTATGGTACCATAACAAGCATGCATCGCGCTGAATTCCCTCTTTGACCTCAACCCCACTCAGCACCATTGCCCGATGGGCGTCCGTTGGAAATCCGATGGGCGCCTGGTGGGTGACCGATCGAGCGCCCGATGGGCGCACGAGTGACACAAAATTGTGTCACTCATCGGGCGCTCGACGAGAAAAATTTTGCGGTTCCTCCTTCAAACGCCCTGCTTTTCCCAGAGTTTGCTCTGTAGGAATAATCTAGCCACCTTACGTTCTCTGCCAGCACGTGTGGTTGCACGTTATTACATTTCCACACATCTGAGGACCCTACCAGCACGAAAATCCGCCGGCAGGACGCTCAGCTCCTGAAATATGCGCGAACGGTACGTTTCGGACTGGCGGAGAAATCTTTAGCAGCACTCCTCCTTTACACCCCTTTGTGTATTCCTCAACGCATGGCATTAGATTACCTATGATCTTGGCCTCAACATAGCCATTACCACACTTGGTGCACGCGATTCAGTCAACTTCGTCATGAAGAGTGTGAGAAATGCTTACACTCTTAATAATGCGCACTGGAACGTAGCGAAAAGAGGAAAACGGCGAAACCATCACTACCTAACGCACAACCACGAGATCCATCCAGTGATGCCGTTTAAGCCAAACGTGACCCTGCCAAGATTCGAACCCCGGACATCTACGCAACGAGACAAACGCCCTACGGCCACACTACGGAACTACGTTGCCGGGTCCTCACTGTTCATTTTCCTACCAGCAGGATAGTCTGCTGTTGTCACATATCCAAGCAAACCTTCGGTTACATGTAGAAACTAACGTCGGAATCTACGATCACTCTTGACTTGGCAGGACATCCGTTGAATCCATGGCTGCTTTTCGCTGTATGGCACCTGTGCCTTTCGTGAAGGGGGCCTTACGTGCTCAACGCTAACATTGCGTGGGAAGAGTCTGCTGGTGGTGAGCCGTTTCAGCTACTGGGAGTGCAATCCTGTACGCTTATCGCACTTTTATGGGCGATACCTATAGGTGTCGCATAACCGGAACGTGCAGCGCACACGCACCAGCAGTTATGCGCAATGTGGGCGTGAATACTGCATTCACGAAGTGAACCTCTCTACTATCTTTTAATGAGTAGTTTGTTTATTATAAGAAGTTAATCGTAGGACCATGGATGTTTTCAGTCGCCGTTGGACAGTTGATACGGCTATAAGCGGATTTCAAAAGCCAAATTTTACGAACGCCCGAGGAGTGTCCTGTATCAAGCGCCCGAGTGACCGATGGTGCTGATAGGGACGCCACAATTGTGCTCACCACATTTATGGCCAGCCACGGATGTCATTACAACTAGCACGTAGCAGCCACGTATACAACAATAAAAAGATAGGTAGTTTGGTGGGATTAACTGACCGAATTAATGAAGGTATGACGGCTTAAGGTTAAGTAGTCACAACAAGTTAATACAATAGAGAATACAACGATATTGAATAAAACAATAAGAAGCGAATTAACACTACCAAAATGAACACAAAAAGAAGCAATACTGGAACGAACTCACGCGGTTAACGAAGCTCCAAGATATGCTAGGCCAACTGCAGAGGTCGCCATTAGATGGCGGTTTGTATAGATAAATAGTATACACATGGTAACTCGGTGTATGTTTTGTTTTGAAGGAGGTTAATGTGGTTCTCCTAGTTAGTTGTTGTGATAGATCACAGGAGTATTGGAAATCATTTGGCGCCACATTTGTAACTGTCATCTTGGCGGATGAATCTGAGGGATTGTCTTTGGGTGCGTACTATTATCGGAAACTTGATGAGGTTGAGTCCGATGTAAAGATATTTGCAACTGCCACAGCTATTTGCAAGTATACGACTGTGACTCCACAGCATTATGAACGGCACAAGTGGAAGGGGGTTCATTGAGTTGTGGAGAGCAGGAGAATAATCCCTTGTCAGCCCCGTCGTTTCCTTATCATACTGGGTTTGATGCGTGTCGTTGCGTTACGATCTTCCTCGAGGGTTCGTCGTAATTGCATTGACAGCCGCAAGATTCCAGCATTCACAGCGAATGTTTGTCTAGCAGCCGCCTGAAACTTTCCGCGGATAGAGCGTCTACAATTGCTTCCGGTAGGCTGTTCCAGTCATTCACCACTCTAGTGGATAGGGTGACGTCCTTGCGAATTTTGTGTCTTCTTTGCTTAACCAGTTTCCATGTATGCCCTCGGGTGGAACAGTCAGTGTTGGGCCGGAAGAATTGTTGTAACCCACTTCCAAGTTCCCCTCGGAGGATGCGTCTAGTGTAGGTGAGATCATCCCGGCGACGGCGGAGCTCGAGGGAGAACAGATTTAGCTACTGGAGTCGAATGGGGTACGGGAGATCACGAAGCCTCAGAACAGCTTTCCATGCACGTCTCTGAACCTTTTCTAGCAGAGCGCATTCGAACTTTGAAAGCGGACGGCTGGCTGGTAGGCCACATTCTAAGACTGGAGGGACGTACGAAGGGAACAACGGTCGAAAAATCTCGGGAGTCATTTTGAGCGCATGAGCTTCTTAAGGCACCTACCAGTCTCCTTCCAGTGGCCACATTCTTTAACGTGTCCTGCGTCGTTCTAAGGGCAGAAGTCACGATAACCCCGAGATCTCTCTCGTGGGTGGTATTCCTAAGGAGAAACCCACCAATGCGGTATGCACCGTAGGGTTCGGTGCCACCCCTTGGGAGAACAGCGCATTTATCTTGGTTTACTGGCAGTTCCCACCTGATGGACCATTCGTGTAGCTGGTCTAGAGCCCCTTGTAATCTGTCCGCATCCTCAGTGCTGGATACTGTTGACCAAAGCTTGAGGTCATCGGCGTAGATCAAGCAGTCGGTTTGTAGCGCAGTCGGTAGATCGTTAGTGTACAGTTTGAAGAGCTCTGGTCCAAGCACTGATCCTTGGGGAATGTCACTAGTCATATGCACTGGAGCAGAGAGGGTTTGGTTCACTTGTAAGAGCATTGTCCTACCCCTTAAGAAATCGTCAATCCAGGAGAGAAGATTTCCCGTAATGCCAATTCCCTGGAGTTTATGTAGCAGTCGTACGTGTGGAACCTTATCAAAGACTTTGCTAAAGTCAATGAATATTACGTCAATCTGTTTTCGGGTATCTATGGCTTTTGCCCATGTTTTCCTGGCGATGAGTAAGTTAGTGATGCATGGGCCAGATGAGTACCCCTACCGGTACGTGAAGTATCCCTGTGTTCATGGCAGGCGTAGCAACGTGCCTGGGAAGCAGTAAGTTGCTATGTTTACGGTTTACTAAATGCTAACCGTTACAGGATGCTAGGTTGCGGAGCCCATTGCTCTTTCAAGTTGAATGTTGAATTTTACCAACGAGGGGAATTGCATTTGTGTAATTGTCATGGTTTCCATTTTGGGAAGCCAAGGTTACATCCACAGAACAGGCGGTTGACGGACACCCGGGAGAAACAGGGGTTTCCTGATGTCCGTGTACAACTTGTCAGAAGACACCGGCAAGTTGTCAGGTCCTGCATCTATTTGTTCACTGTCGAATGTCAGTTTACCTGTTAGCAACGACCTTGTTAGTAACGAACCCTCAGAGAGCGCGTTTCATTCGGCTGTTAGCGAAGGAGAGCAGCAGGTACCTGCTCTTGCCAAAAGAAGGCGAAAGAGGGTTAAAAAAGCGGCAAAACCCAAGACAGACGAGAGGTCCGTCGGGTTCCTTATCCCCTCCTCAAATTCTACTACTACGGAAACATCTACGACAGTAGCCTATAAATGCGGACGCTAAACTGAAACCACAGACGTCCATGGAGCGTTCGGTAAATATTCCGAGTCGCGGAGACTCGTATACCGACAGCTGTGTTATTTTCAGAAACGCCGCTGAGTCTTATGCTGTTCTCCCAAGAGACAGTATGCTAGGTGACCTTCAGTGGTTTAGAATATGCGTTAACAAAATCATGCCTCATGGCTTCCCCGGCGTGACTGTGCGCAAACTAACCAGACTCGGTAACTTGCCTGCTGACAAGTCTCGCCCTCGCTTGTTGCGAGCTGTTCTGCGCACTCCGGAGGAGCGCCAAGTGCTTCCGCGTTTCGCCTTTAAGCTCAAAAGCATTGGTGTCATTGTGCACCCAGACCTCCCTTTGGCGGATAGGCTGAAATTGCGGGAAGATGTGAGCGATCGTAAAGCCCGCCGTGAAGCAGAACCAAATGGTCTCCGCTTTTTGGGTTTTCGGGTGGTGAGCCGGCGGTCCACTTCCGCCTTACCAGAGCCGGTGCTGGTGGCGCACGATCCCGGACTCAATGTTAAATCCTTTCAGGTTATCTTAAGCAATGTGCATAGCCTGCGAAACAAGCTGTGCGAAGTCGACTGCCTTGTCCACGACTGCCGTCCAGATGTCCACGCATTCACTGAAACGTGGTTGTCTACGGACGTCGCTGACAGTGAAGTGCGCTTGCCAGGCTACGCACTGCTGAGATGTGACCACACCTCTGATCAGCGCGGAGGTGGCGTTGAGCTGTACGTTAACTCCGCACCTACTGTCTTTAACACGTATAGTTTCAGATCATCAGAGGGTGGTGTTGAGGCGGCAGCAGTTAACCTGTGTATTGCGTCCGCGCAACTTAAAGTTGTGCTGGTCTATAGAAGCCCCGACAGCGTTGCTAAGCGGCTTGCTGAGTTCATCCGCGAGCATTCGGAAAATACGTGTTTATTGATGGGGGACTTCAATCTTCCCGACATTGACTGGCAGAATTTTTCCTGCGACGCTGTTACATGGTGTTTGGCTACAAAGCTTCTCGAGCTGGTCTTGAATGCTTCCCTGCACCAATTTTTCGATGGGCCTAATACATTCATGATGGGTCGAAACCCGTCCCTCTTTGATTTGATCTTCGCTAAATGCGTTGATTTTTTCACGGATATGGTATACAAACCACCTCTCAGTGTTAGGGACCACGCATGTCTCTCATTTAAGTGCGCCCTTAGTCGTCAGACTAATGATCATCCCGACCGAGTTCCAAATATATGGCGCGCGGACTTTCAGACAATGAAAGCCGAAGCCGCAAAGTCGCCTTGTGTCATTTTGGAAAGCGACGACATTCCAACGATCTGGGACAGATTTAAACCATGCTTGAGTGAGCTCTCTCCCCCAAATGCCACTATCTAGCAGGAATAAAACCAGCGTAAAGCCACCGTGGTTTGATACTGCTGTACACAAACAACTTAACAGATGTTGGTGTACTTACTTATCTGCTCCTTCATTACATACCTTCAAGCGATATCATGAGGTTCGAAATGCCTACAGGCAGTATCTACGAGGTGCCCGTCTACAGCATGAAGTAGTGCTTGCTGGTATAGCCTCATCAAGTCCGAAACGCTTCTTCGTTTATGTCAAAAGGCGAATGAAGATGAATTCGTGCATCCCAGTGTTGTTTGGCCCGGACAGCACTGCTGTTGTCACGGATCACGAAAAAGCTTGTTTTCTCGGAGAACAGCATGCTGGGGTTTATGTGTGTAGGACTAGTCAATACTAGTCCGAGAGTGTTCTCGCTCTGGTAGGGATGCCAGAAAACCAGAAAGACGGACACAACGGATTGTATTCGCGGAAGGCTACAACCGAACGAAAAACGAATGAAGCGACGGGAGCGTACGTCAGTGCCGGAACTCACCGTGGAGAAAAGTGGTGATCCGGATGCAGTTCATAATGGCCGTAGAGTCGGCATTGAAACAAAAATCCACATTGTATGATTGAGTAATAAAAGTGTACAAAAAACAAGAAATATCTTTTGGGTTGCTACAGAGAGCCCCTCCTAGAAGGCTGAACGAAGAAGCCTTCGAAATCAAGTGGTTGTTAATCCAAGTTCGCAAAAGGTTCTGGTATACAAGGAAGTGTGTACTAGAGTTCTGAAAAAATGGAGCCAAAAATTTGTATCCGCTGTGCTGTCCGCTCTTTATTATTTATTGATTGCAGGGCAGGCTGCATTTCGGCGAGCCATTGGAGCGGGCTTGTCGGACTACAAAAAAAAGCTGGCTAGTCCAGAAAAAGACCGACAGGACCTAAACCTACACTGCTGTCAAACGGCGCGCTTGGAAGTGGTCTCTCCGCCCGCCGCACCCCGCCCCGCGCCAAAACGACCCTCGTCCCACGAAGAAACGACCATGGTCCCACGGAGAAACGACCCTCGTCTCGTGGAGAAGCGACCCTCCTCCCGCGAAGAAGCGATTCTCGTCCTGCGAAGAAGCGACATTCGTCCCGCGGAGAAACGACACGTCACGCGGAGAAACAACCAGTGTTCGCGTCAGGGTCCTCGAAAGCATTCCTCGTGTGGGCCAGTCGATCGAAGGGGAGAATTGGGGCATGTAAAGACCAAGAAAATAGATAAACACGCGCAGAAAACGCCAAAAAAGAACAAACGAATGATCTGCGTGTTGAAATATTTTTGATTTTTGAATATTTTTTCGATAAACGGTTTTACGGAGGTTTTTTGATTTTTTTGTTTTCAAACCGTTAATCGAAAAAAATGGGGCAAATATATACAATATCTACAAAGTTAAAGGTATTTACACTGTACATATTCGGAGAAGCGAACGGGCTTACGTACCTCCCGACCACGGCGATTGTTCGTGGGAGGCGGCGGACTAGGTTCGGGTGAGGTCGGGACTGCTGAAGCTTGCAGACCGTGATCGAGGCACTACTAGACGAAGTAGGCAAGGTAGTTACTTCCATAAAGGCGGGTTTTAGACGGTCGATGGTGACGACTTCGTGTCGACCAGCGCGGTCAATAGTGTACGCCTTGCTCGCACGATGCAACACTCTGAAGGGTCCTATGTACGGCGACTGAAGAGGCTGTCGAACACCGTCTGCGCGAAGAAGGACGTGTGAACACGTAGACAGCTTTTCGGAACGTACACTGGTGTCTTCTGCGATCGAGGAGCGGGTGAACGTAGCTCACGCATCTGGTGAGCCAATCGATCAGTGTAACTTCCGTAGTCAAAAGCGGAAGTACATGGGGCTGGTGCTACCATTTGCCCGGACAACCGCAGCGTGCAACCTTAGACTAGCTGAGCTGGTGTTGCGTCGAAATCTGCTTTAACTGTGTTCCTTAAGCCTAGAAGAACGAGGGGAAGCGTTTCAGACCACGAAGGATCTGCGTGCGCACGTAGCGCTGCCTTCAACTGGCGGTGAAAACGCCCCACCATGCCGTTAGCGGCCGGATGATACGCCGTCGTCTGGACGTGGCGACAGCCTAAATCCTTAAGCAACATGGTAAATGTCGACGAGAAACGTGACCCTCGCTCGTTGGCCACGATGGCGGGACAGCCGTATTGAGCTACCCAGCGCTCCATAACAGCTTTCGCTACCGTTTCCGAGGAGCGATTTGGGATGGGGACGGCCTCAAGCCATCTAGTAAATCGATTGATACAGGTCAGTAGATATACAGAGCCTTTGGAAGGCGGTGGACGACCTAAAAGGTCGACGTGCACGTGATGAAAGCGTGCGTCTGGCGTCGGAAACGTGCCTAATGGGCTTCTCGTGTGCTTGTGCACCTTCGCGCGTTGACATGGACGGCAAGCAGCTGCCCACGTACGGACGTCTCGATTAACATTGCGCCAAACGAATCGTGCGGTTACGAGTCTAACCGATGCACGAACGCCTGGATGAGATAAGCCGTGCGACGTGTCGAACACGGTCTGCCGAAACTCGCGTGGGACGACTGGACGCGGCGTGCCCAGAGATAAATGGCATAGTATAGTGCCGTCTGATGATGTCAGCGGAACGGGTCTTAAATCCAATGAGGGAGACCTGCGTATTAGATCAACCTCAGGATCGTTGAGTTGTGCTGTGGCCATGGCTGCCAAGTCGATAGCAGTGCCTGCGTCAGCGGAAATAGCTTGGATGCGGGAAAGTGCATCGGCGACGGCGTTGTGCATACCTGAGACATGCCGTATATCGGTCGTAAACTGAGCGATGCAGTCAAGGTGGCGCGACTCTCTAGGAGAGGATCGGTCGGTAGTCGAGCCGAGCACGCAAGTCAAGGGTTTGTGGTCGGTGAAGACGGCAAAGGAGTGGCCTTCTAAGACGTGTCGAAAGTGACGTATCGCTAGATACACTGTTAGTAGTTCTCTACCGAACGTGCTGTAACGAGATTCGGTAGGTTGTAGGCGTTTGGAAAAAAACGCTAAGGGCTGCCACGTGCCGGATACTCGTTGCTGCAATACAGCGCCGACTGCGCCGTCCGAGCCGTCAGTGCTGAGGGACAGTGAGGCGGCCGGATCGTGGTGCGCTATAGAAGCTATGTTGGCGATAGCCTCTTTCAGTGACTTAAAAGCAGCGCTAGTTGCGGCAGGAAATTCGACTTTCTTGAGTTTCCCTCGGAGAAGGTCCGTGAGGGGTTGCATCAGCGAGGCGCAGTTGGGTATAAATCGTCGGTAGAAGTTGACAAGGCCATCAAAACGCCTGAGCTGTTTGAAAGAATGAGGCTCGGGGTAGTCGATGATGGCTTAAATTTTAGCCTGCAGTGGCACGACGCTTGCAGAAGAGATACGATGGCCGAGGAAATTGACTGAATCGACATCAAAGGAACATTTTTCTGCGTTGATCGTCACCCCGTTTTGAGATAAACGATCAAAAGGTATTCGTACGTGGTGTAGGTGCTCTTCTCGTGAAGAGCTTGCGATTAAAATGTCGTCAAGACACGCGTAAGCGAAGTCTAAACCGCGACAAACTTGGTCGATGAAACGCTGAAAAGTTTGCGCGGCGTTCTTTAGGCCAAATGGCATGCGCAGAAACTCAAACAAACCAAATGGAGTCGTCACGGCAGTGTTAGCGATGTCGGCTTCGGCTACCGGAATTTGGTTGTATGCGCGTACCAAGTCGATTTTGCTGAAGATACTTTTACCCGCCAGACTGGCGGTAAGATCCACTATGTGTGGGATCGGATAGCGATCGGGCTTGGTCAGGTATTCAAGGATCGGTAGGCGCCGCAAGGACGCCAGTCCCCCATGACCTTCTTCTGGACCATGTGCAGAGGCGACGCCCATGGGCTGTTGGACGGTCTGACGATACCAAGTTGAAGCATGTGGTCAAATTCGGCTCGTGCTGCCCGTAGTTTGTATGGAGCAAGCTGTCTTGGTCGTGCGCTAACTGGTTGACCGCGCGTAACTATGTGGTGAGCGACCTCTGTCGTGACTGGTGGAAGCTCTGCAGCCGGTCGAACCAGTCGCGGGTGTTCGGAGAGGAGGCTCAAGTAGTCGGACGGTGCGTCTGCGATCCGAAATACAGGGCTGATTATCGGGGCATCCGAAAGGACACCATCAACCCTTAGTTTCGTATGATCATCTAAAATTCTGTTGCGACCAGCGTCGACAAGCAATCCGAAATGGCGAAGAAAATCGATGCCGATAATTGCGAAGGTACTGACGCAACCGTGAAAACCCAGTGAAAGTCTCTGCGGAGATTTAAATCTAGGTTCATCATGCGCTGACCTTATGGAGCTATCGGCGAGCCGTTGGCTGCCCGTAAATTGTACGGGGGCTTTGTATGCTTGTCATGCGCGCTGGCAGGGATAACGCTCACTTCGGCTCCTGTGCCGATAAGGAAATTGAGGCGGGAGCGCCTATCCTTGACGTAAAACGGACAGCCTGTTTTGTCGCTGCCGGATGCGTGGGCCGCATTCACGTGCCGGCGAACTAGGTTCCCTGTGCCACTACACAACGCTTGGCTCAGGGTGAACGGCAACGTCGAGCGTTATCACCATACTGGCGATGATACCAACACAAATCAACGAGTAAATTGGCACTTCGGGTTCGGCTGCGAGGGGGTGATGGACTGCGTCTACGCGGTGACCTGGATCTGTACAGTGGGGGTCGGGGCTGATAGGCACCGTGACGAACGGCCGCAATTTCGTGGTCAGCGTGTGGTCTTAGCAAGCCTTGTCTTTCTAACTGCACGGTTGCTAATTCACGGCGAAGCGCAACTATCTCTTCGTCTCTGGGGTCTGCTTGCGCGGGCGCTTTTGCATTCAAGTCTTTATCCGCTAATGGGACGAAAATGCTGCTGGATGCCTTCATGTTTTCAGGGATTCTCTCAAAGGCTGCGTCCGCGGTTGTTGCCAACTCTTTGAGTGGTCTATTTGGATATGCTACGAGCATTAAAGGAAGAGGATCAGGTAAGCGTGAGAGCCACAGTTCTTTTAATGCTTCTTCACTCATGTACGAAGGGCCAGCAATCTGCTGAATATCGCGGAGCAAAACCGAAAGCTTGCGATCGCCTAGCTTAGTGCTATGAAAGAGTTGCTCCAATCGAGCACGAGCGCTGGGTTGCGACTCCTGTAGGAGCAACTGCTTCATTGCTTCGTATTTACCGTCTTTAGGTGGATGAAGCAGTAGGTCTTCAACCAGTGTCGCCACCTGTTGCGGAAGGCGTGGGACAAGTTGGTTGTATTTAGCTTGGTCGGTAGAGATCCCTCTGTTCTCTAACTCTATCTCAAAAATGGCAAACCAGACGTTGGGCTTGTGTGCCATAAAATCCGGAACAGCAAAAGGTGAGCAAATTCATGCTGCCGCCCGAGCCGGGTTTTACATCGGCGTCAGACATAGTATATGAATGACACAAATGGTTTTAAAAACGAAATGGAGGGAAAACAATCCACCAGGGATTAGAGAAAAAACAACTCGGAACGAACTCACCGAAAACGAAACGATCGAAAAGTTTGAAGATTCGCGAGTGCGAATCGGGGTCACCAATTTGTAGGACTAGTCTATACTAGTCCGAGAGTGTTCTTGCTCTGGTAGGGATGCCAGAAAACCAGAAAGACGGACACAACGGATTGTATTCGCGGAAGGCTACAACCGAACGAAAAACGAATGAAGCGACGGGAGCGTACGTCCGTGCCGGAACTCACCGTGGAGAAAAGTGGTGAGCCGGATGCAGTTCATAATGTCCGTAGAGTCGGCATTTAAACAAAAATCCATATTGTATGATTGATTAATAAAAGTGTACAAAAACAAGAAATATCTTTTGGGTTGCTACATGTTCCAGGGTCAAAGCAGCTGCATATCAGTCGCCAGGCAAAAGTTCCTGAGGGTTCCCACTTGGAGGAGGTTTCTATAACCAATGCTCAAGTGATCCGGCTTCTGAGGCAATTTAATCTCAATAAAGCTGCCGTTGGGCAAGCTATTCATCCTAAACCGTTGTACGAGTTGGCTGCTGAACTTTGCCGTCCGATTACGGAACTTTTTTTGAAGTCTCTACGAGGCTGTTCTCTACCCAAGGACTGGAAGGTGGCTATTGTTTAGCCTATTTTTAAGAAACGTGATAAGCACCTCCCTGATAACTATATACTGGTCATTTTAACGAGTTTGCTGGTTGAGTTACTAGAAAAGCTCGTGTGGGACACTCTCGGAGGACAGTTGAAAGCGTTTGAGTTGCTTAATCCTTCTCAGCACGGATTTCTTAAGGGATATTCTTACCTTACTAACTTGTTAACGGCTCGTGAACACTGGGTAGAAGCCGTTGATTGTGGGAAGGCCGTGGACGTGCTGTTTATTGACTTTGTCAAAGCTTTTGACGCCGCTCCACATTTGCGCCTTTTGTAGAAGCTGAATTCCTGTGGTATTTCCGGACCAGTCTTACGATTGATTTCAGCTTTCCTAATCGTAGGGGAAATGTGTGTGCGGGTGGGTTCAAGCCTGTCCTTCAACCAATGTGTTCTCAGTGGCTTTCCGCTTAGTCCGGTTCTTGGCTTCTTTATCTTCACTTTATACAATAATGACCTAGCTGATGAATTGGGTATGCCATCCTTAATTTTTGCGGGACTTGAATCTCTGGTTCACGATGGACGATGCGATAGGTCCACTCACTCTACGGAGGGCTCTGGATAGACTTTGGGACTGATCGATTTTGTGGCAGTTGCCCGTTAAGTTAGCGAAATGTTCCGTTTTACGCGTTCGTCCGAATGACCAGCCGAGGCGTTAGTTGCTTGGCGGCAACGAGGTACCGCAACTTCAACTCCAATCTGACCTCGGTTTTTCGCTGTCATCCGAGTTTAAGTCCAGTGAACATTGGACGACAGCTGCTCGCAAATATTTAAACATGTTGTGGATGATCCGCGGGTCATTCCGGATCATAACCACAGAAATGTTCGTTAGACTGTATTCGGCTTTTGTAGGGCCGCACTTGGAATACTGCACCCACGCTTGTCCTCCATGTCCGGTCCCTGAGAAGATAACAGTTGAACGAGTCCTGCGGTCCGGGACGAAATGGTGCACGAATTAAATAAGCTGACGTACCCGGAGCGGCTACATAAGTTGGATTTGTTTTCCATGTATTACAGGCGGCTTCGGGGCGACTTGGTTCTCACATGTCGTATATTGATGGGTCAGGTTGGTCCTGATTTGACTGGACTGTTTCGCCCAACTCGACTACCAGCCCTTCGTGGTCATCCATTAAAGTTGCACGAACCCCGATCTGACCGGGTTTGGGCAGCTGTTCGGTTATGGCTTAGGGTTACAGCTTATTGGAACGCATTGCCTGCAGTCATCGTGATGGCACCCACGGTGAAAGAGTTCGAGCATCGACTGTACGCTCTCGGTCTGCAGTTTAAAGTCTTCCCCTTCAAGTCTTAGTTTCCTTTGTCTACTACAGCCTACCCTTCTTGCACTCATTTTAACATCCTAATATTGCCTGCTATATTCCTGCTATATTCCTTTCCTTTACTAACACTACTGTTTTCTTTTATTCTTCAAGTGGCCGGCACAGCGGAGACTGCTAGTGCACGGCACGTGGGCATTGTTTGCTTGACCATGTGAATTGTGTGTGTTGATTTGGCTCTCTTTTGGCACAGCAAGGCACCGGATTTCTTGTTGGATGAACGACGTTTTCGAAGGTGGAACAATCGCTGGATTTTCTTACTGTTCCCGTCTCACTTGGACTTGAACTTTATTGAGTGGTAGAGATCATAGACAATAGGGTTCGGCAGTCGGTTCCGGTAATTAATTACTCGAGTAGAGAGAGTAACATCTGAGCGGACTTTCAACCTCCTCGGTTTCAACAGCTTCCAGCTGTGACCTCGAGTCCAGGTGCCAAGTCTTAGCTGAAAAAACTACCTTATCTCGTTTCCCAGTTCTCTTCGTAGGATGCGTCTGGTAGAGATGAGGTCTCCGCGATGTCGGCGATAGTCTAAGGAAAAGAGGTTCATCCTCTGAAGTGGTGTGGGGTACGGGAGTTTGCGTAGCCCAAGGACAAATTTTGAGGCTAATCGCTTAATATTTTATATCTTGTCACTTTCATGTTTAGATAGAGGGGCTATGTCCGGAAGTCCGAATTCAAGAACTGGCGGATATGTGAGATGAAGAAAAGTTTAAATAAGTGCGGCGTTCTTTTAAAGCATGATTTCCTTATGACGCCCCCCATCTTGTTCGCCACAGCAGTTCTCTTTAACGTGTCGAGGGTCGTTTCGATATCAGAAGAAATTATTGGGCCCAGGTTTTTTTCCTGTGTGGCAACCTTGAGTAGGTGGCCGCCAATGTGATACATGCCCAGTGGTTTAGCGGCACCTATAGAAAGGACTGAGCACTTTGTTGACCGGTAAACCCCACTTGAAAGACCAACAGTTTGGTAGCTCACGCGTTTCCTGTAATTGGTCAGAGTCTTCGAGGCTGAACACTTCCGACCATAGGTTGAGGTCGTCTGGATAGATCAGACAATCTGTTTGTAGCATACTAGGTAGATCATTGATATATCTTAAACGATTCCGGTCCTAGGACGGAGCCTTGTGGTACGCCACTATACCTAGGCACTGGGAATGAAAGGGTATCGTTTACTTTGAATTCCATGTTCCGGCCTTGCAAGAAGTCACTGATCCATAGTAGGATGTTCCCTGTTATGTCGATTCCGCAGCGCTTAGAGAGTAAATCCTGACGTGCGAATCTGTCAAAGGTTTGCTGAAGTCGATGAAGACCACATATAAACGTTTTCCAGCGTCCACCGATTTAGAGCCCTTCTCTGTAGCAACCAGCAAGTTAGTGATGCAGGAATGTCCCTTTCTTCAGCCATGCTGGTTGACTGAACTGAAGTTCAGATCTCAGTGTCGGTTGATAGCACATTTAATAAGCTTTTCCATGACATTGCAGGCGACCGACATCAAGCAAATTGGTCACTATTTCGCAGAGTCCTGGCGGTTTCCGCCTTTGTATTTCGGCAATGCTACACCCGTCTTCCAATCGACAGGTAGTCGACCAGCTTTAAGAGAGAGCTGAAAGATTTGCCGAAGTGGGACGGAAATGCATTCTGCTATCATCTTGAGTAAATGTGGTTGTTGCCCGTCTGGGCCTGGCGAGGAAGATGAGTTCAGTTCTAGTAGTAGGTTCAGTGTAGCACCAGCACGGTGCGCCTCCCGGCGAAATACTTGGAGAAAAGACAGCGTACGGAAGCGTGATCCCCGTGTTTTTTGGTATTGATATATGTGCTGCGTTTTCCAAACACACAAGCACGGCGTCTGCGTCCTCTAGAAGCTCACCCGGGGTGGTAATTACGGGCTTCATTTCGAACGGACTAACAATGCCGAGCGTCTTTTACAATTGTGTGCGGACAACGTTGTTTCTTAGTAGCACTGCTTTACAACGCAGTGGGCTACGTAGTGCCACTTGGCGTCCTCCTGTAGCTGACTAGCGGTGGGCCCAAGTTGACTACATAGCCATAAGTGAAAGATGGCGTGCTTCCAGCCTGCATTGTCGGTCGTACCGGAATACCAGTGTCCACTATCATCGTGCCTTGGTACGCTGTCATTTCTCCATGAACTTTTCCAGGAGGCACACCAAGCGTCCCCTCCGATTGGTAACTAAAAATTGTCTCCCCCTAGGTCAGGCAAGCCTATCAAGCCACACTGCATACCGAACTTTTGCGGTCCCGTTTTTATGACACTGCCCTTCAGCAGCATAGGATTTCGGCCGCCATGCACGACGCCGGAACACCTGCTTGTGGCACTTTCAACCGTCACCGCACCAGTCACTATGTCCGAGAGGTCCGTGGACCTGTTGGAATTTAGAAGAAACCTCCAGGCTGGATATGAGCACAAAGTGACCAGTCGGCCTATTAGGCGGGAAGTAAAACATAACGTACGTGCTGACAAGGAAGCCTGGTTTGCCACGGCCTAAGAAATGTGGGAGACTGGACCAGAAGGCAATTACATCAAGCTATTCCAGCTGATCCGCACCACTGGGCCTAGGAAAGCAGGCCTCAGTGAGACAAGCAGAGGGCACGCGAGTGCACTGATACACAATAACGTGTGCCTTATGGCTCGTTGGGCACCCGGTAAAGATTGTTGGGCAAGGCAGCGCTGTAGTAACGTAATACTGTGGAACCCGCTTCAAAAGATGCATGGATATGATGCTGCGCGGTAGAATTACTTTTCTCTACATTCCTTAAAAGTATCACGTGAGTGAACACGTCATCCCTGGTTTACTGATTGCACGGCATTTCCTTGTTACCTAATGCTTGTCTTCGTAGGATTCATGATTTCACTTTAGAATACAACGGGCCTCCTTTCACATAGCCGCGCATGGAAGCAGACGAACCTTACTGTTTGGCGGTCCGATTCTTCCAAGTAAAGCTCACTTAGCACACTCGCTACATTCTCCCTCATGCCGCCGTGTCGTCCGTACGCACCCACTTCTCCTGTTGATGGGTGACACTGCAATGAAAAATTATCAAACGTTTATCACCGAACTACGTTATTTTTTATTTCCTGGTAATTTTGTCTAAGACACTGATGATGTGAACCATACACTCCACTATCGGGAGTTGCGCTACATCGCTTTCATTTGATTGATTAAGTCAACATCGCTTTACATCTATGCACATTGCTTTCAGGTGTGTCCACGGAATAAATTTCCATTTACCATTCCTCAGTGTTCGCGCGTTGTGGGTCAAGAGCGCCTCACGCGCTCCCCATGATGACGTGAATATTCGGAACCGGTACAGACGTCAGCGCTCCATTTGTGTCTCTTTTTTGTTACCATTCCCATATTTTCACGAGTACTCAGCATAATGCATTCAACGCAGTTGCATACAATGACGGAAACAAATGAATAGCCATGTGACTCTATTCCAGTTGTATCGGTAGCGTTAACAAAGCCCATTACTTACGTTCTCTTTGTCGAGATGCCTAAGGTTACCACTGTGGCTTCCCACCTAGCAACAATAATGCCATCTATGCGACCTACATGCATTTCATAACCACTAGTTACGGAGGCGCGCACCGCCTATAGCGGTCCTCTCCCGTGCCGATTATGCAGCTACCAACGTGAGACCTATGTAAAC
>OX104062.1:43935435-43966735 GCA_944474145.2 Dicrocoelium dendriticum
GGTGTAAAAAACGGGGTTAGACTGGAAAAATTACCAGTAAGCGCCAAAGACGCTTTGACCAGAACCGCTTTAATCGATCCACACCCTGTGAGTGCTACGCGGTAACTTGACTTTTTGGCGTGCCATACTGATTGAGATTGTAATATGTTCCGTAGCACAGATACTTGGTACCGACAAGGACTGCGGATGTAAACGCATATACGACGACGATGCTCCGATGAGGCGAATACCAGAACCCACTCAGCACCAGTGCCCGATGGGCGCCAGTTGGAAGGCCGATGGGCGCCCGATGGGTGACCGATCGAGCGCCCGATGGGCGCCCGAGTGGCACAAAATTGTGTCACTCATCGGGCGCTCGACGAAAAAATTTTTTGCGGTTCCTCCTTCAAACGCCCTGCTTTTCCCAGAGTTTGCTCTGTAGGAATAATCTAGCCACCTTACATTCTCTGCCAGCACGTGCGGTTGCACGTTATTACATTTCCACACATCTGGGGACCCTACCAGCACGAAAATCCGCCGGCAGGATACTCAGCTTCCAAAATATGCGCGAACGGTACGTTTCGGACTGGCGGAGAAATCTTTAGCAGCACTCCTCCTTTCCACCCCTTTGTGTATTCCTCAACGCATGGCATTCGATTACCTAAGATCTTGGCCTCAACATAGCCATTACCACACTTGGTGCACGCGCTTCAGTCAACTTCGTCATGAAGAGGGTGAAAAGTGTTTACAATCTTAGTAATGCGCACTGGAACGTAGCAAAAAAAGGAAAACGTCGAAATCATCACGACCTAACGCACAACCACGAGATCCATCCAGTGATGCCGTTTAAGCCAAACGCCACCCTGCCAAGATTCGAACCCCGGACACCTACGCAACGAGACGTGCGCCCTACGACTACACTACGGAACTACGTTGACTGGTCCTCACTGTTCATATTCCTGCCAGCAGGATAGTCTACTGTTGTCACATATCCAAGCAAACCTTCTGTTACATGTAGAAACTAACGTCGGAATCTACGATCACCCTTGACTTGGCAGGACCTCCGTTGAATCTATGGCAGCTTTTCGCTGTATTGTAGTATTCAAGCTTGGGAGAACTCCGGAGATTGGAACTGGAGATTTATTAAGCAACACGTAGCAAACTACAATAGAGGGAATAATGTTATAAAAAGGAAGACAAACATTACAGTCAATCTTCTTCTGCTTGCAATTCTTCCGTTAATGCACACGACCAGGTTCCTGCAAGGCAAAGGAAAGCGCAGCGTAAACACCAGTTCAAAGTCAAGCAGCGCGCCACAACAGTTTCCGTGCAACCCTACAGTATGGCACCTGTGCCTTTCGTGAAGGGGGCATTATGTGCTCAACGCTAACATTGCGTGGGAAGAGTCTGCTGGTGGTGAGACGTTTCAGCTACTGGGAGTGCAATCCTGTACGCTTATCGCACTTTTATGGGCGATACCTATAGGTGTCACATAAGCGAAACGTGCAGCGCACACGCACCAGCACTTATGCGTAATGTGGGTGTGAATCCTGCATTCACGAAGTGAACCTCTCTACTATCTTTTAATGAGTATTTTGTTTATCATAAGAAGTTAATCGAAGGACCATCGATGTTTTAGTCGCCGTTGGACAGTTGATACGGCTATAAGCAGAGTTCATATGCCATATTTTACGAACGCCCGATGAGTGTCCTGTATCGGGCGTCTGAGTGACCGATGGTGCTGATAGGGAACGAACGAACGGAGCGGAAACGCGTGTATGCTGGCCACTAGTGGCAAGGCAAACAGTATGAATTCAAGATGGCGATGCTATCCAATTGGCTGCATGGAGGTGATTAGGATTGCGTGGAGATGTGTACTTTCTAGTCAGCTTAACCTGAAAATGTGTGTTTGAATGCACCGATATGATGATTACTATTGGTAACCGTTGGCACAAAAATGAAAGATGTCAATAAATATGAAGGGCGATGAGTTACAATCTGGTAGGTAAAACTCACGCAATATCATTCTTCCTTCTTTGGAAAATGAAGCAATAAGGTGATATATATCTGGTAGCTGTGAGTAGCTTATTGACAGTCAAAATGACTGTCCATTCATTGAAGCATACCGGTGGGATCCATTTCGCATGCAGAAGGTTCTGATCGTATTCTGGAAAGCTCTGTGGTCGTATTATGATACATAAAAGGGTTGTAGAAGTTGTCAGGTTATAGTGAAACGTTAAGTAATGAAAGTAATACACTAGCTGTCTAGACACGGATAGAAATATCGATTCACGACGAAGTGAAGAAGCTTTCACGGGCCTCTCTTCTGCTCTCTACTACTCAGTGAACTCAAGGATTAATGGCACATTTAGCTAGAAAAATTAACTGTCGCCGTGAGCAGAATACATAGAGCTATCTGTTAATGTAATTGAGGCTGTACGGGAGGTAAGTAAATGGATCGACGACTTACTCAAGAAGGAACACTTACGGGATTCATCCTATCGTTCTCGTCCCACTTGAACTTGAACTTGAGATGGTTGCTAACGAAATAGAGATACAATGTGGGAGAAGTAGGTTTGGTAAACAACTTTCAATAAAGGATGCTAATCTATGCAACACAGTACTAAGCACTGGTATCGAATGAATTGCTAGGATACAGATATCCCCTACGATTTCAACCGTAATTAAAGACGAGCCATGCTGATATTTAGCTTACATTTATTGCTAACCGCCTGGTAGGTTCCGTAGGTTTTGTTTGATGAAGCCGTCTGGTAAACTCGGCAGCACTTAGAGCGCTTCGTGAGCAGGTATTTACCGGTACGATGTTGTTGGGCGGAGCCTGGGATACTAGTCGGGAAGCAATGACACGTAATACGTGTCAAATACGACAGTATAGAAGTCGGAAGAGACTGAACCCAACGTGTATTGTACAGGCTACAAGAATAAGAAGCGAATCAGACGGAGCGAGAAACGTGCAGCGAGGAACTCACCAAAACGGTTTGTGCCCATGGATGTGCAGTCAGTTAAACAAATGGACGTTTCGAAGGTTAAAACAACCATAAAATCCAATGTTATAAGATACTGAAAGAGCATGTTTTCAGTTGCAATACAAGGGCCTCCCCCTAGAAGGCTGAAGGATGGAAGCCTTCGATGGAGCTGTTAGTGGGGGAACGGAAGGTGAGGGTGGATGCGAATGTTTGCAGGGCTTGAGATGGCTTCCAAAGTGGGTGTAGCAGATTTCGCTGGGTCCAGGCTTTTGTTAGTTTTATTTATGACGATCGTGTGGACCAGAGTGCATCATCGGTGGGCCGTCGGGGCGGGCTGCTCGGACTGCAAAAAACTGGCTAGTCCAGAAAAAAGGCCGACAGGACCTTCCCATTGCTGCAGACCCGACGGTGCGCTTGGGAGGTGTCACTCGCCCCACCGCACTTTAGTCCACGGTCCTCGTCCCACGATGTAATCCAGGCGTCCACGTCCCTCGGAGAAATCCGGGCGTCCTCGTCGGCAATGCCTAGGCGGCGTTTGGGGACCAATCCGTTCGTGGGTGTTTGCGGTCGAGGGCGGGGAACGGGGTGAGGCTGGGGGCTGTGGGACGGCTGGCGAGTCACTCCAGGGTTGCGTTGAGCCGGTTGGCGAGTCACTCGAGGGTTGCCTGGGCAGTTCCGGCGGTTGAGTTTCTGGAAGATAGAACTCAGAGGGGGTTGGCAAGGGTCGGGGAAGTGGCTTGACGCCGGAGAGGGAACATGGCATGTATGATAAAAGCAAATACGCTTTTTAGGTTTTTCAAAATGTTTTGGGTATTTTTGTCGATTTTGCAAAACGTTTGTGGGTGAGACGCAGGATAACCATTAAAGACGAAAAAGGCGTGTTAATGGAAATAGCAAACGCTTACAAAATCGGAAAAACGGACCGGACGTTTGACCTGTCTACCGCGTCGGTCGGTTGCCTGGGGTTGCGGCGGGATAGGTTGCGGGTCAAGGGGTACGGAGGGATCCAGGTTATCCAGTGCTCGGGAAGTCACCACAGGTGCGGGTGCTTGTGGGAGAGCATCAGGATGGGCTGCAAGTGGCTCGTCAAAGAAAGCCACTTTGAGTCGGTCGATGGACACAGTTGTTCGGTGACCATTCTGGTCTATAGTAAAATGTTTCGGAGTCCGTTGCAGAACTCTGAAAGGGCCAGTGTAGGGAGACTGGAGAGGGCGCCGCACTGCGTCGGTGCGGAGGAAGACGTGAGTGCAGGTAGAGAGTCCGCTGTGCATTTGAACATCTCTAGTCTGCTCACGGGGCGGGGTCGGGCGTAGTGAACGCATGCGCTGGCATTGAAGGCAGGCGCGAGCCCAGGTACGAACATCTTTGTTTACGCGTGGCCAAACGAAACGTTCGGTGACCAGTTTCAAAGATGCACGGATACCGGGATGTGACAGTGAGTGCAGTGCGTCGAAGACTGTGCGTCTGAAGGAGACGGGCACGAGAGGTCTAGGACAACCTGTGGAAGTGTCACAAAGAATGGTTCCTTCCGTGGTTTGGAGAGGAATCGGTTGCACATGCAGCGAAGTGGACTGCCGAGTGCGCTGTATATCTTCGTCTTGAGCCTGAGCCGATGCGATTGCGGCTAGGTCGACGGTAGGCAAAGACTGCAGAGTGAGGTTGACGCGTGAGAGAGGGTCGGCGACGAGATTGTCGACACCTGAGACATGACGTATGTCAGCAGTGAACTGCGTGACAAAGTCTAGGTGTCTTGTTTCCCGTGGTGAGTATTTGTCGCTAGCAGTGTTGAAGGCAAAGATAAGGAGCTTGTGGTCAGTGTAGACCGTGAAAGCGCGGCCTTCAAGTGTGTGCCGGAAGTGACGTATTGCTAGGTAAATGGCCAGCAGTTCTCTGCCAAACGTGCTGTAGCGGGATTCCGCTGGCTGCAGGCGCTTGGAGAAGAACCCAAGGGGTTGCCACCGCCTACCAACGTAATGTTGGAGGACGGCTCCTACTGCTACGTCTGAGGCATCAGTCGTAATAGAAAGAGGAGCAGTCGATCCGGAATGAGCGAGGAGGGCTATGTTGGAGATAGCGTCCTTGAGCTCGGCGAAGGCTGCCTGTGCTGTGTCAGGGAAAGCGAACTTAAGTTTCATTTCCTCTGAGTAGGTCAGTCAGTGGCTGCATGAGCTGAGCGCAGCGCGGAATGAAGCGTCGATAGTAGTTGACCAAACCACAAAATCGACGGAGGTGCTTGAAGGAAGTCGGAGCTGGGAAGTCCTTGATTGCCTGAATCTTATCAGGAAGGACTTCGATACCAGACGATGAAACGACGTGGCCTAGGAATTCTACCGCTGATTTGCCGAGTTCGCACTTAGTCGGGTTGACTGTGACACCGTGTTGGGTCAAGCGCTGGAAGAGAGCTCGAAGATGCTTGAGATGCTCTTGTTCCGATGAACTGGCTACTAAGATATCATCGAGGTAGGAATGTGCGAAGTCAAGGCCACGAGTAACATCGTGGATGAAGCGCTGGAAGGTTTGTGCGGCGTTGCACAGTCCAAATGGCATTCTAAAAATTCAAACAAACCGAAAGGAGTGATGACGGCTGTTTTAGGAATGTCATTGCCTTCCACAGGTATCTGGTGATAGGCGCGAACCAGATCGATCTTGCTGAAGATCGTCTTGCCTGTGAGGCATGCGGTAAGGTCCTGCATGTGTGGGATGGGATACCTATCTGGGACGGTTAAGCGATTGAGTGCGCGGTAATCACCGCAAGGGCGCCAGTCACCAGATTTCATGGGGACCATCTGCTTTTGTCTCCAGCCCAAATGTTATAACACAAGACACTAACAATATTCAATTCCATGCCTGTTCTTGCGGTCTTCTCTCGGTTGTCTCCCACTTTCCCTTTTCTCTGAGGTCCGGGACATCTTGGAGATCTGGGATTGGACTGAGGAACAATTTTGCCCAAGACGGACGGAACAACCCACAAGGACTGACATGGAGGATAGTAAAACTCCGCAAGGACCAACCTACAATCATCATAACCCTTGTGCAGTATGGAGAACTGGACACATCCTCATACTCCCATACATTATACATCTGAAAAATCTGAACAGCGGAAAAATTGAAACTTTTGCTCACCTGGACATACAACAAGAAGAAAAATCGCGATGTCCCTCTCCTCCAGCGACCCCAAAAAATCATGGCGACCCAGAGCAAAATACCCGTCCAACTAACAGAGGAAATTAGAAGCCATTACCCCGCGAAAAACCGAATGTGAAACCAGTCGTCAAGCGGCTTTGCCAGTTCAACATTAATGTTCAAAATCCTTTACGGCAGTGTTGCAGGACGTGGTGGGTTTTCGCCTGGCAAGCGTTCTCCCTATAAAAAGCCACATATGTCTGTTTAACAACACTGCGACGTGGCGGATGTGACTCGCCACTGAATAAAGTCACAGCCCAAAACTACATACTGGCAAGTCGACTAGATTCACATATCAACTCCTCTTGACACCGTTTCAACCATACACGATTGAACCCGGAGTATCGTCGTAATACACAACAGTTTTAAACCTTGATCATGCTTAAAGTGGTGCGCCTCTATGAAGCTGAGAATAAACTATCTATTTATTTATTTTACCGCGAACATACCACCAATTTTCTACTATTGCTGTCACAGTTACCATAAAATATTTGTACAGTTGTACATATCTGATCATGCCTCCATGGGCGTGCCTCGCATAGTCGAGAATAAAGTATTTATTTATTTATTTATTTATTAAGTTCAAGCATGTGCTCAAACTCCGCCCTAGCTACCTTTAGTTTCTCAGGCGATAGTCGGCGTGGACGGCATGTCACAGGTGGGCCATTCGTCCGTATATGGTGCGTGACTTGAGCTGCCACTGGCAAAGCTGCGTTCATTGGCTGAACGAGCTTTGGATACTGAGAAAGGAGATAGGCGTAGCCTGACTAGGTCTGGGGAAATGCATAGACCGTGGATGTAGATGTCACATCGGCGGTGATGCCACGTACGCTGAGTTTTGTTGCAGTGTCGTCTATCATCTGGCGTTTCGCATCGACCAAGAGGTCGAAATGCTTGAGAAAGTCAATGCCGATGATGGCAAAGGGGACTGCAGCGACGGTGAATACCCAGCGGAACGTACGCCGAAGACCTAGGTCCAGGGTAAGTGACCGATGACCATAGGTGGCTATTGGTGTGCCATTGGCAGCACTGAGGCTTGTCGACAGAAAAGTGGTAGGCTCACCTGACATAGGGGGAATGACGCTGACTTCCGCCCCGGTATCAACTAAGAACTGGGTATCGGAGTCATAATCCCTAATGTAGATGAGAGGACTTCGGGCTTTGCCGACGTTCGTGGCCATTACAGCCCGGCGTGGCGGATCATCTATAGCAGAATAGCTACACGGCTGTACGCACTTACGGGCTTTAGTACCGAAACGCGAGTGGTAAAAGCAGTAACCTGAGGCATCAGGTTTTGTGCGACGGTGCGATGATCCAGAGCGGTTGCAGTGCTTACGTTTTAAGGTGAGTTCTTTGACCTGGCGCTGAAGCGACGCTATCTGCAATGATAATGCGTCTATTGCCGACGGAGGGCTAGTCGCGCCTGTCGTGGTTGCGCCAGCGCAAAGCTGCTTAAGTGCTTTGGTTTCAGTCTCTGGTTGGTGCCGTTCGATGACGCGGTCTGCTAGATCTGCAATTGCCGTGATTGGCAAGTCACTTGCTACTGCAAGGATAGCCTGAGTGCTTGCAGGAAGGCGTTGCATCCACAGCTCGCGGAGAATCCCTACGTCCATGTTGGACGTGCCGATGAGCTGTTGCATTTCGAGCAACAAGGCTGAGGGCATCCTATCTCCTAGCTGCAGATCACTAAATAGTTGTTGCAGACGGACCTTGTCAGAAGGCGTGATTCGCTGAATAATAGCCTGTTTAAGTGTCTCGTATTTCATTACTGGAGGGGGCAAAGTATGATGTCTCTCACCTGCGAGGATATATTCTGAGGAAGGCAAGATATTAGCTGGTTATACATTGCGAAATCAGAAGAAATCTTACGAATATAAAATACGGATTCTAAATGCAAAAACCATAATAAAGGATCATTTTCCCAAAAAGGAGGGGCCAATGCAACCGAATTGACCATGGCAGGCTGAACGGCGTTAACCGCGCATGGAGACGGCTTATCCTCTAGATTATCCATTGCAAAAAGCAGATAAAAAATGTGGTAGGTGAGAAAACAATATGATCACAAGTAATGAATCACAAAATCACTGGAACGAGCTCACCAGAATGAAAATGCAAAATGGCGGGCGGCGTGTTCCTGACAGGGGTCACCAATTGTTGGGCGGAGCCTGGGATACTAGTCGGTAAGCAATGACACGTAATACGTGTCAAATACGACAGTATAGAAGTCGGAGGAGACTGAACCCAACGTGTATTGTACAGGCTACAAGAATAAGAAGCGAATCAGACGGAGCGAGAAACGTGCAGCGAGGAACTCACCAAAACGGTTTGTGCCCATGGATGTGCAGTCAGTTAAACAAATGGACGTTTCGAAGGTTAAAACAACCATAAAATCCAATGTTATAAGATACTGAAAGAGCATGTTTTCAGTTGCACTACAATCTATCCAAGGAGGATGCCTCCGTGTGCTCCTTATATTATTGTGAGCAGCGTAGCTGACTTCATGTAGAGTAAGGTCTCGGGGTTTTAATGGACACCTATTGCTAGCCTCAGTAAGAATATACTCAGTATGTCAAAACAAATAAACTGAGTAGAGGAAGTGCACACCGCAGTCCCACTAGTTTTGCAAAGCAGACCTATGTCCACATGTTCAGTGTAATGATAACAACGCAAGTCCACAGTCACTTCAAGCATGTGATGAAGGAATGAACATGTTGGCATGTGAGATGTTTATGGGTCAAGGGGCATCACAAGCCTAGTGGAGGGCATGTGGGATGAGGTGATGAGCCAGTTGTCAGGATGTAAATGGAAATTCTGAAGCTTGTTAGCACTAGGGCTTCACAAGGTAAATAGGTTTCTTAGCACTATCACCAAGAAGGTAGGTCTCGGAGCCTCTATACATATCATCACAGACCTGAGGCAATGGTGATACACTAGCCTACATAGGTCTCTTAGCACTGGCAGCAATGGCGGAGGTCTCGGAGCCTCCATACATAAAAGCACAGACCTGATGCATTGGTTCAACAGTAGCATACGTAGGTCTCTTAGCACTAGCATAAATGGCGTAGGTCTCGGAGGCTCTATACATAAAATCACAGACCTGATGCATTGGTTCAACAGTAGCATACGTAGGTCTCTTAGCACTGGCAGCAATGGCGGAGGTCTTGGAGCCTCTAGACATATAATCCCTGTCCAGACAGGGGGCCAGAAGCTCTTTGCAAGAGCACCATCATGAGGCATCCACAACTAGCTCTCTAACAGTACTGGGACGATGCGGATATGGTTAAATGCAAATGATAACCGAATTGTCAAGAAAGGTATGGTCACAGATAACATTTCCGGGAACGTTGTCGTTCAGACCCATTCAAAGTGCTCACGCAAATGTGCCGGACACGTCATTTGTGTCACGTCAACACAGCGGATCACTAAGGAGTGGGGTAAAATTAATGTACCTAAAGGAAAGTCTAGTGAACACGGAATGCATGGGCTTGGAGTCCCAGTTGAAAAGCAATTAGGCCATTCCTGCGAGGATTTTAGAGCCACCGTCCGATTCATTTACCAAATGTTCCGATCAATGCCGTCAACCGAGCAGTTGCGTCGGGTTGGCAAGAGGGAAACACACAGAAACGAAACAGGAGGTGGCCCTAAAAAGGTCCAAGTTCGCGTTCTCACAGGCTGGCCTTCACGCAGTTAGGCAAAGTCGTAATCATCGGCTGCAGTGGTTTAATGACAATGGCACAGAACTTACTGTCTGGCAAGCAGATCATGAAAGTGCTTCTTAAAACGGTTGTCTTTCCAGTAAAGGGTTCATTTGCAGTGGAATGCAGATCTACACTGAGGAGAATGCAGGTAACAAAATATTATGACTTACTCAAACGCAGGTTTGCAGATCGGCTGCAGCTCCGCCGAGGTGTTCGTCTCATTTGGTAAGCGTATAGGCATAGCGGGTGCGTTGTCCGTACTACGTGACACATATACATAGCTGCAACAGGG
Source organism: Dicrocoelium dendriticum (assembly GCA_944474145.2). Lineage (NCBI taxonomy): Eukaryota > Metazoa > Platyhelminthes > Trematoda > Plagiorchiida > Dicrocoeliidae > Dicrocoelium > Dicrocoelium dendriticum. The sequence continues at coordinate 43,945,575 of OX104062.1, forward strand.
TACCGCGTCACAACCATCCGAAGTACCTGAGCGGAGGTGAAAAGCTATATCAAAGCGCTTGCCTTCGTACGCCGGAGAAGTAGATGGGGTAGAGATGGTGTACGGCGCATAGCGGAAACTAAATTACTTGATTCCAACTCACGTATGTGACGGCTTTTTGGGAAATGGAAGTGCTGCTATGTCACTGGAGCAAACTTTGCAACCGTCGGTTTTGTTCTCCACCAAGCATTTAAGGTGGTACAGTAGCCCGTTGTGCACGCAATGAACGCTCTTACCTGCAACCGGTTCACCACAAGTGAAGCAAAATGTAGTCAATTTACCGGCTTTGTGTCACCGCGGTTGGCAGTGTGGCTTATCACTTACGACGGGCGCACCTGGTGCTACGTCTATGAGCTCAACAGTTTGTTAAATGAGGCTATCGATAAACCCGGATACTGCACTAGGGTTCACGTCTTCCAGGCACTTAAACCGAGTAAGCATTTTGCTAAGTTGGAATTCGGCTGCCTTGAGGTGACTACCTTCAAAGTCCGAAGCAACATGGAATCCTCAGGCATGTAATTCGCTAACCATCGACTACGGATAGGTATGCTTTCTAAAAAGGGAATGAAACATAATCGTTGTTACCCGCCGGATGTTGATTCCTCTTATATATAACATCATTAAATGGACGCACGGTAGCCACATGTGCCCGTAAAATGCGCAAGTGCATGTGCAATTTGTGCAGTCGATGTCATATCTATGGTTGTGGGAGAGCTGGAACGTTGGCACCTATGGCCTACGGCCATCCCGAGCAACATTGACACCAGCACTGCTTTCGGTGACTCCGGAACTAAATTGGACGGTTAACAACATTATACACCACATACTAGACTCGCCGTATTCCTTTGCTCCTTGTTTTCCGGCGCTTACAGCGCACGCGTTAATAAACGATGCGATCATACCTCACGCTATGATACTTGCTTTTTTTGCTGCTACAGCAAACAATATTGACGTTGTTCCGATGCATAAATGAGGTAAAAAGCGATTAGAATTCAGCAAAGCTATGAAACGAATGCCCAACTAAGGTGCCCCTGAAGTCAGCCGCCATGGTTGCAATCCGAAATAACAGCTAAACGCAACCTTTTTCATTAGAGCTCACTTAAAGTAGCAACTAACATCATGTGCAGAGATATTAGCCGCTTTTTGGAAAATACCAGACATAGTCGTATTTTATGCCGTAAAATTGATGCCACTTATTTTTTTATTGCCCACATTTCTTGCAGTTCTGTGTTTGCCACTACGTGGCACGCGCATGTATTCGGCGACACGACAGGAGCAAGTGTTCTTCGGTACAAGCGCAGATAAAACAAGTAGCTTCGTCAAAGGTAGACGCGGTGATGTTTTGACCGTTTCATTCGTCATGAATACGATACCCACCAAGATAAGAAGGGTATAAAACGGGCACTAAGAATAAAGTATGTTTTAAACGAACCAGTGTGCCTTCATTTGCGTTACAAGATCTTTAGTTGAAATTACGTGGAAAGCAGTGTTTGAATAAACACTTGAAACGAAATTTGGCTATTGTCAAATTTCCTCTGATCCAAGATATCTTGGATCGATTAAAGCGGTTCTGATTCACGGGTTTCACGGGTTTGCGCAGAACGAGTAAGCGTGGCTTTCATTGAGTTCATTGATTTGTAGAGAGCAGGAGGGAAATCCCTTGTCAGCCCCATCGATTCCGTGTCATACTGGGTTTGATGCGTGTCGTTGCGTTACGACGTTCCTTGAGGGTTCGTCGTAATTGCAGTGACAGCCGCAAGATTCCAGCATTCTCAGCGAATGTTTGTCTAGTAGACGCTAGAAACTTTCCTCGGATGGAGCGTCTGCAATTGCTTCCGGTAAGTTGTTCCCGTCATTCACCACTCTAGTGGATAGGGTGACTTCCTTGCGAATTTTGTCTTCTTTGCTTAAACAGCTTCCATGTGTGCCCTCGGGTGTAACAGTCAGTGTTGAGCCGGAAGAATTGTTGTAACTCACTTCCAAGTTCCCCTCGGAGGATGCGTCTAGTGTAGATGAGGTCACCCCGGCGACGGCGCAGCTCCAGGGAGAACACATTTAGCTTCTGGAGTCGAATGGGGTACGGGAGATCACGTAGCCCCAGAACAGCTTTTGGTGCACGTCTCTGAACCTTTTCCAGCACAGCGCTTTCAAACTTTGAAAGCGGATGGCTAGCTGGTAGGCCATATTCTAAGACTGGACAGACGTACGAAGTGAACAACGGTCGAAAAATCTCGGGAGTCATTCGAGCGAATGATCTTCTTAAGGCACCTACCAGTCTCCTTCCAGTGGCCACCTTCTTTAACGTGTCCTGCGTCGTTCTAAGGTCAGAAGTCACGATAACCCCGAGATCTCTCTCGTGGGTGGTATTCCTAAGGAGAAACCCACCAATGTGGTATGCACCGTAAGGTACGGTGCCACCCATTTTGAGAACAGCGCATTTATCTCGGTTTACTGGCAGTTCCCACTTGATGGACCATTCGTGTAGCTGGTCTAGAGCCCCTTGTAATCTATCCGCATCCTCTATGCTGGATACTGTTGACCAAAGCTTGAGGTCATCGGCGTAGATCAAGCAGTCGGTTTGTAGCGCAGTCGGTAGATCGTTAATGTATAGGTTGAAGAGCTCTGGTCCAAGCACTGATCCTTGGGGAATGCCACTAGTCATGGGCACTGGAGCAGAGAGGGTTTGGTTCACTTGTACGCGCATTGTCCTACCCCTTAAGAAATCGGCAATCCAGGAGAGAAGATTTCCTGTAATGCCAATTCCATGGAGTTTATGTAGCAGTCGTACGTGTGGAACCTTATCAAAGGCTTTGCTAAAGTCAATGAATATTACGTCAACCCGTTTTCGTGTATCTATGGCTTCTGCCCATGTTTCCCTGGCGATGAGTAAGTTAGTGATGCATGAGCGTGCTCTCCGGAAGCCATGTTGGGCAGGTAAGATGAGGTTTAGGTGCTCACAGTGTAGCTGGAGAGCGCACTTGACTGTCCGTTCCATAGTTTTGCATACGACTGACGTCAGACCTATTGGCCGGTAGTTGGCCGGGTCTTGTTTGTTTCCTCCCTTGTATTTGGGCAGGACGGTGCCTGCTTTCCAGCCTGTGGGTAGGCAGCCGACTTCGAGGGATTGCCGAAACACTTGGCAGAGAGGGACGGCGACGTACTCAGCTATCGTTCTGAGGAAGCTGGGATGCAATCCGTCCGGGCCTGGGAAGGAGTTCGGGTCCAGTTCGAGAAGTAGCTTAGTGACTACTTCAGGGTTAATTTCAACTTCGTCCATAGAGGACTAGTGTGCAGGCAAACGGTTGTTGAGCAATGGTGACTCCACTGAGTAGACCGAGGAATATTGCGCAGCCAATAGATTTGCTTTTTCATCATCACCGTAGAGGACGGTTCCTTCCTTAAAAGAGGATACAGCGGGGATTCCACTAACAGCTTTGGCATTTCGCTTCAAGTAGGCAAAAAGTTTCTTGGGACAGTTTTGGGAGTCCATGGCCAGTCTAAATAAATAAATAAATAAATATTTATTCTCGACTATGCGAGGCACGCCAATTGAGGCATGATCAGGTATGTACAGCTGTACAGACATTTTATGGGAACTGTAGTGTCAGTAGAAAATTGTTCATATGTCCACGCTTGGGACTGTGCGATGGTGAACATGCGATAGAACGATTGGGTTGTAGTGGGATCGGGATCCATTTGTTTGGACATAATCGCTCTGCCACATATCGCAGTCATACCTCGAGTAATTATAGATAAATCCTGAGGGATCCATTGGAAGATAATTGAAGAGTAAGCTATCCAGTATGGTGATTCTAATTGAGCTGCCAGTGTGAAGTTATGGGCTGTGACTTTATTCCGTGGCGAGTCACATTCGCCACGTTGCAGTGTTGTTAAACGGACATTTGTGGCTTTTTATAGGGAGAACGCTTGCCAGGCGAAAACCCACCACGTCCTGAAACACTGCCGCCAATCCATTGGATGGCAAGTTGTAACTGGCTATGTTTCTTGTTGAACGTTTATTTGCTCCGTTATTCGCAGTCAAGTTGCGTCCCATTTTTCTGCTGACTGATGCGCTATGCGAGTGGCCATTGCGTGCCTGGGTCCTCTCCTGTTCCAGATCGGTAGGTCAGGAGCTAAGCATTCTTTCTGGATTTGATGTGTTGATCATCTACAGAACCACGTGAAGCCTCGAAGAATATACGTTGAAATATGTTGAAGTCTTGGAGGACAGGATAGGTTCCGAAGAAAGAATCGCAGATCCCCCGGGGTATGTAGTGAAATTGATTAGAGATTGTGGTAACCACGGCCATTTGAGCGGTCAAAGCGGATTGAAGAGCTTAGAATGACCGATTGTTCAAGCTTTGTATTGGCAGGAGAATGTGCCTTCCGTAGTCGAAAGTCCTCCAGTCAAGAGATATGTGGAAGAGGCATTGTTAGATAAATTGGACTCAGTGGTTCATGCCGTGGAAGAATTGATTGATTTGTCCGGTTAGTAAGTTGTAAAAAAGTTGATAATTTTCCGCTCATGTCCAAGTAGAGGAACTGTGTGCCTTGTATTGTTGTCGAAACGGATGACAATTCCTTGGGTGCGTGTCGCCGTACCTGTGACAGACTCGGGAGAAAAAGGAAACGAACAGAGACAGCCACACAGACAGAAGAAAGGAATGTTCATATGTTCATATGTTCATATCGTAGTCTTTTGTCTCGTTTTCTCAGGGTGCATAGGTTTCTGACAGTTTTGTACTCTAAGTAGCTTGATGTCTGTCCTGTGCTTTTGAAATGATCCCATAGTTTTCGACGTTTTTCATTAGGGATCTTACTTCTTTATCAAGCCATGGGGGTCCTTTGGAAGGTGGTCTGTTCTTGCAGTTTAGAATAAACTGTTCAACGAGCCGCATCATCATAGATCGTAGGCGTTCCCATGCGTCATCAAGCTCTAAGGATTGCGGGATACGCCAGTCCATGTTACTTGCAGTCGTTCTTAATCTGGGCCGGTCAGTACGCCAAACATTTCGACGCAGTGTCCCCTGATCGTGGATTGTGAGGCGTCGTGTCCACGAAAAGAAGACTGTACAGTGATCACTCGTCCCAAGAGGTTGGAGGATCGTTAGATCTGAGACATCAGATGGTGTCGAGGTGAGAACCAGGTCGAGAATGTTGGGTGTCTGACCAGGGATCATTCGCGTTGGTGTCAGGACATGCTGTGTCAGGTTGCACTCATGAAGGGTATCAAGGAGAGCAACTTCAAAGGGGTCAGGTGAGAGATCACTGTGAAGTAGGTCCCAGATCACGTTGGGGGCGTTGAAGTCCCCCATAAGGAGACAATTTGTTCCTCTGCTGTTGGTTCGCACGGAACATAGTAAGTGTGAGCCAGGTGCTGCAGGGGCTCTGTAGACCACCCCGACCATCAGCGACTGGTATCCGTCATGAATTCGGCACCAGAGCATTTGCGACATATCATCCTTGTCACAATCGGGTTCGACAATGTGGGCCTCGAGGTAGTTCTTTGTGTAGAGGATTACTCCGCCTCCAGACCTCCCACCAAAGCGATCGCATCGAAGTAGCTGATATCCTGAAACATAAACCTCCGAGTCAGATATGTCAGATGAAAGCCAGGTTTCGGTGAACGCCATTAGGTCCGGTTGCTGTTCAGAGATAAGGAGTGGAATCTCATCTAGCTTGTTTCTGAGACTGCGCACATTAGCGAGTATTACCCGTAGTCCATTCTTATTGTTTGAGGTCCTGGAAGAAGGAGGATTGGCCTCCATCGAGCTCTCTGAGTTTTCTTGACTACGCGAACATCCACTATGTGTAGATCCGTTTCTCCATTTGCGCGTCGAGTTCGCAGCTCGCAGACAGCTTGCCTCATTCGGACTCGGTCCTCCGGGGAGAGGTCTTTCAGAACGTAGGTTTCTCCCTTGTGGCGCGGGGTCCGTCTCAGGATGCGTTGGCATTCTTCTTCATCCTGACAGATGATTTTCAGAGGACGAAACTTGGCTGGGCCCTCTTGTTTTCCGCCAAGGCGAAAAGCAGAGATTAGGTTTATTCCTTGCTCATGCTCATCAAACAATATGGAGACCATTCGTTTGAGGAAGGTTTGGTCGTCGAGCATCCTTTCAGCTGGAGTCTCTTTGTTGGATTCTGGGACGTTTGTGATTATCAGGCAGCGGTTGCGAAAAGACCGCTTGTCTCGTTCCGGTGATGCTGGCTTTGGTGGACAAATTCTTTTCTCTGACAAGTTCCTCAAGCTGCGCTACTCTATTTCAGACGAGCTTTAGTTCCACGTTTTTGGTGCTTGATTTTATCTTGGGTCGTGAGGAAATCTTCTTTGAGGCCTTGTTCGCAGCTGTGGTTGTCCTTGTTTTTGCCGAGGTGCTAGAGCTCGCGACTGCGGCATACGACTTGGGCTTATGCATAAGTTCATTCCTGTTCTCACTGGGCAACGGTGTTAAGTCCAGAGTGGTGGACGACGCGCGGCTTCGTTTCCCTTTCGGTGTAGAATATCCAGACGACGTCAGACACACTGCAGAGTTAGGTGTCTCGCTGTCCGAGTTAGAGACGGCTTGCGCGGAAGCAGTATGTACGTTGAAAGGGTTCGTCAGAAGATGCTTGTCGCTGACCAATATTAGACACGAATCGCAGTAAAAGTTGATGCCTTTAGAGGTAGTGCGCTGAAGACATTAGTAAAGATCCTTATCAATGTTTAAGAAGACTATATGCATCCCTTTGTCGCACAGTGCGCATTGGACGGGCTTTGAACGTGAGGTGACACCATTCCCACAGTCCACGCACATGGATGTCATATCTTCCAAAAGAAAAATTTGACGAAAGTCAAATTTCGTCAAATGTGTCTGTTCAAACACTTTTCTTCACGAGAATTTCACCTAAAAGGCTCGAAAGTATAGCACGTCAGAAAGAGAAGTTACTGCATGGTACTCACAGGGGCTTTTCGGTGGTTCTGCTTCGAGATCTTACGGCAAGGTCCTGATCTCGTCGGTAGGTACCAGATGTTGTGGGTCTCGAAGCAGTAGTGGGGTTCAGCACAAGTATTCAGCGATTTGACTGTGGGAACTTGGATACCTGGAACAAGAGAGTGGTGTGGGTAAATTTGGCAAAGTTGGATAGAAGCAAAATGATTGAAGCGCCGCGTGTTAGATTGTCAAATGGCCAGATCTTAGCAACGTGGAAGACCAGCAAGATAAGAGCCAAGCGTCTAGGCGCTGTTCGAAGGCCTCCGTATTGGTCAAAGCGTCTTTGGCGCTTAATGGTAATTTTTCCAGTTTTCCCAGTTTTAACCCCGCATTGTACCCAGATTTTTGCCGTATTTATTGTGGTCGTTTAACCATTGCATACGTGTTATAATCACTCTGTTTTCCACTATGTCGGTCTCGCAATGCACCAAGGCTGTTGTTTCTGATGGCTCGGATTCTGAGGTTATCGCACTTTGTGGCGGTCCAAGCTGCAATATACCAGTAACTAACCATTCAGGCGGCATGCAATGCGATGTCTGCAACCGATGGTAACATCAGCTTTGTACGGAGCTAAATACCTAGCAGTACGCAGCGCTGGCCTCTAGCGAAAAGTTGCTTTATAGTTGTGCCATTTGCTGCAACCGCCGACAAGGCCGCACAGCCTTTCGTACGAGAGACGAATCTCTTGCTACCCGGCTGCGAAATGTAGAGCGTTCGTTCTCGATGCTCTCTGATCTTCGCTTTAAGATTGATCTGCTTATGTCGACGCTTCCGGTCTCTAACAAAGCAGATTTGATCGCTTACACTGATGATCAACTTGTGGCACCTATCATTATGTCACCGGTCCAGATGGCTACCGACCACCAAAATGAAGCAGCTACGGACGTCGTATCTAAACCTACGCTGATCGACGCCGAGTTGCTGGTTCAAGGGTCACTTCGAGTTAAGCGAAGAAGAGCCAGGAAACCTCGTAAGCTCTCTGCTAAACAAGAAGTTGTTGTCTCGGCACCGGAAACAAGCCAAGTGTCGTTACTTGGCAAACCGTGTGACAGTTGTGCGAAGGCGAAGATCCCAACACGCACTACTTGTCGGCCGAAGTTGCCGGAAATCTTAGTTCTCACCGAGAAAATTTCTGAATGTGTGCTTGATTCTGCTCAAAGCGAAAAAGCCTCACGGGACCCTGCTCCTGTTATCAAGAAGAAAAAGCAGACAAAATCGGCTGTAAAGCTTCCGGTGAAATCGATGACCCTAACAAAGTGAGACATCGACAGTTCAGCGAAAAACGTACGCTGCCGTTGCTACATCTTCGGAGGGGCTAAAGACTGTTCCATCACCAGTAGTGAAGCCAACCAGTCCGAGTGCCGAATCAAAGACCCGTGGGTTTAATACACCCCGTCGTGGCGATACTTTCACGGATTGTAGCGTTATATTCCGTAACGCGGCTGAATCTGCTGCTGTCCTTCCTGCTGATCGCATGTTGGACGACCTTCAATTTTTTAAATGTGCGTAACGAAGCTTCTTCCGCCTGGTTTTCCAGGCGTTACTATCAGGAAGCTGATTAGACTGGGGAACGTCCCAGTTAACGTCCCAAACCCGCGACCGCAGCTACTTCGTGCGGTACTCACTACCCCGGAGGAACGCAATGCTCTCATGCGGTTTGCGTTTAAGCTGAAAGGTACAAATATTAGCGTTCAGCCGGACCTTCCGCTAGCCGATAGGCTGAAGCTAAAAGAGACCAGCAAGGATCTCAAAAGCAGGCAAGCGGCCAGTGAACAAGGTCTCCGGTTAGTGGGTTTTCGGGTGGTCAGCTGGCGGTCTTTTCCGCCCTACCACTGCCCATTCTGGTGGCACACGACCCAGGTCTGGATCTAACGAAAACCTTCAGATAGTGCTAGGTAATGTGCGCATTCTAAGGCCCCTGTCACACTGGCTGGCTGGAGCACCAGAAACTTTCCACCACCACTTTTCTTATCTTGGCCGCCCGTGTAACATTTATCTTTTAGCTGGCTCTAAAGCCTACCATGCGCTATGCGTAATGGCGGGTGTACGACCAGCTCCCACTGGTTTTTGTTACTATTCTACTCCTGATTTACCTTATCGCTCTCCGCTTCGGGTGCTAGAACAGCTCTTGCCAGGAAAATCACAAAAGAAATAGTCGGTGTGACATTAGAGTATCAGTTGATATTGCCATCTGGATGAACACCGCCGGCACTATCTTCGGAACTTAAAAATGAAGAGAAATAAATCGAAATTCATCAAAGAGCTGCACAATAGTGTGCATCTACACACGAGGCATAACAATACCTCAAGTATGAGCAAGCTCAACCACCAGAAGTAGAGCTGTTAGAGCCCAACCAATGTAGACCAAAACGGATTTCACGCCCAAATGCAATAAGCTAAATTTTACTAAAATTTCCCATGCTTATTTCTTTATTATTGGTGACAGGCTCCTGTAGCTCACTGATGGTAGTGACAGAGCCTCATGAATATAGAAAATCGCCTCTAAGGGATGAATCTTGTGATGCTTAGCCAAGTAATGTGTGTATTTTGCAGGCCGAAATCTGTCAACGGATCTGAAAGATCCCCTGGGTTATTCTGGTAGACCTGGCTGATGCGGCCTTGTTGTAAGCTTTAGAAAAGCTTAGAGGCTTAACAAATGCTAAACTCTATTTTACTGGTTGTTTATGTGGCTCAGTATCCCCTGAAAACGGTATGCCGTGGCCTTCTAACCGTGAGTTAATTCCAGGCTCCCCTGAATTCCCATGTAGATATAATATTCCTTGCTGGATTTCTAGCGTTTTCGCGCAAAACCATCCCTTATTTGCTTATATTTATCATGTATGCCTGCAAAGTTTACTTTTCGGCCACCTGCGCAGCCCGTAGTTGTCGCAGGATATTACGGGCTAATTAGAGCATTTCTGGATAGCTGTGCCCATCTAGATCATACGCCGTTTCCCTACTTTTTATGTTTTTTTTCTTTTTTCTGCTATCTGCTTGCAAAGCAGAAAGCCATTTTTAGCGGAAATAAAAATGGCCTTATTCGTAGACCATCATTTAATTGCGAATAACCCGCAAAATACTGCACGTATTGTGTTGCTTTTACGTTCAACGTATTCAGGCGCTGAAGCTGGTCCAGACCAGTGTAATTTTGTAACTGTAGAAAGGCTTTTTCTTTTATCTGAGAATAACTCAGGTTGAAATTTAGAGCCGGAGAGCAATATCAGCGTAAGAAAAGTAGGGCTCTATTTTTTTGTTAATTGGTCTTTTTCTACTGAAGCGCGCAGATTTATTTTCTCTTTTAACAAATTGCTTCTATTCTTTTCTGCATTTATCGAATATTTTTTAACTTTTTGTATGCCTTATAATCCCTTCACTCATTTCTTCCATGTGCGCAACAACAATTGGGGCAACTGAGTGGCCAATTAATGTGCGATCGATTTAAAGTGAACATGTAGCGAATTGGATTCTGTTCCAAGGAGAAAAGGCACAACTCCACAAAGTTTTTCACAATAAAAGAACAAGGAGCTCAATGTCGCGCGAAGGAACCAGAAAATGTCAAGGTGGGCGCCTGAGACCCAGTAGCTGTATATCAAACAGTGCCAATACATTTGTAATTGCTAACGATGAACATATGTTTATATTTTGCCGACTTCCATGCAAGAGCATCGGATTAATGTAAGCCCTGATCAGAACCCTTTAGGGTGCAGCCTCTAGCAGGTCTAGAAATAAACCTATTCATTTATTATTTATTTATTTATTTATAATAAGGTGTACGAGTTAGGTCTGTTTGTAGATGGGTCTCATCCCGATATACTCGCATTCACTGAAACGTGGCTGTCTCAGGACATCACGGATGGTGAAGTACATCTGTCTGGCTACGCACTATTTAGATGCGATCGCTCTGCTGGCCGACAGGGAGGGGCCGTCGCTCTTTATGTGAGCTGTAAACTTGACGTTTTGAAGACTTGCTTATTTCAGTCGGCAGACAAAACTGTTGAAGCTCTATCGGCTGTTATTAGCACATCCTCGGCTCAGGTTACAGTTGTAATTGTGTATAGAAGCTCTGGGAGCGTATCCAAAGAGGTACTTGATTTCATTCGCTCAAAGTCCGCGAATAAGTGGTGATGGGCGACTTCAACCTCCCAGAGATTTGCTGGGCAGATCTTTCTTGCGACTCAACGTCAGGCACATTCGGCGTTGATCTGCTTGAACTTACGCTCCAAGTATCTTTGCACCAGTTCATTGACCTCCCCACTTGGTACATGGACGCCCAAGTACCGTCTATCTTAGACCTTGTATGCGCTAAGTCACTCGATTTTGTTGATGACATTACTTACGGACCTCCACTGGATTCCAGTGATCGTGTTTGTTTGCTCTTCAGTTGTACTCTGTCTAGACGCTACCAGAGTACTGTTGAGTCTCGCCCGAACATATGGCAAGCAGACTATCAATCCATGAGGGCCAATGCTTCTGGTTTCCATTGTGAGGTCTCAGACGACGATACTGTCGAGGTTGCCTGGGATAAATTTAAGTCCTACCTCACAGAGGTCTCTGCTCCCTTCATCCCAGTCAGAAGGAGAAAGGAGGCCCGAGCACATCCGCCCTGGATAGATCCCACTGGCAGACATCTGCTCACAAAGAGGTCTAGATGTTGGCGGACTTACCGAGATGCTCCGTCCATCGATACTTATGACAGGTACCGTAAGGCTAGGTGTAAGTAGCACCTAAGGGATGCTCTGCTCAATTTTGAAAAAGGGTTAGCGGACGAAGCTTCAGAGAATCCATAAAGATTCTTCGCTTATGTCAAAAGGCGCTGCGCTTCGAATAGGTCAATTCCAGTATTGATGCGTGATGACGGTACTCATGCGCATACGGACTATGACAAGGCCTGCGTACTCAGTGGGCAATATGCGGCAGCGTTTGTAAGGGAAACTTCTTTGACAGGCGTTGAGCTTTGTTGCAGGACACCAGAGGGTTCAGAACTATCTGAATTTATTGTAGCGGAGACTGCAGTTCGTAGGCTGTTACAAGGGCTGAACCCTTCTAAGGCCTCTGGGCCTGATTTAATCCACCCGAAACTTTTGCATGAGTTGGCTGCGGAACTAAGTGGACCGCTCGCTATTGTGTTTCAGAAATCGCTTGCCAGTTGTGCATTACCTTCCGAATGGAAGGAAGCTGTCATCTGTCCCATCTTCAAACATGGGGACAGGGGTCTGCCTACAAATTACAGGCCAGTTATTCTGACGAGTGTAGTAGTCAAACTCGTCGAGAAACTGGTGAGAGATTCATTGGAGAGTCATTTGTGCAGATTTAATCTACTTAGCAATGTACAACACGGATTCCGGAAGGGATTTTCGTGTCTGACGCGTCTGTTGGTGGCTCGCGAAAATTGGGCGGATGCAGCAGATAACGGCCACACACTGGACGTGCTTTTCGTCGACTTTTCGAAGGCATTTGACAAGGTACTTCATTTGAGGCTCGCGCAAAAGCTGTCCTCCTACGGGGTATCTGGCCGCGCCCTTCATTGGGTGACTGCCTTCTTGGAGGGTAGAGAACAGTGTGTACGGGTAGGCCGGGGCCTATCATTTAGGCAGTCTGTCCTCAGCGGCGTGCCGCAGGGCTCGGTCCTTGGACCGTTGTTGTTCTATATCTAAGTCAATGACCTACCCGCGGAGCTTGAGGTACCATCGCTGCTAATTGCTTATGACTTGTAACTGTGGAACATTGTTGATGTTCCTGGGGGTTCCGAAGCTATTCAGCGAGCATTGGATAAGCTTTGGGACTGGTCTACTTTATGGTTACTGCCCATAAATCAGGCAAAGTGCTCCGTTCTTCGAATTGGAGGAGGTTGTCCTCCTGCGAAGTACTTGGTCGGTGGGGTCGAACTCCCCCGTGTATCTAGCCAGGTTGACCTAGGCGTCGTACACTCTTCGGCTTTACACTCCGGCGACAACTGGAAGAAGGCCGCAAGCAGAGGTTTCCGCATGTTGTGGTTAATCCGACGTTCTTTCGGAGTCTTGACGGGCGGCATCTTTACGAGGCTGTTCTCGGCTTTCGTTCGGCCTCATCTGGAATACTGCGTCCAGGCTTGTCCGCCCTGCCTCGTCCGGGACAAAATGGAGCTAGGAGAGGGTTTTACGAGTGGGTACTAGGTTAGTCGAGGGATTACGGGGACGGACGTACCCCGAGCGTCTACTTAGTTTGGGAATGCATTCAATGCACTACCGAAGGCTTAGAGGAGACCTAATCCTAACCTACCGTATCTTGACTGGGAAGGTTGGTCCAGATTTATCTTGGCTATTCAGTCCCGCTATACTGTCTGTTCTACGCGGTCATTCGTTGAAGCTGGACAAACCGCGGTCCGATCGGATTAGGGCGGAAATCCGGTTGTCACGCAGAGTCATCGACCGCTGGAACATGCTTCCGCAAAGTGTTATCAGGGAATCTACGGTTAAGGGGTTTGAGCGGCAACTTGACGCTCTTGGGTGGCAACACGAAACGTTTCCATTTTTTTGAGTAACTCGCATCTTCGTACTTCAATTTTCTTTTCTCTACTTTTCTTCACGTATTGGTATTATTTTCTTATTTAAGTGCACTTCCTTATTCTGTACATTCGATTTCTCTTCCTATCCCTTGCTTGCTTCACGTGACTGCCACAGCAGGGACTTCTAGGTCAGGAAACGTGGGCATTAACTGGTTGGCCAGGGTGCGATACGGGTGTTTCCGTTTTAGATCGATCAATAACTGAGCATTTCATCACTTCCTGATTCAAAAATCCACTCAAGATGGAACACTCACGGGATTCTCCTATCGTTCCAGTCCCCATCTGAACTGAACTGAACTGAACTGAAGATATCCTGGATCAGAGGAAATTTGACAATAGTCAAATTTCGTATCAAGTGTTTATTCAAACACAGTTTTCCACGGTAATTCAACAAAAATCACGATCAGTAATGTCGAGAGTGGCTAATTTTTGACATGAAAAACAGGCCTGGAGGTGCCTCATTTTCCGGTACACCTGGTTAAATGATGATGCTTTCATAACTGGATTAGAAATCGATGTGTATAGGTCGCTTTGTGCTTAAGTATGTACAAAAAATGGTAGTTGGTAAGATATATTGGTTGTGAAGTTCGCTTCCAATTGTCGCGATTTTAAAATATACAGTATATACAGTATATGTAGTAGCAAAACCCTTACCCGCCATAACAAAATTAACCCTTCCCTAATATGGCACGCCAAAAAGCCGAATTACCGCGTAACAAGCTGCCGGGTAGTGGCAGACCTTGCAGGGTACTTTAAAGATGAGGAGGTTTGTTGATTGGTTAAACAGGAGTAAAACAATTGACCTCTAGGCTCTGATATCCTAATCTGGTGCAACCTTAAATCTGTGTTTTAGTGTGCTAATAAGCTATCAACCGTTTGCCGCCGATTCGAATGCTCGGCAATACGGGTGACCAAAGGCTGTAAATTTGGTAAATAAATCAGACAAAGAAATTTACGCATCCTTATATCCAATATTGCACAGTGGGCGTATTTTAATGCTAAAAGTCAAAATTAGGTCCTCTGTTTTCATGGATACTGTATTTAACTAATTCGCAGTCTGGAAATTCCGTTAAATACATTGGATTTCTGCAAGGTATACCGTAGAAGCTTGCTTTTGTGGCTAGCTTGTTCGCATAAGCGTCCGTTAATAGTCCGTGGATTAGCTTGTATGCGTCTTCTCTGCGCCCTGCCCAGATGTTGTTAGACGCGAAACAGAACACAGAGGAGATGTGCAGCGAAACAGTTTTGAAATGAATGCAAAGTGGTGTCCACACAATCAGCTTGGTACGCTGTGTTGCAAAATTGCTAATATCCAAATGGTGTTACTATGCGTCTACGTATCGATCAAGAAACATCGAAGTGTGTAATGCACGCAGCTATATTTGCCTTAAATATGCGTAACACTGATGCAATACTGGTAACTAAAGTAGCACTTATCCACTACATGGTATAAAAGATAATCATACCGTTTCTGAGCCCATTTATTAAAAATTCCTGCCTTCCACTTTTAGTTTCTTCCTGGACTTTTTAATTTGTCTCCTATTGTGCCGATATTTTTAGCCTCAAAATTTTAATGTGCAACGCATTATTAATATAATGAAATAAGTAACACTTGGTGTTTGTGAGTTTCATAGCAGTGGATGCATCAAAGCATACATATTTATGTGGCTTCTTTAAAAGCCAAGATTTCGTAAAATCATAGGAATCTTATGTAGCACTATGGTACCTATGAATTATCATTTTATCCAAACATATGTACAGCGTGCCCTCACACTGAAGCGTGCTTTTGGCCACTGGCGGAGAAGCAAAACTAGATAAAGTTAAATTTCTAAATATGTCCATGGATATGGTTAACTAATGTTCTAAATAATTATCGGCGCTGCTTAGTGCGTTAAATCCTTCTTTTTAACCGTACTTTCTGTCAGCGCAAGTGACTTTTAGCGCGCCATGTTTGACGAATAATTCATCACTGTGGTAGTACGTACTTACCAGTCTGTAATCGATTACCGCGTAACGTTGACGGAATATGCATCCCTTCAGCGCGAGCAGCGAAAGCGTGTGCCGTCGCGTGAGTGCTGTAACTCCCTAAATGACCAAACTTTTGGCACCCAGCAGTGCAAATGTACACCTTATGGACGACCTTTTGGTCACCCAGGATGTCTTCCATCGCTCCTTGAACTTCAACAACGGACGCTACATGGAAAAAATATCGTAAACATGAAGCGGAAAACCACATATAAATTATAATTACGTAATGCAGTAGCCGTAAATCCAAACCATAAATTGATTTCGATTTACCAATTCTCGTCCAAACGAAAGTTGATTAGGATGACTTTCAGCCAACAGTATGCATTATCTGAGCTACCACAGAATTATCGTGAGTACGCTACTGTCGGAGCCTGTATACTACAATAAATCAATAAATGTTATATTCCTCGGTGTTTCAAGGTGCAGCCCAACTATTTGGTCTGATCAATGTGTACAACAGGATCGCAAAAAATAATCAATTTGTCCACGCTTTTTACAATGGATCCAAAACATTTACTAAACTAACTGGCAGGATTAAGGCATTAACGAAATTAAAAAGAAGGAGCAATAACGTAAGCTGATTTAAACAGATGTCCAGTTAAAATAATACTGCCACTCGTGGAACCATCCCCAGGGGACCTGCTTCCATGCAAGGTATTCCCTCGAAAGGTTTCGCTCGCACTTCCATGCAATAATTGGCCGTGTGCCGGTGTGGCATAGTAGCATAGGAGCCATCACCTGTATATCATATGTTTTGTTCATTTTAGAGCTGCTTTTGAACATGTATCATTGGCCATGAAGGCTCAGCCCAGTCCGTCATGCGGATCATTCTATTATGGCACATTTTTATACGCCAGTCAGTTGGTGGCAGTTTGCCTTGCATAGGTAACGTCTTTTATAATCTGGAAGCTGTAATCCGTCACCACAAGAGATCAGCCCATTCCTGGCCAACTATGAAATAAGGCAGAATATAGAAAAGGAGAATTATGTGAAAGAGGTACTATATCGTTAATGTAAAAAATGGGCTGGTATGTTTTGTACATCGGCGTAGAAAGCGATCGAGCCGATCATACGATAAATTGTGTAGCGTGACGGCCGGAGACAGATGACTGTACGAGTTGTCCATAGGCAAAAGTCGCATAGGGAATCAGTTATTGCCATCACTGAATTCAAGTCTATGTTTCTGGACTGTTAACTTTAGTGAAAACACCACTTATGAACTGCGAGATAACGAATGCATATTCTATGTACCTAAATTCAAGAGCAGTCTAAGGAGAAATTTCTATCTTCTTAGGTACGTCTCCATTTGGAATAAGCCACCAAAAGAAGTTAGATGTATTGAACATTTCTGCATGTTCAAGAAAATGATAAAGGCTTATCTGTCAACAGACAGAGCGAAATGGATCTTAAACATTCAACTTGATGATGAAAAGCTGTATGAAGAAGGACCGATCATGTATGATACCAGAGAACATCAACTCTACTGCACCAGCGAAAACTTGATCAGCTAGGATGAGCTGCTACAAACCGCTTCTTATGCTATTCCTTAACGCTACCTTCCACGCGGTTTTACTCCCTTTAAACTTAATTCATATCAACTGTCTTCTGTTTAAAACCGGGAGCAAAATTATTTACTGGTGTGACGTAAAGAACTATTTTCGTAATTTTCCCCACAAATTGATTAATTCGTAATATTGTTCTGCGATCTATTTTGCTACATTTGTTCTCCAGTGCTAATCATTTCCCATCAAGCACAACCATCGGAGTCAAATGATATTACAACGCACTGGAGTCTTAGTACATCGGCACCAAATGTGCCACTGATAGAGCTTATATCCGACGACCACGAGACTTGGAGCGGTATGCTATTACAACCCGCCTGTGTTCTGTTACGTTGCCACCAAATGTTCCACTTTTGGCGCCTATATACAAGGACCAGGGGACTTGGAACGGTGTGCTATTAAAACCCACTTGTGTCCTATTACACCGGTACCAAACGTGCCACTGTTATAGCTTATATACAACGACCACGAGACTTGCAGCGGTATGCTATTACAACCCACTTGTGTTCTAATACCAAATGCACCAAATGCGCCACTGGTGGAGCCTATATACAACGACCACGAGACTTCGAGCCGTGTGCTATGACAACCCACCTGGGTCCTATTACACTGGCAGCAAACGTGCCGCTAGTCCAGGTCATTGTTTAAAATGCTGTAATCCCAAATGAGCGCAGAAACGGATATAAAACTGTGCATTGTATTTAACAAAAGGCAGCGAGAGAAGGTTCAGCGTTGTCTACTATATTCGTGCCTTGGATGCGCATGTCCCATGCAAGGGATCATTGCACAAAGTCGTATTTATCGGCTAAAATATTATGGTAGTGCGAACATATAGCATATTGTCGGGTAATTGAATGAGAGTTTTTATCTGAACAAGCTTTTTCCTTCTTTACGTTTTCTTTACTGGGCTGGCATCCATGTCGACTCTACAATGAAGTGAAAATGGGAGTTTAAATTGCACGGAATAGCTTACGTTGGCACTCTATTCTGCACAACACCTCTGTTTGAGGAGACTCCACGGCTGCCTTTCGACAACCTATTGATGAAAGGTAAGGAAAATGATCACCAGTACCAAGTGCACGTGCAATACGGGGTACGGTTTGTTGACTTGTACTTGGATCGGCGGTAATCTCATCCTGACTGTCTGCGCAGGAAACAGTTATACTAAGCTGTCGCTTACCTTCGTAAACGGGACTGGTTGATGGGGTAGAGGCAACTGTGAAATTCGGTGAGGGTGAACGGCTAACAGCTAAATATCGAAGTGAAAGTTGCTTTCTTACCGGTAGCACAGCCTTGCACTGCCATCATGGGCACAGGTACCGTTTGTGAAGCTTTGGCACAAGTTGTACAACGGGCTCCTGATTGCACACACAAACACTTTCGATGGTAAAGTAACCGATTGTGTGCAAAGCGAACTGCGTCAACCACAACAGGCTTGCTGTATGTGAAACACAAATCTGTGGGCCCTATAATTTTCGGCCAACGCAGTTGTTTCTTCGCACGTTGAAAGTCCGATGAATCACCGATTAGTTCGTTAGTACTTCGCAATAGATCTTGAAACAGTTCCAAAAATCCGGATGGATTAACCTCTTCAGCACTTCTCAGCCGATGTACAAGACGTGCAATTTTAGACGTGGATGGTTTCGCAACGGGGACTTTCCACGTCCGCAACGGCATGGACTCTGTGGGTAGGTTGTAGTCTGCCTGCCAAATAGGTAGTTGGCCTGTAAATGGACGCACATACCAGAAACGGCTTACTTGTCAGGTACGCGTGCTGCTTGCATGCCGTCATTAACGGCACACACGGAAGCCACATGGTTTCATAAAAAGACAGGTACATGTTCCCAAGGAGCAATAGATGATGAAGAGGTTTCCCTGGTGCGATATCTTAAACTATGGAAGCGTCAGAAATTTTATTCACGTACCACTCCATCTCCAAGGTACGAGTAAACTGCTTGTGACATGGGTTGGGCTAAAAAGCGCATCACTATGTTGCATGTGTACCTAGTTAAGAGGCAAATTACGCGATGTACATATGCGCTGCCTTCTAGTAGCTGACGCCTGTCACAGGAAAACGCGGCATGCATCTAGGACTCTTTCAGGTGAACTTCCGAATGCGCTCAGACTTTGCAAACGGCTGCAACAAGGCCATCCGATGCATGCGTAAATTTCTTCCATCGCAAGTTGGCATTCTCAACTCGGTTGTTCGTTGCATTGCCAAAATGCACCAGTCCAGCTTGGGCGCATTTCGCCCACGAGCGTTGTAGGTGCAACCAGTACAACGTAAGGTAGTGCACAAACCGGGGTCTGTTCTTTGGAGGAGCCTCAAATCTTGTTGTAATCTAAAACAAGAATATTATATATAGAAAGAGATTATACTCAGTCTCTGTGTCAGAAGTTGCCATGGGAAGAAACCGATAACGTGACCGGTTAATGTTTGTCTACAGAATGTAACGAAGATTTCTCACTTACACGCTTCCTGATAGCCTGGCGGATGTGGAAGTAACACAACAAAGTGTCGCATTGAAAAACAGCACGCGCCGCACGTATTTGAGCGGCCATTTTGTCCATCATTATTGTGCGGACGGGAATATCATGACCCATGATATCCCGAAACGCTTCGAACAACGTAAGCAATGATGCGTAATATTCCAGACGCAGAAACGCATAAAATATTGGCCGGCCGTACCCATGCCGTCAGTTATTAAAAACTGGTATATTTTGATGCTGCAGGTAACAAGTAAGGCCGCTATCAATTCTTACTTCAAACGGTTAGTACCAGGAGTAGCGTCCACAAAAACGACATGCAAGAGTCGGCGGAAAAGTTCCACTCGTTGATGCAGAGCGAATAATACGTGTGTGCACAAGCGTTTCTCAGAAATAACTCGCGCAACTCCGTCTTCTTTCATAGACTTGCTAACCTGATGGAATTTTACTGCAGGAAGTAAAAACTATCAAAATAAGCTTACACTGAACGACAGGTCTCAGTTTATGACGAACGTTGCGGACATCATCGCTGGTAATATGCTTTCCGAATCGTACCTCGACGAACTGCTTCATGTCGCTTGTTGGGGTGTTGTAGCGAAAAAGGTCCACGGACGGAGTGAACACGTCGTCCGTCAGACGGCGATTGATGGGGTGTCGCACAAACCGAAGGCGATTGACTGGGTGATTGTGAGACTGATCGAACGTCGTGACTTTCAGCTTGCGTCCCGTTCTAATAAGGTTAACGCGAGTTTGGCAGTTAGTATCACGTGAGCTAAAAGCTTTAGAGTAATAGAAGCGAAAGTCTACTAAACACGACTTACTCCTGCACTTTTTGGCTTCCAACGTGCGCAGCAGACACATCGATAAATGACCCTTTCGTACTTCACCAGTGACAGCTTACACTTTCTGCTGCTGTAGCATACGAAATTGACGTAATGAAGAAGCATAAAGTCTGAAAACAAACTATTAAACTCAACAAAGCTGTCAAAAGAACGCCCAAGAAAGCTTCTTTGGAAATCAGACTCCCTGGCGTACGAATTCAAAAATACTGTTCGTACCGCGTATCTGGTTTCCGACACATTCAAGCAACAGCAATACCACATTTGCACAGATTTAAATAAAACTGCATAGGCAGAAAGCTAGCGAGGAATAATGCCATAAAATGACCATAAACTATTTATTGCGCACTAGGTTATGCGGGGTTACGGTGCGTATCTGGCTTCTGACGCATTTAAACCAATGCCTGAATACCATTTTCCAGGTAGGGTCGGATGAATAGCGAGAATAGCCTCACAAACAAAATGGCCGTTAGGATTCCGACAGGGCGGCGGATAAACCACATCATGCGAACACCTCAACAAGCAGCCTTCTTCCAGCACTCTTCAGAATGAAGTGCCGATGCGTCTACGACTCCTAAATCAAACTGCTAAGTGACAACATTGAGTTCACCAACGCCGAGAACATATCAAGTGGGGGGATTAGCAGCTCGGATTCGGAGAACAGATGTATAGATCACTCACAGTCTGTGTG
>OX104062.1:43967235-44099790 GCA_944474145.2 Dicrocoelium dendriticum
CTGTTCAATTTCTTTGACGTGTCAAAAGGACGTATGAGCTGAAAGCGATTACGGTTCATTTTGTCTTGGGTATTTTGCAACTAGTGCAAACGGCAGCTTCACATAAAACAGTAAATCTCACCCACCCACATTTCGCCAACACTCAGGTGGATCGAGCTTTAGGGCACACGTAGAACATCCGCATTTCTTTTGGTACCAGCAGTCTAACGAAATAGGAAAACAAATCTATACCAGCACGTCACCATGATCTGTTGTTGTTCTGTCGTTGTGAGAGTACGATTAGCCGCTCAGCTGTACATCCCGTGGAATTATATCGGAAGTTAAAAGAGTCCCAGAGAGTCCACCG
This sequence comes from Dicrocoelium dendriticum, assembly GCA_944474145.2. Classification (NCBI taxonomy): domain Eukaryota; kingdom Metazoa; phylum Platyhelminthes; class Trematoda; order Plagiorchiida; family Dicrocoeliidae; genus Dicrocoelium; species Dicrocoelium dendriticum. The sequence continues at coordinate 43,967,582 of OX104062.1, forward strand.
GCCACCGGAAATTAACTAATGGGCAATACTTTTACGCTTGTTAAGTCATTCGCAACTACTGAATGTGTCATGACCGTGGAACAAACGTTTGAGCGTGAATCCTCAGTGATCTATTTACACAGTTTCCATGGATACTTAAAATACCAAAAATGCTAGTAGGATGGCATATTAAAGTTTTCCAGATTGGCCGGATACGTATCTGGGCGATAAGGAATATTTAAACATTCAAGTATGCCAAGGCGGGGAACTCAAGTCAAGGCAATTAAATGCTTAATACACCAACAACGCTTGAATATTCAGTCGTAAACAGACTGGTTTCATCAAATAAATGCATCGTACGCGCTGGATTCTTCCATCACCTTTCTTTCTAAAATGGGTGATAGATTTGACCTAAACGCTTCTTTATCTACTTTAGGATTCTTTTACCATACCAATACTGTAAACTTCCTTCTCGTGTTCATTGCGAAACTGATTTTGATTTAATTGTCCAAGCTGATGGAATAAAATGAGATTTGATAAAATCTGTTCAAAAGCCACTGCACTCAGCTTGCTTTTTATTTCTTTATTCTGCTGGAATTAACTCCTTAGGCGGCCGCGCACTTGCAAATAGATCCGATGAGCCTCCAGTAGCTGGTAGACATTGTTCCGGACTCATTTATGCAGAAGTAGCATCTCATATTTTCACCGCCTAATTGGTACGAAGTCTAACATTGCTAAGGTGGTTTATGTGAAGGTAACATTCAGTATACAACAGCGTTGTCACTAACCCTTTTATCATTTGCTGGGATAAAATTAAGCAAATGCCGAAGCGCCACCAACAATTGAACATGGTAGCCAGTGTATTATGCACTGCTGTCGAGGTGTTGCAAACCACGAGCCAAAATCGTCCGCCTCGACCCAGTCTGAACTGGCCGGTGTCGAAATCGTCGAGGGTCATTAACATATTTCAAGGACACATGCACCGATATGCGTCCTCACGTCCTATTCCCACCCCCAGACTTGCGTGGGTGAGTAAATACAGTAGACTTACATGCCATTGGTGGGTCGGCAAATTATTGCGTTCCAATTTACCCCTGTCCAGCGCGGCGACTGAGCAAAAGCGAAAGACTCTTCTCAAACGTACGGTAAGTGCAGAAGTCACGATAACCCCGAGATCCCCCTCGTGGGTGGTATTCCTAAGGAGAAACCCACTAATGTGACATGCACCGTAGGGTTCGGTGCCACGCATTGGGCGAACAGCGCATTTATCTCGGTTTACTGGCAGTTCTCACCTGATGGACCATTCGTGTAGCTGGTCTAGAGCCCCTTGTAATCTGTCCGCATCCCCAATGCTGAAAACTGTTGACCAAAGCTTGATGTCATCAGCGTAGGTAAAGCCGTCGGTTTGTAGCGCATTCGGTAAACCGTTAATGTACAGTTTGAAGAGCTCTGGTCCAAGCACTGATCCTTGGGGCATGCCACTAGTCATAGACACTGGAGCAGAAAGGATTTGGTTCACTTGTACGCGCATTGTCCTACCCCTTAAGAAATCGGAAATCCAGGAGAGAAGATTTCCCGTAATGCCAATTCCCTGGAGTTTATGTAGCGGTCGTATGTGTGGAACCTTATCAAAGGCTTTGCTAAAGTCAATGATTATTACGTCAACCTGTTTTCGGGTGTCTATGGCTTCTGCCCATGTTTCCCTGGCGATGAGTAAGTTGGTGCTGCGTGAGCGTGCTCTCCGGAAGCCATGTTGAGCAGGTGAGATGAGGTTTAGGTGCACAATGTAGCTGGAGAGCGCACTTGACTATCCGTTCCATGGTTTTGCATACGACTGATGTCAAACATTTTGGCCGGTAGTTGGCTGGATCTTGTTTGTTCCCCCCCCTTGTATTTGGGCAGGACGGTGCCTGCTTTCCAGCCTGTGGGTAGGCAGCCGACTTCGAGGGATTGCAGAAACACTTGGCAGAGCGGAGCGGGGACGTACTCAGCTATCGTTCTGAGGAAGCTGGGATGCAATCCGTCCGGGCCTGAGGAGGAGCTCGGGTCCAGTTCGAGGAGTAGATTAGTGACCACTCCGGGGTTAATTTCAACGTGGTCCATAGGGGAGTGGTGTGCAGGCAAACAGCTGTTCAGCAATGGTGACTCCACTGAGTAGACCGAGGCATATTGCGCAGACAGTAGGTTTCCTTTCTCATCATCACCGTAGAGAACGGTGCCTTCCATAAAAGAGGATAGAGCGGGGATTCCACTATCAGTTTTGACATTTCGCTTCAAGTAGGCAAACAATTTTTTAGACAGTTTTGGGATTCCATGGCCAGTCTATGTTCATATTGTGGTCTTTTGTCTCGTTTTCGCAGGGTGCATATATTTCTGACCATTTTGTACCCTAAGTACCTTGATGTCTGTCCTGTGCTCTTGAAAAGATCCCATAGATTTCGACGTTGTTTCATTACGAATCTTACTTCTTTATCAATCCATGGGGGTCCTTTGGATGGTGGTCTGCTCTTGCAGTTTGGAACAAACTGTTCTATGAACCGCATCAACATAGCTCGTAGGCGTTCCCAAGCGACATCAAGCTCCAAGGACTGCGGAATACTTCAGTCCATGTTACTTGCAGTCCTTCTTAATCTGGGATGGTCAATAGACAGAAATTTCGACGCAGTGTCCTCTGATCGTGCATTGTGAGGCGTCGTGTCCACGAAAAGGAGACTGTACAGTGACCACTCGTCCCAAGAGGTTGGAGGATGGTTAGATTTGAGACATCAGATGGTGACGAGGTGCGAACCAGGTGGAGAATGTTTGGTGTCTGACCAGGGACCATTCCCCTTGGTGGCAAGACTTGCTGTGTCAGGTTGCACTCGTGAACGGTATCAAGGAGATCAACTTCAAAGGAGTCACGTGAGAGCACTGTGAAGTAGGTCCTAGATTACGTTGGGGGCTTTGCGTTCCCTCATAAGGAGACAATTTGTTCCTCTGCTGTTGGTTCGCACGGAACGTAATAAGTGTGTGACAGGTGCTGCAGGGGCTCTGTAGACCACTCCGACATCGAAGTCTACGAAACTCTGCAATACCAAAGGTTAGTAACCTTTCGTGAACATCAGATTCCTACCTGTGGCGTGCTTACATTCCATCAACAACCTTTACCGTTTATCACCGTCACCCTATGACGCGCATAAATTCATTTCCACCAACTAATGTCCGCGTACTCATCTCTCTGCATAGTATGTGTCCTGCCGTTCAGGAATGATGTAGTCCAATGGACTGCTGACTTTTCAACCGATGGTTAGATTGTTTGTTTTTTGGAAACACTCATGATGCATGTTAACAGAAATCATAGTACACGTCTTTGTTCGGTACTATGTTAAGAGGCGCCCGGTGTTCTCCCAGCTGCAGTGACGCATCCGAAGGTTCCATAACTGACAATCAGCGCGATAGCACACGGTTGACGTCGACTGATGTATTGCATGCATCTCCTCCCTGTGCTTGCAAATCATATCATTACGGCCTCTCCATGAATCACCGTGGTGATTCTTGCGCACTTGCACCCTTCACCATGCCGGAGCCTCTCCCCAGACGTACAGCAGCGGCCAGGTGATTATACAGTGGCACATCGTCACAGGTACCGTTGTTGGGAGATCATTGCTTATCTAGCAGAGCCGCAGTGGTATGCCCAGTGACACGCAATAGCAGAGGTTACTCACCTCTTGTACAGACAATGACGATCAGATATCACTATTCCTTTTAACATGCTAAGCACGGTGGATTGCATCTGTTAACTCCATCGGGGGCATTACCCTCCATGGCACACCACCTGCCCATACCTATTGCTCAGGGTCATTCCTCCGTCGACTTACATATACGGCTGAGTGCACGGGTCCTATGTTTCATAACTTTCCGTAACGGTCATTCTTTCTTCAAGTGGTATGTGACATATACTAAAGTAGTGCAGTACCGCTGTCATTCTTCCATTACGTCCATATTCCACCACCTTCGCAGTGTTACTTAACATGACAGAATAACAAATCTGCAGCCAACTTATGCGTAGTGTATAAAGCGGCTTAGGTGTGCAGATAAATCTCATCCTGACTGCAGTACTGCGATATCATGGGTTTGGTAATTGCGCTTCTCCTGCGTAACTTTGTTGCCTTTGTATCATCTGTAACTACCTTGTGTACAGTTAATCATTATCGCGATATTCTTGCTGACCAATTGACACCATACGCTAATTTAGAGAACATTTGTGCCACCATTCCGTATGCATCACTGATTTCATTTCATTTCATGTTGTACCTTCCAATGATTGCCGGGTACTTGATATCACCTATGTGGCTGCGCTGGATGTGCATGTTGACAGGGTGCCTTCTTGTTTCTTACGCACTATCTTGTCCACACTAGCTCCATGAGGCAGTTGGTCTTTACTGAACGTGACGGGATGAAGGGTCTTTGTGGCCGTATGCGGCTCGATTAGCGGTTCCATGCACTCAGTGTGCAGCGCACTACGATCCAGACACCGTCTTGTGTGCGCTTCATTCCAAAATACCAGGTGTTTGTGTTTCCTTGTTAAGGAGTGTGCGCCGGCTACCTTCAGGAAACCTGCCTTCCATCCACATGCCTCCTGGTCACATTTCCCTCCTTATACACTGTATATGGGATGTGTAAATGAAACCGTGGGTAGTGCAGCAATACCCACCCATGGTCCCTCTGTAGGCGCATGTGCCAGGTGGCTAGTCAAACCCCAATACACCTAAGTAAATCTATGCATATGTGCACGTATACATAAATGCATGTAAGAAATAAATATCTGTATATATAGATATTCACACATATATATATTTACATATGTATATACATCTACATTTGTATCAATATGCATATACACATACATACCATTATCTATCCAATCAGATATATTTATGCTCATCTACGTAAGTAACATACCTATAAAGAAGTGCCTCGTCTCCTCGAGAACAAACGCTTCATTTACTTATTATCAAGTGGTACATATATATATTTCAGGAACATATACGTATAACTATACATATACTTCGTTGGCGGCATCCGTTTTCGGAATCGCCTGTCACTGTGGCCCCCACGTATCCGCAGGTAAACTGGGTTACCTATGATAACTACCTTTTCTGAGCTACCACGGAAATAACATTTATGCGCAAGCCTTTAACCGTACATAAAACAAACCCCGCACCGTCAGTTACCCTATTGCTAAAAGAAAAGTGTATAATAAACCTTATTTTATGCCAAGTCACGCTATTTCAGGTACATGTTTAAGTATCCACAAACCCTTTCTCAGTGTTCTTGCTTCCTGGGTAACAATCCGGCGAGCAGCTCATCCGCGAGGTGCGGCAGATTTCTGATTGCTTCCAACTTCCTTTGTCACCGGGGCATCTACCTATTGTGCCGCATTTACCGAGCCCCTTCCCTTTTCCAATCTGAAGCATAATCTCAACGTGTACATCGGACGCAATGACGCTTGTGGCACACGCCTCCGGGAGTTCCATTTCCACTCAACAGATTGGAAGCATCCAGGTCCATGAATCCGATTGCAACAGCACAGCTTAGTAACCTCTTATGGATGTCACACACCTACTCGCCCCGTGCATTCCCCCCCCCCATAGGCTGCTAAACTTCACCACTGGTATACACCGACGGACATAACGTTTACTGCACAAACTGATGTGTTCATAAAGGGGTCATTTGAAACCACCATACACTGATTATCATTTATTATTGGTGTTACTGAAGGGTATTATTCATTTATGTAAACGCTGCCCTGCTAGGTCGATTTCGTTGCGAAGTGCTAAGCAAACAGGAATAATTTGGAAGGCCTTCATATGCCGAGATAAATATTTCAACTGCATATAATAAGGCATAAGCAGTCGCCGTATGCTGCATTTCATATATATATATATATATGTATATATATATATATATATAGAGAGAGAGAGACAGAGAGACAGAGGCAGAGAGAGCGTATCTTTGTACGACGTGTCATGGACCTTTTGAAATGTACGTACGTACATATGCATGATTAGATACATACATCGGTTCACGTATGCATACGCATTACATATATATATATATAGCTATGTATAGATGTATATATATCCTGCACAATATCCTGCACAAAAATGTCCACACCCCTTGCATTGATCTATCACTCATGAAACCAAATGGATACAATACACGCAATAGAGAAAATTCTGTTATGGAATGAAGGTCAAAGACAAACATATCAGCAAACTTTTCCTAATCGGTACTCCCGTATTTGGAACAAATTGCCGACCGATATTCGTACTATGTTGTGACCATGACATTTTACTCCATCAAACATCACATTCAGACTTGTACACATTTTGTTTTACTTTGCACCCATCCAAAACATATATATACCGGACTGCAATTTTGAACCAGGTCCGCCGTCTTGCCCGCGCGCTTCCGGCTGTTGTGCTCCGACGTAGTGTAACTCTGCTTCACCACTCTCCCACTGTCCTCAAGCTATATTTACGTAGCTATTGTACATAGCTATTTTCTCAAGACATTCTTTATATCTTGCCGTCTTCTGTCTTACTGGGCTACGGTTTTCTTGTGTAGCATTCGCCAAGGCGCTACAACTAGCACATCTGAGTATACCTTTCGTAGAAAGCTTGACGAATATCTTACATTCAGCAAGGTGATTATGCTCCTGCGCTGCCCTACAACTATTCAACAAACGTATGAACAAGGCCCAGACAACATATAACTGAAAGTTGCAAATGACTGTATCAGTCAGATCAACAAACACCCGTTGATTCCCTGCTTACCCTTCTCTTTTATTGCCCACTCCGGATCTGCCTGCCCGAAAGCTTACCGCTGATTAGTGGCTCCACTGATACATCGATGGGTTGGAGGTCCAGGCTTCTGTTATCCTCTTCATCCCATCTTGGCTAACTATACTTCCCCTTGATTTTACTTGGCTCCACTGCAACCATGTGTCAGTTGAATCTCTGGCAACTTGGTTAGCTGGACGCCCAAATCCGGTTAAGTATCTCTCCAATCGTAACTTCACTTCCGTTTCACCCGCTGGCACACCTACCATTCGTTTGTGAAAGCACTGACGCTTTGGTAGGTAAAGCACCCGGATCCTTTCTTTACATCTTCAACCCACCTTGCTTCCCAACACTTAGCTACGGTTTTCACTTGACCATATCTTGCTGGTGATTCAACCGACACATTGTCAACATCGATATGTTTGCCACTCAGGACTACTGTAACCTCGCAAACATCTCACTGGCGTTCTGTTGGACCAATACCCTGCAAAATCAAACTCCTAGCGCAGTTAGCCAAACTACTAAAGGTTCGGCATTCTTCTTCACAGCCCACAACCCACACATCTTAGGTAATCCGAAATCCGTATTGCGCCTCCTAATTGTAAACAACATCTGCAATACAATAATAAGGTAGTTGCTTAAATATTTCCCTTTTCCACTGTGCAGTAATGTGGACTTATTTTTCCCTGTTAGCCAGACCCATACTGTTGTTCCTTATGCTGAGTCCAGAAATTTGGTTGCGAGACCCTCCACACACTATATTATTCTCGATTCCACACATGTACATAGTTCCCTAGGAAGTTTTCGGCCTCCATCGCACTTATACTTACTAATACTTGCTACTTCCCTTCTATTTACGTTGATCCGGACCACAACTCGTTTAACGGTGCGATGCGATACTTGCTACCGAAGAAAGTTGGATCTGCATAAGAATAAATTACAACTTGAATCCAATCCCACTCAGTACGAATCTCCTCGCATCCGATAAACAATTTCAGTTTCAGAGAAAGCTTGTACATAATGATCGGTCCAGGATCTCTGGAACGTGTCTCACCTTTCTGAGAAATATACCTATTATTATTATATATAAATATGTACATATATATATACATTTATATGTATATTTATAATTATACATAAATATACATACATCAATATACGCACAGGTTTAATATTAACGCAGATGCTTGCAAATTTATATACGTATATAGGTATATGTGTGTAAATACACACATTTACATTTCAGCTTCAGGCACACGATTACCCCAGTTAATACGCAGTTAACAGATTTATCTGGCAATATGAACACCTTCCACATGACCCTTACTTGCCTAAAACTTCACAACAAAGTCAACCTAACAACAAAGCGTTTCCACAATTACGTATTCCTTTTCACTGAAACCAATAATTAATCCTTATCACCTCATGATCATTTCCGAGAACCCATTCACAGACAATGCATTACGGTAACATAATATATCTGTTACCCTGCATTCCTTATTGACTTTGAATACCTCATTCCGTATTTCCTGAACTATGCACATAGTGATGCCCTCGTCATCCCAGTTACTCCTTTCGCATCTCTTGCCATTTACCAATTCACATTAACTTGCAGGTTACCTTCAAGGCATACAAACTAAGTTTCACACCTATTAATTACGTATTTCCCATCATTAGGAATAAACTAGTGACATGACTTGGCTTAGAATGTCGCATTTCATGTCCTCCATGAAGATTGTTAGTGCAATTAAAATTCCGTACAGCTTTCTCAACATGACATCTGCTCCATAGTAAAAAGTGATTTCCGTTTATAGTAGGCGGTTAGTTGCGGTTTCAATACATGCAACCTTTTAAAGCGTTACATTATCAGAAATAGCGGCATATTTTTGAACGCAATTTCCGCACATTCCCATCTGTTGATTTTCTGCCACCATCTCGGTCTTCTTTATTTCACTAACTTTACCTCAGTAAAATGTTTACACAATATATCCCATGTAATACTACTAAACGATTCATATTATTTTACGCTACCTTTCCATAGTACTATGAAGGCAAATTATTCACGCCACAAAACGGATGTATCAATTGGCACCACGGAAATTCAAATTTAACCGCGATAGTGCCATCATACTGTCGCAGATTTGCGTAGAGATGTGTATTTTCTAGTCAGCTTAACCTGAAAATGTGTGTTTGAATGCACCAACATGAAAATTACAATCGGTAACCGTTGGCCCAAAAATGAACGACGTCAACAAATGTGAAGGACGATTAGTTACTATCTGGTAGATAGAAATCACACAATATCATTATTCCTTCTTTGGAAAAGGATACAATAGGCTGATTTATCTCTGGCAGCCGTGAGTAGCTTATTGACAGTCAAAATGTTTGTTGCACTAATGGGATTCATTTCGCGCTGTAATTGAAAGCCACCAATGGTGACCAGTTGGTTAATGGACCAACAAAGGCCCGGAAATGTGATACTCGTAGATAGTGATTTGTTAGCGCTATATATCTGGGGCTTTCTCTTCTTTCATTAAGTGAAAAAGTGAGGAATGAGGAATGGGTAGCTACCTGAGAACCTGTATACCCTCCGCAAGCAGTCGTGCTCAACGCGCGAACACGAGTGCAATAAACACAGGGTGACGAACACATGGCTGACGTTCTTACCTATGTCCGCATCGGGGAGACAAGGCGACGCCCAAGGGGAGTCACTTGCACTGCAGCCCCAAAGACGAGAGTAACTAAGGGCACCCACCTGGGTGATCAGTGACTTCCTTTCTCGCCGCCCATTAAACTGCTATGAACACGGAGGCTTACGCCAGGACCAGGAGACTCAGTTCGCCAGACCTGTAACTATTGACGGATGTAGTAGGAATACCTACGACTGGTGCCAGATGCGTGAGACATTAAACCGCAATTGGTCAAGGAGGTACGCAAACCGTCGCACCAGGTTACCGTGCAGTCTCCTTCCGACGGCCTACTTTGCATTCAAGGAAGGGGCTTCTGGTGAAAGCGTACTTATCGCTTCCGGGTTATGTTGCCATTGTTGCCAGTTTCAATCCCTCGGTTTTCAGGTGTGCGGATAGGTGTGGGATAGCGGACAGCTCCTAGAACCGGTATTAAATTGTCAGTGAGACTAAGAGAGACAGCGATGGGGCACTGTAACGGAAGTTCCTCAACCATGCACGCTACTTCAAATCGCGAAATATTGGTACAATGGCTATGTACCTAGGTTTTACACCTTTCCGTCACCGTATCGAAGCTCCACCTTGTATGGTTTCCACTGACCATAAGGCACACAGGGAAAATGAACTTCGCGGAAAACTGGACAAGTAGGCTACGTTTCTCAATTTACGGTAGACGTGGTACATGTCTCAGGTGCTACCCATGCCGTCGGGGATGCGGTTTCACGCATTCCGCAGATAACCTTTTTGCCTGGGACCAACATTGAACTAGCGGCTATGGCTGCTGCGCAACAAGATTATCCCCTCGTAGACCATGTGCGACGCACCACCTCGTTGAAACTACGTGAAGTGGCATTAGCTTCATTGTAGGGGACCATTCTTGGTGACGTCTCAAACTTCTGCACCACTGCAGTTCCTACTTCAAGGCGTGGACCACTTTTCCACGCCCTACACAACTTTTATCATCCCTGCATAGGAGGTTCACAGAACCTCGTGACGTAACCCTTCATATGACGCAACGTTAATGGCGATGTCCGCCTTGGGACTGGCGGATGCTTACAGTGTCAGCGCGCACTCGTTGGCCTGAGACGATTCCGATAGCCCACCGCTCGACGTGGACTGTTGCGCAAGATTTTGCCAAACGCTGGGTACCTGAAATCGGTTGCCCAAAGGTACCCAACACGGACAGCAACACACTTTGACGGAGCCTTCAGCAAGCCGCTTAAGGTTATTGGTTGCCAACATAACCCGACCACGGCATACCATGCCGCAGGTAATGGGATAGTAGGAAGATTCCACCGGCATCATTCTGCGCCCCATCTATGACATCCAGGCTCGAATCACTTCCGCTAGATCCCTTAGACATAGGAAACACGGCAACATGGCAGCGGGAAATGAAGTCACCGTCGACGAAACAGCGTGCCGTGGGTCCTTCTCTTATCATTGCACGATAGCCAGCTGTTTTTGACGGTATGTAGTTTACCCAGCGTACTGGCGCCTTGACCCAAAATGTTTCAGTACGACATTAAGATTACCAGGTAATTCTCCCTTCTCTCCGTGTTGTTGTTTTTCATTTCAATGCTCCTCACGGCTGCATTGCAGTGAAACATTAGTTCAAATGCCTTATGTGCTGCTGTTGCTGCTGCTGATGATGGTGATGCTGCGTGTGCTTTGTGTTGAGGTGTGTAGTGTGTCCGAAACTAGGATTAATGACCCTAACGGGGTTATTGAATTCACTGCACCCGGCTTATCCTCTCGTTATCGGTTGCACGCATCCGGAGAAGCGGATGCGGCACTCACGGGTTAAGCTGGTGTAGGTATCATTCCCAGCTCCTAGGCTGTGTCACCGTTGGTTGGTCGCATTTAGGTGAAAAGCCGTTTACGTGCAGTCCGTTTAAAAACATCACGTAATGTGAATTCGCGAAGTAAAACAAAACCCTGTTTCTTTGTGATTTCCGTTTATGTTGCCACCGACTGCAGTTCGAATGCAGTCGAGGGCGCTTTCTATCACGAACTGAACGCGCTACTACTCCGTGCTACTAGTTCAGATATTATAGTGCTTGCCGGGGAAATGAACGCACAAGTAGTGCGTCTGAGCTCTTCAGAAGCTCAGCTGGGTGGTAATTATGGACTTAACTCCGGAAGGACTGACACCGGCGAGTGTCTGCTGCAACTGTGTGCGAAGAGCCAGTTGTTTCTTAGTAGCACTGCCTTTAGACCCAGCGTGTGCCGAAATGCCACTTGGCGTCCGCCTGTAGGTGGCTAGCGATGGACCAAAATTGACCACATAGCCATCAGTTACAGATGGCGTTGTTCCATCCTAGATTGCCGGTCTTGCTGGAGTATCTGTGTCGACTCTGATCATGCCTTGGTACGCTGTCGTTTCTCCAAGAACTTCAACGGAAGGCGCACAAAGCGTCTCCTCCGATTGGCAACGGAGAAATTGTCCCAGCCGTCGGTCAGGCAACCCTATCAAGAAGCACTGCATACCGAACTCTCGCTGTCTTGTCCTAATGACACTGAACAACCAGCTCCCACTTGTTTTCCTTTATCTTCTCTGCTTGCGTTATATTAATGTTCATTCATTTGGCCTGACGATGTGGAAGCTTCCCACCAAGAAACCTCCAAGTTAATAGCTGTTGTGATCTCCCAGTTTTCTATTACCTTACACTGGTGAATATCACTTGCACTTGCATCGGACTCCCAACCAAGAGAGTTAGAGCTAAAAATAGCGACGCGATGCAGAAATGGTGTGCTTTAACACATGAGGCCCAATAATCCGTCACAAACGAGAAAGTGCAACCCTTATAAGATGAGGTGATCATGCTTAACCAAAGCGGCATTCGTGGTATTTCCCACCTGAATGCATTCCGCTAATTTTTTGGACACCTATTTCTCTATTATCAATGGAAGACATCTCTAGCTCATTAGCATTGGTGGCACATCCATTAAGATATAACATAACCTCAAAGTGCTGAAACTGATGATGTTTCTCCAGGGAACGATTGCGTTTTTCTGGTCCAACACCACAGGCATTTGCATCCGACTCTCAGCTAAGAGAAATAGAGCTCTAAACTAGCAACTTAATTCACAGTTGTGTGCTTTAGCACCTGTGGCCCACTAATCGGTCATGCCTGAGATGGCGCAACCCCCAAAAGAAGTGGTATTCGTGTCTAACCAAAGCGGAACCCATGGTGTTTCTCACTTGGACACATTTTGTGAATTTTCTCACATCAGTTTTTTATTATCACTGGAAGACCACCCTGGCTCATTAGTGTCAGTGATACAACCATAATGACGTATAAAACAGTCACAAAGAGTCGAAACTGGTAATATTTCTGTAGGAAATGCTTGCGTTATCCTAGTTCAGACGGGGCAAATGAGTTTTAAGTTCCCTTGTCTTATCCATATGGACACAGCTCTTGCGGCTTTGGTATAATTTCGCATCCACATCGGAGCATTAAGAACGTTGAATTCCACATTCATAGTGGATTCTGCGGCCCAATATACTCTGAAAATCGCACACGGTCGCATTCTGGCTGTGGGCTAGCTACACAATATCCAGTGCTGTTCTACCTATATAATAATTCTTACAGCCTACCTAGTGTTTCCCTAAAACCTTTCCGTCTGTTTTCCCAACTTTTGCTACGTTTACTGAGAGAGTATGCTTTCGGCCCACTGCGTCATACTTCGCTACTGCAGCGAATTACACGTTATCTTAGGCATTCCTAGTTACTACTCCATATTCGGAACTTATTACGCCTAGCCGTTTTTGTACTATTTCTTTCTTTTTTCTGTATCTGCTTCCAAAGCAGAACGTGAATTTAGCAGAGGCTCGAAAATGGCGTTATCCGCAGCCGACCGCTAAAAGTGCAAAGATCTCCATATCCACTGCACCTAGCTTAACTATTTTACCTTTGTCGTAACCAGCGCCTAGAGTTTGTACTAGACCGCCCATTGTTGTCCCGTTTTAGTTAACATTTCTGCTCCAAAACGGCGTTGATTCCGCTTGTTTGAAGATTTACACTTTGAAATTCGCGCCAGGTTTGCGGTTCTGGTATGCTGTTTCTGGGCTATATTTTGGTTCCATTTTCCAAGATTAGTGTATTTACTAGTAAAGTGGGCCGGCCTTTCAGTCGCACTTTTCTAAGAAAGGCTAAATTGTTAGCCACTACTGTTATTTCCCCTGTTTCCACACCCCACTTTTACGAGCTAATTTTGGCGTGCTTATTTCTTTCCATGAGCCCGCTACTAATGGATGCTCGAAATGCGGTGATGTGACCAAAGAAAATGGATCAAATTTCCTCTAATTGATAGTTTACTAATGGAATCAGGCACCTCAAGGTTTGGCAGGACGTGGCTGTATAGTTCATAATTTTACTTTGCGGCAGGTGCTGGGGCAGCGCCAAGCATACCGCAGACCGACAATAGCTGTGTTCCTCGCTTTCAAGCGTGCGTTCGATTCGGTCGATCGATCGCTTCTGTTCGAATTACTTGAGCATTGCAAAGCCTGAGCTTCCTGCTTGAACCTGCGGCATCTTTGGCGACGGAAAGGAGTTTCTCTTCGTCCGAAAGGCGGGGTATACAAGGCAACGGTGCGGGCGGTTCTACTCTATGGTAGTGAGACTTGGCACCTTCGGTCTGAAGAGTTGTGGCGCCTTCAGGTCTTTGATCATCATTGTTTGCGAAGCATCGCTGGTGTCCGATGCCACCAACGTATCCCCTACGATTATGTGCGTAGGCGAGTACTAGGTAGTGCTAATCATGCTAGCGCCCTAGATCAACAGATAGCACTGATTACGTTGTGTTGCCTCGGGCACGTGCTACGTATGCCTGGTCACCGGTTACCTAGGAGGGCCTTGTTCAGTCTACCAGGTGTAGGATGGCGCAAGGCCGGAGGTGGACAGAAGTTGACTTGGCAGCGAGAAATGAAGTCACTGACGACCAAACTGGGTAACGTTGGTCCGTCTCTCCTTCCGGTTTGGAGTCCACGTGACTCACCTTGTGCTTGGCTGGAGACTTTGCAGGACATGGTTTGCAGTACACACCAGTGGCCCGTCTGCTGCGGTATCTTAATCGGATTGCCTGTTTAAAGTGTGTTCGGTGCAGGGTTATCTGCGGGTTAACCGTTGATTATGACGCGTGGCAGTGAAAGCCGTAAGGAATCTGTCTCGCCGATGCCGCCTTATCTTTACGCGATAGGCAGCTGTTTGTGACGGTATGTTGTCTATGCAAGGTGTATTCGCCTTGACCCAAAATGTTTGCTTAGGGCATTAAGGTTTTCAGGTAAGCCTCCTTTATCGCCCTCTTCTTATTCATTATTTCATAGGTCGTTATGGTTGTATGGCAGCGAAGCATCAGTTCCAATGGCTGATGTACTGCTGTTGATGATGCTGATGATGTGTGTCTGCCCTCTAAACATTAAACAATCTGCTATCATTGTCACAGTGGTAACATACCTTTCCCATGCTCACCTTTCTTTTAGAGCCACTGCTATGTTCCGCCCATAACCCTCCTACTGCACGCTGCCACAGATCCTCCTCCCACGTCCTGCCTCCGCCATGTGATGTAGCATTGATATCTAGATACAGGTAACATACATCTTCCATGATCACATATGTTTTACAACCGCAGTGACATGCGCCGCCCATTGACTAAGCACCTCACGCTGACAAAGTGCCTCCTTCCACGTGCTGCCGCCGCCATTTGGTGCAGCGATGATACTTTGCCACAGGTAACATCGTTTTTCCATGCTCCCCTCTTTTTCAGAGCCACTGCTATGTGCCGTACATAGACTAACCACCGGTGGCTGCCACAGAGCCTCCTCCCTCCTACCGCGGTAGCCGTGTGCTAACGCCATGATAGACGGCCACAGGTAACATTCCTTGTCCATCCTGGTTTCTCTTTCAGGTTCCATCTAACGTACGTGCATTCGACGTCTTCTACCACAGCACCTTGTCCGGTCTTCCTTCGCCTTCCAGTTCCTACACGTTTCGCCTTCCTTAGAGAACGGAGCAACGGCCCTTTTCAGGGCCACCCACTGATTTTGTGTCTTGTCGTCCCACAGCCCATAGGATGTATGCGAACTCCGCTATATCCTTGCGGCGGACTACAAGGTCACAGGTTCCGTGGGTGGCTCCGTAATTTTCAGAAAAAATATGGTGCATTTCATACATCAAGACGTGTGCGCAACCCATCGGCCTATGCGAACAACATGCTCCTCCAATAAGAACGTAGTAAATTCACCTTCTGCAAATATTTTCAACCACTAACATGCCGTTGTACCCGCCCTTTTATTCCTAAACCCTGTTGCTGTACAGCACTCACACTTAGCAATGGTCGTCAGGATGCGCCGTCCTCCCTACCGTAACCATATTTGATGAAGCATGTTTCAGTATTCTCGATTGGTGGGGATGAGCATTCGAAACACTCCCAACTTATACGAGAATATTTGCATATGGTTTGAACGTCCCGTCTGCCAACCCATCATATAAGCAAACAGCAACTTAACAAGGGTTCGCCTACCTCAGTACAACGTAGCCATGCACATCCGTCAGCATTATGTAGTCAACATCTTGCGCCAAACATTACCATCCCATTAATGAGGTTATGTTGCTTCACTATGCAAGAACCCTAATTCTACACATATATATCATTAAGGTTAAATCCACTGCCTCCGCTGTTCACCTCAGTGCACGCAGACACCTAGGTATCAGTCGGCTTTGGCTGGAAGGTTGACATATCTCCATTTCCCCTACTTCACAAAATACCATTGATTAAGTCCGTCACCCTAACCGACGCCATATTCGTTACACCATTGACACCGTTTCCAGAAACCACTTCGCCGCATAGCACCTCTTCACCCCAAAAATCACGGATTACGCACTTATATGCTCACATACCATCAATCCATGCGAACTCCTTTTCACTTGCTTTATTAAAGACTATCGCATTCACCAAAGGTAATTGCGAACCCTCCGATTAATCTTATAAGAAACGGAGGCAGTCCCAACTCATATATATATATTTATATATATATATATTATTCCTATGCGTCCGCAGAAAAGTATCGCACAACCATTTGTATTGGGGGGTAACGTACTTCCCAAACAACATACCAATCCGGATATATATTCCATCCACCGTTTAACAAGTATCATGCATCCAGCGTGCGCCCGTATACAGACGTAAACAAATTAATTATTTAACGTTCGCATCTGCCACCAATGAGCTTATCAATCTCCTATACGTGTACACATACTACACACACAACAGACATTTCTTCTCTTCACAAGCTAGTCTCTGTGGGTATAGTTCTCTATATAATGGAGTGGGGGAGGAGGGTATATCTCATGGTAAGTGATTTATATTAATGTAGATATTTATTGATGGATGAGAGGTGTACTGGTCTATCTCCAGTTATTCCTATATCTGGAGATCTCTATATAGTGTAGTTTATATATCTAGGTGTCTACTATTATAATTGCTCATATATCTCATGGAAAATGCCGCATTATGAGGGTAATTGGGGGACTTCTATCTTTGTTGCGAGCTGTTGCGGTGTCGTGTGGAGCTTAGGCTATATTATATAATAAAATTGAATTGTGTTTTAAAGTTGATTGTTGTAAGTGGAATGGGGTTGGTTTAAAAGGGATGATTAGTGAGGAAAAATATACGCATTAATATTGATTAGGGTAGATTTATGAATTTGGGTGGATGTAATAATTCTAGTTATAGTGGAGGGGTTGGTAAGTATTAAAGGAATATATAGGGGATTAGGTAAATATATGTGTAAATTGAGAAGTATAGTGTTGTGATATAAGGAATTATCTTCTGTAAAGTCTGTAATTAGGGATCTCTTTTAGATATATATTAATGTGGTACATGGTGGGTAGCGTGTAGGGGGTATCTTTTGTAATGTGGATAAAGGGGGAATATTTATATTGATGGATATGAAAAATATGTGGTGTATTGAGTTAGTCTCTCATATCATCTTCATGCGGTTTTCGGACATGTGTTGGATGATTAATAAGATTCTATGGGGGGTTAATATGTAGAAGAAGGTGGGAAGGGGTGGTGTTTGGGGGGGTTGGGTTTATGTAGATGTGGAGGAGTGGAAGATGTAGTTGGGGGAAGGAGAAGATAAGTGGTTTAGGAAATGGGGTGGTAGGATAGGGTTGGAGGATGAGGTGATTTGGGGGAAGGGGTGGAGGGATTATAAGTTTGATTTATGTGGGGGGATGTTTAGATGAAGAGGATGGGGAGGGTGTGGGGGTGTGGGGGGGGGGAGAGGTTGGGAGGGAGTAGGATAGTTGGTTAAGGTATTTTGAGTGTTTTGAAAGAAGGGGGTTGGATGGAGGGTTAATGTTGTATGTGTGGGGAGATGAGGGGAATTGGGATGGAGTTGTATTATGTGGGTATGGAGGGGTGAATTTAGGTTGGGGGGTGAGGGATATTTAGGGTGTTGTATATGGTTATGATGATGATTGGGTAGTATTTAAGGGTTGGTGGAGGGGGGGGATGGAGTTATTAATAACGGGTGAGGTTGATGTATTTACTACCAATTGTAGAGCGTGGGGGGGATCTGGCCTTAGGTGAATGGCTTGACGTGAATTGGGGTTGGGAATTGGAAGTGGCGATGTAGGTAAAAGCAACTGCTAGGTAGAATGATGACTAGACTATTGGTACAGTGAAATAGTGTGCACTTAGTTGTTGCCCTCTACATGTACAGTCTGGTTTGAGTAGCTGAGGTGGGAGATCACACAGCATGCGAATGCGATACAGTGTCCACTTCTCTCTCTCTGTGTCTCCGACCGGTTCGGTCATGTGCTGCCCGAGGCATGTGCATCTACTCAAAGAACGATGGATGCGCAACCTTTGGTACGGACAAGTGACATCAACTAAGTCCCGCTGCCCACTGTCAAACATGCGACTTTCCAAACAGTGTTCACATTTATTGTGCAAATTTCCAAGTACTCAACCGTTTATACCTACCGACCTGTACACTACTGTGGCCATAAGCTATTTGCTAACGGTCTATATAGTACGTTCCAGGTGCAGCCCATTCGGTACTCATAAAACCATTGTCGCTATGCGCCGATTCATTTCCGATATTATATAATGACACACTGACATACCATTCCCGTTAGATGCAACCTTTTATTTAATCTATTCAAAAGATTGGCCATGTGCAATGCAACTTCTGGTAGGCGTATCCGCACGTCTGCCTTCCATCCGGTTATTACGTGTGTTTTTATAGGCCCCGGTAAATTCAGTATGGCTGAGGAATAACTGGAACTATGACTATATTCACTCGCTTCACTAGCCTGCGGTGTGGAACATGGAATGGCAATATCGTGATAATCGCTAGTCGGTTAATTGTCGGGATTGTTCACTTGACACAGATTTTCCAGGGAAATTTCTCTTCGAATGCATAGTCCAAAGTGGTCACACGAAGGACAATCGTTGAGCATTGTGTTACATATGTCAAATTTGACATTTTATGCGTACTGTTAAAACGGCCAAGCGATGATAAACTTTCGATTCAAACGTATCCATCGAACTGGAAATATACACAATAATTTGCCACCCTAGCATTGATCCGTAGCAAGCACACAAATCGCTCGGAAATACCGCACTCACATCAATTACGAATGAGCTCATGGATGGACTGAACCATTATTCTGCGATGCACCGGATCTCTAAGCATCATGCAAGTTAGCATTGAGCAGCTAGTCAAGCTACAGTTGTGGTGAGCAATACCATGGAGCTGACATAATGATATGAATCGCGGCCGAATAATAATACGAAAATGAAGATGTCATAGCTCACTCTCGGTATGTAACCATACCACACGCCGCTTGCGGAGGTAGCAAGAATAGCATAGCATAGATCCTGATGAGTACAATATCGTAATGGGCAACACGTGCAGTCATCGCGAAATACAACCGAGTTAAATAAGCCTAAAAAAGTTAGGTTACCTTTGGCTTATCCATTTTATGCAGGTGCAATAAAGATATCACATTGCACCAAGTCGGTAGTTAATCATTCTAGAATGAAACTACACCCAAGCCCGACTTACATGCGGTATATAAAATAAGGATGACACCAAAATGAATAACGGAGATGGCGTACGCAACTTTTAAAGTTAGCAGGGAAATGATGCGATTATGTCCACTGCAGGCTATCCGTGTCGTAAAGTAAAACCAGAGCCGGTCCTAATCGTCTATTGTCCGAGGTAAGCGAGAATCAACAGGAAGGTAGAACCACCAAGCAGTCCGTCATGTGTTACTATTTATTTCCCCCTGGTCATTCGTTCGGACCGCTAACATATGTCGACCGATCCATCACTGTCTAGAATACTACCTATGCCCATGCATTTCGGTTCGGATGTTACATCGTATTGCCGCTGCTCCGGGAATCAACCTAGATGATTTGTCTGAATCTCAGTGCGTTTACTTGAAGGCGGCAGCAGTACAGTGGGGCGTATGGAGGCACTTGCGATGAGATACGTTGACTTCATATTGCAACCTCTAATAAGTCACGGTGTCATACGAGATGAACTGTAATAACATCCATCTGTCAAGTGGGAATGTATCGAAACACGAACAGATGTTAGCGGGATTTGTACTTTAGGCGAGTCCCATTTAGACATCAAGCCAGCAGATAAGGGTGTTACGCGAGTGAAAATGCCATCAGTCTGTCAGGCTGAAGTGTGGTGCTTATAAGTGTTTCTAAATGGCTTCCACTTAGTCATTCAACGTGAGACATCAGTTGACCCACCAAAGGTCCTTGGTTCGAGTTACAGTACTGCAGTGTTGCGAACGGACATTTGTTCACACTTGTGTATGGACTACCACAAACTGGAGGAGGAAATAATAACCCTCATGAATCATAGCACAACGTACGTGCATGAGTTTGGATTGAATAAAAGAAGAACAGCTATATTGCTCTAGTTTTAGAAAATCGCATGTAGAATTATAAGTAACCCATACGACTGTCATTGGTTAGTTAGCGTTTGGATGAGAACTGAAACGACAGCCTTCAGTTTAGTCAGAAGTGTGGGTATCAACAATAGATTGAGACAGATATGGAAATACGGAAACAAATGCCGTGAGTATGGTTACCAGGTAGAATGATGCATAACTAAATGTACTAAATGCACATGTGGAAAAGTCCGCTGCTCCCTGTTCTATCATCGGCTCTTGAAAGAGTGTGTAAAGTTGTTTAGCAAACTTACAAGAAGTACCTTGCACAACATTTAATTGTCTAATATCGCAAATGAGTATGTCGTGACACACCTGGGCATGATGATATCTTCACAACGGGATTTGGAATGGAACCACTTAGACATGGCTGAGAAAGCAATGAACCAGTAAATCTCCATACCGATGGTGTGATTTGCAATGAAAACAGTGAGGGTTGCATAGTAAATCATATGAGGGTAGACAAATAATGGGTATCAAGAGCCTCGGCAAATGGCGCAGATAAGGTGGTTAACTGGACGTATGCTATATATATATATTAATATGTATATATATATATTTTGAACCTTTACTTGTCAGCCTCTAGAGCTTATTTAGTTAACCGTGTGATATTTGCTATATAGTAAGTAGCTTTTTCGGATGGTTCTTATCGATTTTCTATAAGGCTATCTACTCACGCATGCTTTATGCATACCATCATAGAAATACGATATCCAGGAGATTTCCCATTTGTTATTTTGCCAAACATAAACATTATGTTTACTTACAAACCTATTTCTGTTAATACGTATTAATCTTTATATATATCTATATGCACTCCATTTATATTTGTATGTGTATTTTGGTATATATATGTGCGTGTATATATCTATATAGAGCGAGAGAGAGCCGTACACGGCACTTCCCATGCTTATACACACTACCTTTACTATCCAGTACCAAAGCTTCCAGTGATCATGTCGCTTATACGGTTACCAAAACCATATGTAACCTCCATTACAAATAAATCCCCACTTAAATAAGCCAGATGCTAAGCGCGGACACTCCTATGTGTTGCACAATTTAACATATATTAGCCCACTTCTTTCTTTTTTCCGATACATACCGCAACATACAAACAGCAGAAATCAAGAGGCAGATGGCGATGTTTAGGAATTAATTAATAAGGTTTCAATAGTAAAACAATGCACTGCGTATGTTTGTAAAATGTTGCAATAATGTAAGGTTTGCAGTAAAGTAGTTTACTGTAACCATGATAATATGTCCTCGAAAATTGCAAACTGACTAATTGCAGCGAAATACTGCTATTTCAAGGCCTGTTAAACGGTGAAATACGTTATTCGTCTAATGAAAGTAAGCCTACTTCAAGTATCCTATGAATGAATATGCGCTGAAACGTTGCAGGAAATGTATGATTCAAGTTCAAGTTCAAGTGGGACCGGAACTGTAGGATAAATACCCGTGAATGTTTGTTCCGTGACGCGTCGTTGAACCAGGGTATTATTCGTCCGCGATAATTGGAATACATAGGAGTCAGATCAGCGCGCTCGAATCACACCATGTTCAACCAATTAATAACCACGCGACCTGCAATAACAGTCCCCGCCGTACCGGTCACGTGAAATAAGAAAGAGAAGTACGAAAGTAATAAGGGCGTCAAGAAAAAACGTAATAGGTTTAAGAATTCAATAAGACGAATAAGCTAAGACGTGTAGGGGCATGTTAAGAATTGAAGGCCAAGAGCGTCGACTCGGTGTTCGAACTCTTTCACTGTTGGTGCCAATACCACGTTCTCGGGCAGTGCATTCCAGGAACCCACCACTCGGCGTGATAAACGAAATTCCGCCCGGACTCCATGCGAGCGAGGTTTGTGTAGCTTCAGCGAGTGATCTCGGAGCAATGAAAGCCGAGCCGGTTGGAAAAGCCCGGATAAATCAGGCCCGATTTCACTAGTAAGTATAAGTAGGTAAAGACTAGGTCGCCTCGATGTTGACGATAATGAATTGAGAAAAATTCGCAGCGTAAATAGACTTTCCGGGTAGGAATGGTTCCGCAGTCCATGGACCAGTTTGGTTCCAACTCTCATTACTCTCCCCAATGACATCCTGTCCCTTACTAAGCAAGGTGGACAAGCCTGGTTGCAGTATTCCAAGTGTGGCCTGAAAAAAGCTGAGAATAACCTAACAAACATAACGTCCGTGGTGGTCCCGATGCTCGGCGGAGCATCCACAACATGCTGAAACCCTTGCACGTAGCTTTCCTCCAGTTTTCACTGGATTTAAGTTCTGAAGACAACGTAACTCCTAGGTCTACCACTTGGGTAACATGGTGTACTTCATTACCACCAAGCAAACAACGCTTTTGGGGTCTATTTGGCCCTATTCATAAGATTTATGGGCAACTGCCACAGAGCAGCCCAGTCCCAATGTTTATCGAAGATCCGTTACAGAGTCTGGGTTCCATCGAAGTCAGACACTATGTGCTAGAACTTTAGGTCATCTGAAAACATGAGAGATGGCACCTCCAGCAGATCGGGTAGCTCGTTGACCTATAAGGAAAATAACAACGAGCCAAGCACCGAACCCTGAGGGACACCACTGAGGACTGACTGTCAGAAAGAAAGACTAGACCCCACACGAACACACATCTCCCTTCCTTGCGGAAACGTGGTGATCCATTTTAGTGCACCCCCGGATATTCCATAGGACCGAAGTTTCAAGGAAAGGCTTATCTCGCATGGTAGGCTGTAATCGTTCGTTGGTGCTGAATTCTTATAAAATTTGAGCTGCTGCAACGGGGAAATCAGGGAAAATGCAATGTAAACTACTTGAAATAATGCAGAAAAATGAAACTGAAATTGTAATTTTGTTGAAGGTTAGCCGGTGAAGGTGATCGAGAAGCCATATTAGGCTGAAATATGCAATTAAATGGAGCAGCTTGCGAAAGCCACATGTGAAGTACACAGAACTTGATAGTGATCAGCACAAATTAGCTGCTAAAATGTGACAATGGTAATGTGAACTCATAAGAACCGTACAGTTGTGCACTGTGTTGAAGTATCTGCAAATGCTTGGAGCGGAAATCATTTCGAATCAATAATGTGCGGGCCACTTATTAGGGATAATTCGCTGGGATGGAGCGAACGTAATGATGAATAGAAAAAGCATGATTTATAATGCATTTAAATAGGGGTAAATTTAACGACATGAAATTGCAGTTAAAAGATAAATACCAGATATCCCAGATGGTATGGATATATATACCGTCCGAAAGTTACATATATATTATATATTTATATATTTATACTATGTTTAGGTATGATAATAGAAGTGTGTAACGTTGGAACAATATGACGTATACATAAATAAATGTTCTTAGACAAAAGTTCAATATATATATTTATACGTATATATATATATGTTTGGCGGCATCTGCTTTCGGATTTGCCTGTCACTGGAGCCAGCCGCAGGACGCCTGCGCCTACAGCGAAACCATGGTTGACTTGCACCGCACCACCCACAAGCTCCATCCCTACACCCTATATCCAGTGCAAACCCGAAGGAACAAGACCGGGAGCCATGTGTATGCGAGCCAAGTTTCCTCGACGGAGCCGGCCTACACTCCTTCAAAGGCAAACACCAGCACGCTGTATTCGGGAATCAATTGCACACTTTCGGTGGCTGAACCGTAGTCCGCTCCACAGTGAGTGCATGGAACCACTCTTTGAACGTAACACGGGCACACGGACCGTGTAAAGCGTCCGCTCCAACAACGACCAACAATCGCCTAGAGCCAGTATGTATGTGGTAGTGGGTATTGGACAGGTAGGCACCTTGTCAACGAACACATCAAGCGCAGCCACACCGGGTAAGTCAAGGAACAGCCAATCACTTGAAAAGATAAGGTGTAGTAAACTGAATAGGATAATGCATACAGATACGGAGACACAACCCTTTACTAAATGCGTGTATGAGAACTGATTACTAACAAATCCGCGAGTAGTTAACGAGGTCGGAAGTACATTTTACGGAAATGTCACAAACACGAATATGTTATCAAAATTAACTGCCATTGGCTTAAGCGACATGTGCAATTTTATAGAAGATAGTACAGATAGACAATAATATGCGAAAGCAAACCATTAGGACAAATCTGCACATACATCACCCAAAATAATTAATTAATTAATTAACTAAATATAGCAAAACCGTGCTAACACATGCCCATATACTCAGACGTATTTTTATTAAGGGAATGTATATGGTTATTTGCAAGTGTGACTTAAATTTTGAAATGTGATAACCCATTCGTCGATCGGTAAATGCAGGCCTTCCCTATGTTGGGCGGTACCTTCTTTTCGTTGAATGCCAGCATTGGTAATCATCCTGCGGCATAATAATAGGTCACCGGCATAATTGTTGTCACATGCACTTGCCAACTGCAACGTAGCCAGGTGTACTGACTTCGGTTGGGCAACGTGCACTAAAGCTTTTCCCAAATTTAATTAGGTAAGTAAACATTTATGGTATGTAGGCGGAAATCTGCTCACGGTGCCACAATGGAAGAACACGGAATGATTTGATGTATAATACTTTGTAGGATAATGTACGCTGATGGTTTAACGAAGCTTATGATTCATATAGTGTTGCGTGGCGTAGTAGTACCCGCATGAAGGCAGCGTGGTGAATTGTTATTATGCAAAAATGAAGCGCCTGCAACACATCGGGTAACTTACCGAAGAGACAAGACGCGCACTTATTAACTTCGCGTTGGCGATGCTGAATGGAATGGATTTGGAAGGGTTGCACACGAGTAACAACGTCCGCAGCAAATCGAGACTAATGTATTATTGGAACTGTTTTGCTTGGGGGTGGGAACAGACATTCGAACTAAATGCGACTACTCTTGTCTGAGTTGGGAGCATTCAAAGTGATCACAACCCGCAAAGCGACCATACTGAAAAATGTTTGGTGGTTTTCGTTCACAGCATAGAAGGGCTACGCTTAAGAACCGGAAGTGAAATAGCGCTTTGGAGAAGGTGTACTATAGTTACGGACCCATCCACTGAACCAGTGGCCAAGTGGTACGGCGCATGCAAACATTTGAGTAGGCACTCCTGGTTTGTAATTCTGCACCTTAAGGCTGTAGGACATGGAGTGGCCCTGAAAAGGGCCGTCGGGTCGTTCAAGAATTAATTGGAAAGAGGAGGCAGATAACAGTGCGGACTAACCAGGGGCATACGAATGTCGTGGCGGGCAATGATGATACCTGAGCACCGGTTATGCTATATGCGCGGAGTGCTGAAAAGTACGGAAGCATGGATGAGCATCGTTAACCTAAAAATAATTGATTAGAGCAGCACCACTCTCCTGTTAACATGGGTGACACTGCGGTGCGATAGACAAATAACCGCGTGCATCATGCGGCAATAAGGTGAGCAAGGGGAACGGTAGACAAGATACTTCGAAATGAACTTTAATCAGGTACATGCACACTTACATTTTCCCATAGGGTGAGTTACTGGAGCAATTATGAATAAAGTATGGGACGCGACATGTTGCAAGTAGCGGGAGATATGGTGCTACATAGTTGGATATTCATGCCAACGTGCTGGGTGTGGAGTAAGCCTATATAAATGCCACGGAGGTGGCATTACTGTCCGCACCCAAGGAGACTCCCTTGGTTACCTCGCCCGCATGGGCATTGCAGGGAAAATTATCGTAGGTTCCATAACAGGGGCGGTGGGCTCGCAAATTAACCCGTAGCCATGTTGGCTTCACGAGTATAAGCCTGTGTCCAACAGGGATACACCATTATTGCCGGTAGCTTTACGAGCCTCCATGAACGGTGGTTACTTTGTCCATATACGTCCCAAGACACTGACGTCAATATTACCACTAGGTAAACTACAATATTGGCTACACATGCCTGCAAGTCGTATTCATACTTATTCCATATTTGTGCCAGTGTATCGGTTTCATTATGGCGACTAGCGTAGCGGATATCGTTGGCTGCACAGACGTTCGCAACCGGCGTTTATTGATCCCATGTTGGCGGCACAGCGGTGTCATCAGTACCGCCGCTAACAAAACATACTTCGAACTTCACACGCCTCCATGAATGTTATTTACTGTGCCCGTATAAGTCCTTGGCCGTTGCATCAACCTCGCTACTGTGGAGGTAGCAGCTGTTGGCGTCACCTGCCTTCCTGACGACCCTATATAGGTCTTAAACCAGTGGCAGTAAAATGACCAGTGGCGAAGTATGCACCATAGACACGGCGCGCCTCCACCAGGAGTATTGATTAGGTTCATTTACTTCCCATAGCGGACGACCTTATCGCTATGGTTGAGGCCACTGACCTGGGCTAAAGTTATGTTTCAAGAAGCTTGCATGGAATGGGTTTCAACAATGTCATTGGTAGAAGGTTTACGTGGGCCATGGGCTGCAAATATTTGCGATCCCTTTCGGTGCACAATCACTGCAACGTGGCAATGAAAGAGAAACAAGCCATGAAATTAAAAGCGGACGTTTGTATCGATCCCAAATATTCACGACCTTATGGGGAGCATATGCTGCGCTCTTTACACACAACGCACAAGGACCGAGGAACGGTGTATTATAAGTTGTAAATTGTGCCACAAACGCACAGGAAAACAATATGCATAGATGTAAGGCAAGGTTGACTTATAGATTCATTGAACAGTGAACAATGAAATATTACGGTTAAAAAGCGATTGATTTAGAAGTTCCGTAGGATGGTTGAAGTGATAGTAAACATGAGTGCAAATCGTCAATTTAGGCGTCTTGTTATTCAGGTGCCTCTTATTCATATAACTATTGTAGAATATGTACTGAATTTTTACCGTAGAGTCATATTGGAAGTAACATGGGTAAGGAATGTCTTAAGAACAAAAGAAACGACCAACGCCAACTCGTGCGACGCTTTCTTGGACTGGGGTTAATTGATGAATGCAGTTGTAATATATCCGAAACTATATTCCACAACAGTAGTGTGTAAATAGTGAAGCACAAAAGCTGAGAATGAGCACCGTTTATTTTTTTGCGTTTGTTTGACGTAGACATCTCTGCTTATATAGCGTAATGTAAGTGGTTAAGCGAATCATCAACCGTCTTTTGAATACCGTTAGCCTGGGGAAAAAACAACATATGTGGAAAGAGCGTCCCAGTGTTGGCACACACGAAGTGAAAAGAAGTTCCGGCGGCATTCAAACCGGCTGTATGGTGTGGCCAGCTTTAGCCGGTGTCCTCTGAGTGTGATATTGCCATTCAGCTTTAGTAGGTGACGACAATAAAGGTTCGGATTCCGCAAGGGCAAATAAGTCATCAGCAAAGCGCCACGCAGGCGCCGATATTGTCCACTGTAGACCCTCGGGTTTTCAGCCTCAATCGGTAAGGGAGATGAAACAGGCCCTTTACGTTCTTGGTCGCCCTTCGTTGTGGCAGTTCAAAAGCGGTAAGGTTTTGCCTTTGCCATGGCTGCCAGTTGTGGAGGGCGTAATCTGAATGAGGTCGAATGTAGGCGTTGAGCATCTGCGAAAAGCTGGAAGGATCGAAGTGCCCGAATGCCCCCCGCAAAAGGCCAAGGTGTTGGTTAGCTTTTTTGGACGCTTGCTCGGCCTGACGGGAACAGTCCAGATCTTACCTCACTACTACTCCTAGATCGTATTCCGTTAAAGTGCGCTGCAATATTTGATCCCCAGTCTGCATTCGCAAGTAGTTTTATGGCGATGCTCAACACCTTGCACTTTGTGGCGCTGAACTGAAGCAAGTTCTGAGTCGACCACTTGTAGACCCTGGCAGGGTCATCTTGAAGTGCCGCATTGTCGCTGGTTGTTCTAATGGATCACCATAGCTTTAGGTCATCAGTGAAGAGTACGGAGTTGGAGGTGATTACTGTCGCGAGATGGCTTATGTAAATCAGGAACATTCGTGGACCAAGTACTGAGCCCTGGGGCACTCCGCACTTAACGTCGATTGGGTCAGCAATGACGCCGCGAACTCTTACATTCAGATGTGGTTGAAGCAATAAGTTACCTATCCAACCGAAGATTGGGTTACCAATTCCAAAGCACTGCAGCTGTTGAAGGAGGATACGGTGGTTCAGACGGTCGAAAGTCATTGAGAAGTCCAGATATACTGCGTCAACACCCGCGCCGCTGTCAACGGCCTCAATCCAACTGGATCTAGCAAGCAGCAAGTTTGAAGTGCAAGATGGGTTCTTGCGAGATCCGTGTTGTTCTTATGCTATGATATTGCGTTCTTCTAAGAAGATCATCCTCGCTTCAGCAACAATCGCTTCCATGCTTTTGGAGAGCCCCGGAAATAGTGTTATGGGGCGATACTTTACCGCCTTCGACCATCTTCATGAATTATCGCATCCCATAATTGGATCCACTGTGAAACTAATTACTGACCATTAAATCTGGCCCAGTATGAACACAGACATTCGCCAAGGAGCGAAACCTGTCTTAATTGTCAGCACAGCAAGTTTCACACACACACCGTTACCACTCCTGGTATTTTTCCCTCACGGCATCCCGACTCAATCACATGCACTTTGCTATAGTAGGACCGCAAACAGCTTTTAACGATTGCACTTATCTGTTGACTTCTGTTGCTCGCTTTACGCGTTTTCTCCACGCAATTACCTTACATGATATATCTTTTAAAATTGTTGCTCATGCTTTCGTTGAATCGTGGATTTCATTCTTCGTTGTACCAGCCACACTCACTACTAACAGAAAATCTCAATTCAGTTCCACCCTTTTCCGTGCTTTGAGTAGACTGCTCGGTTGTACGCCTTTGCAGACGACTGCCTATCAGTCTGCTGCCAACGGCCCTGTCGAGCGATTTCATCGTCAACTGAAAGCTTCCATTACAAGTAGTTCGCCTGATGCCTGTTGGTCTGAACGCTTTCCAGTTATTCTGCTTGGTATTCGCAATAGCATCAAACAGGATATCGGCTGCGCAGCAGCCGAACGTGTCTTTTGTACAACCGTTAGCCTCTCAGGCGCGATGATACTGGACTCACGATTCACCGACGAATTGAATCCTTAGTCCTATTATGAACGCCTGAAGCACCAGCTTCGTTCAATTTTCCGACACCACCTGGACTAAGCACTGCGAGCAGCGTATACATTCAGACTCACACACTTGTTCATTCGTCTTTATCAGCATCGATGCCATCAGAGGACCCTTGATACTGACGTATGGAGGTCCATCCAAGGTCTTTTCGCGGCAACCGAAGTACTTCGTCCGGGATAAGAATGGGTCTAAGGAGTCCGTGAGCATTGATCGTCTCGTTCCAAGTTTCCCTCAGATACTTGCACTGGACTGGAACAATCCTTCAACGACGGCATGGTCCCTACTTAGCAATTCGGATAATTGCCCTCGCCAAGAACACATCGCTTGAGAGACCAGGATTGAAACCCAAAGCGCCCACAGAATGCAACCTGCACTTCAGTATAGAAGGCGGATAACAGATGTCTGCGAGTAACAGCAAACGAGGTCTGCTACGGGCCATAACTTTTACTTGGAAGTAATTCCAGTATCACCTCACGTGATTAACAACAGTTTTTACATTTACAATAATAAGTTGTTTCAACTGTGAGGTCGATCTGTTATCACAATCTTATATCAGTTTTTACACTTTCCAAAGGCAAGACCAAAGTTGATCGGGTTTGATCGTTTCAGCTTTGCTTGCACCTATTTGATCATACTTTGTTGGCGTGTTCCGCTCAAAACCGAATATATATATATTTATTTATAGCATACGTCGATGCAAGTTTAGATAGTTGTAATCCACCTCAAAACTCACAACCCACTTGTGCATAGGCCAACGCCCACTGACGAGCGCATGACCGATTCCCAAACCTCGGAATCCCTGTGCCTCAACAGCGATTTTATCCACACACGTTCAGGTCGTGTTGTATCATTCCCTTCCAAACTAGCACAATATGTTCCATGAAAGCTATAGCCAGCGTTGCTTTCCAGCGCAAGCGCTTGTGGGCGATCAGTCGTGGTTGTGATTACATTATATTTTATCTTAGTTTTTAACAACTTCGTTACCGATCATTTTGTTCCATCTGTTTCAATTCACAAATTTCGAATACAACAATTTCTACTCGCTCGCGTCATGCTGCTTTCGTTTGCTGCTGCCTCTGCTTGGGTTGCTGTCACGGTTCTTACACTATAGCACGTACTATGTTGATCGATCCAGTATACTTTAGCACCAGACAACCTACAGGACACCGTTTCCTGTATACATCCGCTACTAGTTTATTCATATTATTTACAAATTAATTAACTACATATTAAAATTCCACATTGCTATCACACTCCCGTCTGTGCCCGTTCACCTAGGCCCGGAAACCTCTTTCCGCCAGATGTGTGCGTCCAATCTGCGTTTTGCCTAGCGGCGGGTTTGGTACTGTAGCTATGTTAATCCAACTGGAGGTGTTGCCGTTACGTGAATCAATCAATCAATAAAAAGACTTTTATTATCGACGATGCGAGACACACCTTTACAGGCATGATCATGCTTGGCTACCATAGTGTGATAAAGAGGTTACCAAAAGTACATGTTTGGCATAACAGTGGGTGTAAGTGTACGGGTGTATATACGTAGGTAATTGTCTATGAATGTAGCTTGTATTTTTATTTGTGCCGCAGATTATTTGACTGTTTGTTATCTGCAAGAATGTGAGAATAAGCGATTGATGAACGTGGGTTGGATACCATTTTCCGGATGTCCACGGGCCAAAGACTTTAGTTTGTGGCGAGTCACGACCGCCACGTCGCAGTGTTGTTAAACCGACATGTGTGGCTTTTTATAAGCAGAACGCTTGCTAGGCGAAAACCCACTACGTCCTGGAACACGGCCGCCGAACTATTTGCTGGAACGGATAAAAAACCCGAACCACCCAGCTGGCACCACGAGGAGATTGTTCGGCTAGCCAGCCGAAGGTTTGTGTATATGGTTCGCTGAGGCTGAAAGTGGCTAGAACCTGACAGATGGTCTACCCACAGCTGCTACTGTTGTGCCATTGGCTCTTGTCCTGTGCGCCTCCTCGTGGCGATAGATTGGTGGGAGCTGGGTTAACCCCTTCTCCATGCTAAGATCCAAGACACCAAGCCGCATGAGTCAGTAAGCTGACAACGTGCTAGACCCGCTGTCTTTCGGGGGTTCATTTAATCGAAGTCTTTAGCTGAATACCCGAGTCGTTCTTTTGTCAGATGTGGACGCCCTGCCAGTATCCTCGTCCATCCTCTTTGGTTAGGCAGTGTTCGATGGCACTTTTCCAGTCAAAACTAGCTATGGGAGACAACAGGTCTACGGGTTATAAGCTCCCAGCTCGACTGGCGTAGAGCGCGAGGGCCACGCATAATCTCTGACGGTGGGAGGGCACCTCTGGTTGTTCAATAGTTTGCTACTGCTCGCCTCAAGCCGAGCAGCCCCTGGTCAAATTGGTGCGAACCCGCCAAAATCCACCTGCGTCTAGCAGTGGTCGCAGGTGCGTCCTACGACGGTCGCAAAGCATATATGAATCGTTCCAAAACCTCAGAAGCTGCATGTGACGGATCTCAAGCAGCCCCCAATCTGTAAGCACATTCCCGGGCTGGATCTGCTCCACACTGCCTTGTGGGTAAGTCTGTTGAGCTAAAGCCTCCGGGCGGAGTCCCTCAAGCCAAATTCTGAAGCACAACGACCACCTCGCTTGCGATTGCCCACCAGTGCAATCGTATACCTGCGCGCGAAACGCTTAGAATCGGGAACTGGATCGAAACTCCAGCGGGCGCCCGAGGCGACACACTGCACTCGTCGCGATGAAACTGGCGCGCTACCACATTGATGTTGCTGCGCTCAGGAAGACCCGGCTCGCTGAGCAAGGTACGTTGCATGAAGCAGGTGCCGGCAACACATACTATTGGGTGGGAATCGCCGCCACAGCATTACGTAGACATATGGTCGGAGTTTCAATACGCGAACGCCTCCATGGCCAGCTGGTGGGTGAACCATCAGGCATCAGCGCGCGACTGACGTCTTTTCGCCTACGACTCGATGGAGGTAAGTTTGCCATTTTTATAAGCACGTACGGTCCGACCACTGTTACCCTGATGGCAGGCGTGGTCAATTCTACACTCATCTATCTTCCGTGATACGGTCTGTGCCGAGGAGCGACCGACTACCTCCGTTGGGTGAATTCAACGCGCGCGTTTGGCGTGATGCATCGGCGTGAACAGGTGTTATCGGTACGCACAGCCCTGGTTTAGCGAATGCGAACAGTGACAGGTTGCTCTCGATGGGTGCCACTGACGGCCTGATAATCATGAACACGCGGTTCGCACTGAGTGCGAGTGATATAGCAACTTGGACGCACCCACGGATTGGTCACGCTCACGTGCTCGACTATATCATCGTACGTCAGCATGATATGCGTGGAGTGCGCACGACACGTGTATTGCGTGGAGCTGAGTGTGGCACTGATCACAAGTTGGTGCGGACCAAACTTTACATATATATTTTTGTAAATCTATGTATTGCACTCCCGCCGTGAATCGGCGTAACGTTAACATTCTCTCCCTCGGTACTGTTGCGAAACATACTGAGCTGGAGAAGGCGATGGCTGCATAGCCACAGTGGGCGACCTGTGGCACCACATTCGCGACCAAGTGACAACTGCTGCAGAGGAGACAATTGGGCGCGCAAACTGTAAGTGGCCTGATTCGTTTAATGTCAACAATGCGACGATTGGCACGCTTGTGTCGGAGAAGAATGTAGCATTTTCTGCACATGTGGCAGACCCCAGTGACTTGGGGAAGAGTAGTCAGTTTCGCAAATAACGACGGCGACTGACCCGAGAGCTCCTTTGCATTAAAAATGCATGGTGGACGGAGAAGGCGAAGCAGCTGGAATGCTACGCCGAGCGCCGCCTGCACAAGGAATTCGTTGACTCCTTGAAGGCGGTGTATGGACCGAGATTGGAGTCGCTGTTCCATGGTAGTTCAGGCGCTACCTGCACGCACACTGCGGACATAATGTAGATCAGGCGAAAACACTTTGACTGTCTCTTGAACAAGCTTTCAGAGCTTTACTGGCCTACCTTGAACGGCCTCAAGCAGCACGATGTGAAGGCGGGTCTGGCAAGCACGCCGACACTGGATGAGACACAGAGAGCACTTGCGCAGCTGCGAAACGGCAAATGTGCCGGAGGTGACGGGATCCCACCTGAAGTATTGAAACGCGGTAGACCCGCGTTGTTGACTGCGCTGCACCACTTGCTGCAACGAGTGTGGACTGAGGAGGAGGTGCCTCCTGAGCTGAAGGATGCCCTTGTACTACCACTGTGCAAGGGCAAATGTAGCAAGTGATGTTGCACGAATTATCGTGACATCAACTTGCTGAGTTGTAGGGGCAAGGTGATTGCTCGAATCCTGCCCAAACGCCTTGTCATTCAGGTTGTGGAACCGAACGAAGCGGAAGAGCAGTGCGGATTCCGTTCGGGTCGCCGCACCACAGATATGGTGTTTGTGGCTCTTCAGTTTCAGGAGAAGTGCACAGAAGGACACCAGTCATTGTACTCGCTGGTTATTGATTTCACCAAGGCATTTGATAAGGTGAATCACAAGGCATTGTGTCTGTTGTTGGGTAAGTTTGATTGCCCGCCTAATTTTGTAAGTTTAATTGAATGTCTGCACAGTGGTATGCGAGCGAGGGTGCAGCTGAGCGGAGAGACATCGGCTGACTTTACAGTTGTCGTTGTTGTGAAGCAAGGCTGTGTGTTAGCTCCTGCCCTGTTTAATATAAATAAATAAATAAATAAACTTTTATTCTCGACAATGCGAGGCACACCTGTACAGGCATGAACATGTTTAGCCAACATAGTGTGATCAAAATGTACACAGCGCACATGTTTGGCATAACAGTGAATGTAAGTGTATGGGTGTATATATGTATGCAATTGTATGTATGCAATGTTGTCTTGTGCTTTTGATGCCGCTGGTGCTTACGGTGTTGGTGTGGAGCACCGTATTGATGGTGGGTTGCTGAACATCCGCCGTTTCGATGCGGGCACCCTAGTCTGTGAGGTAACTATCCTTATGTTGCTGTGGGCTGACGACTGTGTGTTGGTTGCACACAGCGAGGATGAGGTGCGGTACATGGCTAGTGCTAAGGCTTCGACAGCGGCCAAATTCGGGCTCACCAACAACCAAAGCAAAATGGTATGTCACTTTCAGCCTTCACCGGGGGTGCAATCTTCAATATGGTCGCGAAGCAACCTTGGTGCGTAAGTATTTGAAACCACCTCCCGCTTCTGCTACCTTGGGCGGGTGATGTCCACTGCTCAGCAGCTAAGCTGTAAGGTGCGTATTCGCTTGTCGAAGGCAGCGGTGGCCTTCGGGAAGCTTGAGTAACGAGTGGGTAACCACCATCAGCTTACCATTAGCACGAAGCTGATGGTGTACAAATCCACGGCGCTGCCCGTCTTTCTATACGATAGTGGGAAGTGGACAGTGTATTGGCGGGCTGTGCGATTTCTTGGGCAGTTCCATCAACAGAGTTCGCGTCTGATTCTGCGAGTCGTTTAAGGCGACAGCCTTGCTGACAGGGAAGTGGGGTGACAAAGTGGGATGTATGCAGCGGACTGCATACATTTGAGGAGATCTGAGGCGGCTGGGTCATGTGAGCCGTATGGTTTCGACGTGGATTCCGAACTAACTCTTCTGTGGTAAGCTGAACATTGGAAGGCGGCATGTGGGGAAACCAATATTACGTTACCAGGACATCAGCAAAGTTTGCCTCGTAACTTCTAATCCTGTTTGCTGGCCATGGCAATTGCAGGCGTTTGGTCGGCGTGCACGGCGCGATCAGGTCACGTAGGTAGTTGCCGAACTGCGGGAGAAAGACCTCACGCATGCAGACAGGAAGCGGTAAGTGCGAAAGCCGCAAGCACCGATGGGTTGCACCCCATCGACATCGAGCGTATGGTGCTGGAGCACATGCGGCCGCGGGTGCCTGAGTCCGGCAGGCCTAGTGAGCCATGAGCGAGGCCACTCGGACTACTACAGGAGCGACGACGGGTCCTGCAGAGAACGTAGGCAGAATCGGCAAAGCGCTTGTAGGTACGTCGCAGTCTATTTACTAACCGCGTGCGTGCATGCTGAGTCCCTTTGTTTCAGGTGGTGGGTTTACAATTTCGTCCCAAGGCTTTTCTTTCTCATATAAAGGTCTACCAGTACTCGCTTTAGCCAATTGTAGTTACCTTCGATAACATTTCGGATTGTGGCCTCCCCGTAAAATATATTTGCTGACCCGGTGAACTTATCTCGGAATCATTTGTAAACAACATATTTCATACGCTTAGTAATTTAAGATTTATGTCACCCTTTCCGTATGCATTACTCGATTTATTTTATTTGTTATCTTTCTCTCAAGTGATTGGCTGTTACTTCATAACCCGGTGTGGCTGCGCTTGACATGCATGTTGCTAAGGGGCTCACCTGTCTATAACCCACTATCTCGTCCATACTGGCTCTAGGAGACAGTTGGGCACTTAGCACTTGTGCCCTATGCTGAGGCTGAGGGAGCATTCTTGATGCTTCTTCACCGCAGTTGGGTTAAATCAACTTACACTTTAACTATGTCTTTTTACTGTGGATAAAATTCATTCCACCTTATTTGGCTGGTACTGCGTGCTTGATAAGCTTCTCCTAACTTGCACACGTTGCTCAGGCTAATTGTGGTAACCTTGCGTAACTTAAGCGCGTGATAATTTTTAAATAACTTTCCGGCAGGTTGCACTTTTCGCGGATTCGCTTATAACCAATTTACTTTATTTGCTAATTTAGCGAGTATGTATATCATCAACTAAATAAACAGATAAATAAATTTTTTATTCTCGACAAGGTGAGGCACGTCTTTACAGGCATGATCATTTTGACATAACAATGCGTGGTCAAGAATATGCAAGCATCCGTTTTGTTTGCTGTACCAGCGTATGTTTATGTAGGGAACATGCAATTATGTAACTGTGTGTGGGTGTGTACCTGTGAGGTTACTGTTTGTAACTGTGCTGCACTGATTTTGACTCTCATACCGTGGGCAATGCTCGAGTAGGAGATGGATGTCCATGCGTTGGGAAGGATTATTCGGATACGCACGGGGCAGTGACTTTATTTTGTGGCGAGTCACGATCGCCACGTCACAGTGTTGTTAAGCAGACATTTGTGGCTTTTTATAGGGGGAACGCTTGCCAGGCGAAAACTCACCACGTCCTGGAACACTGCCGCCGAACTATTTGCTGGAACGGATAAAAAACCCGAACCACCCAGCTGACACCACGAGGAGATTGTTCGGCTAGCCAGCCTAGCTATTGTCTATTCGATATCTCTTATATGAAATCGGCTTTCCGAATGCTTTGCTGGTGTTTGACATCACAGGTGTGGCTGCGCTTTATGTGTATGTTGACAAAGTGCCTACCCGTCCAGTGCCTACTACCTTTGCCACACTGACTTTTGGAGAGGGTTGGTCGTTGCTGGAGGGGACGGGGTGCACGGTCCTTGTGGCCGTGTTAGGCTCGAATAGTGCTTCCATGCACTCAGTGTGGAGCGGACTACGGTCCAGCTACTGCCTTGTGTACGCTTGATTCACCAACTACAGCGTGCTTGTGTTTGTCTGTGAAGGCGTCTGGGTCGGCTTCGTTGATTAAACATGGCTCTCATCCGCATGCCTCCCGGTCTTATTCCTTCTGGTTAACACTGGATATGGGAGTGTGGATGTAGCTGTGGGTGGTGCAGCTCAAATAATCCATAGCCCCTCTGTAGGCGCATGCGTCTTGTGGCTGGCCAAAGTGACAGGCAAATCCGAAACCGGATGCCGCCAACCATATGCAAACACACACATATATATAATGCACATGTTAAGTCGGTGTAATGACGAAGGTGAATTTGGTTATTATACCTGGCTTTTGTGATAGACTACAGGAATATTAGAAATCAATTGGCGCCACATACGTACCTGTCATCATGGTGACTGATTCCAAGAGCTTTTTTCTGTGGGTGCGCACATATTATCGGCAATTTGAGGAGGTTGTGTCTGGAGTAAAGTGATTTCTATTTGGAACTGCCATAACTTCTTACAAACGTACGGCTGTGAATCGGCAGCATTATGAACGGCAACGGGGAAGCATTTGCCAGAGGAGTACTCGTACAAGTAGGTGCAGTATCGCTGTGTTCATGGTAGGCGCAGCAACGTTCGTGAAAAAAGGTAAGTTGTTAATCTCGCCGTATAATATATGCTACACAGTTACCGGATGCTAGACTGAAACTCGCGTTTCCATTTCAGGTTGAAGAGAGAATTTTACGAACGTGGGGAATTGCATTTGGGTCGTTGTCATGGTTTTCATGTTGGAAATTTATGGCTATGTTACCAAAACAAGCGGCTGACAGGCGCAGGATAAGGAGATGTTTTCCCTGATATCCGCGTTCAAAATTTGTAGGGCAATACGTGAGTACCTATCAATGGCACATGGGCGGACGTTGAACGCCAAGTATCTGGGGATGGTTAGAAGGCGACACACGATGCACAAAACAAGGGAAGTGGTGGGTGGCAGCATATTTGGAGTGGAATGGCGCTTATTGTGTGGAGAAAGAGGTCAAGATGATGATATTTGTTTTTCGTGCCATCCGTTATGGAGCCATTGTGGAACGATATTGCGAAGTAATGTTGGCGAGCGCGACTCGCCGAGTGAAGTATGGGGTTATATTTTGTGGCGTGGTATGCAGGTAGATGTACCTGGTGCGGCGCTTTTTCTCTATGTGTTGTTGCCCAATGAGTCGTACCAGTGCTACCGGGAATCGATGGATGCGATGAATGAGCTGCTACCTTGCACGGACTCAGTTCCTGGCTTTGTAATGGATAAATGTATGGCCCAGGCACGGGCAAGGACCTCGGCATTACCAAAAGCGTCACTCCAGCGGCAAACATCAACAGACGCCGGTGTATCAGGCAAACGCTTTGGACAGGCGCGATACGATTAGTCCGAGTAGCCGACACCGGAAGCATGAGACGTTCATCTGGTTTAAGTCGACTGGCAGGGTTTAAAAATTTTTCTAACCCGTAGGGGACTGCTAAAATGAGAACAATAAACTGCAGAAATCGGTCCAGCAGCGATGCCTAACAACCGACAAAGGTTCACTGTAACCGTGCACCAGGCTTGGATCCGACGCAGGTGAACAGACTGTGAAAAATCCGAAGCCAGCAAGTAGCCTAGATGGATCGGTGGGCCGATAAATCCAGACTGCAGCCGACTTAGTAAAAAGACATTATCAGGTAAGTTTGAGCAGGAGATCCACGTCCCTAGTAATCCAAAGCCGACTTTGAAAACCAGTCACATTTTAAGGAATCGGGTGGAAGAATTGATAGTGACAACAGCAGGGAAGTGGAAAGAGCTTGGATGGGATAATTCTACTAATTCGACATCACGTCACTGCCAGGTCGCTGGGTGCGCGTACAGACGAGTCGAGTCAGTAACATAGGTCCGAGGGTTTGGCCAGCTTGGAAAGGTGAAAAGCGAAGCAAACTAGTAGGCAAATCAAAGGTGGCGCGTAAACGTGCAACAATCTGAGATACGGAGCAAGTTCTGTAGGAGATCAGCAGTCCTACGTGGTGTGACGAAGAGCAGTCAGACAATTTCAGCTCCGTTAGATGGTCTAGGATCAGATGAAGATTACCGGCAAACAGGCGTATTAACTAAGAGGCTGGACAAGTGCCAAATGCAGCAGAAAGCGCATGGAAAGGAAACAGAGCGTCCAGTGGACCGCATTAGACATTAGAGTTCGACTGAGCAAGTGACATCGGAGAGCGATAGGCAACAGGTTAAAATAAGGTTAACAGGAAGGTTTATCCCAGCCTGTTGGAACGGGTGGAGGCGGACCACAGCTTGGGAGCATTGGCCCATCACTTGCGGTCTCTGTGTCGTGCTATTCACCATTTGCGTCAAAGATCACAACGGCCTCCGCTTGCTCGTTAATTTCTTCCGATTAGTCGAGCAACAAGGCCTCTGTACCTTCAACATTATAGAGCACATCACCATCAACCGCTATTGGATCGCTATCTCCTATGTCCCTATCCAAGTCTTTGGAATCTGTTGGATGAACTTCCGCATGCTACGCCTCGTCCGATTCCACGCCCGCTGAATCGTCCAAAGGAAGTGTGCGACCTCCGCCTCGACCTGAAGCAGAAGCATGGACTACCAGCAGAGCGTCGAAACGTACTACGGGCATACGATCGTAAAAATATAAAAGCCCATGCAATAGCATCACGGAAATTTGAAAAAACGAACAGCCTGTCGTGATCTTCTGACGGCTTTCTGTCAGCGAGCAAGCTCGACCCATAAGGCACCAAACTAACCACGAGACAGAGAATAAATCTCACTGCGAAAGCGTCAGAGATGGCGGCAACTGTTGTAAACTTAGAGTGAGCAGCATAAGCCCAAGGCGATGAGAAGTGGACGACCTGTCCGACTTGAGTGATGAGCTTCCATTGCCACGGTTGCCAAAGTGAAAGCAGTGAACACGTACATGAAAGAGCATCCAAGCTGGCAAGATAAGCGGACCGCGACTTCCAAGTTTCTGATACTTTGCTGTCCGCAGATTCACAGCGGCAGCAAGGCCTTCCTGTTCTGAACAGGTACGTTTTCTTTGAAGTGCATAAAGGATACATTAGACCTGGCTCGTCAGCATGAACCACAACCAATGCAATACATTTACCGACAAAGGGACATGGCAGTCACGGTAAGAATGTTTATCTGCTCTGCTGCCATCAGCGTACGTAGTATTAAAGGTTTGTATGCCAGCGGTTAGCGGAATCGCCAGCTAGTTACGGTTTTCATTTTCCAGCAGGCAAACGAAAAAGTAGAAGTTGGAGAGTTTCCGTATGTGTCCGACCTGCCGGACAATGGTGAGTTCGTTTTCAGTTTATTGGCGGTACGCTGCAGATTTGCCATATGCAGTGCGCTTGCAATGCCAACAACTTATTCAGTGCGACCTGCTCTTCTAGAGAGATTGCATCAATAGCCTTACCTAGGCCGATCATCGTAGCGGACACGCCGGTGCCTTCGGACACCAACACGGCGTCGCAGTGAGCGATCAAAAACACTTGAAGACGCTTCAGCTCTTCAGACCGAATGGTTCAGGCAACAATGTGATAAAGCTGAAGGGCGCTCAGTGTGGCCCTGCATACAAGCCCATTCAGAGGCATGGAGACTTCCCGCTGTCCGCAAAGATGCCGCCGGTTTAAGAAGTCAGTTCCAGTCTGTACGGTGCGTGAACTAACTTCACTTGCCATGCGGCCATCCTTGCCACTGTACATGAAAGGCTAGGGGAAGTGATGCACCACCCCGACTTCCTTGTCAACAACGTTCTAGGGGCGCTAAAAAGGCTGTTTATGCAGCAGTAAAACAGCACTTTGGAAGTGCTATTGCATACCAAGTAAAGGGACCAATCTAGACAGTCTACGCACGGTTGCTAATGCCGCCGCAACGTTGGTGTTAGGATTGTACTCCTGTGGAAACCTTCTCCGGAAGTTCGGACAACACAGAAGCTTCAATCCCACTTTTTTCCCTTTCACTAAGAACCTCTTTAGTTAAGACTTATCCCCCATTACGCCAACCATTGGACATTTTACCCCACACCATTGCACTGGAAACACTGAGCAGGAGATAACCGAGGCATTAACCCGGTAACTTACCTTTATCTACTCCGTAGAGACTCAACACTGCAACTGTAGACCAAATTTTCTCCTTATTGACGTCTATCATTGCATATTAAAACAGACCTAGATTACAATAGGTATGCACTGCCCGTCTCACAACAGCCGGTAAGCACGTCGTTTACCGCTATCCCGTTTGTACCCAGTCTGCGGCTGCGGGGGTGAAATGCCTCATCCACATGTCCGAAAACCACTGTATTGCAGTGATTCCGGCGTGGCAGAAATGGACAAAACACCATGTCCAGAACCAACTTCCAGGCAAGGTAAGTAAAAATGACAGACCAACGGTTTAGCAGTTGTGGCATTAGTATCTTCCATGGTGTAGTCGTCCGTATGCACACTCGTCTCCGGTTGCTAGGTAGCACAGCGATGAAAGGTGATTATACGTTTGATACCAATCCACCGGTTTTTTATTTCCAGGTAAGTTTCTCTAAGACATCGATGACGTGAAGGATACACACTACTACTGGGGGTGCACTACATCGCTACCACTTGAGTAAGTAAGTCAACCCCGGGTTACTTCCATGCATATTGATTTCATGTGTGTCCAGGAAACACATTTCAATGAACCATTCCTCAGTGTTCGCGCGTTGTGGGTCAAGGGCGCCTCAAACGATTTACAAGATGACGTAAAAATTCGGATTCGGTACAGATGTCAGCATTCCATTTCTGTCTCTTCTTCGTTAGCATTCCCATATTTCCATGGTTACGCAGTATTCGGCGTTTAACGCAGTTACATACAATGACGGAAACAACTGTAAGCCTAAGCGACCCTATTCAACTTGCATCATTACTGTTGACGAAGCCCAGTCCTTGCGTTCATTTTGGCGCACCGCCTAAGGCTACCACTGTGGCTGCACACATAGTGCGAAGAATGCATGCTATGCGACCTATTTGCACCTCATAACCACTGGTTATGGAGGCGCGCGGTGTCTATAGCGGAGTCTACTCCCGTGACGATTATGATGCCACTGCCGTGAGACCTACATAGACATATTGAGTATCAGCCTTGAAGCTGTATGAGGCCAAGCGTTGCTGATTCCCTTGTAGCATACTTAATGCTGCTGCCATGAGCAAAGTTGTAACCATTCACGGGGTCAGGCAGATCCAATATTATTTGATACATTAGCGGTGATTACCATACAATCGCTGCGGGACCAGTATGGTCTTAGTAAACGCTCATATTTAAGGACTAAGGTTCCAACAATTGCGGATATGCTAGTGCATCAAGGACAAGAATGCTCTGCAACCACTTTAGCATTACTAAAAACAAGACTAAACGGCGTGCGCCGCAAGTAGTTGAGGCTTTTCCAGGGCCTATATTAATGCAAATGTCATGGGATGCGCCTAGGCTGAGTAAAGGCCGTTCAGCTAGGCTCCTGGAGCCGATAACAGAAGCGACACCGTAAGCCATAATCAGGTTTCCCTGTGGGGCATGCATAGGCGTACTAAGCGCCAGTACTTTACCGCAGTGAAGCCAAAACGGATCCTTGTTTAATGACCATTATGCCAACACTGCTATAGAACCTACGATACTTTTCCATGCATCGCTTATGCAATCAACCGCGGCCAGAGATGGAGTCCGGTTGAGTGCACAAGCAACTGCCACCTGCGGGGCAAGCATTTGGTCTTACTATGCACCCGTCACGTTCGCAGGACACTAAACATATAGTCTTGCGTATATAGGTGCGATACTTGTATGAAAGCATGTCAACCATATTAATTAATTTCCTTCCTTATTCGTTTGCCATCCTATTATTGGTTATTCTTCATCTAAATTTT
Organism: Dicrocoelium dendriticum; assembly: GCA_944474145.2. Classification (NCBI taxonomy): domain Eukaryota; kingdom Metazoa; phylum Platyhelminthes; class Trematoda; order Plagiorchiida; family Dicrocoeliidae; genus Dicrocoelium; species Dicrocoelium dendriticum. Next base: position 44,010,630 of record OX104062.1, read on the forward strand.
GCATATACTGCACCGGATACCTTTCCTTGGTATTATTCATAATAACCGTATTATGCTATTCAGGGAATGCGTAACCTACCTATTCTATTTCTGATACTTTGAGATATACAATTACATATACCGGTTAAACAACCTGAAAACTGGCAGGCACATAATTAGTTTTGTTTACGCAAGTACATTTGGAAAAGGTCAACTATATCTTTGGATTGAAAAAGACGTACAATATGGTACAGTGAAGCCCAGTTACTGGGAATTGTATTGGGCAATAATAACGTCTCGCCCTGTTACATTGCATAATGCTGATTATCCGTGCTGCCATAATAAGTGTACTAATGTCTTTCTACCCGAGCATTTAACCACGGATGGATGGAAAGAACAGAAATTCCATTTCTTAGCATGTTAAATATGCAAAAACCAGAAATGCGCATGTTTATTAATAGGTATAAGCATTTACTTCCATACAGCAGTATGTATACATCAATGTACGCATTGCTAACCTTAATTATATATATATATATTCTGCATGTTTTGTCAAGTATTTACACACGCTATGAAAGCTCTTTCCGCTGTTGCGAGCATTAAGGCCCCACACATTGACCAGCCACAGACATGCCGTTTGACTTCCCATTAGCTTAGACCACTTAATTTACTGTTCCCCAGGCATTCAGGCATGCAACCGACGCTTCCGCGTTACTTTTTCTTTGCACATACTCATTCCATAACAAGTCCCTTATGTAAATATGTACGCGCCTATCGCAGTGTTACTTACCCATTAGTGTCACAGCCGCTTACCCCATTATTGGCATATTACTCTGACAGCCATTTCCGTTCTTCCCCACCTGTCTCCCTTATCACACTAACCTTTCTGCCTAGGAGTTACGCAAAAACGAAATCACATAGGACCAGGCGAAGTAAGCGTACTATGACTTTTCTATATACTTTACGTGCATCACTATTCACACACTCACTTAAAAGGCTTTTCTTCATTTTTAGATTAAGGAAAGACCCTAGTTACTCATCAAATAACCTAGGTCCACTTTGGATCCCTTTATGCATTTGGAAAATCCGGTGCCCTGCTATCATGGTTACAGTAAACGATAACACAAGAACACACACAGAACACCGTTTCCTATATACATCCGCTACTCGTTTATTTATATTATTTACTAATTAGTCAACGACATCCTAATAACCCACGTTGCTATAATGCACCCCGCTGTACCCGTTCACTTTGGCCCCGCAAACCCGTTCCCGCCAAGCATGAGAGTCCAGGTCCCTAGCTTGGATAAGCGGAAATTTGACAGGAGTCAAATTTTGCTTAAGGTGTTTATTCAAACACTGTTTTCCACAATATTTTATTTAAAATTCTCGATAAGTATGGCACGCCGAAAAGCGAGTTACCGCGTAATACTCACAGGCTAGTCTTCGTTTTGTTTCGTCACTTACGAACCAATACCAAGGTAGCTCTTCGGTTTCCTTCGAAGGCTGTGCTTCGTGTTAGTGCGCTGTTAACAGCGCTTTACGAAGGTGAATATTAGTAATGCTTCCTACATACCTGATTTGTCCGGAATCGTAACAAATAAAGTTGTTTGTAAAACAATCAAAACATTATTATTATGGCTTATAGCGTTTCTAAAGAAAATTATACCAAGCAAGTGTTGGCATGTAAGGGAAGACAGCGCTTTTGTTTGTATACATTATCGTTCCAGAAATTGAATTGCGCGGTCAGTTGCTTTCTACCAAATTTCATTGTTGCTTAGCATTCCCGTACGTCCGTTGCTTTTTCACCAAGGTCTTTGTGTCCAGCAACAATTACTTAAGCAATTGTCTTAAGTTTATGCTTGAACGTAAAGAAATGCGTGGCGGTTTAACAGGACGTCGTTTTCCTATGAGTTGCCTTTGTCACACACTTTAAGATGGCGACTGCTTCTTTTACGCAGAATTGCGGAGAGCGATGCAGTCTTTGTTTGTGAAACCAGCGATATATGTAACCTGTATGTTTCGTTAAGAGGTGATTTTTTCTATTATATTTATATTTTGATGGTGGACCACGCCACGAAGCAACAAAGTGGCCTTTCGAATGCTGTCGACAAGGCTTCCGTACCCGCATCAATTGAGGTGCTTTCACTTCAGTCCCCAAGGATGCAAACGGAGAGCGTTGATGTCGAGTAAATGCTGTGCCACTCAGAAGAATAGGTATGGACAGCTTTAGATGTGACCACATCACGATACCTGTCAAATGACGCGCAACAGTCTCTGGCAGCATGGCTGCTTACTACGAGCACACTTCGCTGTTAACAAGCCTCTTGTAGTCTTGCGTGCGTTAATACCGTCTTTGCCAAAAGAGTGCTGCCATTTAATGAGAAATCCAAGAAGCACGAACGAGATCAATATACATCCCGGTACTTACGGGCACGTGGGGATCGCTTAAGGGTTTAGCATGGCTTACCGGTACAAAAATGTGGCTGCGCCCGACAAGGTTTGCCTGCAGTTGCACGTGGATGGGGATTCACCATTCAATTTCTCTGGTTTGCTGATGAGGCACATCTTGTGTAGGTCGGTGGCTCCATTGTTATCTGATCCCTTTGTGGTTGGTTCTGCTGTGGGCCACGTAAACCCTGGGATGTGCTTTCTTTCCTGGCTGCACTGATACCTGAACTGAAATGGTTACTTCGCATGGATTTCCTAGTCCCTGGCCGACCTAAGCCAAATGATGTCCGTACCTCAGATATCATTTGTGATGCACCGCACGGTCATATGTACAGCGTAGTGAATCTTATTCTAAGTACGAAAATTGAGATAAGTATGTTCAGCGAGGTGTTTAGGTCGCTGGAAAGTGGCGTTTAGTTGCATCGACTGCCGCCTGCGTACCAATAAGTCTTTTCGTTCACACTATCGCAACAAATGGTCCCTATTTGAACACGTGCTGATAGATATGGTTGCCCAGTTTAAAATAGACTATTTGCACGAAATTTGATTGGATGTTTTGAGACACCTGCCATTGTTGTGGACAACGGTAGCGCCATGCAAAACTTTCGCTTGGATATGAACACTGTGGCGTGTCTTAATGATTTACTGCACGGCAATCGTTGTCGTTGGCCACGTGGTTTTCCTCACCGTTGTGGAAGCGTTGATAAGTATCGTTGGTAAACGCGACTGAATTTCGGGGGCTTCTGTTTTATTCTGGACCCGAATTTCTAGCACATAGCTTACCGGTGGACTATTACGTAAATTTCTAGATTTGCATTTAGGTATTTATTTGCTGTATTATCTATTGCTATTTAGGAGCTGCTCCGTCTTCGCACATAACGTACGTATAGTAGTTATTTAGCGCTTCTTCCATCTTTATGTTGCTGAAGAAATGAAAGTTAACCTGCATACCTTAGGCCATCTAAAACAAGATGTTAATAGGCATGGAAAGCCAGATGGTTTCGTCGCCTTCCCTTCTGAGTCTCACCTAAAGTGTCTAACGAAACGAATACCAAACCCATTAAACATTATGCCTCGGCCATTGCGGCGTTTTATTGAGCTGCCGGGAAAAGTCCTCAAAGACAATGAGCCTTAGGAAATAAATGCCGCTGTAAGCTATGTTCAAATTAAAAGACAATTAGGCTTTAACTTAAGTGGGACGGTGTCGTCTGCCTGCAAGCAGGATAACGGACTCATTGTAGGGAAAACCGCCCCAAATGATGGTCGTACACCAGGAGGTGTGCATTACTGGATATGTATGCTGCATGCCTTACAATAATCCAAGAGGTTTATACAAAATATTATGCCATCCAAGCAGCTACACATTTATGCTGCCAGTTGGGAATCTGATGAGGTGGAGCGCCTTCCCGTGCATGCAATTTTATGCACATGCGTTTCTTTCAACGTTGGTTCTGACCAAGCCATCATCTCATTGTTGTATACATTTAGGACGCAACAACCCAGGACATGTAACGTTGCATTCCTTCGTGCTGGCTGCGCTTATAAAGTAGCATGTATAGTGTGGGAAATCGTTACACAGAGGGTTACCGAGTCTGCCGGCATGGCGGCGACATCAATAGGAACCGAATTGCATGACGGTGCCTTAAATAATGCAAGTCCTCCAACTTTGCGAGGCAACTGAACGCCCCAGAAGGCGCGACTGTTTGAATCTCGCGAGTGCACTAAGTCGATTAGTCGCGTTTCTTGTGCAAAGCGAATAAGGAATTAGTGATACTTCCAATGCTAATTTCCCGCTCACCTTTTCCCTTTCGTCTCAACGTAGGAAAATCAAAAAATGGTGAATACTGTAATGTGCTAGACAGGTGATGGGACACTGGGTTTCAGACGCTTGCCAGTTCGGTTACAGAAAGCTGTAGATAAAAACTTCTGATTAAAAGACGACACACGCATGCGCCAGCAGCAACCAGCAGTGGTAAGTATCCGGAATGCTCCTTGGAGGATTTGGCGTATTCGTCCCCGCCGCATCGTAAGGCTACTTGCGCGGAAAGGGCTGAACTGCGTAAGTTATTATTATGTATAAAAACAGTAAGGCGATGCGCGGGTTCCGCAGCAGGTCCTTTGCATCAGGTTGGCATTCATTTTGCTCCTACCTCACGCTGTAAGCTTTTACGTTCGTCAGTTTAAATACACGTTTTGGCAGGCATTTGTCAGTACACAAATAACAGGGTGATTGAGACATTGTACGCTGTAGCAGGTATGGTTGCTCTGATTACTTGCAAGACTTTTGATGCAGATAAACTTTGCACGCCAAAAGAAGACCGCAAGTTGCTACGCCTTTTACTTTGTAATTGGCGATTTCATGTGTTTGATACAAACAACTAGTAGCTTCCCTTGGGCGCATGCGGGAGACGCTGAATGTTTTGAAGGAAAGTCAGACGCCTATAAGCCAAGCAACGCGGCATACAAGGCCAGTGCACGCCACAGATGTAACATTACCAACGTCCACAGTCGCGGAGTTCCTCGAGATGCAGGGCAAGTTAACGGATGCTGTAAGTTGTCGCGAATTATTAACACACCTTTGGTGATTATACGTTCATACTTTAGACTACGCGCATGCAGTCCACACTCAACGGCAACGTATCCAAGACCGTTTGATACATGCTGGACAGGGTGCTGACTAGCGATGTGCTGCGTCAGATTAGCTTTCCTGATGCTAATTATGCGTTACTCTTCAAGTAGGCGCACACGTTCAGTGGGCATCAAGGTAACCCAAAAGCATTTTGCGCATGAGGTTGTTGCACAGATGTTACTGTTAACTGGTTTGGATGCAAGGGCAGCGAGGATGCGAACTGTGTTTGCAAATGCTCGCAAATCGTTCGCAGCAAAGTGCATCGACAGACACCAGTATAATCGAGCAGTCAAGAATATCATGTACTATCTAGTGCTCGTGCTGTACCTCACAAGTGCCATCGCAATTTTTAGAGATTATAGGTTTGGACAACCAGTTAATTAGTGAACCACATACAACCACGTAATATTTGTTTTCATATTAACATATATATTTATACCATTTGCTGGTGGGCTCACATTCTTACCTGGTAGATTGGCGAATCTTATACTTTGCGATCGTCTAAGGGCGTATAGTGATCATGACGTTTGCCTGCTGTGTCGAAAGAGAGAAGGCAGTAGATATCATGGTCACTGAATTTTCCAAAGCCTTGGAAAAGTGCGTTCCGTTGGTATTTCGCAGTAGCTGCAAACCTGTTGTTTTTCCAGATATCCCTTACGACGGATGCCAACATTCGCAATCACTTAGGACCAAATGACCCATCAACACGCTATTTGCTTTGTGGCTAGTTCCTTACCTTTTCAGACGGTGACAAGCACATGGAACCAAGGAAGCCGCATTTGTTAAGCGCGTAAATTATTTAACAGCTTCACTTCCAGTGCGTCGCTAATTCGTATGGGGTTTACTGCACCGTCCACACCAACCGTGCAGCCCTTTTCGGTAGCTTTGTCAAGTTAACTGCTGGATATTAACAAGGAGCCTCGCAGTGACAAAGAAAAACCTTCGTATCGCCTTGATCATTAGGAGAAAAGCCTTTCTCTAGGCTGCGCAAAAGCATTGCATTGCCTCGTTTCTACGAAGGAAAATCTTCGTGTAGCCTAGCCGAAACCTTCGTAGCGCTACGTTTATACGAAGAAACGCCTTTGTGTGGACTGTTCTAAACCTTGGCATTTCCTCCGTCGTAGGAACCAACTTCTTTATTTTGTCTACGCAAACTCCGTAGTGCTTCGTCCTTACGAAGAACAGCGTTCAGATTCACTAGGAACATCCCTCGTATCTACTATCAAAAACCTCCGTATTGCTTCGTCCATACGAACAGCCTTCGTAATAATGGTGAACTCTTTCGTATCCACCAAGGAAAACCTTAGTATTGCTCCCTCAATACGACGAACAGCCTTCGCACTAACTAAGAGAACCCTTCGTACCCCTACGTCTATCATAGACTAGACGGCTGGAAACGAAGGCAGCTCTTCGTTTGCCTTCGTAAGTGCGTTAGGCCTAGCATTTGATTGGTTGCTTACACCGTACGCCATGCCCTGCTCATGTTGAACCGTAGGGCTTATTGGTGAATGGAAAACTTCGGAAGCCTAGTGTCAGTCAGCGGCAAACACCAAACTGTTACTAAGCGAAAGTTCATTTTGCCTTCGTAAACTCTTCATTTACCTTCGTGTTAGGCCCGACCATGTGTAAATAAGAAAAATGTTTGTTTGTCTTCGTTTTTGCTAGCAGGGACTTGACGCTCTTGGTCTTCACTTCTTAACATTCCCCTCACATCTAAATTTATTCATCTTAAGGAATTATTAACTCTATTACTTCTTCTTCTTGCTTCTTACCGCTATTATTACTTTCGTACTTAGCTTTTGGTTTCACGTTACCGGTGAGGCGGGGACTGGCAATGCAGGTCGGGTGCGTATTATTTGGTTAGGCCGTGGTGTGATTGGCGCGCGCTGATCTGACTCTTCTAGATTCCTGTTATCGCGAACAAATAATACCCTGGATCAACGACGCGCCGCGGAAGGAACATCAGTATTGATTTGTCCTACTGTTCTAATCCCACTTGAAGTTCCAGGTAGGATGGAAACCAAGTTTACATATCTTACAGCCTATATTCGTGTGTACAGTATAAAATTCGTCCCCAATATATTTGTACCACCGTGTTCATTCCCTTTTACCATGCTTTCCGGACAATCATTCCATATAAGACGCTAAGATGGCACCCACACTCGTACATTCAGAACCACTAGTTAGGTTTGCTCTTACATTTTTCATTATACGGACAACTAGAACTTGACTTGCTATAGATAGTTACAAGTTAGCTTCCTATTTAACCACTTGTTGCTCATAACATAATAAGTTCTACATTTGTCTCCGATGTACGAAATAACCACCAACCACTGCATGCTCCTGCTTCTTAGAATGCCTTTAAGAACAGTATTAACATTTCAGCATGCAACATAGCCTAACTAAGCCTATATCTAGAGAAATCAGAAGTCAGCTGTGCAGACGGACAGGGGGATTAATGGAAACAGCTGATGGTGCTTTGGGGCGGTACTGCTTGTTGTAATGGCCGGTATCTAGAAATAAGTAAATAACTATTTTATTTTCGACAAAGCGAGGCACTCCTTTTGAGCATGATCAGCATGAATAGAAAGTCATGAAACACGTTGTGAGGGTCTGATAGGGATTTTATTAACCCTACACTGCTTTACGGGGAAGCGAAAAGGTGGCACATTTTTACGCAGTATTAAAAGTTGATGCTTTTAGTGCGCAGTTGTTGTTTCGGTGTCGCTGTACTGGCTGCGATGACTGTAGATGACACTGTTGCGTTCCGCCCTATTTTGCAATAATATTATAGGGCAGTTGAAGCATCCGAAGGAACTATGAAGCGATTTCAAGTAGAGATCGCAACAAGTTTTTAAAATATGCCGTTTTAACGGCTGCGTCTTATAAGAAGAGCACAGGTCAACAGCTTTCCGAAGTGATACCGCGCAAATAGGTACCACATTGTGGTGTTCAGTGAAACGGAAAAGGTAATAATGGCATCCAGTAAGTGCGAACATTGTTTCACGCCTAATACAGGTTGGATAGGTATGTCAGTCTTGCTTGTAATGTGAGCATAGCCATCAGTGTTAAGGGCATTTACCATGAGCTAGGCACGCATAGTCTACTACACAAGCATATTGTCCACCTTAGAAAGTTGAGTGTATTCGGTAGTTATCGCAACGGTGCGACAAGTCTTCAATTTGGTTCAATCTTTCTATAATACCGGAGAATTGCAAAGCTGTGTAGTGGAAAGGTATAACAAACCACTAACCCGGCTGAACATTTATCTATCCGGCATTGTTTAAGCGGCACCCCTAAGGGGGAACGATGTAAACGCAGTTGCAGGATTGTTGAGTAAATATGGCGCCATGCGTGTAGAAAGGGATAGTGCGCAGGTGAGATTCCTATTATTGGTTCCTGTATCGGTTACTTCCGTAGTAGCGAAATACCGGGACGTACTGTTTGCAGTCGCCACGCAGCAGGTGGACTGCGGTGGTTACATTCTTTGGCCCTGCATGGTAATTGATGGTTTCGGCGTTGGTCGCAACATGTTCTACGCATTGCTGCCATACGGGAGGGCAGGCAGTCACCTGAAGATTGCTTGGGCGACGACAGAAATGTTGCTCACTACTTACTTAGTGAAGACAATGGTGATGAATTGGCGCATGGAGCCAAGGAAGACATTTAAGCTGGTGCATCCAAGGGCCATGGTGGTATTATGCCGGTTTCATTTCTTGCGGGACAACCACGCAGCTGCCAGTCATTGACAAAGGTCAAAAAGGCTGACAGTTTTGTTGAAGCAGTGAAGAAACAGGTTAGGCCAAATCAAAACCGAATTGCAGTGTAATATACTGCTTAGAGCTTTAAAGGTTAGAAGCGAAAAGGCTTTCAGTTACCGTGTCGGTTGTAGTTGCCATTCACAGGCAGTTTGGCCCACCATAGATTGCGCAAAATGCGCATTTTGGGCGCGTTCACCATAAAGAGAGTGGAAAAAGAGAATAAACATAAGGATAAGCTAGAGAGCACTGCTGTTGCAACTTTTTGAGGCCGTTGTTCGGAAAGCACGCCATGCAGGTTCGCGTTGGACCACGTCGGTGGCGAAGTTATGTATGTCGAATGCATGAACTGTTTCGAGCACAGGGCATGTGAAGGAGCTGGTTCCTTGTCTGCCTTCTTATGCTACTGGCATGTTATTGGGACACATTTCCTCCGAGAGGGTGACATCAATTCAACTTGAGGGCACCAGGCAGGAAATTTTAGGTAAGCGAGACCGCAAGCACACCGTTGTGCTGGGTACTGAAAGAAGCTGTGGTTGTTCGTTTGGAAGCCAGTGGGATGCGCCATGCGCGCACATTATGCTGGTTGGTCTTATGATAACCGTCGGCCTAACCATGCTTAAGCACAGAATCCGTCGGTCGATGCGGGACCGTCATATTCCCATCCATGAATGCGAAACGTCCTCACTGGAACTACAACTGATGCCATCCACATCAGCCTCCCCACCGGTGGTGTTGTCGCGCGAAGGAAAGTTGATCCATGCCAACATGCTGTTCGGCGACCGAACGGTTGACATGCGTAGCCTGCATATAGCCGCTTTTCTTGAGGCAGAGCACTTCTACCGCGGCAGCCTGAATACAATATTACGTAGGAAGCGCTTGTTTTCTGTTGGAAACTGTCTTCCTGATTACCTCGACCAGTCTAACGCCATACCAAAAGGTGCCCGTTCCAAGGCAACTAAATCGAAGCAGTCGCTATCGCCTAGCTTGATGGAACTATCGCAGCAGTCCAGGGAGATGCACCCGTTGTACTTCCGATGCATCCGCACGGCTACTGTTGCAATGTACAAGGCTGTGAATAAACGCACCAGAACAGCAGATGCCCAGCCTGCATGCAAAATTGAAAACGTATGTATCATTTGCAACACGGAGAATGAAGTAAGAGCGAGCAAAGACGTGGTTTATTGGGTGAGGTAATCCAAATAAAAGCGGCGACTGTATCAAGTATGTGCAGTTTACGAAGGCAACCAGGAGCACTATAAGAGCGTCTTTGCGTGTAAGTCCATATTTCCCCAACCACTTACGCATTATACATGCTCATGTGAAGGAAAAACCGGCCCTTTAAAAGGGCATCCATTGCAGCCGTTGCGGCATGTTTTCTTCCGATGGTAACTCGCGCTTCCCAACGGCTATTGGGTACTGGTTGGATCATACCGCATGACAGCCAGTGGGTGGCTCTACGAACAAACATTATAGTGTAGTACTGACTTGTTTGACATGCGAACCGCATCCGTGTTGTTAGTCCGTGTAGACCGTATGACAAGCATACGGCCACTATACGTGATTGTCCAATTCGCTTGGGGCGAAACAGGTAATCGTAAGTCATTTTTGTCCCGTCGTTCGCATGCGCAATGCTCCGTTTTCACCTTCTTATATACACGTGTCTTCTCATGACTCTTTCACAGGCGTCCGTACGAAACGCCAATAACCGCATCGTTCAACAGGCACGCTGGTCATTTATTTCCTTCCTCTATGATATAGCACGGAATATAACCCGAACTTCAGTGCTCCAGTGTATTGAGGTGACAGACCAATAATCAACTCCACGTCAGCGTGAGCTATTTGCCTAGGTCTGCGCAACACTGACACTGCGTCAGATTCACTGTTACCGTGGTATTACACTGAAGCCGTATTGCTGTGAGAAGTTAAATACAGCTAACAGCCTCATGTAGTTGCTGGCAGCCAGCGTATGTGAGTAGTCCGGTACCTCTATAACATTTGGCTGCATTGCGGTAGGAACTAATATGAAGCGGAAACCCCTTTCAATTACTAACAGTTTGCATATGTGAGTAGTCCGGCGGCTCTATATCATCTAGCAGCATGGCTGTGACAAATTAAGTGGAGCCGGCAACATTATTTATTTACTGGAGGTTAGCGTATATTGGTAGTCCGGTAGCTATATGACATCACTGTGACATCTTGAGTGGAGCCGGTACCATCTTTTAATTCCTTGCGGCCAGTTTAGGTAGGTAGTAGGGTGGCGCTAATGCTTTTAGCAACCTTGCTGTGACGGGATAATTGGAGCTGGCAAAATCTCTTACTTACTGACGGCCAGCGTATGTGAGTAGTCCGGTAGCTCCATGGTAGAAGACAGCATTGCTATGACACCTTAAGTGCAGCCGGCGACGTCTTTGTATTGCTGGAGGCTAGCGTATGTGAGTATTCGGGTAGCTCCATTGCATCTAGCAGTATTGCTGTGAGACGTTAAATGGAGCCGCTCAAAGCTTCCAATTAATGACGGTCGGGGTAAGTAAGTAGTCCGGTACCCATATTGCATCTAGTAGTAGTACTGTAAGAATTACATGGAGATGGCCAATTATTTTCCCTCATGTCCTTAAGCGTCAGGGATTTGGCTTCTTCCTCTGTTGCACCAAGTGGTGCTATTGCGTGACTTTTTTTATACAGCCGTTATGTAGCTTCCTTAATCTGCATCTAGTAACATATTTCTGCCATCTTTATAGAACACCGTAACACCTGCATACCAGTTTATCCTGATTTATTGCGGTACCTTTTATTTACAATTTTTCAATGGAATTTTTATGAGTTTTTCTTTACTGGTAGGAACTTCTTCTTATTTCGTTCAGTTACCTTCTACGGATTCTTTTAGATATATCAATGCCTTGTCAAACACTGCCCATTTAAGCCACTATTTGGGGATAATATCCGGTTTTATAACAACTGTATTGATGAACGCAACGCAGAATTGTGCGTTAATGAAATCATGCAACACTGCTGTGTCGGTGCTAACCCTATTATCAAGAAGCACGAGTGAGTTAATCGGCAAATAATTGCGACCATTGCGATGCTTTACAAATCGTACAAGTGACAGCCTTGCTCGCATTACGCAACGTCGTACGCTCAGCTAAAGTATGTATATGACTTTGCGAGCTTTTCCATTCTACCAGTACTTCGTTCATACGCATGATAGATGAAAATACTTAGTATTCTTGTAGCGAGAGCGCATTTTCTTAAGCTTAATGGTAATTTTACGCGTGGGGCGTCATTGGGATTTTGGGGTCCCCTGCTTTAGTGTTGCATTGGGGCCAGGATATCGAGGTGTCAGGAAGTTACTGTAAGGTTCACCGGTTGCACTGTCCGTACTTGTCGCCAGAAAGAAAGCGTCCCAAGGAGCGCCACGGAGAAGTGAGGAGAAGGCCTACCAATACAAATGCTGGAGAGGTCTAAAACAGCGTAGACTGGGCTAACATGATGACGGAATTTGGGAAGTTTGAATGATAGCCTTACAACCTTGTGGTCTCTGCCCGGAATGCTATCTAACATGCTGGCATTTGCCAGCGGGATACCGTTGGTGAACATTAGGTCTAAAGTGTTGGACTGTCTTGTGGGTGCGTGCACATGTTGAGTCCAATCATGTGTGAAGAAAGTGTCTACGAGGGCCCAATACCTGGATGGTGCTGATTGAGGGAGCCAGGAGATGTGGGGCATGTTAAAGTCTTCACCGCTTATTTTATGACGGGGGAAGGAATTAAACTTAAATAAATATATAAATAGTTTATTCTCGTCAGTGCAAGGCACATCATCAAGGGCGTGATCATACATAAATAAATATTTATTTATTCTCGGCTATGCATGGCGTGCCCGCGAGGGCCTGATCAAATAAGTGCAAGTATGCAGACATGTCATGACAGTTGTAACAGTGACAACCGGAGGTTGTTCATACGTTCATATTTGAAACTGTACAAACAGGACAGAAATAAAAATGAAGAAAGCCCATTGCTATGAATTCGGGCACGTTCGTGTGGGCACATTCGTTTTGCCATAAAGTGCAGTAACAATTCAGGCATGAATAGATCAACAACTGGGACTGCTCAGTTATAAAAGAGCTGGTGAAGAACATGCTCAATCGCGATTACATGGTACGCTGGGTTCATGTGAGTGTAGCGTAAAGAACAATGGTGAATGCGCAGAAAAACGTGGCGACGAAATAATCAGATAAGAAGTGAATGGGCCTTTCCATCATGGTAGTATATAGTCATGGCCAGCTTGTCAGTGTGAGCGTATTGGCAGTGATTTTATTCAGTGGAGAGTCACCTCCGCCACGTCGCAATGTTGTTAAACTGACATATGTGGCATCTTATAGGGAGAACGCTTGCCAGGCAAAAACCCATCACGTCCTGGAACGCTGCCATCAACGCATTCTAACTGCAAGCCGCAAATAGCAATTCTTCTTATTGACCGATTATTGGTTCTGTTAGTCGCAGTTAGGATACACCCATTACTTTTGCTGGCTGACGCATGATGGGACGGGACTGTATCATCTATGAGCCCTGTCAATTCCTGACGGAATAGCACGGCTTGTACGGTAGGTAAACTGTAAATCGAACATGCTGGCATGTTTTGTGTTGGTCGGCGGTAGAACCGGGTAATGTTTCCTAGAGGTATCCGGTAATATGTTGTTGAACCAAATATTAGAGGAAGGAGAAGGGCCAACGCAATCGTTCAGGCCCGAGGAAGCTGTAAGTTGTCCTGGATAATGAACCGGAAACCCTCCCAGAGTAAGTTCGTTTGATTGGGGACATTGGCATCCACAAACATATGGACGGTAAAACTAGTGCGGGCAGCTCCAGAGGTGGTATCACAGAAATGTATGATCGGCAATTTCACAACCTGGTATATTTTTCCAACTAGCATAGGAATGTATGTGTCTGTTGACCTGGAAAAGCATGTTTAGGTCTGTAGTTGGAAGTAGTCATGCCGTGTGAGTAGGTAAATGTGACTCCGTGTGTGTCCTTGTTCGTTGGGTTTGCCAACAAAAGGGGAAATAAATTGAATGGTTCGAATCGGATGACGTTCGTGATGTGTGAATGATCCTTCGGAAAAGGGAAGAGGCAGTGACTTTATTTAGTGGCGTGTCACATCCGCTACGTCACAGTGTCGTTGAACGGATAGCTGTGGTTTGGTTATAGGGAGAACGCTTGCCAGGCGAAATCCCACCACGTGCTGGAACACTGCCGCCAAAGCGTTTGCTGGAACGGGATTTACCCAATCCACCCAGCTGGCACCACTTGGAGATTGTTTGGCTAGCCAGCCACGTCGTGAACGAGCCTAGCCAATTTATCTACTCCAGTACTAGTGCAATGCAGTGGATGGTAGATGCAGCCTATCAGATGTCAACTTGGCCTCCTATAGTCTGAATCCAGACAGAAGCTTCGGGATATCCTAGTGGTATGGTTTGGAAAGATGATGCGTGGGATCCATTGCTGACGTATATAAGACAAACGTTTCCACGTTGATTGATGCTTCCGCTCCAGAAAGTCTTGCACCCAGGCATGTGCAGAGGAGCATCAGACGTATCACCTGCATACCACGTTTCAGTTATCAGCATCACATGCGGACTGGACAGAAGCATGCGGGCGGCAAGGAGGTATATTTTATTTTCTAGCTTGAGCACTGAAAAGTGGGACTGTATACGAGTCGATCGGATTGGTCTGGATGTGCGAGTCGGCCAAAGACGCACCTGGCGAATACCGTAGGGGTGGGAGGTTTGTTTGTAAGCATGCTTTGAAGTGCATGAGCGGTGTAACTGGGGAAGATAAGGTAAAAGGTTGGCGGCGGTCAGGGACAGTGGGTTGAAAAGTTGGGTAAAATGTATTCGGGTGTGTAAACGTTTGAGTTGAGAGAGCAAGCTCGTGGTCAGGTGTAGTGCAGGGGGTTGAAGACGTCATTTAATTGGCTGCAACAGACTAAACGGCGTCAGTTGCATCATGTCGAGTAGTCGGGTTAGGCGATACAGCGCAGCATCTTGATCTAGGCATGCTTGGATTTGGGGTCCGCAACTTGTGGCGTTCAATAAAAATGGGTATACGAGAGATTCGCGGTGTGGGCATGTGGTGGTCGAGTTACAGCTTTGCTGGGTTCATAACGCGGGGAGATGCGGTGTTTTTGAAGCTGATCGTGTTAAAATATCTATCTGGTCGTTGTCTGAGTGGTATCGTGGCCCGACCGGCAACGAAACCCGACTTGCTCGGAATTGACATACGAAGTAAGGAGCTTGGGGCGTTGAGACGATACTTCTAGCGGCTAGGCTGTTCCAGTTTGGTGGTTGCATAAGTAGGCTTTGGCCCATAATATAGGTCGGATTTTCGATATGTCCGTGAGAACCAACTGGGTGTTTTGCTTCTTTAGTAACCACAGGGGGTTTGTCTTGGCCATGTTGGAACGTTTGCGTGTTTTATATTTGCTGTACGTTTGTGGCTTTGCGAGAAACCGAGGAGTCCTAGCAAGCAAACATGGGCGGTGAGGGTTGCTGGACTTTGGATTCGGAGCACTAAGAGATTGCGTGGAGTCATTTATGATACTGACAAGGGGAGTGTACGATGACAAGAAGTCAATGCTCTCAATTTCGGATTCCTTGTCACCTCTGTCTGACTGGGTAAATGAACGTTGGCGGTGTGTTTTGTCCACGACGGCGCTGATTGCTGCCGTCATGAAAACAGTTCCGGTTTCTATACTATTTTTGCATCCTTTTTCCCAGACGGCTCTAGTACCGTGGGGTCTACTTGTCGCTATTGTGTTATATCCTTATCCACATTATAAACCATCGAAGAACAGGCAGTAGGAGTGGCAGTTAGGTGAGTATTATGCATTTGCGCGCCCGAACGTGGTGTTGTTTGCGTGCTTCTTATAGTTATTTTTGAATTAGATAGAATAGACCACCGCAGCGGTGTTCTGTCCTGTTTTATCAAGATTGGCTCGAGGTTACGCAACTGTCTTAGGGTAAATCGGGCGTCAATAAACCTTTTGGCAAAGTCTTGGTTGCAAAACTTGATCACTACTGGGCAAGGTTTGCCAGGGATCTTACTTAAGCGAGTGGCTGTGCAACAACCATGTGGAATTGGCAAGCCTCTAACCTTGTACGCAGCAATTTATTTGGAGGCAATTTGTCTTGTACGTTGAGTACAATAGCGCTTTTAGCGCAGCGCATATTTTCATTGACTTCTTGCGCAATATTTCTCAGAAGTTCACCAGGTGCGAATGTAACAGACAGGCGTTCTAAACTTTGGTAATTCGTTAAGTGAGCAAAAGGTGTGAACTTGTCAAGGGTCACCGTAGTAGACACTGGTTGACGTTTTAGATCGTTCACTACTTTCGAGAACGGAAACCTTTTGCGAAGCGTCGGCTAGTGGATCCGAGAATATAACTTTGCACCCCGTGTTCGGGGTGGACTAGCCATGGCGGTCAAGGGCGCTGGGGACTTCCCCGGCTTCTTAACAGATACGTGAGGCACGTGACGTTTGCCAACCAGGTTGTAACCAACAGATATAATAACAGGAAAACACATGGGTGCATAGGAAAATAATGAAACGGATAAACACGACAAAGACGGCGGAAAAATTTGTTGGAAAAGAGTCCAAAAACGGAACACAGGAGTTCGCAGTAAGAAGGTGTTACCCTAAAGTAACACAAAAGGCGCCAAAAGCAAAAGGATGGAAAGCAACGAAAACGCACCGTTTCACATTCCGCGGATAAGTTTTAGATAACGCATAAATCATTAGTATTACATATACTAAACCACATAATAGCCTCTGCAGCACTTAGTCGTCCGAGGATAACCAATCAAAACGTTTTCTTCAGTTGTTATACCTATTTAAAGTCTACCGCTTTGTTATTTACTGAATTACTTTAACACCACTTTCACCCTATTAAAATGGCATAGTTATGCTCATCGTTAGTTAGGGCACAATGGATCATTTAGCAAATCGAGTGCTTTACGGATTTAGGCGATTCCGTATTTTTCATGCGTATTTTTTTCTTTTTCACATTGCTTCTTGCTATTCCCATTGAACAGCACCTTTACCAGCCTGAACCTTCCTTGTAAATATCCTCACCATTAAGCCTGTCATAACTCCCTGCTAACCTAGTGCCAAGTAAAGCATGCATAATTACACAGTTTAATAGTATTGTAGAGATCGGAAGGAAAAAGACCCGTGTCCGCCCCCACCTCACAATCAGTTGCGGGATGACGGGTGTCCCTGCTAAACAACGTTTCCCAAGGGATCAGCAAAGCTGCAGCAGAAACAGCAGAATCCAGGCGTTCTCTGCGTGTAGTTGTCCAACCGCTACTGGAAACATTCCCCTGAACTGGCATTGACAACATATTCCGGGTGGTTGTTTCATTGATTTACAACCCGGGTCGACAACGTGGTGTCAGAGCAGACGCAGAACCTCCGCGGTTTAAACAGTTTCCAGCTGTGACCCCGTGTCGTGTGATCTACCTTGAGTTGGAAGAAGTCTTGCACCTCACTTTCCTAGTAGCGTTCTAGGATGCGTCTTGTGTAGCTCAGATCCCCACGGCGACGACTATAGTCTAAATAGAACAAGTTCATTCGCTGAAGTAGAGGGGGTTAAAACAAATCATGCAGCGTTGATACAGACTTGGATCCACGCCGCCGAACCTTCTAGAGTAAAGCGACCTCAAGAGGATGCAAAGCGGGTGGTCCATATTCCAATATTTGACAGAAGGGAGGGAACCGGAGCTTGAAGATTTAAGGCTTCATTTCTGAACATGAGCTCTATATGGTGCAGTGTACCCAGTTGGCGGAGGTAACTTTACAGAACATACCCATGACGGTTTTCAAGTTAGCGGATACAATCACACTCAACGCCTTCTCAGACGCTGCGTCGCTCAGCAGGAAACCACCAGAATGGTAGGGACAGCAAGGTTCTGGAAAACTGGCCGGAAGTACCCAGCATTTGTCGTGGTTGATAGGTAACTGCTACTCCCCCGACAAGACGTGCAGCGGATCAAGCGTTAGTTGTAATTTGTCCAAAGTTTTACTGATAGACATTACTGGCAATAGCTTGAGCTCATCAAAGTAGATAAAAACAATTGGTTAGTGATACAGCAGCGTGCTCTCCGGAAACCATGCTGAGCAGGAGTAATGATGTCCAGAGTCACGAGATGAAACTAAAGGGATCTTTTAAAGTCCTTTATATTGTCTTAAAAACAATTGACGTCAGGCAGCTCCATGTGTAATTCTCAGGATCCTCATGGTTACCACCTTGTGAATTGGCTTCACGCAACCTAATTTCCTTTCTTTTGTACACTTATTATTTGCCCTAACACAACCACTCATTAAAAGCAAAAACTACACCATGTTAACAACAAAATATACTTTAAATATGTGTACCTTCTTATACGTTGTTCGACTAGCTCCATTGCAATTTTTTTAACTTTTACAAACCAGTGCGTATAACGTACTCCGGTTCTGCGGCCAGAAACTTAATTTCGCGCGTCATATTATTACAACATACCCGACAGACAACGGCACGTACTTAAATTCCCGCCAGTGGCGCGCTCCACGGTCCAAGGGACAACGGCCAGTACATAACTTCTCGCCAGTGATGCACGCAACGGTCCTATGAAAAATCGTTTCTTATCGTCAGCGGATCGTCATACCATGACCATTGACAAAAGCAATGCAATAAAACTGTTATGTAAACGGTTGATGACTACTGGAACATAACTGGTGTAGTGTTAGTATAATAGTTTATAATGAGGCTACAAATTCAACGTTAAATTAGTTGGCTGAATGGTCAATTGTTGTTTAACTGTACATATATTGACAGTTGAATCTAGACTAGCAGTTAACCGCGGTTATCTACGCTGGTCTTGCAACTTTTGTTGTTGTAGTGCTACGTACGCACTTTATTCATGAATTTGTAGTGACGTAAAGTTCCCCTGTAGGATTGTGTAAACTGTGCCAAATTATATTAAAAGCATAGGTAACATTTAAATAAATAAAGTTTTCTTTTTGATGAAACAAGACACACTAATAAAGGCAGAAGCAAGCAATTGTCTGAGCCACAGAAACAAACTGAGCTTATCTACACCATAAGTCATAAAAATGTGTTTGCAAAATAATCGGTTGTATAGATGGTACGTAAATGTCATATTGAAAAGTCTCAGGGATAATGGGCGGGCCCATTGTAGTCAGGTAGTCGTGTGGCGCGGAAGCAATGTAAACGTTATAAGTGTTTCCGTTACACAACTGCTGACCGAGATTTCGAACCGTTCAGTAGATTTCTCTCTATTATTCCGTGTGCGTATGGCCTGGATAGAGTTATCGATAAACACTGTTTGTCGAATTGGTGGGGTTCAGGTTCAAATGCCATTGTGATCACAGACTTCTGGTATCGGGATATTGTCAGTGGTTAAGAGTGAGTCGTGACTTTTTTTTGTGGCGGGTCACATCCGCCACACCGCAGTGTTGTTATTCAGACACTGGTATTTTATAGGGGAAACGCTTGCCAGTCGAAAACCCCCACGTTTGGAAACATTGCCGTTGACCACACGCAGAATATCAATGCGCCACGTTACGATCGGTATTTCCGCACGACCAATCACAGTAATGCAGCACCCATTTTTCCAACGGCTGTGCGAGACTTAAGCAGGATATACCATTAACAGTTGGAACCAGCGTTACTGGACGCAATAGGACTACGTAGATTAAGATGCAGTTGTATAGGTCACTAAAAGCCTCATAGTAATGAGGGTCGGATATTTCATACTTAGTAAAATCGCAAAAGTAGATAACCCACGGGCCGGGTGGGCTTCGAAAACAGGTTCAGAAGGAAGAACCATTGCAGGTTATTAGACCACTTGCGGGGAGTCTGTACATTTTGTGAGATGTTGAAGATGTGAAAGGTTTTCGCTTTCAATTGTTCAGACCAGCGGAAAACACTGATCAAAAGATTTGCCGTAGTCACCGGAATGGCCAAGACCATGTTCCGGTAAAGATCACCGCCGATATAAAACCAAAGCCCTAAGCTAATCGGCAGACCAAAATGGCGAGGTGGGTAATGCATCCATAGGATAATGGCGCCCAACAAATGGGGATTCTGATACTTGGCGAAATCCAGTAGCGTGGTGCACGGGGCATAACGCCATGGAATCGCAAGTAAGTAGAACACTTGCAGGACGCTAAGGCTTAGTTTGAGATGTTTTGAGCTCGCTAAGGATTTGAACCCAATTATTCAAATTGCTGGAAACGGGGACAGAGCGTCAGAGATGGTGGTCCGAGCTGTCTACAAACGCCTTGGGACATATGAGGATTACCTTAAGGGCCTTACCGAGATACGACGAGCAAGGTAAGCTTATCCAAGCCTTCTTCGTAGATCTCGTGGAGGGGCAGGTAAGAAAAGCACAGAGAACCATTCCAAACAGAAAGAAAGACGTGAGAAGTGCTGGCGCCTTGAAGCTTTATTACGCTCTATACCTCGTTCGGTTAACATATAGGCTGCGGCGTCACTTGTATGTGTGTGCCCTCGTATAGTAGCGTTGCGAAAGGACTATCCGTGTACAGAAACTTGGTATCAGGATATGTGGAACTGTTCAGCAAACTAAAGACTCCACGCGCGGGGGTGCTGCGATGAAAGAGCGGTTTGCCACTTGAAAGGTTGTTCTGTTTTGTTTAAAACACGAAAAAGACATCCGACTTTAGCGTACGAGGCTGGACTGCGAACCAAGCTCCTTCCAAACACTCGACGCCCAACTACCTCCTCCCTAGCTCGCTTTCTTACGTTGCCCTAAATTTGTCATTAGCTAACTCTTCTCCAGCTCAATAAACATTTCCCTAGCTTAACTGTCGTGTGTACTACCAAGTGGCTTTGGTTGGTATACTAGTCTCGTACCGGATATATAGCGCATAAGCATTGCGCTATAACTGGTGACCAAGAAAAACCTTTTTGGTTGGTTTGTTACTAATATTTCTTTTTAAAGCCGTTAACTTATTCTGTCTAACCTTCTAACTTTCCGTCTACTGGTTGGGTTTACTTTCACTGGCTCCGTATTTTGTTTAGCACGAAGATCATTCACCCAGATTCCGCCTTTCCGAGAGTAAGTCTAGGGCCTGCTTTATGCAGCTGAATGCCCTTTGCACGTTACATAGCTTTAGGTCTGACGGTGTCAGATTTCACTGCGTTATGGCAGCGCTTTCTCCGCACGTCGTCAAGGACCTCGACGACATCTTGAAGCTTCCCAAAAACCTTATCAGCTTCTGCACTAGATGCGGAGTTTAGCCAAGTGTCTGTCTCCTGGCGACTCTTTGCTTAAATAGCTGTGACTTCGGCGCCTTCCACGTGACAAACGTAAGCCATTGTATTCAAATGATTCTCCTCTTTCTCAGCTAGGCGAAATTGACGGCTGTATTTGAGAATGCAGCGCCTAACTTTCTCAGCTTCAATCTTGTTCCATAACGGAGGTATCAGGACGTACAGAGCAAGTACCGACACCTACCAAACGACTAGAATCTAGCACAGTCCGGATCCAACTGCTGAACTTCTTTCACTAGTCGCACTCATCTTAGACCATGTTTGAAATCTCCCCTAGGTCAACCTATTGTTGTTACCATGAGCGAGTTGGTCAGCAGGACTGATTATGCCGCCCGCCCTGTTCCATCAGCCGCAACAAGCAGGGAAACGGGCCAGAGATTATGTAGGGGTGGCGGAAGCCGCAGGATGTCGTAGACACCTTTGCTTCGTCACCGATCCCAATACCGGAGTAAGCTGTCTGGTTGGCACCGGCGCAGAGGTCAGGGCTATCCCACTTTGTTATAATGATGTTATCGAAGACGCGACTAGTTCATTGCGCGCAGCAACGGAGCACCATTATTCGTGTGCATGGTCAGGGCTTGTGCACGCTGTGTTTAAATTACGATGTTCTTTTAAGTGGAGCTTTCTTGTCGCAGATCCCAAGACGCCAATCCTTGGCCTTGAGTTCCTGCAGTACTTGCTTGTTGACGCGAAGGAACGCCGTCTTTTCGATCGTCAAACAAATCTAGCAGCAATAGGTATGGGACCGACACTAACACAAGCAGTCCTGTATAAGCCAATCAGACAATCTCAGGTTTCGGTCAGCTGTTAAATGCCAAGTTCCCGAAAGCCTTCCGTGCAGTGGCACTTTTCTCATCCGCCACTGATGCTGCAAAACCTCACCTCGTTAACGAAGTTCCGCCTGTTTTCGCCAAAGCCAGGCGAATGACACCTGATAAGTTAAAAATTGCTTGCGCAGTATTCGAGCACCTTTTGGTACCAGGTATCTTACGCCCGGATCAAATGTTGTTGGCTTCGCCGCTACACATTTGGCCCAATATGTCAGCAGACTGGCGTCCATGTGATGAGTACCGCGCTCTCAATACCCTTGATGTTCCCGGCCGCCATCCTATTCCTCATATTCAGGACATCACGGTTAAGCTTGACGGCAACCGCGTGTTCTTGAAACTCGATTTGCTTCGCGCTTATACCCAGATTGCAGTTGCTGTGGAAGACATATCAAAAGTGCCATAAGCACGTCGTTCGGACTGTTCAAAGTTTTGCGTACGTTCTTCGGTCTTCGCAACGCAGTCCAGGCTTTTCATCGGTTCATCAATTCGGTCACTAGAGGTCTAGATTTCGTCTATCCATACATCGACGATATCCTATTTGAAAGCATTTCTAAAAACAACACGCCGAACTCCTCAAGATTCTTTTTGATTCACTGGTGGCCGATAGCATCATTGTCAACGCTGACAAAAGCGTATTTTCTCAGTCTTCCGTCGAAGTTCTTAGCCACCGTATGGATCAGTATCGCATACGGCCTCTAAACAATAGAGTCTTCCCATCAGGGACTTTCCGTTCCGGACTACGTTGGCCGCTATCCGTCGTTTCAATGGCATACGCAACTATTGTAGGCGTTTCCTTTTACACTGTGCCAATTTGCTAAGTCCACTAACCGACCTACTTCGGGGAGGTGAAAAGGGTCAAATAGAACTGACTGCTGTTGCAGCCGTTTTGTCCAAGGCCAGCAAAGAAGTCTTAGCCAAAGCCGTTACGCTTCGGCAGTTCGATCCGAAAGCTGCGATCAGTGTGGCTGTTGAAGCATCGGACGCCGCCTTTGGCGATGTCCCACAGCAAATGTACAAATGTAAGCTGAAAACCGCTTGCTTTCCACTCTAGACGTCTGCAAACTGCAAAGTCAGGTACAGCCCGTTCAGTCGCGCACTGCTAGCCGTTTACTCTATCTTGCGGCATTTCCGACACGTACCTTTATTATGTTTATCGATCACAAACCGTTTACCTACGCAAGCTGAAATCAATTACCTCGACACTCCCCACGCGAGATTTCTTCAGCTGGATTTCTTTGTTCAATTCTCGACGGAAATCCGACAGACTTCTGGTTAACAAAAAGTCGTCGTTGTTGCGCTTTCTAGAGTATCCGAGATTGGCGCTGCCCGGCAGACGATTGATTTTTCTGCCATGGCTGCAGCGCAATCAACCGACTAAAGCTTTTGAAACTCCATGATTCTTCTTCGAAACTATTTCCGTGCCATTTGCGGTCATTTGATTGTACAAGTTTATGCGACGCGTTTACCGGATGACATCAACCCATCGTTCCAGCAACGCTTCGTCACATCGTTTTCGACACCCCCACAAGGTCGCCCACCCAGGCATCAAAGCTACTGCAAAGCTTGTCTCCTAGCGGTTTCCTTTTGCCGGGGATACAATGTGATCACACGCGCTGGGCACACAGCTATTTCCCCTGACAGGCAGCCAAGATTCAGTGGCACTTGGCCGTTCCGCTTGGTCGCTTTTCTTCCGTTTCTGTACGATTTGCCCGCGTCATTCTCGACCTAGTGAGACTTATAATCGAGTCCAAAGGAGTGGTCTATGTTTTGACCATAATCGATTGTCACACCCGTTAGCCCAAAGCAGTTTCCATGTCTGATGTAGTTGCGGAAACCGTAAAGCGCGCATTCTTAAAACGCTGGGGCGCTGCACACAGCTGTCCAGCCACAGTGACGACAGACTGCGCTCAGCAATTCGAATTTTCGAGCTTTAACAATCATCTTAACCTTATTGGATGACGACGCATTCGCACCACCATTTAGCATCCACAGGCAAACGGCATGGTGAAGCGTTTTCACCGTCAGCTGAAGCCTCACTTAGCGCCACCAATGCGCTGCGTTGGATTGAGTTGCTACCCATTATCTTCCTTGAGGTCCGATCAGTCATCAAAGCTGATCTACGTACGTCTAACGCTGAGTTAGCGTATGGACAACCGATTGCATTTACCTGGCGCTTTCCTTTCCGATAGTCCTAGAATTCCCTGTTACAACGTGAATTATGTTCCTTAGCTAGCTGAAAACATGCGCCATTACAAGCTTTTTTAAGTTAAAGAACAACGACGTAAATCTTCTGTTCCACAAGACCTACTGCGTTATCCGTTCGTTTCTCTCCACCTCCATGGTCTCCGCAGACCAACGGGGCGACCTTACATAGGTGCGTTCAAGGTTCTGCAGCGTAAGGATTGCGTCCTTATCATCAACCGCCACGGTAAAGGAGAAGCAGTGGCGACTGTCCGTCTTAAGTTTGCCCACGCGGACCCTGAGCTTGATGAAGACCATTGCTCATTTTCTGACGACTCAACCTAGCCTGCGCTGAAAGACGTCTTCCTCCAGCATTCCGGACCTCAAGCATAAGCCTCTATCCAAGCTTTCGACTTCAGCTTCTCCGCTTCCCATCGAACCGACCGCCACGCCTACAGAACTGCTTCCAACTTTGCGAACCGATAGGGTTTCTAAAACGACGCATTTCCTTGATACACACAAGTCTACTAAGTTGGGTAGGTGCGTTCGTTGGCCAGTGTGACTAAGGGCTAAATATTCTTTCCACTTTTCTTTACCCACTTTCCTTCGCTCTATTGGCCAACAACGTACGAAAACCAAAACTCAACGAAAGCTTTTAAGAACGTTATTAATAACCGACAAATGTTTATAAAACGCCAAAGCACGCGAAATGTTTTGAAAACCCACAAAAGAAGAAAACGTCTTAAAAACCCACAAACTATGTTACGTTTCGCTTGACACTTATCCGGTAAGTGCCACGCTTACTGTTGCCCTTTTCACCAACTCCTATGCTCTTATTTCCGTTTATCTTCCAATTATGAACCGGAGAATATGACGAGCCTGAAGCAAAGATTGGATCTCTACGAACTTGCAAACATTTGACGCTTAAGAAATTTTCCAAAATTCTGTTTTTGGCATCTTGAGGGAGGACACGGGTGGGAGCCGCTAGGTTCCGTTCCCCTGGTTCCCTCCAGCAGTTGCATTATGTTTCCTTACCTGAACTCACAGAAGACTGCCCGGCGACGGACAGTCGAAGGGTTTCCAACGCTTCCCCTTCCAGGAGATAGCTGTTTAATGACTATAGATTCATCCGGATGGCTGTGTAAGCAATTATAATATATATTAATGTTATAACCCTTATGTATAAGGGAAATAGGAGGTTTACCTTTTGGCACGTTGTTCTCGTTTGTTCAAAACACGAACAGGCCAGCTGACTTTGGCGCGCGCGGCTGGACTGCGAACAAAGCTCCGTCCACGCACCCTACGCCCAACTACATCCACCCTAGCTCGCTCTCTCCTGGTACACTTCTTTCAGCATTAGCTAACACTTCGCCCGTTCCATAAACATTTTCCCTAGCTTAACTTCTGTGTGTTCTATCTATTGGCTTTGGTTGGTATTCTAGTCTCATACCGGGTATATATCGCACGCTCATCGCGCGCTATAAGTTTATTTGGTACGATAATATTGTTGGTTTCATACGCTAATCGGTAATACGTAGAGCGTTAGGTTTTAGGAAAAAGTATCGCGATTCTCTTACATTTTGCCTTGCAAGCGAACCTTCAACCGAACGCCGCAGCGGCGGTTGCATCGTCTGTTATCAATATCTGTTCCGGCAGAGGTTTTCGTAGAGGCGGCGCCTAAGGCTTCTCCTTCATTCGCCCAGAACGTAGGTGATAAGCTTAAAATTTCTTAAGTGTTATAAATATAGATGAGAAATATTTAACCCATTTACATCCTTTAGTAGACAGCCCTAGTGTGCGCGCTTTCCTTAGGTGAGCATGCCTTATGTTGCTCGTATTATATAGGGGACCATACTTCACCCACGGCGGATACAAATTGACGCTCATGAATAATTCACTATGGAAACTCGTAATGATGCTTTTCGGTGGGTGTTGCGTAAATCGGTGTGGAACTGAAAACCGCTCATTACGTCTGTGAACAGGTTGCTGAATGGACTGCTTCCCCTGTTACCAGCGCTACCAAATGATTAACGCATGTTACCGCGAACTCCTAGATTCAAAGAAACCGTGCCATACCCTAATTAAGCCTCATCTGATCAGTCAACCTCTCTGGAACTACTACCAGGCTACCGGGATGTTAGCGGTCTAGGCTCCGTCGATCCAAAGCAGTGCCTCCCTTACCTTGACAGCCTGCTGGACTTATTCGCCCTATGTTAATATAACCACTTCTAGCTCTGACCAGTCCAATCCTACTGACTCCACGTATCTTCCCAAATGAACCATGGGATTCAATCACAATGCGCCGACCAAATCCAATCTTGGCTGATCGGTCTCCTTCTATCCGACTTTTGTGACGCTGCCGACCATTGATCGGAAGACTGAACGCTCTGTCACCATTACCTCGAAAGCCACAGTAACTGTCGCGTTCCTTAGCCCCAAACGTAAACTTTCGACTCTGTCCTCTCCTTATCGCGCTCTGCCTTTATTTCTTCTTCAACCGTAGAGCGTGCTCTCAGTGCCCTGCCCTATTATCCTCTTCGACTATCGAAATTCAGTTCTAGGTTCTGCTTCACCAACACACAATTCTCTCACATTGCGGGCCTGCCTGACTTGCATGCAAAATATGCATATATCCTCTTCAATACCTAACCTGTCCGTCTCTGCCGACTCTTTATTTATCTTTCCACCTACTCTAAATGTGCCGAATAATCCAGTCTTGTCCGATCGGTCCCCTACGCTCCGAGTTCTCTCAGACTGTTGTGACGTTACCGGCATTTAATCGGAAGACCGAACGCTCTGTCCACAATACCTCATGAGCCGCATGGACTTTTTCACACCGTGTAAGTAAACCTCTTTCTATCCGGACCGTCTCTCCTCCTTAGGGCGCTCTCTACTTTCCTTACTTCTCTAATCGGACTGCCAACTCTCAGTGCCCTGTAATAACCTAGTCTCATCTGACCGGTCTGCTTCTTTGACCTTTTCCAGACCAGAAACATTTAAACGGTCTAGACTCTGTAGACTCAAAGCTATGTCGCACTTACGTTGACAGCCTGCTAGACGTGTTCACCCTCTATTTATATCGGCACCTCCACCTCTCGACCCATTCCATTTGCCCTCTAAACTTAGCTGTTAGGCTCAAGCTCGTTGCGCCGACCAATCCTGTCTCGTCTGATCGGTCTCCTGTTTTCCAACTTCTCTCAGACTCCTGTGACATTACTGGCCATTGTTAAGATGACTGAGCGCTGTCCGTATTCAATCCTTCTTCAATCGGACGCTTGAGTCTCTGTCCTCCGTAAATCAGCCTCAGCTAATCAGCCAAATTCTCTGGGACTGTTACCAGGCTACCGGGATGTTAGCGGTCTAGACTCCGTCGATCCAAAGCACTACCTCCCTCACCTTGATATCCTGCTGAACTTGTTCGCCCTATGTTAATATAACCACTTCTATCTCTGACCAGTCCAATCCTACTGACTCCACGTATCTTCCCAAATGAACCATGGGGCTCAAACACAATGCGCCGACCAAATCCAATCTCTGCAGATCGGTCTTCTTATCTCCTACTTCTTCGACGCTGCCTGCCATGCTCGGAAGACTAAACGCTCTGTCACCGTTACCTCGAGAGCCACGCTAACTGTCGCATTTCTTATCCGTAAACGTAAAATCTCGACTCTGTCCTCTCCTTATCGCGGTCTGTGTTTATTTCTTCTTCAGCCGGAGAGCGAGCTCTCAGAGCCCTACCCTATTATCCTCTTTGACTGCTTCCTAACTAGCGAAATGTAGTTTTAGGCTCTGGATCACCAACACACAACATCTCTCACATTGCGAGCCTGCCTAACTTGCGTACCTTATATTCATGTAGCTTCTTGCATTCCCAACCTATCCGTCTCTGCTGACGCTTTATTTATCTTCCCACCTTAATTATTCGGCTTATTCTCAATGTGCCGACTAATCCGGTCTCGTCTGCTCGGTCCCCTGCTCCCCGAATTCACTCAGATTGCTGTGACGTTACCGGCATTTGATGAGAAGACTGTACGCTCTGTCCCCTTTACCCTGCGAGCCCCACGGACTTTTCCACACCTTATAAGTAAACCTCTCTCTATCCGGACCGTCACCTTTCCTTATGGCGCTCTCTACTTTCATTTCTTCTATAATCGGACTGCTAACTCTCAGTGCCATGTAATAACCTAGTCTTACCTGACCATTCTGCTCCTTTGACCTTTTCCAGACTAGCAAGAAATATCAAATTAATCTCTGTAGACTCAAAACTATGTCTTGCTTACATTGACAGCCCGGTAGACGTGTTTACCCTTTATTAATGTAGGCACTTCCATCAGTAACCTGTACCCTCAAAACTTCAATCGAACGATCAACGCTTAGTGCCATGCCCTTCTTTGTCATCATCTGATCAGTGTAATTCTCTGGGACTACTACGAGGCCTCCAAATGTGTGGATTATTCAGGTCTCGTCTGTTTGGTCTCCGGCTCTCAGAAATTTCTCAGACTACCGGGAAATTACCGGTGATTTTTCAGACCTGAACGATTCATACTTCGCACAGGAGCGTCCTTCACTTCACCACGCTTTAGCAGTAAACCTTTTTTATCCTGACTATTGTCTTCTAATTACTCTCACGAGTTACTCTTCGCACTGCAGTCTGCATTCATCCGCTCATGGCTGATGCTTTAAATTTGCTTTTCTTCTTGGAACGTTGCTTTACCTATGTTGTTCTCGCATTTGGTCTCAACCTAGTTGGCCTTAGTTTCACCTAAGACGCCGCTCGCATTCGGACTGCTGTCATCATCATCGGTTTACCTGTTTTCTCTCCAACAATCGTTTTAATTGCTTTGCTTTGTCAACAAGCTTTGTTATATCCGTCTCTTGACCCTGCGCGTGCAGATCCTTCTTCCTACCTAGTAGTTGGAGTCTGAGTCACACCAGTGACGTGATGTAAATAACGCGCTTGCAAATCATGTATACTAAACAGAAGTACATAAGTTTTAACGTATCATAGGCACCGTTGCGCGCCACTAGTTGGTGTTTGTGCTTCTTGATTAATTGCTGTTTGGCTGCCTCTTGTCCTTTGCCGGTTATCTCCCGAGATTTCCACACTTACAACCGCCAAAACAAGAAGGTTTATCTGTTGGGACTGATCGACACACTCTCAATAGCCAGATGGTTTAAACGCCTGATCTTCTCTCCGGGAGATGAAGAACCCACACATTGTTCCAAATAGAGCTCTTTCCGCCATTCTGGCGAAGTTACCACCACGGGGTCTAAACAAATGGGTTTAGCTCGCCTCGTACTCATAGTAGAACAATTTGCGCACCTGGAATAATATATTTACATGGATCCACTGTTCCACACCGAAGTCAGACAACTCTGGCGTGATTACCTTCACTGCCTCAAACATTCCGTTTCTCCAGTCACCTGGAGAATTTCTGATGTCATTTCAAGGACAGCATTTCGCGCGTATAAGCGGCTTTTCCTATGATCTTTCATGGAGTTTTCACTTGGCCATGGAGACAAATACACTTACATTTGAAGGAACTACTAGTCCACTTTGCTGAGAATAGCATTTTTTCCTGTTATGGACATATGCAGACACAAGAAACAACTGCGCTCACCGTCCCTATGACAAGTCCAGCATGGATAGCTGGACACGGGTTGCGAGCTGGACAATATAATAGAAAAAGCTTGCCTCTATTAACAATGTGTTTACTCACCTGTATCATTATCATTCGACTCTGCGACTTTTACGTCATTGACCGGCTTCAACGGCTACTGCCGGATCATTGCTAAGCCATTCACCCAACGAAGGAAGAATTTTGGCTTTCAATCGACTGCGAATAATAGGGTGCAAAATCGGTCTATACGATGCATAGCCGACTAGCACTACAGTTCAACGGAAGCTACGACAGTGTTCCAGGACGTGGTGGGGTTTCGCCTGGCAAGCGTTCTCCCTATAAAAAGCCACAAATATCCGCTTAACAACACTGCAACGTGGCGGATGTGGCTTCACAAAATGAAGTCACAGTTATACATTTCACACTGACTCAATCCGCAGCCTTCTACATCCAACCTGTGCAACTGATATTATTATGAAGAATGCTTGAATGGAGTACAGATCATCCCGGCTTCGTAATGCTCATTGGTTGCACCAAAACCTTGTTTGGGCTCCGGTGCTCATGGATCACTACATGGCAAATTAACCCCCTACATGTATCTTGACGCAACAGTTTTTTGCGCGCCACAGCGCCATCATGGTCCTTGATCTGACTGTTACCTGACAATATGCTCACTCATATGGACTACATCTTTTCGTTTATTCCTTTCATTAAAACGAAATGTTTTAATATTCCAAAGAAGGTACGCTTGGATGCATAGTTAATCATGCCTTTAGCGGTGTGCCTCGTTTTACAGAGAATATACCATTTATTTATTTATTTATTGCAGCATCAACCAGTATATACGGGTCTTTGGAGTTGCGGGATGGTTGGAGGACCTTTCTACGCTGGGTACGCATGCCTTTCATTGGTTGTACTTGTATTCAGTTACAACTTGATGGATTTACGTCTTTAAGATCACCGAAGCCACAAATTTGGCCCGTCATGTGTCGTATTACTTCCCCGTAACCACACACCCTGTTGTCATCTGATTCTACGCTGGTTAATGTAAGCTATGCAGCGTCCAAGCTTTATTTGTTCCACCCATCACAGCGTTAATGGGGGTGATGTCTGATGAATTGATCCTGAGCGGAGGTGATTTCCGTTCAACAGCTGCAGTATAAGCCTTAATATGTTACGCGCTAGCACGTGCGTTTGTGAAGCGAATGAAGGATCACAATTGTGTGCAACGTGGCATGTATGTAGTAGACGACGTAGCATGCTGGGAGCCAAATGCCGTGAGCAAACTGACCAGTCATTTAGTTTTAAACGAAGCGCAGATAAAGCTACTGTTGAGTGCCTAACAATTGACGTGGTAACAGCAATTCCCTCGGACTACGTGCATATCGTTTGGTTGGGTGTGATGCTTCGCGCGATATCCACTTGGGGTCAACCAGGTGTTAAACCGAGACGTTTACTTGAGGTTGACAGTACGGACACTGCTAATGAGCTTCTGAAAGGAGTGGATACCTGTAGGAAAAAAGGATTTCGCGGGCGTTTCCGTAGTGTGCAGTCGTTACGGTGCTGGAAGGCAACTGAGTTTCGTACTTTTCTGATAGTGGCCAAACCTGCTGTGCTGCAGTAGTTTTTAAAACCAACGTACTACCTGCGTTTTCTAGATTTGGACCTTGGGAATTACATTTTCTTTCATCCTTTGTTCCATAAAATGCCCGTACACTTTGTGTAGACTGTTTGGAATTCATTTGTGCGTAATTAGTACTACTTCTACGGTGAGGTGGAAATGACTTTCAATGTGTACTCATTGGTGCACCTGGTCACGTACTTGAAGAGACATGGTGTGTTTTACAACTTTCTCGCATTTACATTTGAGTCGCACATTTTTGTGATGAAAAATTTCCTTTGCAATTCCGTCAGCCTCAATGGACAGCTGATGCGCATGGGTTTGGAATGTCAATATAGCCTCTGCTCCTTCCCGTTTGCTAACACAAAGCAGCGTTACAATGGCGATTAATCATAATGAGCTGACATTCATCATCAACGGTTCCATGTGCACCCTATTTAGCCCAGACAACGTTATTTGTTGTGCGCAAAATGCCTTACGTTTTTCGCTCCGTAAAGCACACAGACGACGGCGGTGCAACCATCAGTTGTCAAGCAACCCACAAGCTGTACGACGTACACAGCCGCGGCCCATAACCTTCGGAAATACGCATTTATCCAGCCTATGGTTTGCAACAAACTGCTGCGAACTGCCGCTGCAGGATGTTGTTTGCAACTACTTGTGCCTTAGGGTTGAGCGAAGAAGCGTTATAGTTCCAATATTGCACACTGTTTGCCCCTAGGCCTTCTGCACATTTGTATTTTTGCACTGCGTACTGTATTGCTACTTTAGTTTCGCCTTTAATAAACATCTATAACACAGGCCATCACTTTGTGTGAACATCGTTGCCACGTCCACTGCATTTCTTACGTCAGGCCCTTTTCATCAGGTCACGTCTTAACCACGGTATTAATTGGCAGCCTTAGGAACCGAACGTGGTTTGGAGGTTACTGTTATTAAAAGCAAGTGACCGCAGTATTGTGGTAATACCACCATTATACCTGAACTACAGCAAGGAGTGTACGGTAACACGGTGCTGCTTCACGGAACACCCGCACCCAGTGACCGCATGCACCCCGTTAAGGGTATTATGCAGACAGGTTTGTTGTGTATGTTGAATTCTTTTCGCAGATGGATATCAGTATACACACTTCGTGCTTTTTGCCTATGTAGAGCGGTAATTTGCGAATGGTACGGATGACACATTGTTGCTGGGCACGGTACGCTAACGTTCCCGGTATTTCCATTGTCTGTTTTTAATCAACAGGTAAGCGAGTGACTTGCAGACTACCATGCAACGATGGTGATGAAGAAGAAACATGTGCAGAACCGCTAAAAAGCTTTTACCTTCTGATGCTACATACCGAGCTAGTTCATTCGCAGCAATGGTTGTCTTGGCATCAGAATAACTTGACGCAAGGAACCAGCCCGTTCCACCATGCAGCTACACATACCCTGCTCAATATACTTCCGGCTCGGGAGGTGGCAACGCACGGATTGCAAACGTAGACCTCCCACGTACTGGTAAGTTGCTCGAAGTCCGCTATAAAACCTGTCACCTCAAAAACTAATACAGCTTGCTGATCGCCATCGATAACAACTGAAAGGTTTCCTGACTGTAAGCTTCCTCTGATCTCGCAACTTTGCAGCTGCCATCGTTGCAAAGCTCTTTTGTGAGTTTTAAAAAGGAGCTTTGAAATCAAAAATTCCACAGCGAATAACCGTGGTACGTTTTCTTATCCCATTGACAGCATACAGCTGTCCGGTAGATATTAATCTCCGCCTGTTTGAAAAGCAGTAGTACACACCGCGGTGCCTGTCAGAGGCTTTGCGCCAAGTGGCACAGCAAAGCAATCCAGGCGTATCATACCTGTTCACTACAGTGGCTGTTTTGCATGTATATGACGTATCAATAAGGGATGAAAATCATTTAGCTGGCCTGGTAAGAAGCACAGAATGTCCAGAAAGGCTGACAAAACGCAGTACCTTAATTGCATGCCAAACGACAATGTTCAACCTGCCGCCTGGAGCATGTCCGCAATAGTAACGCGAGAGGTTAGAGACGCAATCAATTTTTCCAATGCCAGAGCTACGTACATTTTTAGAAAAATGACCTTGCACTCGTTTATACACAGTAACTTTCCCGCCTTTTAAAGTGCCATTCTTTACAGCAACCCTACTGGCCCGGTTTCCTGCATGTGGTTTTTCTCCCGAAGCCGCAAAGGCGATAAAGAGTGGTTGTGCACCTTGCGGCACAATACGAACAACGACGCTAGGGCACAACCCTAACTTGAAAGAAAGACGTAATGAAGCACATTAGTATGATCGATTGTTTCTTTCCAGGTTGCAGGTGTGGTTAAGCTAGACTAGGTTAACGCAGCCATGACACTCATGTACTTAGTTGTATCTGCATTTCGTAGTCACATATATATATATTCGTTTGATTTCGTTTGCAAGTTAGTTTTGCAAGCCTACGAGCACGATAAGCGTGTGAACATAAACTGTGCTTTGCAAAATTCCATACCCAGTTTAAGTAAATAGTCGAACCTTTTTCGATGTAGGTGAGATTTATTTCCTACTCGCGGGATTCCAACTGCTTGCAAGATTTATGCGTCCTCCACCAGCAGTAAGCGACACCTAGAAATGATACTGCTTTCCCTTTGAAGCTTGCGATCAGGTTAGTTGTACGCCTAAGGAACGGTACGGTAGTTCATGGAAGGAGAAGCGCCGCAGCAGCGTTAAGGAATCAGCTGTTACTCGAGCAGTTACTTTTGCACCCGGCTGGTTCCTTGCTCAGCTGTTGGTTTGTGCACGTGACCAGCGTGACGTTTGGCGACGACCATCAATAGAAATTTGGAAGGTCGCCCGCATGTGCTTTAGGACAAACGGACGATTCTATGGCATTTACTTGTATTGGCCTTACACAGATGAAATACAACAGTTCGACATTCAGTCGTCAGCTCTTACTAGGCGGGCGACGATCTAGCTTTATCCCGCATCTCCTGGAAGTTTGCGACTTAAATGTTCGGTTACCAACCGCTGGTAACACCTCCTCGATAGAGTTCTTCCTTCAGGTAATGGTATCCCACTGCCGACCATCGATACGAAATATTAATCCATATACTGGAAAGACTTGGGTGCAGCAAAGGAAACCAGCTCCACGTGAGTGCGTTGAATTTGGTGTAACCTTAATTTGCGAAGTTAAAATATGGTACAAAATGGTCGGTAAAGGAAAGGCCAAAAGCAGATATAATGTCGGGTAATCACAACAGCTACATGGCGACCGGTTCGGGTGCAACACGCAACTGACGGTTATGGACAATGCTTCCACCGCCTGTAGCGACAAACTCATGCACAAGCTAGCGAAATAAGTGCTGAAAACGTGTTTTACAGCTATGTTAACCTCTAAAAACTTTATAAAGTATGAGGAGCATGGCAATCTTTACTTTAACGTGACTTTAACGTAGCTTTGTAGAAGGGTTTTTCAAGCAAGGTATACGCGGCAGGCAGTATCCTGAATATAGCCTAGGGGTAGCGTACCGGCTTGTCAGCCGTGTAGCTGTGCTTCGAGTCCTTGGTGCACCGCTTTTTGTTCTAGCTCCGGCTGTACACTTATAAATTGAAACTATAGAGAGAAGCCTGCGATGGCCAATGCGCAAACAGTATACGCAGAATTTAAAACTAAAATGGTTCTATACATGTATACATAGAGGAAGGCCACGCTGCATTCCAACGTCATGCTTGGTCCGTATCCAAGGTTAGAATGAAACGTCATGGCACAGGTTTGCGCAACGTTGCCGACGGTATTTATTTGTGTGCCATTTCCTATTCATTTCGTGCTTGTAAAACTCTAGCAAGCCGACCCGTTGCTTACGTGGTCTTTGTTAACTATGGAGGCTAACACAAAATAACCACTTAATGCCCCTGTCTTCTGGTTTATTTGGTTTAATTGGAGGTTTTGTGAGCACATACGGCATAAAGTTGCTCATACACAGGGCCATTAAGCGGCATTTCGTGGTAACACAATTTTAATTTCGAATGACCACCGTTCGCTGGTCTATTGCGTGCCGCCTATAGTACGCGGTGTCGACGCATTTCCCGCTACCACAACTGCCTTGCGTGCTGTCTTCTTCCTTTTTCCAGCTAGGGGGTCAACAAAGCGGCTTTTAGGGCCAGGCAACAGGGAATCTTTTGCGGCACAAATAAATGTTTCCCTGCAACCAGATCTGTCTTCTGAATTACTGTCCTGGCCATCGCTTATGGCTACTCGTTAAATTAGTGACTCAGACTTCGGAAGACTTTCAAAGTCGGGTATTCCAAAGTTTACTCCAGTGAGCTCATTCCAATTAATTTTTCATATATTCCGGTGTTTTTGCGAACGGTAGTATTTTTGCGTCTATTGCTGGCCCATGGCAACTATAGACATTAAGGTTGAGTCTCTCCTTAGCGTTGTATCTCTCACTGTGCCACCATTTTGGCACATAGAGCCACTTTTGTGGTTTTTCTTGTTGAGGCAAAGTGTCATAACCGCAGAATTACTTCCGACTACGCAATTTACAGCAAGCTCATATCTTATCTCTCCAAATAGGTATCCACGCAGGTCAGCAACGTTAGCATGTCTCAGACCGAAAACCCAAAGAGGCCATTATTAAGTGCATCATGCTCCCCGGAGAAAGTCTGCCTACAGCAACGTTTCAAAGATTTTCAGAAGGGCGATAACCTGCCTTCAGTCCTGTTACGTGAGTTGCAGCAACTTCTCGTTACATCAAACATGGACGAGATTTTACTTCGCAAACAATGAAATGAAAGTCTACCGGGAAATCTGTAAGCGATTCGGGCAATCATGCTCTCCGTTTTGCTCGCTCAACCAGCTGCCTTATCAGAACGGATCATTGAACGAGTACAGCAGATAGCCAACGCCAGCCAGGTTAACAACGTTGCGACCTGGAGCACTTATATCGCTGGCTTACAGTCAACTATAAATGTCCTGCAAACACAGCTTGCTACACAGTCACCAAATCCAACCGCTCACTATGAGCCTTCGTCGGCACAACCAATCAAAACGGCTTCAAAACGCTCCAAGTCTAACCGGCAGACGTGCGGTTGATAGCATCAACGCTTTGGTATCACCTCACATAAGTGTATAAAGCCTTGAACCTTCATCGAGAGGAAAGAATTCTTCTCGGGCGGCCAGTAAACGCGACGGACGCGACAGGCCAGCAGCAACCTCGCTTCATCCACTTTAGGGATTTAACATCCGGTACCGAGTTCCTAGTCGAAACTGGAGCGGATGTTAGCGTTATACCCCGTAGCTCAGGTGACTTGGTCCCACTCACGCCGGTCGAGCTGCGTGCTGCTAATGGCACACCAATCGCAACGTTCGGCGAAAGGGTATTAAGCTTAACGTAGGCCTCCGGCAAAACTTTCGCTAGCCTTACATGGTAGCAGCCCTGCTTTTCGCCCTCCTAGGCAAACAGTTTCTTCAACAACTAGGCCGTATCGTCGAGGATAAAATGAAGAAATTTATCGACTCCAGGATGCAGCACAGTGTTATTAATCCTGGCAACAACGTGGATGCTAGCACTCCCAGTCGAGTCCTACCTCAAGCTTCCCAGCCTTTCCTGGACCTTGTCAACAAATATCCTAAATTCGTTCATTTCTGAACGAATTTCCTTCTGTGGCATCGAATGTCATGCATCGCGTTTCAACTAATGGTCTACCAGTCTCAGTTCGCCATCGCAGACTAGCCACGGACAAGCTCCAAACTGCTAAGGCGGACTCCGAGAAAATTCTGGAACTCGGATTAATCCGCCTGTCCACAACTCCATGTGCAGCACCCTAATTCCTGGTGCCGGGGAACTTCGGTGACTGGCGCCACGGTGGTGACTGCAAGGCACTTAACAAAGTTCCTGTCCCCGGTCCATGTCTTACCTGCACGACTTAACCATAGCTTTAGCTTGTACCCTAATCTTTAGAAAACCCGGCCTAGTTCGCGCCTACCACCAAATATTCGTGTCGCCAGAGAATATTGCTGAAACAGCAGTCATCATGCTTTTCGACATATTCGAGTACCTCAGAATGCCTTGCGGCTTTAGCGTCACTGCACAAACTTTTCAGTTCTTCATTCGTAAAGAAATAAATAAATGATAAATTTCTCGAAGAGCCAACACATGAAGGTGGAAAAATTTGAGCATACATATGCGGAAATACACGTACAAAGGTTTAGAAAACAAAATTAGCTGTTAAGCAGACAAGGCCTTAAAACAATACAAAGCTTCCACACATCACACAAACAACGTAGAATGTTATTATTCGTTGGTCGTCAAAGTCAAGTCAACCTTGCAGGATATGAATTCAAGTAAAATATTACATGAACTTAAGTTATCATCAAACACTAGTTTATCTGGGATGACGGCATACAAATCACACGATTCATTTCGGCTCTTCTGTGAAATTCGATATTTGTTCTGATATTTGTTTTAATGATAAATTTCGGTTTTCTCTATCTTTTGCCTTAGTCTGTTCGTAGAACTCGGGGATTGCAATTAAATTGGAAACTAGAACAGAGGTATATTACTAGTGTACTAGGTTCTCGAGGTACAAGATAATAAACGAAAAGCAACTTTTCGATTATTTTATACATTTTTTACTCAACTGCAAATTTTAACTGCATTTAGCGCCGCAATATAATATGTTTGGCGAAAAAAGCATTAAACGTTTTATTGTTAAAAAGTTCAGCTTCGTCATAATGAACTAATAGTATTGCTTTTCGCCCCTCGGTAGGGCTTGTTCTGCAATGCGAGAACTAGAAGGAGTTTAGCCTTAGCTATGTGACATTCTTCTCGCTGGTGCTTTTGAAAATGAACATCTTCATCACCTAGACGCTCTCCTTCAACGCTTGACGTAAAGTGGGATTACTGTTAACCCCGGCAGCTGCCACCTTCGACAAATCTACATTGGCTTTCGTGGCTACCGATTGACCGCCGCTGGTATTGAAGATCTGCCAAGTAAAATCCAGGCACAAAAGGACTATCCTGCTCCCAGTTCCTTCAAACAGTTGCGCCGATTCCTTGGCTTGATCAACTATTATAGACTTTATTCCAAACTGCGCGATCATTGTTCAACCAATGACGGACTTGCTCCAGGGCAACCTGCGGTCTTGTCATTTTCCAGACGACACTAGACTGTCTTTTGAGAAGCTCAAAGGCGCTACCTCTAAACTAACGCTTCTCGCCCACCAAGGCACATCAGCATCACTCCATGACAACTGACGCAACAGACGCTGCCCACTATATATTTCTTTAACAACACATGGACAACCGATAGATAACTCTATCTTTCTTCTCTAAAGGTTTACAACCTGTGGAAATGCGTTACAGCACCTTCTGTATGGTGCAATTCGCTATCTACCAAGGTATCAGTTATGTCCTTCACTATCTCGAAGGTCGACATTTTCCAGTCTTTACTGACCACAAGCCATTGATCTACGCAATCAACGGCGCAATAAACAAGTATTCTCCGCGGGATACTAGACACCTAGTCTAGTTTTCTCCGTTTAGGACAGACGTACGACATGTCTAAGGTGCTCTCAATCCAGTCGCGGATGCACTCTCACGCATTCATCAGATCAGCTTATTGCTGGCACCAGCGTAGACCAGGCCACCGTTGATGCTGCTCAACTTGCAGATCCAGACAATGACAAACTACGACGCAACACCTCATTGAAACTACGCGAACTTCCACTAGCTTCATGTGAGGGGACCGTTCCTTGTGCCGCCTCACAACCTTCTCCCCAACCAGTTGTTCTTATTTTTATAGGTCGACCTGCTTTCCACGCTTTACACAACGTGTCTCACTCCGCCTTACTTAAGTCGCAGAAGCTCGTAACCGAAGGCTTTTTACTGCCCAATGTCTACGGTGCTGTACGCCCTGGGGCAGGCAAAGGCGTACTGACACATTAAAAGCCCACCCAGCGTCTTTCACGCTTCTGGCTATCATGTTACACACGTCCACGTCAGCCTGCTTAGCTTTTTACCGCCATGCCATCATGTACCGCTTCAACTTTGTCGACCGCTTCACCAGTTGTCCAGAAGCATTTCCGATAGCCAACCGCTCATGTGAGAGTTGCACAAGCCTTCCTGGAACGCTGGGTAGTTCCATTTGATTACCCAAAAGTAGTCCGCAAGACAGCGGAATATATTTTGACTGAACCTCCGGCGAACTTCTCAACGTACTTGTTTGCCAGCCCAACCGATCCACTGAATACCACACCGCAGCTAACGGAAAGGTAGAAATGTTTCACCGGCAACGCAAAGCGACACGCTGTGTCTAACCTAACACATCTTGGCACTATGCACGTCCGCTCATTAACTTAGGCATAAGAAACCCTATTAAAGCGGATTTGCACGTCGCTCCTCCTTTGCCAGCTTTTAGCTTCACACGACGTTTGCCTGGGGAAGTTGTATCACCAAACGCATTAGCAACCTCCGACCACGCAGCTCGCCTATCTCATCACATGCGACACCTTAAACCTGTGCAACACAGAACACGGAGCTTGCGTACACACGTGGACGAATACCATGATACTTGCACTTAAGTGTTCGTTCACACTGACAGCGTACGATGATCACTTCAACCTACTTATACTAGCCCTTACCTTGTCGTATGCAGAAGCGACAAAACGTTGATCATTGACTGGAGTGGTAAAACTGAGACGATCAACAGCGATCGACTCAAGCACGCATTCCTCCATAAGTCTGACTCTTCGCTGCAACAGGCACCATCACAGCCATCGCCGCTAACCCAGACCAGTAACGCTGCTCCAGCGGAACCGACAGTCATAATCGACGTCACCTATCCCCGACCCATTTTCAACCGAAGAGATAGGGAAATGAAGCCCTCAGTACCGCTTTCCGCTTTTGATAGCATTTACTACGTCTCATGGAGAATTCCCTGCACATTATAGACGCACAAACGATTTCCAAAACCTAAAGTAGGCCAAAACGTTTTGGAATTACCATAAAAACGCCATACGTATTGAAAGCTCCGGAAACTGAGCTGCACGTTTTTTGCGATGCACTCGGTTGTGTATTGCTATGCATTTACCCTGATCTGTTTTATTTTGCCTTCCGTATAAACTGTCGGTTAGTTGCACCTTGGTTTCACGTCTCGCTGGGTCCCTGCGAGTCCACTGGAAGTGGAACGAACCATCTGCTCACCCAGCAAAATGAACTTCACAAACTGTCCCCCCACAAACATGGTTTTACCGTTCCGGCAACGTAGGGAGGACACAGGTGAGAGCACGCTAGGGTCTCGTAGAAGGCTGGCCGCGACGGACAGTCCCTACGGAGAGCTATGTGGCAGTCAGTAGAGTTTCCAGTTTGCCTGTGTAAACTCAAAACTACAAGTAGCTTATTGTACACCTAAGTGACCGGTGCGGTTAGTCGAAGTGATTGACGAGTTTGAATGCCTGACTTGCTCATCTTCTTTCTGCTTGGAGCTCAGTTCTGTTGCAACGCGCAGGTGCCTTGGGTGCCTGCATGCTCCTTTTTCCTATCTAGAGCCTCAATGGTGACGTTCTTCCAGAGATGGAAGATAGGAAACTTTCATTGGACCAATAACTGGCTCTTTGCAACGCTCTCTCTTCTGAATCGCTCCTTCAGCTTCCGTTCAAAGTCACTCGCTCAGAAGTTCATATTGGATTTGGCACAGCACATTCCAAGTGTAACAATTTCTGTTTTTACTTTAAGCAGCATGTTATTCAGGTTTGCGCAAGCAAACATATCGGCAACCTTAATGTCCTCAGCGAACCGGTATGCCGAGCAGTGTACAAACTCTCAGTGACGTCGTTTATGTAGACGAGAATTTCTATGGGCATAGAATGCTACCCAGAACGTCGCCGCTGGTAAGGGGTCTACGTCTTGCTAGACCAGTGCCAAGTTTGACGGCCTGAGTTCTGTTAGCGTGGCATTACTTGAACCAAGGGCGCAGCAGGCCTTGTATATCGTACGTGGACAAGGTGACCAATGACACGTCGTGAAGAACCTGGCCCTAGGCCTTCTGCATGTCCAGGTACATAATCATGTAGGCCTCACCTTGGTCGACGGAGAGAGTAATGGGCTTCAATAGCTCAAGTCAGCATAACTGACACGAGCGACTTTTGAAAAAGCCATGCTGCTAATTGATTTTGAGGTTTCGTGACAGAGGGAAGTTCCTGGTCTCTTTTTCATCAACAGCGCCGCGATTACCAGAAGCGTCGATGTGTGACTAAGTAAGCGATGCTTAGTATCATTATTTTAAAGGGCAGTTTTATTTCTGGGGTCACTGTGGCATGCTTCCAGTGACAGGAAGCACAACTGGACTGCAATATAGATTAAAGATGTATAAAGCAGGATAGGGATGTCTATACCTTATGTTTTAGCAACCCTGTAGGGATGCCAACGGGACCTACACGGTAGGATGTTTTCCCTAGTTAAACTTTTTTCTCGATGTCAATTATATTGAACTCAGTCGCCTTCAAGGAGCCGCTGGTGCGTGCTGTAAGTTGAGTTGGTGCTGGCACGCTGGTACTAGCGTTGAACGTAGAACAGTAGTGAAGGTTAAATAAGTTGCAGCTAACTGACGGGTCTTCGGTTGAGGTCAAAGAGGATATGGAGTTTGAAGTGACGGTGTTTCCGCTATTCCGTCTGCATTTAAGCAGAAAGACAACAGCTTTGCTCTTGTTTACACTGGAAAGCGCGTGTAGTTCCTCGGCCCAGCTTTGTTTGTAAGGTGGTAGCTCGAGGTTGGTGGAAAGGGAGTGTAGTTTAAAGATGACTTTTATGTCACAGTTTTTGCTTTATGAGCTTACTAGTTTGCTTAATTTCCGACGCATAGCTGTGGACGCAGGGCAGCCGTTTGTTAGCGCAGAGAGTGTATGTTGTATTACGGTAGCTAGCTTATTTAGGCAGTTTATAAAATTTGCTTGGATCAGTCCTGATTTCTCTTCGGGGTCTCGTGTGAGAAAGAATCGGTCCCTTTGGGCGGACCGTAATTGGATTTCACATTTCGCCTACTCCTTGTCGAGAAACGACCGTAACTAGGCTTCAGGCTGGCGGGGCAAGCAGTCATTTGAGTGTGGGAATAGTTCAAGCGTCACAATATTATGGTCACTGCCCGGCAAACCGTGTACTGTTTCAGCGGTCCCCGCGGATACCCAGAGAGTGAAGCTACGGTCGAGTATGATGGACATCCTTGTGGGTGTTAAACCCTGCTGGTACGAACCGAGGGTGGCGATGGTAGAGTCAATTTGATGTAGCCTGGGTGTGCTTAGGCGTGGTGGTGCCAATCGATAACGTCCATAGTAAATTCGCCTCCGACTAGTTTGTATTTGGCTTCTGTAGTGCGACGAAGTGAAACACGGCTGAAAGACGGTTGACATCAGAGCTGTTGTGGTGAGAAATGAGGTAAACAAATACACTAAGGCTTTGTTTATTAAATTCAGCGGGGATTTAGGACGAGTCTGAGAGGTGGTTGAGGATAGGCTCGGTAATAAGTTGTGTAATGTTTGCAGCGTCAGTGTAGATGATGCGGCTGCCTTCTCTTGAATTCTCTCGGCCAGTTGCGTGACTATTGTCATACACCAAAAGATAACTATTATCATTTGTGCAAGAGTGCAGGGCTGGCCAATTGGACACTATTCTTTCTTGTTGTATTCTTCCTCACATTACGTCCATGATGATTTACATCCGGCTCGACAGTTGACCGTCTTGTAAGTTCCCACGCTAACGTGTTGCTCCTGTCTCTCTCCATCGGCCCACGTCTTCTTGTTGCCCATCGAATTCACCCCGCTGTGTCCACTTTAACTGCCTTCTGATTTCCGCGCCTAATTCCGCGCACTGTCTCGGACTAGTTTTTATTCGTTCTACACTGTTATAGCCTATGACACGATAATGGTAGTCATGGGTTTGGGCACGGATCCAATTTTCATCAAAGAAGGTTAGCTGAGGGTTAATGAAAGTGGCAAACTGGCGGTGACAATGCAT
Organism: Dicrocoelium dendriticum; assembly: GCA_944474145.2. Lineage (NCBI taxonomy): Eukaryota > Metazoa > Platyhelminthes > Trematoda > Plagiorchiida > Dicrocoeliidae > Dicrocoelium > Dicrocoelium dendriticum. Next base: position 44,054,056 of record OX104062.1, read on the forward strand.
CTTAATAGTAATAGCTCGAGCGTTTAAGCAAATACAGATATTTTTTTCTGAGGCTTGGGAGCAGTTGTTATTGGATGGTAGCTGGATGGAAAAGTAAAGTGGGACATGAAGGTGTAACAGAGTGGGTAAGGTGAGATGTAGATGTTTCTCCACACGAGCCTGCAATGGTGACACGTAGGCATGTTGCAGAAGATAAGGCGATTGCGGATGCGGTGGGTGCGGTGGCACTACTTTCAGGTTTAAGAAAAATTGGTTGTGGGCTTTGGAGTATGGAGGGAGGCTTGGATTTAAGCGTTGGTTCTTTGGATAAGTTCTTACAAAGGGTATAAACATGCGGTGTCGTGGATCCGCTATGTGAGAAGTATGGGTTGAAGGTGAGTTGGGCAGAAGGCACAGTAGTGGCATTATTGCGGAACCGGTTACGTGTTGGCATGTGTTGTGGTGTGCTGTTCGGCGACATCGCGTGGAGGCTAGAGGTTTGGTTGAAAGTGAATGGATTCGGCTCTTTGTATTCGTATTTCATGTTTGGGCAGATATATTTGAAGACGCTTTGAGGAGAGGCAAAGCTGCTGTATCGCCAGTGTTGCTAGGTTGTTTCGACAGATGACTAAATGAAAAGTTGGAGCGGGTCGCATTGGCTGTCTTTGATTTCATCGTGGTTGACATAAGGCTTTTACTTTGCTGGTAACGGGGCTGTCGTCGGTTTGTTGTCAGAGATAGTGGGACGATCTAGTACAGTTTCAGCATTTGGGGGCCAGGAAGAATGTAGAAGCTAGCCACTTGACTCGGATAATGACGGCTCCTAGCCTAGAGGCAACGAGCTCGCCTCGTAAGCTGGTGGCATGGGTACGATCCGCATAGGGATGGGCGTCCTCGCGGTATACACAGCGCGCGTGCAGCTGATGGTGGCTAGGCAGCCAAGCGCAGTTACGGCGTGCAGCTGACACATTAGTACTTAGCTAGTGAGTGTGTTATATAAGCGGTCCAAGTCAACAGATGTGGCTGATGCATCTGACACTGGCGTAGACCATGTTGGTCGTGGCTGACTTGAACGGTCTAGTTCTTTAGGAGAAACGTTTCGGCTAAAACAATGGAATACTGTCTGTGGGCCGGAATGGAAACTGTGGGCTTCAGGTGTCTGGGGACTTTTAGGTTGCGTGGGTTGATTAAGATGTTTAGGGGCTGATATAGGTGAGTTGGGGCGTGTTGAGAGAACCAGATGTTTTGCAGAAGGCAAGTGGCTTATGAAATTGGATCGTTTTCTGTCGTGAGGCAGGCAGCCGAGATCACTTGAGGACTGTATTCCTTAACCGGCATGCGCAGGATGCTGGGCTGGTAACCGTCTGTGGAGCTTCCGTAGGAAGCGTTTCCTTTAAACAGCGTTAACTCCAGGTCAGATGATGACGATTTTTCTGTATTTCTCCTTGTAACAGTGCAGTATAAGAAAATTGTGGTTTCTACATGTGTGATATTTGCTTTAAGTACGCGACTTATAATGAAGTTTTTGGCAGTTATAGCGCCGTGGAATCTAAATGTATGGGTTCGCTCGCTAGCCGGGCGCTATTTTTGGTCTTATGCAGCCGCATTGCACATCGCTCATGGCTCCGGCTTGAAGCCGATTTCTTTGTATTTGGTCCAGTGGAATTTGGTCTATGATGTTCAACACAACTGCCTTGGAAGAACTTCGCACCCTGCTAAGTAGTTCAGGCGCGATGACAACTACGAAGGCAGCAGCACTTTTGTGATGATCTGGTGTGGGGTTATGTGCGGTATGTTCCAGGACGGTAAAGAGTTCCATCTTGTTAATAACATTCTCAATATGGGAAAGGGCCTTAAATTTGAGTTTAAGCTCGATTATATGGTCCAGCATAGAATTAGCATGGTTACCACCTCACGCAATGTGTCATGCAACACCAAATGAGTACTACTTCATATCGACCAGTGCTTTGCCTTTAAGTACGTTGCCAGTTGCTGCCTGCTTACGCAGAACAGCATGTTTGACATGTTTACAGAGCGTATAGGTTAGGTGTAGTTCCGGCGGAAACCGAAACATAGCGACGAACTAACTAGTTTCCTAACCTTGACCTTCTAGTTAGCAAGGGTGTCCGATGAGTGAGCGAAACACGTCTGTTTGGTGATCAATAGGTGAACGAAAATGGTCCGTGCGGGATAATTTTGGCCACCAATTGGTCCCTCAGCAAGATATTTGGCAGCATAAGTCTGCTTAGTCTTATGCGTTTGCCCAACATTCCTCTACGTTAGGGCGACCCTTCCTTACTTCCATCTAATAATTGCCGACATGATAAGTGAAATGTAGTACTACATTGTGGCAAATGATTGGTCATGCAGGCCTCAACGTCCCACCGTTCCCTTTGTTCCAATGCCAAGGCCCCCCGCTTGCCGCTTTACTGCACTCAGCCGTGCGACAATTACACGTATTTTTTTACAAAGTCTATTGCTTAGTTAGGAATAATGCAATAGTTTATCTCCTTGCTTACCGCCATCGCGCATCACTCGTCGGATCCATTGCCGGACTCCTTACAACCAGCATCACGGTAGCACGAAATGCAACCTGTGCGTATAATTATTAGATATGCAAACAGCCCGTTGACAACCGCGCATTGAAGGGCATAGCGGGTAGGCAAATTTATTCCACAATAAAGCTGTTTGCGAGGGAGTCCTAATGCGGTGTTGAAGCCACATGCCGCAACCTTTTGACCGCAGCAGGAGCAAGAAACGCCACCTAACATAGGCATTATAACAAATGACAAGCTACCATTTTTCACGTGAAACAGGCTTTTCACCCTCCTTGTAGAGGAGCACCATCTCCTTCCCAGTCCATTTGGAACACTACTGAGCAACTACGCTGATTACCTTCGGTCAACTTTGTCACGTGTGCAATGGAGTGAGTGCGTTCCTAAGCACATCCAGGCCCACGACGAACGCAACACAGAAGCGTTTATTTGCGTCATTTGGCGTTTACGACATACCTTACACAGAGACGTTTCAAGCGTAGCTGAGCAAAACAGAGCCGAAAGCGATAGATTTGTCGAAAGGAAATGACCAGGTTACTTACCTTGTCCAAAATTGAAGTGAATGCTCATAAAGAGCAATCAGCGACACAGTAGAGCATCCAAACGCATGGGGCACAACAATGCTTCACGGCTGGAACGATCTAACCTTGCAACAAAGCTCTAGATCCCCTATCCATGCAAGCTCAAGCGAATTACACGATCAGAAGCCTTTTTTCATGGTTTTGGCTGCTCATTACGTTTTCTCGACAATAGGCATATATAGCTGATTTGCAGTGGGGTCCATGTATGCGACTGCATTAAATGAGTCAACGTTGCTAAATCATGCGGGACTTGTTTAAGCAATTGATGTGGTTTATAGGGTCATTCGAGTCAAATGGACGGTGAGCTGTTCTCTCTTAACCATGTAGATAAGACTCACGTAGCCTCGGGACAACGTTCACAACCGCTTAATTTAAATAATTTTGGGGCTTTTACATACACAGTGGTTTTTCGACCGAGACTGCCTGCCGAAAAGGACGCACAGAGGTCTTTTGACCATGGCCTGTTTACAATCAGTCACGTAATTATGCGCAGACAAATCACGCTTTAGTGCCTTTCGAGCGTTTCCCTGTATATTTTCACCTATTTGTCCATGTTCTATTACGTACGTTTGGAAAGTGTGTTTTGCGGACACTGAGTTGTACATCGTAAGTGCTGCTACCTTGGAGCTATGTTGTACATTTCTAGATACGCAGCCGTACTGAGATTCTATTGCAATGAGACAAATTTTATAATTTTTCTTATTTTCACCGTTTATACTTGAAAAGGTTTAGGGCAATCGTAGCAAGATTATTGGCTACAGTATTGACAGTCCCAACAGCACACGAAAATTGCTGCAAGGATGCGGCAATTTTTCTTTTATCGTGTATAACGATTAAGCAATGTTTTGACTAAGGTATTCAATTTTTATTCTTAGTAACGCTTTTGTCACAGAACTGGTTTTTAACTTTGGCTGCGATTAAGGACATTTGAGTATGGCGCTCAAGGTCATCCGGTAATGAGATCAAAAGGTTATATTTTATGCTTATGATTTCCAGCCAATTACGCTGAATTGCCGCCCGCTTTCAAAAGATATTTAGTGTTATAATTTGTTTATTTATTTATACAAGAGTTTATTATAACTCTCTTTTTCGACATTACTTACACCATCGCTTTTCTTCCTTTCCATGAGCTCAAGATTGATCGGAACCCGTAATTTGCCGAAAATGCCTAAGGGGGTTGGAATAAATATCATTGAACGACGGGTCCTACAGTGTTGGTGTACTGTGATTAGAAGGTGTACACACGGACCCTAGTGGAAAGGAACGCAGCTGATATCAGTGGGAAGCTGATGATGGACTTTGTCATCTATCTTCTGTACAACGGAACACGTTGAAGCCTGTGCAGAATTGCTAGGCAACCAAAGCAATCGCTCATTGCATTATTACGTGACACAAAAGTCATTCCCGCCTTCCTTATGCAGTACTCGTAAGCAAGGAGTACATAAACGTAACTCCATTATTACCCACGCAAGAGCAGGTGATTACTGTACGTTATGATCTGATGCCTCGAGGGCACGGCTTCTAACCAAGTCTATAACTCTGCCTTTATTTAGTCATTTATTTATATATACATCCATCAGTAATTTGGACGGCACTGTACGAAATGCGATTGCAGCTGATCAAGTATCATTCTGTCGTTCGTGCAGGACAAACGTTGGGGATCAAATTGAAATTCGATTCACATCACGGTCAATTATTCAAGGTCTGCATGACCTATGCTAGTAGTCCGGTGACGTGAACTTATGATGGACGCTAAGTGAAGGAAAATAGAAAGACGATAAGATGGATGGCTTGCCGTCCTATTTAAGCACGCTCTCAGGTCCCTCACAGCGAAATAGAAAAGGAAGTAATTTGATCAACGTTTAAAAACGGCGGTGGTTATTGATTTGTCTGCCATTAACGCAATCATACTCAGAACGCGCGAGTGACCGTGGTGCATCAGTTGAGCGACTGTTCTGATGCCCTTGGCCTACCAAATAGTACACAGGAGGAACAAAATTCGGTCTCAAGGAAAAACGTTCAACTCAACAATACGACTGAGGGATCAAAATCCCATTTGTCAACGATATTTGTGACTCGGAAATAGACCTTCATGGCATACGTTAGGGCAAATCTGGAACTAAATGGCAACTCAGAGTACTGCAACGGTCGTTCCCTTACCCGGGCTACACAGATTGGAGGATACCCATCCCATTTGGGCGGGTTTCTGGTCGCTCGCGGAGGCGAACGGCTACTATAAAATGAAAGGGCCCAACCCGTTCAGATAATCCGTCAAATAAGATTGTACATCGTTAGCATAAAAATTCCTTGCCTAAATGACGTTACATTTTGAGAAAATCGTAAGTTCACTCCGCACAAGTGGCCATTGAAGCTCACTGCGTGACTAATTTTCATACCGTGGCTGTCCCAATTGGACAAGTGTTGGACGACTTTTGGTCCAACAAAAAAATTTCGGTTTAGCTGGCAATGTAATTACAATTTGGTAAACGATTTGGGTTTAAGGTTGACGGTATTTGCAACCAAGAAAGATGTATTTGCGGTATATGGTAAGGGGCGTTGTAAATTCCTCCTGTGTGACCAAACATCGTCTCAATTGGGACGAAGTATGCTCATTCACAAACAACTTTGTGCAGCCTTACGATTAATATATATATATATATATAATTACGATTTGTAAACTGCTTTCGGCTTAAGGTTGTAGGTATTTGTAACCAGGAAAACGGCATTTAAGGCAAATAGTAAGGGTGCTTTGGGAAACGAACATTTTCGGGTTACAAGAAGTCATCCAACTTATATGCATTTTGGACGGCCAGGGCACAAAAATTGGTCACTCAGGATGCTCCAACGAGCACTTCAGCGGACAATTTTTGGTTACTCGTGCGAACATGGTAAATCTTTCTTCGGTCAGACGTGCCATGTGGGAGTGCAAGTACGAAAGCTTAAGGTAGGGCATTAATAACAATAAACACTGAGCTCAATGGAATTGAAACAGAAGTCAGAAACCAAAATGAAAGATTTTAAACTACTAGATGTTCGAACTCCAAAGTTGGTGTTACTACCAGGTCTTTGGGCTGCGCGTTATAACAAGTGGCAACCTCGTGATGTACGAAGATCAGTGCCAAGCGATCAGGTTGGGAAGTATGTAACTTCAGTTTGGCGTCGGAGACTTGCCACTGGGAAGTGGCAATCAAGCGCGGATGTTAGGAACAAGTCGCCCCGAAAACATAGACAATACATTAAACGCATTTCAGGTTAAGCAGCTTGTTTGAATGCGAGAGATGCCTTAACCAGTACATCAGGTTCGTGCGACTAATCGGTAGTTACTCATCGGATATCTTTCTGCGGACCAAGCATGAGGACCATGCCAACACTCAGTATGGTCTAAAGAAGTCTGAGAACAACATGCCAAGCCTTACTATTGTTAAGGTTCCGGACTACTTACCGATCCTCCACAGACTTCCGAGACACATTTGATTAGCAGTCGTCCAGTTTTCACGGGAGTTAAACTCGAGCGAGACGAAATTGCTAAATCAGTCTGGTGACTAAATGTGCTGTAACGCATTCTTGAAAAGGATTAGGTTATAACGTATGGTCCCCAGGTATATACCTTGTCTTCGTATCTTTGAAGTTTAAGGTAGTGGACATAGTCACTCCAAAGCTGATAATCTCTACTACAAACCTACAGCCACTAATGCCCCAAATAAATTATTGACAGGAATTTTAGGCAGTTCAGCTGGAATTACAAGGATTTATTTTGCTTTTACTTGTAATCAAATTACCTTTATTATCAGTCGATGACAGTTAGACACCCAGTCCGCACGAGTGCCCAAAACAAAGCCGCTAGAGTGAACTATGAACGTCACTGAATGATCAATAGTTATGCTTTCGTCCGTCGCTATGAGACACATGTTGGACAACTTCTGGTCACATAGACTGTGTGCTTCCAACCTACTGTTATCATGTACCATGACTGCATGTTTCTTAGTTGCACATCCCGTCGACCTGAAGACAAAATGGATACCCAAATTGCAACCAGTCAATGGTATAACCGAAAAACTAAACAAAAAAGGTTTTGCAGCGAAAGAAATTCGTCTCAATTGGGATGACGTTTGACCACTCATAATATCTTTCTAATTCACTGTTACCATACACCGTAAATACACATTTATGATAGCTAATTCCATCAAAATAAAGCGGAAATCCAAGCCCGAATTGTAAGTACAAAATATATAGCCGTGTGGCTCGAGGAGTTGGAGAATAAAATGTTTATTTATTTCTTTAAACAAGCAATACCGCGAATGCCATAGGATACCTAGATTCGACCAAAACGTGTTCAATTTTAATAACCTAACGCCCGAAAGTTTGTCACACAGGGACTTCCCATGTCGACTAGCACCGAGAGTATGTAATATTCCCCTAAATAGTACTCTTTTAGGCCACGTATTTACGTGCTTATGATGCATAAGATTATTATTAGTATATCATAACAGCTCAAGCTATTTATTTTCATATTAACCATTTGCCTTTGCGAGTGACCATAAACACGATATATGGGCTGTGTGGCCTTCCAGTTGAGCAGACGTGACCATCGAGTGCGTCACCAGCGGGAGTTTAGATACGAACCGTTTTCCGTCTATACAGCTAGTTTCTGTGATTTCTAGCTATTTGCCTAGTTTGGCTACGTTGTATTCTTAAACCTTAAGCGTGTATCTAAATGAAGTCCAAAAAGCAGAAGAAAGTGTTAAATGGTTAATCCGTGTATCGGTAAAAATGATATACCTTAATATATAACGAATATCAAGTGGTTAAACTTGAACATGTATGTGTAATTTTCCATAGAAAGCAAATTCCTGCGGTTCCGTCTAATGAAAGTTGTGGGGGTAAATATACGTAGTGGTCCGGAATGTAGGTGTTGGGTGGAGTCCAAGGGCCATATGTGTCCAAATGTGCCTGAAGTCATAAGATCATCCCGCGAGGGTTGCCTCTTCAGCGGGTCGTTGAACCAGGGATTGACGATGCAGTGTGAAATACAGATGCACCTAAGAAAAACCGCAGCACACGTTGTCCAACCGATTAATGACTACGCATCCTTCCCTAGCAGTTCCTGATGGGCCGTTTAGTTGGAATAATTGTCTGAAAAGCAGGGAACATTGGAAACGAAAGCAGTGATATTAGTGTATTGGGAACAAATTTGCTATTGAATGAGCGATAGCACATGGATAAAGGCTGTGAGATATGTAACCGTGATACTCATCCTATCCTAGAACAAGATGCAAGAATGATTTTGGAATGCGGAGAAACCCTTCTATGGAGCTGTACGCGTAAAACAATTTAAAATATATAATTTTGTATATTTATCTTTTCACAGGAACCATTGCACTCTTCGCTGTATGAGACCAAGTCTTGTCTATGTGCCACCGGCGCGAGTACAGAAGTTGATGTACCCAGGGTTGCAACCTAGGCAGCACGGCTGGTAATCCTGCACGCTACCACTACGCTACGTTAGTCCTTTCCACGCCCTTATACTGTGCATGACTAACACCCGTACGTCGGCTATAGCACCGTCCATTACCGCACGGCTGCTGTACCATAGCAACACTGTGAAAATTCCAATGACCTCAGTTGACGTATTTGACGGTGCAGTGAAAGTGAAGCTAGTGAGGTCTGCCACAAATTACTCGGTAGGGTGGTTATCGTGTCCTTGGCATGATGGAGTAGCAGATACAGCGAAATCTAGTGGTTATTTGACGCAAATATTGGCTGTTTGGAAAGTCGGTGGGCTGTTTATTCTTCTGCCCGCCGAATATCCCACAAGCGATCAATGGAATTTTAACAGCCTTGCCATGATACAGAGGCCATGCGGTAATAGATGAAGCTATAGCTGACGTGCAGCCAGTGTTTCAGGCAATTTATAGGGGCTTGGACAGAACTAGCGTAGCGTAGTGGTAACGTGCTGATTACCAGACGTGCTGTATGGGTAGGAATCCTGGGTGCAACGACATTTGTACTCGCCCCGGTGGCGCATAGACAAGACTTGGTCCCATACAGCGAAGGTTGCAATGATTCCTGCGCAAAGGTAGACACAAACTTTTAAGTTTTAAATTGTTCTACGCTTGTATCTCCATGGGAAAGTTTCTCCGCATGCCCAATCATACTTGCACCTTGTTGTAGGTTCGGATGAGAACCAAGGTTACATACCACAGCCTATATCCATGTGTTATCTCTCATTCACTATAAAATACATTGCCAATACCCTTATACCACTACTTTCATTTCCAATTTACCCAGGTTTGTATAAATTATTCCATGTATGATACTTGGACTGCACCCACACACCTATATTCAGGACCACTAGGTAGGTTTGCACTCATATCTTTCATTATACGGACACCCAGGAATTGGCATTCTATGGATAGATTCAGGCATCACCGAGTTTAACCACTTGTTAATCAGTTTATATTAAATTTTGCATGTTTCGCCAATTCATGAAATAACCACTTAGCGCTGCATTCCCTTGCTTTTTGGAGTTCTTCTAAGAACACGATTTACTTTTATACCTAAAACGCAGCCAACCTCGGCATATGTCTATGAAACATAGAAACCAGCATTGCAGACTGACAACTGCCGGCACTTAAACTCCTGTCGGTGGCGCACTCAACGGTCCCCCGTTCCATGGGCTCCATGGACCCAGTCACGCGTTCTGAAGGATATTTGGATGGCTGCAATATTGATACGTTTAAATGATATACTGCAACATTTATTCCACAACATTTATTCCACTTATGGGGCCGTGTACCGTCCGTCGGTAAATATACAAATTTATTTATTTATTATTTATTTAATTGTTATGGCGTTTGGATATGCAACAAATTAAGCATAAGGTATTATTTACTGAGGGACCGAACGGGCTCTGGTGTCGGACGTCTGGGTGAACCCCGGTGTCGTCTGAGCTTGCCATAGGGACCTATGACCTATTGTACTTTATTCAGACTTCAAGCCAAATAGCCCAGTTACGTCTGGGCTTCCCAGGTAAAAATTGTTACAAAGGCATTTTTAAGGGTGCATGCAGAAGCAAAGTGTGCACACAGTACTGCCACAAGCACAAAACCGTAAGTTATAGGCTGTACTTCAGTGCTCTATCAATTCTTTGCCTCACACATGCCAAAGATTCTCTAAATCTAATTAACGATCAGCTTGTAGGAAATTTCACTGCCTGTGCAATCTAGTTATGAAGCTCCTAGTGCTCCTGTGTTACGGTGTTGTCGCATAAGCCACACCTTATAATGTTTACTTCATAACCGCAGTTGGCACCAGTAAATAAGTAGTTACTAATAATACATGCCCAAGTCTATCAACTGGCAGTACTACTTATTCAACAAATGGGGATTAAGCAGGATTGCTTGTCGATATTTGTGCAAAAGAAATAAAGGCAACAACGATTTGTCAACTTTTATGTAAGAAGGTAATACGCCCCATCGGTTGAGTGCTGTAGCAGAGCGAAATATAATTTGTGGAGCGTTTGAGCGTGACAATGGTAGTTTGAATGCTATTATTTTTGGGATGTCTCCTGTAGATGTGCAAGGCAACCTTAGCTGGGCTTACATTGACCGGTGAGCGGTTGCTGAAAGCCAGGGGTTCCAGGAAATAAACTTGATGCAGAAGTTGTTCACAGCTTGTCAACGTTAGGTCCATGCATTTTAGAATTGACTGCGGTGTAATTCGAGTCGGCTGTGTGGTAAGCTGGGCCACCCCAATATCATATTTTATCTGCAAACCCCGCCTTAACTTTATAAGAACCGTGAAGATGCCGTATCGCGGACAAAGGCATTAAGATGTGTTTAAAATATTACTTAACCAAGAGTAAGTACTACTCCTTTGCTTTTGAACACCGGAAAACTAGTAGAAATCGCGTACTCTTGGGCTACTATAAGCAACACCCATGAACAGTTAACTAGGTCCCAGTTAAACAGCTCACAAAATTTGCTAGTATTCACCAATTTGCTTCGATAGTTGCATGCCAGCACCTTATACCTGAGAGACCAAATCTTTTGCACTACACGACCACGATAGTCTAACGTCCTGACACACCGTTAGCGTGGGTAGCCATTAGGACAAACCTCACTATCAGTTGCCGCAGGATTAAGCCTGTTCCTTACTGGTGCTAACGCGTCCGGATGTGAACATTTAATAAAATGCCCGGACCGTCCCTTTTACTTCTTTAACTATATAAGACTTTTAAAGTTACGTGCAGGCCGAAGCAGAAGCCCACAACTATGAAGGCGCGACGATTATATGGATTTAAATCCGAAGAATGCAGGAAACTATACCGAATTTTGCAAAACAGGAAAGGTAGGTTGTCATCCCTTCATCGTTTTCGTTCCTTACTTGTGGATAAATTTTCTCTCGGTCTGACGCTCCAGTCCCGTCGGTCGAAATCACTAGCTGCCTGTCTTTTTTCAACTAAAGGGTTATTTTCCCAAGCTTGGTTTGGAAGCGGTGCTGAAAAGTTACGGTGCAGACAACTTCGTCTGTCCAACTTCACGTTTTCCAGTAACCTTTTGGCCCCCATGAAAAAGAAGAACCACAGGGAGTAAAATTCTGGATCTGTGCTCCGCTTCAGGTGTAAAATGGCAAAATCTATTGTCAAGCTACATCGTTCCGGTTGGATTTGTGAGCTGTGTCTCCACGCGTTTTATTGCTTATCTGCCACTACCATGCGAACTGAAAAACCAGTAAGCTCCTAAATGTTATATTGGTTTTAGCTCAAACATTTTGTCATTTTTATTGTTTAACGATTATCTTGTCGTGTATTTATACCTTGTCGACGGGCTTAAAGAACAACATAATATGTTCATGTATGTTTGTTTTCTTGTAGTACTCATGGAATAAACGGACGGCGGAGGTATAGTAGATAGTGGGATCTAGCGTGGGAAGTATTTCGTAGGATAATGTAACATTTAGGTGCGGTTTTACCAGGCTTCGACTGCTCCATGTTCACTAGACGCTAAAATGAAGTGTAACTGATTTCACTGTGTTTGTTAGCTTGCATAGACTGAGTGTGAACCTCTGCTTTGGTCTCATAACGACAGTAGTGTGCCTGCCGCCCCTGACCAGAAAAATGTGCAGCGGCGCAACATAGCAGAGAAGCTAATCGAAGCACAGGTATCTATCGTTGAGAAGCTGCGGGGAAACTTGATTAGTAACACTCAGTTTTCGCGCATTTTGTGTGCAATACTACAATGCAAGCGGCAGGCAAAAGCATGCATATTTGGCACCGGAAGGAACCAATAACACGATGGACGTATTCTTGGCGACAGCTAAAATGAAGCATGATCAAGATATACTCCGTATCATTGGTATATAGCCTATTGCCGGCAGCAAAAGCAACTATTGTTTGATGGCCTAGGAGCAGCGTTTTGCCCAAGTAGGTCTATGCGAGGTCTACTTTAAAGAGATTTTATAACCAGAGGTGTCGTGATCACTTTTTAATCAGCAGGCTTATTAGAAAATCAAAACATAGTCACTATAAGGGGCCCACTTACACTCGTGCATCATGGGTCATACGACTAACCGTATTAAGGTTGGTAATAGCTAATTATGGAACTATTTTGTCAGTGAGCATAATTGGGCAAGAGACGTAGTTATGAGGATATTGATATGAAAACGGTGTTAAGTGGAGACCGCAGGTTTTACCGTACCACATTTCTAGGGCCATTCTCGACCTGCGCGACCCTACCAAATAGTAACGTCTCGGCAGGATTCAAGCGCATGTCGATGAGTAACACGGTCTAGAATAGTTTCCTGAATGGAACATGGAGTATTTAATCGATCTAGCGTGACTGCTGCAGTCAGTTCAGGAGCAAGCGAAATGCAGTCCATAGCCGCTATGCTAAGTCTATACAACTCTCCCAGAGCAGCGCCTGCCGACGAAGCCCCGAGAGTAGAAGGTCGCATCAATTAGCTGCAGGTGAGAGACTTATGGTCTAGTAGCCTAAGCTAACGTGCCGTAGAAAGACGCGAGTCTTCAACCAGCCGAAGTTGATGATTTAAGTGCTAAATACTTTTGTAAAGGAGTACCATCGCTTGCTCTGCCGGTGGTTTCAGCCAGCGACCACATTTCTTAACCTCGAAAGTGATGCAAAAGATCGGCTATACCCACGGGTTCTACCTCCAAGGAAAGTTATAGGCACTGTTGAGCGCCAAAAGCAGTTGATAATTGGTGAACATTTGGGGGAATTGGTGTTGAGTTGCTGGACAGTTGAAAATTTTGCGAGTAAAGGATCTGGATTTCTTTAAATGACAAAGTAAGAGTGCCTCGTAACTACATTTTTGAGGTGCGGAAATACCGTCCTGGGTGCTAACATGGAGGTGGGTGCTTTTGTTTATAACACCGCGCCAGAGTCATTGTTGAGCGTCGTTCATTATGTGCAATCCATCCGTTCAAGTGACTGCCTGTTTGCTACGCGTAACAAGCGTTTGTATTATTTGGCATGTTACCACTTCCCATCCTCAACTAGTGGATAAGACAAAGGACTTTTTGAACTGTTAATGTGCGCGCTGCCTGTAGTGCTACGTTTTGTGTTTTTCGGCAACCTGTGCCTACTACATGCCGACTGAAAGCATGCTCTCAATTGAGTGGATCCTTTGAAGGAAGACCAAGTGCAGTTGGAACATGAAAACGCCTTCAACCAACATGCTCATTTTCTTAATAGAAGACTTGGAGAAATGATCTTGTACCTTGGAGGTATTGACCTTTACCGATGATCGGATATAAGCCATACTGTAGAGGAGTTAATGGATAAACGCAATTCGTTCCTTGATTTCCAATTAATTTTATGAAACCATCAGGTCAACAGTGTCTGACGCTGATGCTAAGCCGGCTTAATACCACGCTTTTAAAGGCTACATTGGTGTGCGTCAGCTGGGGTTTTGAATAGTAGGCAACGATGGAACAGAACTGTCGTGCAGTTGAATGCAATGTTTTGCAATAGTTAGAGGAGTTTACTCCTTTACCCAGAATGGGCCACTTCAACAAGATCCGTTGTTGACACCAAAAAAATGAAGGTGTGTTGAGACAGCAAAATACCTAATGGATCTGTGCGATGATTTCACTGGATTCGGTAGCTGCATGAGCTACAAAAATGTCGAAAACCAGGTCATAAAAGTACAGCTGCAGGCCAGAAACACATAAGGGTTAACGCTGGTGCATGATGTAAAATATAAGTTAAAAACTACCAGAGCTACATGCAGCCGGAGTCCTTCTTAGGAGAACTCGCTTACAAGTTAATCACCGAAACTAAACTTAAGATTACAGCAGACCTAAATAAAGCCCCTGGGTTGCTGTAAGTTTCCCAGAAAAAGCGACAATCTGACAGCAGATAAGCAAACCCGTTGTAGATACATTGAGTAGGCGAGTGAAAAATGATAGATGTTCTTTAACTGTATAGTATGTTCTGTCTGTTCAGAAGGATGTAAACCCCTAAAGATGCAGGTGGTTCCGATAACTTACATGCAGACGTTGTTAAGCCAGTAACCGAACTTAACCAGTGTCTAGTTCTGGATTTGTACAGCATGTCCCGTCGTGAGGATAGGTTACTATACGCAAAGAGAGTGGCAGTTGTGTTGGGGTTTCATACAGTAGATCTTCAAACTTTGCGTAATAAATACCGACCTGTGTTTTCGGATATAGTAGTCGGTGTGGCCTTCAAATTCGGCAGTATATGCCCTAACTGTCCACCAAATATATCAACACACGCTAACCTTCACTAGAGTAGTACTCACTTGCTTTAGTTCCTCAATTTTTCATTGCGCAAGAAGCTCTATGATTAATTGCACTCGCGATATTTTAAACAATACGCACTTCAAGAAAGGGGCTCGTTTGCCTGCATAGTGGCAGGTTCACTTGATTTTGAGCTACTTCGGGTTTTAAAGTACGGCACTGAGATAACTCCCTGAAACTTCGTCTTTAATAAAAGGAAAATGGGTTATAATATTTTAAGGTACATAGACAGTTTATCAATGATTTAAACATTTTTTAATAAAATATCCTAGTTAACATTATTTCGCCTTAATTAAACTACGTAATCGTGCGCGTAACCATCTAGGTTTATTTATTTTCAGACGAACGGAAATTTCATTAGTGCGGGATTATTTTTCAACAAAATCTGCAAATTTGTAAAGAATACACCGCTTCTAAGTCAAATTTTTGCTGCAGGGTTCTTGCCTGACGAGTATAGCTTCGACATTCTGCAATAAAACTCTCTGTTCACGAAGGTAAACCATGCAGTTTCTCCTGCTCAGTCAGAACGGAAACAATGAAGACGTATCAAAAGCATACGAAGTACTCCCACAAAAATACAAAGCGCAAGATGGCGGGTTACAATTCAAAGGAAAAAGACAGCAGTATGAGTATACGTGCATTGATTGTACATTTCTCTCTTCACATTCGCACCTCCCCGTTCTCGTTTGCATTATTATTGTGCAGTTTTGTTTTAACTGACCAGCAACCGATAAAAGACATTTCGGGATTCGATTGTCCTTCTGGTTTCGGCTAAGCCAGTTGTGCTGTTACTCGTCGTTGGTCTGCTAGTCTCGTTCATCGATCACGGGATCTACCGCGTCGAATTAATTTGCTGACTAAGTTTCGTATTCCGACAGAATTGTGCGAATAACTGACGGTCTACCAAGGATCATGCTTTCCCGAAGATCAGGTTTAGCATTCTTATTTTATAGAGTGGGAGTTCTTCTATGTCGTTAAACCCTTTTCGTTTAGCCTTGCCTCTATATATCTGGTAGCCCCGTTTTCTTTTTTTTAAAGCCCAGAACTTTATCTTTATGCTTTTACTATGTCGGAGCACGTTTCCCGCACTGACAATTCAGAAAATTTTGTTGGTTTGTCCTTCACTGCTTTCGATTCAACTCATCCTTATTTGTGGCTTTCAGAAATGGAAGCACTTTTTCGCATGCGTCGTCTTACCCCGAAGTCATTAATGTTCGCAAACGTCACTGACCAGCCCCTTACCCTAATCTCAAATGACCTTTTAGATTTTCTCGATCCGATTCCGACTGGCGCAACTTACGATAAGCTGAAAGCCGCCGTATTAAAGCGCAGCACTGCTTCCGACGATGATAGACTGCGACAATTACTTTCCGGTGGTGAACTAGGCGAGCGCACGCCGTCACAACTCCTCAGGCACCTGAATACTTTGGTCGGCTCCTCTGCGTCAGCTCTAGACGAAATGCCTTCCAGAGAACATCGCAGATCTTCTCGCCGTGTACGCAGATGATTTGTCATTGGACAAGCTGGTCGAGACAGCAGACAAATTTCATGAGTGCTTCCATAAACATGCAGCATCTCACACAGTCAAGTCGACCGCTGGCACTGGCCTTAAGACTGGCCCGATTGAAGCCATTTCCGAGAGGTTATCGAAGCTGGAGCTCACTATCTCGAGCATTAATCGCTACCTTGCTAGAAGCATGTTGGGCGGAGACTTGGATAACAGTCGGTAAGCAATAACTCGTAAGACTTGTCAAATACGACAGTATAGAAGTCGGAGGCGACTGAACCAAACGTATATTGTGCAGGCTACAAGAATAGGAAGCGAATCAGACAGAGCGAGAAACGTGCAGCGAGGTACTCACCAAAACGCTCTGTGTCCACGGATGTGCAGTCAGCAAAACAACTGGATGGTTCGAATGTTAAAACAACCGTAACATCCAATGTTACAAAATACTGAAAGCGCTTGTTTTCCGGCACACTAAAAGGGCCTCCCCCAGAAGGCTGAAGAATGGAAGCCTTCGATGGAGCTGTTGGTGGGGGAGCGGGTGAGGGTGGATGCGAATGTTTGCAGGGACTTGAGAAGGGTTTCCAAAGTGGGGGGTGTAGCAGAGTTCGCTGGGTCCAGGCTTTTGCTAGTTATTATTTATGACGATCGTGTGGACCAGAGTGCATCATCGGTGGGCCGTCGGGGCGGGCTGGTCGAACTGAAAAATCTGGCTAGTCCAGAAAAAAGGCCGACAGGACCTACCCTTTGCTGCAGACCCGAGGGTGCGCTTGGGAGGTGTCCTTCCCCCCACCGTACTTTAGTCCATAGTCCTCGTCCCACGAAGACATCCAGACGTCCTCGTCCCACGAAGAAATGCGGGCGTCCCCGCCCCAAGAAGAAATCCGGCGTCCTCGTCGGCAATGCCTAGGCGGCTTTTTTGGGGACTACTCCGCTCGTGGGTGTCTGCGGTTGAGGGCGACTGTCTGTTCCTTGGGTGAGGAAGTGGTTTTTGGATCGGCTGGCAAGTCACTCGGGAGTTGTGTTGAGCCGGTTGGGGAATCACTCGAGGGTTGCCTGGGCAGTTCCGGTGGTTGAGTTTCCGGAAGGTAGAACTCAGAGAGGGTGGGCATGGGTCGGGGATGTGGCTTGACGCCGGAGAGGGAACATGGCATGCATGATAAAAGAAAATACGCTTTTTAGGTTTACAAAATGTTTTGGGCGTTTATGTCGATTTTGCAAAACGTTTGTGGATGAGACGCAGGATAACCACTAAACACGAAAAAGGCATGTTAATGGAAATAACAAACGCTAACAAACTCTAAAACACGGACCGGACGTTTGGCCTGTCTACTGCGTCGGTCGGTTGCCTGGGGTTGAGGCGGGATAGTTGGTGGGTCAAGGGGTACGGAGGATTCCGGGTTATCCAGTGTTCGGGAAGTCACCACAGGTGCGGGTGCTTATGCAAGAGCATCAGGATTGGCTGCAACTGGCTCGTCAAAGGAAGCCACTTTGAGGCGATCGATGGACACCGTTGTTCGGTGACCATTCTGGTCCAAAGTAAAGTCTTTCCGAGTCCATTGCAGAACTCTGAAAGGGCCAGTGTAGGGAGGCTGGAGGGGGCGCCGCACTGCGTCGGTGCGAAGGAAGACGTGGGTGCACATAGAGAGTCCGCTGTGCCTTTGCACATATCTAGTCTGTTCACGGGGCGGGGTCGGGCCTAGTGAACGCATGCGTTGAGCTAGGGAGGACGCAAATTTGAGCGGAGGCCTACCCGACGATGCGGGAGGTGAAATGAATGCTCCTGGTAACTTGAGCGTCGTGCCGTAAACCAGCTCTGATGTTTCACATTGCAAGTCAGCTTTGATGCTGCTGCGAATGCCTAAGAGTACGAGCGAAATGTTTTCGCTCCAGCTAGGGTCAGAGGAGGCGCAGAGAGAGGCTTTAAGCTGCCTACGGAAGCGTTCAACTAACCCGTTGGCTGCTGGGTGAGACGCTGTGGTACGAATGCGACGGCAGTCTAAAAAGTTGCAGAACGTATCGATTTGTGAAGATTCAAAAGGCGTTCCTCGGCCGGTTGTGATGGTGGATGAGCATCCGTAGTGCGAGACCCATCGGTCCAAGAAGGGCCGGATAACAGTCTCAGCTGTGCAGTCTGTTACGGGAATGGCTTCCGGCCATCTGGTGAAGCGGTCGACACGTGTAAGAATGTATACGAATCCGCGTGAAGGAGGCAGTAGGACTACCAGGTCTAAGTGTACATGCGAGAAAAGAGAGTCCGGGGCAGAAAATGAACCAAGAGGACTGCGGGTGTGACGATGTACTTTGGAGCGCTGGCATTGAAGGCAGGCGCGAGCCCAGCTACGAACATCTTTGTTTACGCATGGCCAAATGAAACGTTCGATGACGAGTTTCAAAGATGCACGGATACCTTGATGTGACAGCGAGTGAAGTGCGTCAAAGACCGTGCGTCTGCAGGAGACGGGCACGAGAGGTCTAGGACAACCTGTGGACGTGTCACAGAGAATGGTTCCTTCCGTGGTTTGGAGAGAAACAGAATGCACATGCAACGAAGTGGACTGCAGAGTGAGCTGTATATCTTCGTCTTGAGCCTGAGCCGATGCCATAGCGGCAAGGTCGACGGTAGGCAAGGACTGCAGAGTGAGGTTGACGCGTGAGAGAGCGTCTGCGACGGGATTATCGACACCTGAGACATGACGTATGTCAGCAGTGAACGGCGTGACAAAGTCTAGGTGTCTTGTTTCCCGTGGTGAGTATTTGTCGCAAGCATAGTTGAAGGCAAAGATAAGGGGCTTGTTGTCAGTGTAGACCGTGAAGGCACGACCTTCGAGTGTGCGCCGGAAGTGACGTATCGCTAGGTAAATGGGGAGCAGTTCTCTGCCAAACGTGCTGTAGCGGGATTCCGCTGGCTGCATGCGCTTGGAGAAGAACCCAAGGGGTTGCCATTGCCCACCAACGTATTGTTGGAGGACGGCTCCTACCGCGACGTCTGAGGCATCAGTCGTAATAGAAAGAGGTGCAGTCGATTCGGAATGAGCGAGGAGGGCTATGCTGGAGATAGCATCCTTGAGCTCGGCGAAGGCTGCTTGTGCTGTGTCAGGGAAAGCGAACTTACGTGCATTTCCTCTGAGTAGGTCAGTCAGCGGCTGAATAGGCTGAGCGCAGCGCAGAATGAAGCGTCGATAGTAGTTGAACATGCCACAGAATCGACGGAGGTTCTTGAACGAAGTCGGAGCTGGGAAGTCCTTGATTGACTGGATGTTACCAGGAAGGACTTGGATACCAGACGATGAAACGCGGTGGCCTAGGAATTCTACCGTTGATTTGCCGAGTTCGCACTTAGTTAGGTTGACTGTGACACTGTGTTAGGTCAAGCGCTGGAAGAGAGTTTGAAGATGCTCGAGCTGCTCTTGTTCCGATGAACTGGCTACTCAAATATCATCGAGGTAGGAATAGGCGAAGTCTAGGCCACGAGTGACATTGTAGATGAAGCGTTGGAAGGTTTGTGCGGCGTTGCACAGTCCAAATGGCATTCTTAAAGATTCAAACAAACCAAAACGAGTGATGACGGCTGTTTTATGGATGTCATTGTCTTCCACAGGTCTCTGGTGATAGGCGCGAACCAGATCGATCTTGCTGAAGATCGTCATACCTGTGAGGCGTGCGGTAACGTCCTGCATGCGTGGGATGGGATACCTATCTGGGACGGTTAGGCGATTGAGTACGCGGTAATCACCGCAGGGGCGCCAGTCACCAGATTTCTTGGGGACCATCTGCAGGGGCGAGGACCAAGGGCTATCAGAAAGGAGGATTATTCCAAGTTCGAGCATGTGCTCAAGCTCCGCCCTGGCTACTTTTAGTTTCTCAGGCGATAGTCGGCGTGGACAGCAAGGCACAGGTGGGCCGTTCGTCCGTATGTGGTGCGTGACTTGAGCTGCCACAGGCAAAGCTGCGTTTATTGGCTAAACGAGCTTGGGATACTGAGAAAAGAGATTAGCGTAGTCTGGCGAGATTTAAAGAAATGCATAGGCCGGGGATATAGATGTGACATCGGCGGTGATGCCGCGTACACTGAGTTTGTTGCAGCGACAACTAGCATCTGGCGTTTTGCATCGACCAAGAGGTCGAAGTGCTTGAGCAAGTCAATGCCGAGGATGGCAAAGGGTCTGCAGCGACAGGGAACACCCAGCGGAAAGAGCGCCGAAGACCTAAGTCCAGGGTAAGCGACCGATGACCGCAGGTGGCTATTGGGGTGCAATTGGCGGCACTGAGACTTGTCGACAGGGAAGCGGTAGGCTCACCAGGCATAGGGGGAATGACGCTGACTTCCGCCCCGGTATCAACTAAGAACTGGGTATCGGAGTCATAATCCTTAATGTAAATGAGACGACTTTAGGCTTTGCCGACGTTCGTGGCTATTACAGCCCGGCGCGGCGGATCATGTATAGCGGAGTAGCTACACGGCTGTACGCACTTACAGGCTTTAGTACCGAAACGCGAGTGGTAAAAGCTGTAACCGGTGGCATCAGGTTTTGTGCGACGGCGCGATGATCCGGAGTGTTTGCGGTGCTTACATTTTAAAGTGAGTTCCTCGATCGGGCGCTGAAGCGACGTTATCTGCAATGATAATGCGTCTGTTGCCGACGGCGGGCTAGTCGCGCCTGTCGATGTTGTGGCGCCAGCACAAATCTGCTTAGGTGCTTTGGTTTCAGTCTCTGGCTGGTGCCGTTCGATGACGCGGTCTGCTAGATCTGCAATTGCTGCGGTTGGAAATCACTTGATACCGAAAGGATAACCTGAGTGCTTTCAGGAAGGCGTTGCATCCGCAACTCGCGGAGAACCCCGGCGTCCATGTTGGACGTGCCCATGAGCTGTTGCATTTCGCGCAACAAGGCTGAGGGTATCTTGTCACCTAGCTGCAGCCCACTAAATAATTGCTGCAGTCGGACCTTGTCAGAAGGCTTGATTCGCTGAATAATAGCCTGCTTAAGGGTCTCGTATTTCAGTGCTAGAGGGGGCAAAGTATGATGTCTCTCACCTGCGAGGATATATTCTGAGGAAGGCGAGATATTAGTTGGTAATACATGAAGAAATCAGAAGCAATCTTTCGAATATAAATTACGGATTCTATATGTAGAAACCATAATAAAGGGTCATTCTCCCAAAAGGTTGAGGAGCTAAGGCAACAGAATTGACCATGACAGGCTGAACAGCGCTAACCGCGCATGGAGACGGCTTATCCTCTAGATAATTATGATGTTCTGAATCAAAAAATAATTGAACTCCACCCAAACTAGTCACGACTCGGAATAAGAACACCAGAATTGGAGTTCGAATTTCGCGGGTGTATTCTACATCAAAAAAGGTGAAAAGAATAACAATAAACAATCACTGAGTACTTTTTGTATAAATATCACATCCTCTGCAGCTTGAATGCAACTCCAGGTTTCTGTAATTCAGTTGTGTTTTCGGTTGCAATCTGGCAGATCTTCTTGGAGGCTGATTTTGCTCAGAATACTCATGAGGAGCTGAAACTGAATCGATATTAGTATTTTCAGTGCACACTGAATCGAATGACAACGGACCGGAATCCTTGTATCGTATCTGATCAACATGCCGTCTGTATACAGAATAATCATCGAGATCCAAAATGCTAACCATGCGGTTTCCAATGTTGTTAACAATAATACCGGATGAGGGACGTAAATAATTGCCTCTGAAATAAGGTACTTCAGCAGTCCCCAAGCCAAGCATGTTTGACCTCAATGGTCTGGATTTACAAAGTTTGGCAGGTGTATCTCCAGTGGAGGAATGCACGCAATTACGGTATTGAAGAAGGAAGTTAGCAACACAACGATCAAGTTCATCAAAAGAAGTAGGAGCACAGGAGGTAATAGAACGTTTTAAGGTTGCAACAAAGTTTTCCGCTAGGCCATTAGAACATGGATGTCATGGAGCGGTAAAAAGGTGGCGACACCCAAGGCTCTGTAGCCAATTAGTAACCTCTGAAACCGAAAAGTGCGAACCATTGTCACTTACCACAGCTAATGGGACTCCTTCTCTACTAAACGCTTTTCTCAAGGCACGGACAGTAAAAGCAGAATTTGGTTTATCAGTCAGGAATACCTCCGGCCACTTTGAATAAGAATCCACCACCACAAGAGCATGGTACTTCTGCAGAAATGGTCCACAATAATCCATATGTACCCTTTGCCAGGGCTCGCATGTCATCGGCCATGGTGTCCAATTTGACGGTTGCTGTAAAAGTTTGGGTTTACAGTTCGGGCACTCAGAAGCAGTTCGTCGAATATTTGCATTTAATTCGGGCCACCAGTACAAGCATCGAGCTAAAGACTTCATGTTTTCAACACCAAGATGACCGGAATGTAAATCCGTTAGAATAGCTGATCTCAAAGTCGGCGGGATAACAATGCGGTCATTTACACATAGTAATCCATCAGGTGTAACACACAATTCATCACGACGCACATAAAATTGTGGGAACTTCCGTTTGAGAGAAACCGACCAACCACGTTTGACAGCAGAAATCAATGACCCATAATACCTTCTAGTGCCATTGATAAGGGCAGAACGAGAGATTGGAAGCGGGTGGGTGAGTAAACAACTCATTTCAGAGTCGGTTTCAAATATCGTTGCAGTACGTGATAAGTAGTCGACGTGAGGAATGAGCTTCGCACTTCTGTGCTCGACCACATAGTTATACGCACTAAGGGCAACACACCACCTTTGGACCATGGCTGCTGAAGGTTTAGCTAAAGAACTGGAAGGATTGTAAATAAACTTCAGCGCTTCATGATCTGACACAATGGTAAAGCTGAGGCCAAACAAGTATTTGTGAAGTTTAGTGATTGCCCAGTATACAGCCAAAGCTTCTCGATGAGTCTGAGCATATCCTTTTTCAGCATTGCTTAGTCGACGGGAAATACACAGAACGGGGTGTCCATTCTGCTCTAACACAGCCCCAATACAAGTGGGTGAAGCGTCTGTGAAAAGCACAGTAAGTAATTTTTGGAGAAAAGATGTGAAGAACACAACCAGATGCAAGTATTTTTAAAAGCTTCCGAAGAACATGTTCATGTCTGTCTAACCAAACAAAACTCTTGTCATTCAACAAGGTGAATAAAGGATCAGCAATGGATGCAAAACCAGGAATGAATTTAAATAAATAAATATTTATTCTCAACTATGCGAGGCACGCCCGTTGAGGCATGATCACGTATGTACAGCCGTACAGACATTTAATGGGAACTGTAGTGACAGTAGAAAATTGTTCATATGTCCATGCTTGGAAGTGTGCGATGTTGAACATGCGAAAGAACGATTTGGTTGTAGTGGGATCGGGATCCATGTGTTTGGACATAATCGCGCTACCATTTATCGCAGTCATACCTCGAGTAATAATAGATAAAGAATCCTGAGTGATCCATTGGAAGATAATTGAAGAGCAAGCTATCCAGTATGATGATTCTAATTGAGCTGCCAGTGTGAAGTTATGGGCTGTGACTTTATTCGGTGGCGAGTCACATTCGCCACGTTGCAGTGTTGTTAAACGGACATTTGTGGCTTTTTATAGGGAGAACGCTTGCCAGGCGAAAACCCACCACGTCCTGAAACACTGCCGCCAATCCATTGAATGGCAAGTTGTAACTGGCTATGTTTCTTGTTGAACGTTCTTTTGCTCCGTTATTCGCAGTCAAGTTGCGTCCCATTTTTCTGCTGACTGATGCGCTATGCGAGTGGCCATTGCGTGCCTGGGTCCTCTCCTGTTCCAGATCGGTAGGTCAGGAACTAAGCATTCTTTCTGGATATGATGTGTTGATCATCTGCAGAACCACGTGAAGCCTCGAAGAATATACGTTGAAATATGTTGAAGTCTTGGAGGACAGGATAGGTTCCGAAGAAAGAATCGCAGATCCCCCGGGGTATGTAGTGAAATTGATTAGAGATTGTGGTAACCACGGCCATTTGAGCGGTCAAAGCGGATTGAAGAGCTTAGAATGACCGATTGTTCAAGCTTTGTTTTGGCAGGAGAATGTGCCTTCCGTAGTCGAAAGTCCTCCAGTCAAGAGATATGTGGAATAGGTATTGTTAGGTAAATTGGACTCAGTGGTTCATGCCGCGGAAGAATTGATTGATTTGTCCAGTTAGTAAGTTGTAAAAAAGTTGATAATTTTCCGCTCATGTCCAGGTAGAGGAACTGTGTGCCTTGTATTGTTGTCGAAACGGAGGACAATTCCTTGGGTGCGTGTCGCCGTACCTGTGACAGACTCGGGAGAAAAAGGAAACGAACAGAGACAGCCACACAGACAGAAGAAAGGAATGCATCTGGAATGCAGTCAATCAATTGCGGCGATGCCTGAACTATTGTACCACTATGCATGTAATTGTTATTTAAATATCGCATATACACGTATATCATAAGTGGCGAAATACGACGAGAATCGAGCGGAACACGGATCAGTAAAGAATGAAAGATTGAAGATGAAGCAGGAGTGTTTGGGGAGGGGTCAGAAAGCAAAAGAGCGTTTAGATGAGACTGGATAAGTCAGCAAGATGTAGCTAGGCAGTCAGATTAAAGTGGGGATAACAGTAGTGAATGTCGCGAGAAAGTAAATTTGCGGGACTACAGAGGCTATATAAAAAGCCCGTTAGCATATCAAACGAAGCTCTCAGGCTGAGGGACAGGGTGTGTTGTGACTGCACAGCCTAGAACACGTGCGTCTCTGATTTCTGGAAACAGTCAGAAAATAGGAGACTGGTCAGACCAGGCTAGAGTGGAGCCAGGCCCGAAGTGTTATCCGTCCAATGGATAAAGGAAGGCAGACAGAGTGCGAAAATGAAAGAATGTAATCGTGAAGGAGACACTTAAGGGGAAGTGGAAGAGCCTACAAAAATCTCGAGGTGTTGCGAACAGACCTTTGGACCAGTCGATGGTTCAAAAGTATGGGCTCAGTATTCGGAAAGCAGGAGACCATGGAGATGAGATGAGGATATCGGCTCATGGAGAGAAAGCCGTATTATAAATGTCAGAAAGTTAACAGAGCGTCAACAGGATAGAAGTGTTAAAGATAAAAGCGGATATACTAGTGATGAATCATGAGCAGCAGTGCTCTGGAGGCGGGGGAGACAGAGCATTGCGCCTGCAGAGACTAGATCATTTAGAACTCAGAAGTTCGAGAGAGGTCAGAAGGCAGGAGGCCGTACAGCCAGAACCAGATAAGTCAGGCTAGAGTGTAAAAAAAGGGCTCTATGGGTGAGAAGAGAAAGAAAAAGAAAGCCAACGATATGCTCCAGGTGCTGTGCGCAGACCGTTGGAGCTTACGGTTTCTGTTCATTAGGGTCACGGAAGTCGGAAGGTACGAGATCGTTGAGACGAGCCCAGAATGTCAGCTCGTAGGGTGAAAGTCGTATTAGTAAAGTCTAAGTGCTGACAGAGAGCATCAACAGAAATGGACATGTTAAGGAAAAAAGGGGACATGATAATAAGGTTCAATCATGACCAGCGGTGGTCTTGCGGTGAGGGTAACAGACT
Organism: Dicrocoelium dendriticum; assembly: GCA_944474145.2. NCBI lineage: Eukaryota > Metazoa > Platyhelminthes > Trematoda > Plagiorchiida > Dicrocoeliidae > Dicrocoelium > Dicrocoelium dendriticum. The sequence goes on from OX104062.1 coordinate 44,080,007, forward strand.
TTCGTCGGCAGAGTCTAGATCATAGATCACAGAAGTCCGAGCGATGTCAGAAGACAGGAGAGCGTACAGTCAAACCCGGGTAAGTCAGCAAGCTGAAGCTAGGCCTCCAAAGTAAGGTGGGAATAAGTAATGAGTGTCATCAGAAAGCAGTTTGGGAAGCAAGTGACTATATGAAAAGGCGGTTGCATGCCGAGGAACGGTCTCGGGATAAGGGGGACAGAGCACCAGGACAACAGAGCCTAGATCGTTAATGTTTGGAATGTAAGGAAGTAGTCAGAAAGCAGGAGGCTGGTCGGACGCCGCTAGAGTAGTGCCAGATCCGGAGAGTTGCCTGACCGGTGGAAAAAGGAATGCACACAAAATGAGAAAAGGAAAAGTTTTCATTGATGAGTGGAGAAGTCAGCGATATTCCCGACGTGGTATGAACAGACCATTTGGTCTGCCGACCCCTGATCATTAGGGTCACAGAAGTCGGAAGGTGGGTCGTTCAGACCAGACTAGAAAGTCGACTCATAAGGAGAAAGGCGTAATAGTAAGCTATGCATTTTGTCGGATCGAATCGGCAGAAATGGACACGTTAAGGATGAGAGAGGACATGATGATTGCGATTAGTCACGACCAGCAACGTTCTTGAGGTGAGGGTAACAAAGCGTTGCGTCGGCAGTGACAAGAACAGTGAGATCGCAGAAGCCCGAGAGAGGTCAGAAAAAAGGAGACCATTCCGCCTATCGCTGATCAATCGGGTCACAGCAGTCAAAAGCAAAGAGACCACTGAGACGGAAAAGCAGACTGATAAGTCTGCCCATCCCTGGACATTCAGGTCACAATAGTCAGAAACAAAGAGACTATTGAGACGAGATTAGAAAATCAGCTCAAAGAGTAAAAACCGTAGAATTTAGGTCTAAGTAATAAAGGAAAGCATCGGCAGAATAGGCACGTACACGAAGAAAGGGGACGTAGTAATAAGGATTAATCAGGGCCAACAATGCATTTCAGTTGAGGGATACAGTACGTTACGTCGGCAGAGCCTAAGCCATTGAGATCTCAGAAGTCTGAGGTGGGTCACAAAGCAGGAGACCGTTCAGACGAGTCCGGATAGGTCAGCAAGATGAAGCTAGGCCGCCAAATTAACTTGTGGATAGCAGAGGTGAGTGTCATAAGAAAGGAAGCTTTCGGGACGAAAGAGACTATATGATGAGCCATTTAGCATGCCGAGGAAAGGTCTGGAGATGAGGGGAACAGAGTGTTTGGAATGTAGAGCCTCGAGTGATAACGTCTCGGATGTCAGGGAGCAGTGAGAAGAATGAGACTGGTCAACCGAGGATAGATTAGAGCCAGGTCCGAAGAGAGTTACGTCTAATTGAAAAATTAATGCAAATAGAGTGCGAAAAGGAAAATACTCTTCAGAAGAGGTCAAAAAGCCAACTATGTTCTCCGGGTTATGGGAGTAGACCGATAAGTCTGCCCATCCCTGGTTATTCAGGTCACAACAGTCAGAAACAAGGAGACCATTGAGGCGAGATTAGAAAATCAGCTCAAAGAGTGAAAACCGTAGAATTTAGGTCTAAGTAATAAAGGAAAGCATCGGCAGAATAGGCACGTACACGAAGAAAGGGGACATAGTAATAAGGATTAATCAGGGACAACAATGCATTTCAGTTGAGGGTTGCAGGACGTTACGTCGGCAGAGCCTAAGTCATTGGGATCTCAGAAGTCCGAGGTGGGTCAGAAAGCAGGAGACCGTTCAGACGAGTCCGGATAGGCCAGCAAGATGAAGCTAGGCCACCAAATTAACTTGTGGATAGCAGAGATGAGTGTCATGAGAAGAGGGACGACAGCGGCTATATGAAAAGTCAGTTAGCATGCCAAGGGAAGGTCTGGAGATACAGGGAACAGAGCGTTTGGAATGTAAAGCCTCAAGTGATAACGTCCTGGATGTCAGGGAGCAGTGAGGAAAATAAGACTGGTCAACCGAGGATAGATTAGATCCAGGTCCGAAGAGATTTACGTTCTTCAGAAGAGGTCGAAAAGCCAACTATGTTCTCCGGGTTATGGGAGTAGACCGATATGTCTGCCTATCCCATCAGTGGAATGGTAATGTAAAGCGCCCATCAGTGATCGAACCTCATGAACATTGGTGGGGGCCTTCACATCAACCAATGGTTTTATCCGATCAGGATTTGGTTTGAATCCTTCAGATGTAACCTGCTAACCAAGACAACTGATTGCATGGACAGTAAGTAAGCACTTCTCAGGATTGATATTCACATTAGCATCCTTGAAGCGAGTCAAAAGTGCCAGTAATCGGTAGTCATGTGTCGGTTTGTTAATAGCGTGTACAAAAACATCGTCTTGATAGACCTCAACACCCTTCAAATCTTTCACAAGGGAGTTCATCACATCTTGGAATATAGTTGGCGACACATTAAGACCAAAGGGAAGAGATCTATAGCGATACAACCCAAAAGGTGTATTGATTGTGGTCAGTTCACTAGACTCATCAGTCAGTGGTATCTGCAGATATGCGTCTTTTAAGTCTAGCCTCGAGAAAAGCTTGGATCCGTGTAGACGCGAGAGGATAGAATCAGGTTCTTCCGTGACACAACTACGCTGCAGCAGCTTCGTATTAAGAGTGACACGGTAATCACCACAAACTCTCGGTGTCTGTCCATCCGGCTTTAACGGTGTGACAATAGGTGTGGCCCATCGTGAACTTTGTACTGGGGCGAGAATACCTGATTCACAAAGAGATATAAGTACCTTACGAACGGGTTCTCTAAGTCCAAATGGAAGTACACGTCGTTTACAGAAAACTGGATCACCGGCCACTTCCAACTTGACAGGCGGAATTCTCATTCCACCAGAGGTAACCGAACAATCGTGTAATAAATCACGAGTTCGGTTGTCAGTATCAGTATGTGACAGAAAATTGACACTTATTTTAAGTGCCTGCATAACTTTAAGACCGAGTATGGACGGGCCTTGACGAATGACAACAAATTTACACTCGACAGGTTTCAAATGCTTATCGATCACTGGTAAGGTACAACATCCTATCACGGGAATGGTATGACCAGTAATACCTTTAATAGTGATGAGTGTAGAATCAAGCTGAGCGTCAGGGTACAGACGATCAAGACTCGTTTTAGAAATAAGAGACTCTACGCTGCCGGTGTCAACAATGAAACGATGTGACATACCATTTCCGAAACGTAAAGTGTTGTATAAATGGCCACTCGTATTCACAGCCAATGTCAGCGAATGAAAATCGTCGGGCAAGTTCTCTGTTCAATCATCAACTTGTTTCACAACATTACAACGTCTGGACTGGAGACAAACACTACTAATATGTCCAACTTTCCCACAATGATGACGTTTGGAATCCCGATGCGGGCAGGTATGCCGTGAATGCAACCTTCCACAAGAGATACATTGTCCAATCTTTTTATCAGCTTGACCACACTTCAAACTGTCTGAATTTCTCGGTGCATGAGATAGACTAATCCCGTGTGGTTTGAAAGAGTTGATTTGCCACGGTTTTCTCTTCACGGCATGAACTCGGCGACTGGCTGAGCCAAACAAGACTTGATGATCAACCGTCGTCTGGCTTCTGGTAATATCAGAAACATCCTAATAATGCAAACAGATGGATTTTACATGATTGTAAGTCGGCGATGGAAGTGATAGAAGCTGAGGATATAAATCGGGATTATTTATTCCAGCAATTAGGCGATCTCTGAGGCATTCGTCAAGTTTGTCTCCAAATGCACAAGATGATGCTTGAGATTAAAGTTGGAGAATAAAATCACGAATAGACTGATTAGCGTGACGGATCAGCAAGTTGAATTTTACTCTTTCAGCAACCACGAAATTTTCCGGTAGTAAGTGAGATAAAAGGAGGTCCCACAACTTGTCGTATGATAATTTCGATGGCAGCTGTGGGTAAGCCAGATTTTTTAGAAGCGTATACGCCTCTCGTCCAATAACAGGTAAAAAGTGGGCAGATTTAAGATCTTCGCGAAGGTCATCTTTTGTGAGCCACCATAACTCGAATCTCTCCATGTATTCTTGTAACTCCCGGGGAGATGCATTTACGTTTAAGAATTCGATGGTTGTATTCATTTGGAAATAAACGCTGACTGCGACGCCAATTATGATGTTCTGAATCGGAAAATAATTGAACTCCACCCAAACTAGTCACGACTCGGAATAAGAACACCAGAATTGGAATTCGAATTTCGCGGGTGTGTATTCTACATCAAAAAGGTGAAAAGAATAACAATAAACAATCACTGAGTATTGTTTGTACAATTATCACAATAATTCATTGCAATAAGCCCATAAAAATGTGGTAGGTTAGAAAACAATATGATCACAAGTAATGAATCACAAAATAACTGGAACGAGCTCACCAGAATGAAAACGCAAAATGGCGGGCGGCTTGTTCCTGACAGGGGGTCACCAATTGTTGGGCGGAGCCTGAGATACTGATCGGTAGGCAATGACTCGCAAGACTTGTCAAATACGACAGTATAGAAGTCGGAGGCGACTGAACCAAACGCATATTGTGCAGGATACAAGAATAGGAAGCGTATCAGACAGAGCGAGAAACGTGCAGCGTGGTACTCACCAAAATGGTTCGTGTCCACGGATGTGTAGTCAGCAAAACAACTAGATGTTTCGAAGGTTAAAACAACCGTAAAAGTCAATGTTACAAAATACTGAAAGCGCTTGTTTTCCGGTACACCACAAGCCCTAGATGTTCCTCTCGATGTAGACGGATAAATTTCATTTCTGCTGGTACTATCGCGGTTTTGGCGATGATGCAAGGAATTGTCGACCTAGTTGTAACCAACCGAAAGCCTTTCACAAACCGCAGCAGGGAAACCTCCGCGCCAGCTAGTGATTGAGACAGCTGCGCCTTGCCAATTTTATAGTCGTTTACTTGACGTCTAGGATTCGTCAACCAATTCATATTTCTTGGTTGACACCGGTGCCGAAGTCAGCGTTATTCATCATGCTGCAGAAAACGCAACCTACTTCCAACCGGACTGATGTTGCAGGCGGCCAACAATATCAAGATCCATACATACGGCCAGAAAATGCTGACGCTCAACCTTGGTCTTCGTCGAAGTTTTCCCTTGTTTTCCTCATCGCTGACGTCCAACGCCCCAGCCTTGTTGTTGATTTCCTCACCAACTTCGGCCTGATCGTGGACCTGCGGAACCGTAAACTATGCGATAGTTTGACATCTTTGTCCGTTTCGGATATAATCACTTCGATCCGTTCGATCGATCTTCGCTTGGCATTGCCCACCAACAACGTGTTCGCCAAACTACTGCTGCAGTTTTTTCCCTTTATCAGTCGCCTATTGACTTTCCTGAGCCTAAGCACGAAGTTACGCACCACAGCTTAATACGTAAACAGTCAGTAACCGCCCGATTTCGACGATTACCACCAGACAAGCTAGATACCGCCAAGTCAGAGTTCGAGCATTTGCTTCGTCATGGTATCGTTCGTCCTTCCAATAGCCCATGGTCCGCCCTGCTTCATAGGATTCACAAAATCTCCAATGGCGACGTGAGGCCTTGCGGCGAATACCGGTCACTTAACAATTCTACCATCTATAGATAGCCAATTCCGCACATCCATGAGTTTTCAACTGGTTTACATGGAAGAACAATTGTCTCTGAGATTGACTTGGTGCATGCATACTACCAAATTCCGGTTGCTTCCGACGATATTCCGAAGACCCCCATAATCACACCATTTAGTCTTCATGAATTCGTTCACAGTAGATGCGACTGATGGCTACGAGAGGACCTCCTCTTCGTGTGCGTTATAGTAATTGGACTCCATCCCAGTATTCGCCATTTGTTGAAGCCCAACGATAACAGTAACGCAGGAGGCAACTACCTAAAAATGTGCGAACGATGCGGCCGACATAAACGTTTATTAAATTAGATTTCCCCTCTGATCTAACAACCCTAAAACGTTCTTCCAAACTCAGCTGTTTTATCGAGTATTTGGCTATCCTAAAGTGCGCTTGTATATCAATCTTAGCTCTATGTACATAGACCTCGATACTATGCATTATTAGGTAGTTTCTTATGATATCTCCGATAAATGGTACGCAGCAAGTGGGTTTTTATGCCCAAAACATTAATTATAACTGCTTCCATCATTGTTTTAACGCCAACGTTCAAGTCCCATCTCATAGAAGATGAAACGGCACGTTTAAAGTACTCGCACTTTGCCGCCAGCATCATACAGTTACATCGACTCAGAGGGGGGCACTCAAAGTGACGACGAGCACAAAACCTGATTTTGTAACTTTTCCCCAGGTCACATTACTGATGCGCTCTCAGCCAGCCTTCCGTGTTGTCTCTACTGACTGCGAAGGTACGCGTGTTTGTAGGTGTGTCCTTTAATACGTGTGTGTGTTTCGTTCTTCCTCCCATTTGCCAAGTCCCTCACTGTCTGATCGAACACTGGACTCAGCACTCACGTTACTTGATTGCTTGCTGTCTGCTTCTATACGTTTCCTGTAAGCACCGTCGCGTACGATATCCTTTCATTGCCCCATCATTTTTCTGCTTCATTAGGGTGTAACAAATTGTCGACGGAGATTAGTTGGATCACTCATAGCAAATGAAACTGCTTCACCTCAGCCTTTTTGAAATTCTCCAGCGGAAAGGTCTGCGAAGCACCAATGGACGCAGTTGAAAACTACATTCACTAATTACGTGGATTTACTTGTGCCTTTTGGCAATAGCATTGCGAATGGCAAGGCAACACAAATTAAATTACTGCGTCAACCCCTCGGTAACGAAGGGCAGTGACATTTTGATAGTTTGCAGCTACACACGAAACATGACTTACAAACTGTGCGCTACTATCTTGACCGACTGTGGGGAAAAAACCATCCGTGTTCACAGCCAGGTACAAATTTAGCACCATGAGGAAACAACCGAGTGAAACTGTAAACGAATTTGTTACTCGACTCCTTACTGCCTTTCCTGATTGCTTCTATGACCAGATCAGGCCAACTCACTTCGAGGAAGCAATGCTTTTAGAAACTTTGATGGTTGGTGTACTTGACGGCAAAGCACGCCAGCGTCTTTTGTCAGGAGCTGAAAACAACTTTATTCAGGAAAATGGTTTTGATATAGTTCGACAAGGTGCGAATCTCGTTTAGGAACTAACGGTGTTCTTCTCTTCCGATCAGATAATTTCACAGAAGATAAACAAAGTCTCTCAAACAAAGCGTGATCATACATGGTCCCATTCCGTACAGCGCAGAGTGTTCCGTTGTTATCGCTGTAGCGAGCAGCATTCTGGTGTGGTTGATTCCCAGCATCTTCACGTGTGATGTTGATTTTGTAGCAGAAGTGTACATATCCAGAAAGCTTTTCTTATCAAACGATAATTCGTTGTGCGGGGAAGTCCTAAAACTGCGAATCACATTACTGAACATTTAAACCAGAACTGGATAAAAATCACAAGAACTTTCCATGACAATATAACAGCGGAGAAACCGTTCGTTGTGTCTATCCAGGTAAACGAACAACCTGTTGATTTCGAAATTGATACGGGTTCCGCAGTCATGCTGATAAGATCCGATGCCCTGTTGCAACTATCAGAACGAGATCCCCGTCCAATACATTTGCGACAATACACCGGACAGTTGGTGAATGTGTTGGGTACCTTTGTCGCATGTATCGCCTATCGCCATTTGACGGATCAAATCCATGTGTACGTTTCTAGAAGACCAGATCAAAATACACTTGGTCGCGAGGGTATTAAACGACTTACGGACATCATGTCAAACGTCAACACCGTTGTAGCTTGCCTACAACTATATGGGATTTTGCAAAAATGCGCAGCACCTTTTGTTCAAACTAAGCCAGGCTTGCTGAAGAATTACGCAGCCCGATTGATACTAAAACCACAAACAACACCGAGATTCTGGAAGGAGCGCACTGTACCTTATGCTCTTCGGGACAAGGTCGAGACTGAGCTGCGCCAACTGCTAGAATAGGGTACAATTGAACCCGTCTAGGATACTGTTTGTGCTGCCCCTATAGTGTCTGTATTGAAAAGCGATGTTACTGTAAGGCTCTGTGGGGACTGCAAAGTTACAATCAACCAAGCACTACAGCCAGATCGATATCCACTGCCTAAAATTGAAGATATTTACGCCGCTCGCTCTTGTGGTGAACTTTTTACCAAACTGGATCTGAGCCACGCCTACCAGCAGATGGAACTCGTCGAGGATTCACGTGCTTTCACCACCATCAACACACCTCTTGGGTTATTTCATTACCTACGCATACCATACGAAATAAACTCTGCACCGCGAATATTTCAACGAATTATCGACTCGCTAGTGAAAGACATACCAAATACATGGGCCCATCTGGATGACATCCTAATAACCGGGCGTACAACTGCTGAAAATCTGCACACCCTTAATGTAGTCCTAAAAAGACTATTAGACTCCGAGCTGATACTGAAGAAAAATGTGTGCGTTTCTTGTAACAAGTGTGGAATACCTTGGGTACCAACTCTCTCGCGTGTGGCTCTGTCTGCTAGAAGAGAAAACCAGGGCACTCCTTAAAACCCTAGTGCCTAAAAATTTAAACGAAATACGCTCCTTTCTAGAAGCAGTCACACAGTAAGCTAGATTCATACCGGTAACATCAACTCATTTACATCAGCTTCATCAACTTTTGCGCAAGAATCAGCCATGGAAATGCTACGCCGTTCACGGTAACGCTTTCAACGCAGTAAAGGAACTTTTGGCGTCAGCTAAAGTCCTTGTACATTATGATCCACGGAAAAATATTCTTCTCACTTGTGATGCTTCTCCTTACGGCCTTGGGGTAGTTTCACTACATAAATTACCTGATACCTAGCAGCGACCGGTTGCCTACGCTTCATGAAAATTAACCGCAGCCGAAAGGAACTACTCTGAGCTCCATCGAGAGGTGGCCGCTGTCATCTTCGGGATCAACCGATTCCGTCGGTACTTGCTCAGCCAACATATTGTGAGTCACACCGATCATAAACCCTTATCTAAGTCCTTGGGCACGAAAAAAGAATTCAACAAATAGCCACCCGCAGAATAATCTGCTGGTCCCTCACTCTCTCTGCTTACACATACCAAATTCACTATACTCCGGACAGACAGAATACCGCCGCTGACGTTCCAAGTGGACTCCCCTTACCGGAGGTCACTTCAGAAGTTTTTATTACGCAAGAACTTGTGAATCTAATTCAGCTCTTCAACAAGGCTTCGATCACGTCCAGAGTTATACGTCCTGAGACAGATAGAGATTGGTTGTTAACGCTTGTAACGCAGTAGGTTCAAATTGGATGGCCCGACATCACACCTGCAGAACTTACACCTTTTCGCTATAGAGTGACTGACCTGAGCCTTCAGAATGGATGTTTGCTGTGGGGTGCACGGGTTTTGATCCCTAAAAGGTTGCGATCAGCCATCCTGAACGAGCTCCTTGACGCACACCCAGGCGTTGCTAAGATAAAGTCACTGGCCCGTTCCTGTGTATGGTGGCCCCGATTTGATGGCAACATTGCGGCGAAAGTTAAAGGTTGAATGCTTTACCATGAATCTCGAAACGCTGTCCTCCACATACCGATGCAGCACTGGACATGGCCAGAGACAAGCTGACAAAGTGTGTATGTAGCCTTTTTCGGTCCATTCGAGTGTTAAATGATTCTGCTTGTAGTTGATGCGCATTCTAAATGGATTGATGCTCACATTCTGTCCACAGCGACTTTAGCTAGCACAATAATCAAAATACGCACCACCTTCGCTGCTTTTTGACTTCCCGAAACACTCGTGTCTGACAGCGGAACTGTGTTCACCAGCACTGACTGTTCCACCTTCCTCACCTCGAATGGAATTAGATATGTGACTACCGCCCCTTATCATCCGTCTTCGAACGGTTTGACAGAAAGCGCTGTACAAACAGTGAAAAATCTGCTGCAGGTGCGTCAATGTGCATGCGTCTAGATCGTGCTCTTTTTGCTTACCGAAAGATGGTGAACGGTACCACCGGAAAAAGTTCAGCGGAGCTTATGTTCGACCGCCGTTTACGTACTAGAATGGACTTACTGCACGGAACTCAGGCAGCGGGGGTTTGCGAAAAACAAGAACGGGTGAAGGAACGCTTTGACACTCGCAGCAGAAACGGGTTAGTAACAGAATCAGATGCACCCTACTTACGCTTACCTACAGACGACGGATGGCAACCAGCCGTTGTCAAAACTGCTAGCGGGCAGATCATAGATGTAGAGCAGTGGTTCCCATCCTTTTAGACGCCGTTACCCACAAAGGGGGTTGCCCACCAGACTTTTACCCCCAAACTTTCGAAAGACTACTACGTAATAACTATTGCACATTTCGCTCTAAAGTTCAAAAACAAATGTCATATGTAGTTTCACGTGCTCATGCAATTAAAGGAAACACCCCTTCTCACCGCATAATTATCCGACTTAAGTACGAGAAGTGATCGGTATCCGGAATCTCCCTCGACAAATAAACGAAAGAAAACAGTACTTTTAATTCAAAATTCTATGCAAACAAGAGGCGATATACATCAATGAGACGGTTAATATTGTTTGGTGGTAACAATTTCTGGTATATTTGGTGAAGTTTCGGCCAATGCACATCGCACGTCGTGCTCCAAGTTCATTCGATTCCTTGCTTTTGTTTTCATTACCATCATTATCGAAAATGCACTTTCACATTTATAAGTTGTTGCAAATGGGATCCATATTCTCAATGCGCTGTCCGACAGTAATGGATACTCTTCACCTATCTTTGCCCAAAATGTTACCAGTTGCGTGCTTTGGCAATCTACCTTCAATCCGCTGTCCTCGCGCATTCCTAGGAATTGTACCTTGATTTCGAATTCAGTATCTGGAAATATTCCTTCAGCTACTGTAAACGGTCTTAGCACCCAGGCACTTAATTGGCGAGTTTCCAAATCAGGAAAATACTTGCCGATGGAATTCATCACTGATGACAAGTAGCAAGATATTTCATTCGTGAATGCGCATTTTTCAATTCTTTCAACGAGCACCGTCGTTAGTTCTGGAAATATCGCCACGTCGTCAACATCAACCGAGCGCTGGTAAAGCTGCAGTTTGCGAAGGAAAACGGCTACTCTATGCTGAGCGACTAAAATGTTCATCATATTCCCTTGCAGGCTGAGGTTAAGCGCATTGATTTCTCCAAAGAAATCAACAAGATAAGCAAGTTTCGAAATAAACACGCTGTCCGTTATAAAAACGTGTAACTCGTTTCCCTTACCCTTATGCATCTTTTTTCTTCGAAGAAAGATTGCAATTTCCTCTCGAAGCTGAAGCACTCGGTGCAACACCCTGCCTCGTGACAACCAGCGCACTTCTGTGTTCAATAGTAGCACGTCGAATTTGCCTCCAAATTCATTGCACAACTTTGAAGATTCTTGTGTGGGTCGCACTACCGCGGATGACATTTACTATCTTTACTACTTTGGTTAACACGTCAAGTAAAGCAGGTGGAAGAGTGCTCACTGCTAAAGCATGACGATGTATGATGCAGTGACTAAAGGTAGCGTGCGGAGCAACATTTTTGACCAATGTTTGGAATCCGGAACGGACGCCCAACATGGCTGGTGCTCCGTCTGTACAGACACCCACTAACTTCGACCACAGTAGCATGCTTTCCTCGAGGAACTTCTTTACTATTCGGAAGACATCTTCGCCACGCGTAGTCGTGCTCAAGGATTCTGAGAACAAGTACTCTTCTTTGAAGCTATCACTTTTTAGGTACCGAACATACACAAGTAGTTGGGAACAGGACGCTACGTCCGTCGACTCATCTAACTGGATTGCAAAGAAGGGACTTGATCTTATTTCGTTGAGCACCGTGTTCAAAATTTGTTTGCTCATGTCCTCGATACGACTTTTGATGGTGTTGTTCGAAAGTGATATCATATTAATCTTCTCCGCATGATGTTCTCCAAGAATGAGCTTAACCGCATCCATTATGCAAGGTTTGATGAGGTCCTCTCCTATGGTATGCGGCTTCTTGTTTTTGGCGATTCGAAGCGCCATGCGATACGAAGCTTCAAGGCCAGCCTCATTTGCCTGAGAAAAGGAGCTCGGTGTATCCAGGCGCGAAAGTTTTAACGCAGCTTCTTTCCTTCTAAAGAATGTAATATCTTTTCCTATCAAATGGGCATGGCTTCGTTCGAAGTGCTCTTTCAATTTACTAGGTTTCATACTCTCCGCCGTGAGCACTTTGCTGCACAAAACGCATTGCGGTTTCTCAACATTTTTATCAGCGAAGTTAGTGAAGCCCCACTGCAGAAATGCTTCTTTGTAGGACCGCTTTTTTCTGGAAGACGTATTCCCTGCAAACAATTAAGTAGGTAGATGTTATAGATATATATCATTTATAAAAATTAATCTCGTTATTCCATGCAGGTGACATTATCGCAAACGTTCGCAGACAAATATATTTTTGTCGGCATCAAAGCCACTGAATGAAAATGCTCACCTGCTTTGACTCCTCGTCAAAAACAACTGCTCATGAAAGTGATCAACATAACACCTAATGGTCACTGGCGTCCAACCTGCTGATTCTATGTTGGTTGTGACCCCAATTGTATCGTTCCTCTGCCCTTTCAAACGCCTACCGTTATCCCGATTCAGGCCCTCTCTTGACCCCATCGTGTCTGATTCCTAATCAAACATGAACATGTGTTTCATTCCTCCGTTCCACGTTATTCCTCGACATTTTCCCGACACCATTCTGTATCCATACTTTGTGAACACTAATCACCCTTTCTCGCCGTTCCTACTGTCAAACATTCACCTGTGAACATAACTGGTACTTTGACCAGTGCTGAAATGATAGTTTACTATCCACCCCGTTATTCGACCCGGTGAACGACTGGCTTATTCGAAAACACGGCAGCAGTTGTTGCAGTCGACAAAGGCGCCATGCCGTAGTAGCTGCATTGACTGATGGCGAACTGAAAATGCTGAGCTAGTTGCGATGTGTGATTTCGTTGTTAAGCTTATTTCGCGAGTGATTTGTGACCAAATCCAATTATTGGTATTTACCCCTCGGAAAATGCCATTTTACCCCCTTGGGGGTAATTACCCCCAGGTTGGGAAACCCTGATGTAGAGACTAAGGACTGCAAAATCATTCAGCGTCCCATGGATCACGTTCGGCCATGGCCGTCAACATCCGATTCAACCCGTGAACCAAATTCTCCAACCGCAGTATTGGACGATATGCGAGCGAATGACTTATCAACTGAACCCGAAGCGCCGCTGAGCAGATCAACCCACAACCGCTGACCGGTTGAGCCTTCCCAAACTGCATAGCTGCAACTACATGGGCAAGAAGTGATACGCCCTCATCCAGTGTTCCGTGTTGCCTCTACTGACTGCAAATGTATTTGTGTATGTCCATCAATACGTGTGTGTGTATGTGTGTTTCGTCCTTCCTCTCATTGCGCTCATTTGCTAATTCACTCACTGCCTGATCAAACACTGGACTCAGCACTTACCTTACTTGCTTGTTTGCTGTTTGCTTCTATACCTTTCCTGTAAGCACCGTGGCGTACGATATACTTTCATTGCCCCGTCATTGTTCTGATACATCTGCGTGTACCAATTACATAACTTGCTAATCACGCTTTTTATGCTGATGAGTACTGATGAGTAAGAGTTCCTGAGCTCACAACCGCGATAATCTAACCACCTGCGGAAAGACGCCATACGGTCGTTTCGCTCTATTGTGGTTTGTCAGTGGCACACATTATCCCAAACCCATGACTGCTAGCAGCTTTCGCCAATTAACTAATAGCTAATATCATTGAGTCATGGGGGACGGTAGCAAACCGGCGCGACTTGCAGGCCAACTTGGATATGGCGCAATCTGTCTTCATCTGCCATGGAGGTCACTACCATTGCAGGGGACAGCAGTTGGCTTCCGTAGGTCATGAGCTTCATACTGCAGTAGCTATGTACGGGTTAGCATTGGAACACTGTGAGGGTGAATGTTTTGATTAATTATTGTATCCTTGAGAAACCGAGTTCTTTGTTTCTTGTTCAAGCAGGCATCGTGGGATTTGTAAATCCTCTGCACCCCTCCCTTCAGTGTTCATGTTTGCGTGGGGGTTAGATTTGAGTCGCATGCTAAGTTCTCTAAATGCTGCTCCCGTGCAATTGCTTCCCTGTGTTATACTTTCTCTCTTATGAAACAAGCATGTTATGCCTTTCACATTTTACGATCCAATACTCAAGTTATATTGGCCAATCATTCTACGTTGTACAAAAGCTCCAGGGTTGCATCTTCTCCTGAAAGCGTAAAATAGAAACAATCCAACTCATTGGACAAGTCCTTTCCATGCTGCATGAGCAACTCAGTGCTGTTAGACACTATAATCCACTTGCTAGAAGGTATCTCTTGCACTTTGGAGCAAAGAAAAAGAGAATTATCGTGGCTAAGTAATAATGACCGTATGTTTGAATGCTGACACGCAGAGTGACCTTGAATCACGATTTATCTTAATGCAACCTTTGGCCACCGGGAAGGCCTTTGCCTTGGACACAGTCACACTGTCACTCATTCAACATGTATTCGTCACGTTATCGCATAAAATTCCCAGTCATTTATCTGAACTCGCTACCTTACTAGTGCTTGAAATGCTTAATATCCGTTTCAGTATAAGTTATATTTTGCAATGCCGTCGTCTATAGCAACCCACTCATACAGCGAGTACACCATACCCAACAATACGCGCCTGATCAATGCTTCAAGGCTGGTCCACGGAGCTTGGGGATGTAGCAGGAATCAGTCATCAATCCCCATACCCCTGGAGTCATGGTTCTAGTGTTTCTACTCAATGGTTGTCAGCAAGTACAAAACCGCTGATGAAGTAAAATGTTGGAGGCCAGTAGGTCGAACAAGATCACTGAGCAGTCAACGTATTCCAAGAAAACCATGTTGTTTGGTGGATGCTGTATTCCATGTGCTTTGCCTTGTCACCTCGTCGTTTCACCGTAGACTAACTGTGTTAGCAAACTTGTAAACAAGAGCCACTAACGCTAGCAGATTTGCTAGTAAACCATACAACGCGTGATACAGATCAGCAGTAGAAAAGTCAACTCTAAACAGTAGTTTACTAATTACAAGTCATTTTATTTACAAAGTATTGCTTGGGGAGATTTAAGTTAACTCAATGCAAACACAGCAAGCTCCTTTTCCAAAACGCTGAGTTGGCAGTCACGGCTGACCAGCTCCATGGGATCAATACCTTGGTTCGCATGATTCTCAGCTGGCTGCTGCTGTTCTTCGAGACCACCCAGCTGGGCAACATGCGGAGATCTTGCTGCTTTCGCACTAAGTGAGGAATGCGGCTTTACGAATCGCTGACTCTGATCACGAAGTGAATATGCATTGCCCTGCTGATCCTTGGAAGCGTCATCCAAATGGACTGTGTCCAACAGTTCTGACAGGCGAAATTCTCCCTGGCTTGTTAGCGAGTGAGATATTTCTGGCGAATAGTTTCGGCGATTTGTGTGCGGACTCTCTTCTCTTGAGGCAGTGGGACAACTGGGAGACGGACCCTCCGTGTTTTCGCATTGGGGTGTTAAGTCTACAATACCGAACTGAGGGGACACGCCGGACCCTTCAAAAACAGTAGCTTCGGCGATATCCGACTGATCCGTCGAGTGCATCGCAGCCTGGTGTTCCATCTCATTTGCATGTTGTTGAGTAAGGTCTGTTTGAACAACCGGTCCAGTTGATGAACAAGGACTTCCTTCCGTTGATCTTCTTTTCCTCTCTTCAGGATAGGCACAAGATTCTGCATTGGATTCCCGCAGAAGAATGTGAGTTTCTTGGGCATTTATTCTTGACTGCCTTAAGGACGAGAGGGGGTCATCATTTCTTGGTTGCACTGTGTCTATCATTATCCATGGCCTCTGGACAATCGCGATCTGAGGGCCCTAAAGTAGGAGAAATAGGGTATTATGACAGCATCAGACAGCAACCAATAATTTGGAAAAGCTCTGTAGATATACAGAATAGGATACCTGAAGAATCAAGTTGACCGATGGCCTAGCCGCATTCTGCATGGTTTCTTTATCTTTGTTCTCCGTGAGATTTTGGATAATAAAATAGAGGTCTTGGGATACCATCGGAACATACTTGATCTGAGATATGGATATGAGGCACAATTTTACGATTAAACTCAACGCAAACCAAGACTAAGTTATGTGTCAAGGTTGACTGCGACCAACCAGAAACTCATTCCAACTGGAACACCAAACCAATAACTGCTAAAACTTATGTTTGTCCAGCCGAACTCTTGTTACTAAAACATATGAGGGATTTCCGAGATGAATTCGTAAAAGTTGCTGATACTCTCGAGTGGTTGAACTTCAGCTTTGAGCAATTGGCTCTTCCCAACTAAATATTTGCAGCAAGAGTGACGTGTAGAGGACATGGTGGAATACCGTCTGTCATCTGTTTCATAGGTAAACACTTCGGTTACATACGTGGATGTGGGGTTTTACTATCTCCACCGGCCACACACTGCTTGGCTAAACCTTGTCATCTAGTGCCTGCGCTAGCCAGTGCTAGATCTAAAAGTTCACTATCTCTACAGTCATCCAATCCGCATACTGAGCACCGCAAAGTTCTTGCTCACACGCCATGCTTCGACTGAATTTAGTAGAGTGAACGCTATCGCTTTGCCTTTTCTGGATTCACCAGCAAGGTGGAGATTTGACCTTAAACATCTAGCCAGCACCACTTTTACTCGAGCACCATATAACATGTGTAAAATAAAGTGACATTTTGTACGTTGAACCACAGCGTTTCCCTACTATCATTCTTAACCTCTTGTCCAAAAAGAGTTTCCGCACAATAACGAAATTCATCTTCTCCATTCTTCAGGGAATTTATGGATTCTTATGCCACATGAGACTTCCCAAGTTTTATCAACCGACTGTTTCTGTTCGCAATGACTTCCAGGATGACGCTGTGTTATGATGTGTTAAAGAAACTGCCTTCAGAATCGTAGTTTCAACCATTCGGGACGGGTGCATAATGGTGCGTATTCCCTCAATCCAAAGACCCAGAGGTTAAGAGAGCACATGATTAAGGAGAATGGCGGAAACTTTTAAACCATTCGCCTTTCCAGGGTGCAAATGACATTTCCGGCCTTTGGACAGGCTGCACCTCGCTTAGCCACTATCGGGCAACGGAATTATTAGCTCGTTTAAGGAGATACTGCCTTTTACGTTATTACATCATGTGGATCTGATCAGTCTGGAAAGCGCTACACCAGATTTTGCTCCTTGCCAGAGAGAATAGGGTTAAATTCTTCTTACAAAGATAGAAATAAGTGTTGAGCTGAGACCAGAATCTGCTAACCACAAAATGATACGACATTTATAAGGCACACTATGATTTAAAATGCTGTGGTGATTCGGGATTTGATTTTCTCCTACAGGCTTCTCGGAAAATAAAGCACAACCTGTCCATTGAACAACTTAACTGACCGTGAAGTAAGAGCAAGCGAACCAATGAACTGAGGTTTAGAACGAAACTCACTGGCATATGTGAGGATAGTTAAAGATTTAACAGCGACCAGTCGGTCAAGGACAGCGCCTTTTTGGCATGATTTCCATATTAACCTCCACCTGCCGCACACGTTAATACTCCAGTAGCAAGTTTTTCAGCGCATGCAAATTACATCGAAACGCGTCGTGGCTGTGCAGTGTTTTCGGGTGGGCAATAACCTCTTTCCATCAACTTTGAATACGGTCCCAGCGATCGCAGTGACTAAGGTTCATTTCAATGCGAATCACAGTCCATTAAATTGAGGTTGCGTGTCGCAATCCAATCACACAACGTGTAATCCAAACTTGACCCCCCAATTCATCCTGAAAGAACTTTACAGTCACATGTCGGGCAAAGTCAGGGCTTACGGCACAGTCGCTTCTTCCTTTGCTGTGACCAGCGGTGTTCGCAAAGATTGCGCTGTGTCCCCTTTCCTCTTCAATTTAGCCATCGAAGATGTTGTCCAAAGAGCACTTGAAGGTGTCCAGAACTGCGGTGTTGAGTTCCCCCTGGAGACAAAGTCATGGACATGGACTACACCGGTGATATCGCCTTGCTAGGGGACGAGCCAAAAACCGTCTATAGCATTCTGGACCGTTTAGTGATGTATCCGTCTAAGTACGGTTTATGATTCACTCCGGGAAAATGTAAAACGCTGCTCCAGGACTGGCAGGTGCGTGGGCCCGCGCTCACCATTGCTGGACATGTTCTGGAGCAAGTCCCTTGCTTTACTTATCTAGGGAGTTGAATCACGTCTGTTGGCGGCTTTGAAGATGAAGTCTCACAACGGATTGCAAAGGCCCGCCTCACATTCATTAAATTGAGACACCTATGGCGTTGTCGTGATGTCAGTCTCAAGCTCAAGGGCAGGGTGTACAATGCTTCTGTCCGTGCGGTACACTTGTACGGCTGGAAGACTTGGTCTATTCGCTCGGAAGACATGAAGCGGCTGTCAAAGTTCGACAATCGCTGTCTACGAAGGATTGCTCGGGTGTGATGGTAACACCACGTAAGCAACGCAGAGGTGCGAGACCGAGTGGTTGAAGTGAGTAGTGCCAGTCTTCAGGAGATTATTCTCCGACATCGCATGCGTTGGCTCGGACAAGTTTTTGCGCATGTCAGCCCATCGCCTTCTACGTCGAGCGCCATTTACACTCCCAGGGAGCGAGTGGAAAAGTGCTGCGGTGGACAGCCAATGACGTGGAGAAGGAGTATAAAGAAGGCAACCTTAAGTTTGGCCGCAGTCGGACCAGTCCGTATTCCAGGTTGGGGACCACGCGATGCTGCATCTCAGGGGTCGGAAACATTGAACGTCCTGACCTTCAACCGACATCAGTGGTGTCAACCTTGTTCTGCCATTATATCTCCCCTTTAATACACACAAGAAACTCAGAAAACAAAAACAAAAAAATCAACATGGTGTGCGTAAAACCAAAAATAGTGTTTTCCCATTTTTTAACCGCAGTTCCTGTTCCCATCTTCTCCACTTTTTTCTTCTGTCAGGATTCAGATGGCATAATGTCTGTTAACAGACTGTGAATATATATATATATATATATATATATATATATATATGTATATCAGAATATGTCCTCAATACACTGCACCCCAATCTGTAACAGCAAGTCTGTTTGATCAGTGAACGTCGGATCATACCTAGTGCAGGATGCACCGAAGTACACGAAGGCATCCTGAATAAAAGTTCCAGAAGTAAGGCCCAATTAATCCAGGCATGAGTAATATCAATAGAAAACGATGACTTGTAAAACTACGTCAGAAGACCATCACATACAGAATTATGGCCTTGTTTTACATATGATCCTGAGAGCCGTGTGGAAGGCAGGAATCAGAAATGCCGGAAAGACAAGGAGGAAGAAAAGTGCAACACAACTAAAGCGATTAGATGGGATATTCCCTAAAAGTTAGGTCAACTAGTGCACACATAATAATACATGCACGAGAGCAAGGCTTTGTCAACCTCGACGGATGGTGTTTGCCTGGTCAGTAGCCAAGGGCTTAAGATGCCCCACCTGGAATCCAATGTTCCCGATTCAAGCCTGCGTGAACGCAAGCGACTTGGCAGTGTCCACCGTCTGCATGCGAACAGTGGCGGTTGCGTG
>OX104062.1:44099888-44148567 GCA_944474145.2 Dicrocoelium dendriticum
TCGTCTGTTTAGCTCGTTTTCTCCGTATTCTAAGACAAAAAATAGCAACATCCACTGTTTAAACTTACGACGCACATACACTACTCCCTAGCAATGTATTTCAGATCACCAAGATTATGGCACATTTATTGTCTGATGAAAATAGCCCAGGAGTATCCACTTATGCGGAGTGCAAACAGGCCCATAAGCATCTTAAATCCAAATGCGATTCTCCGATTTCTCCGGTTGCCAACCTGTAAACTCAAAGTGCAATTTTTAACTTTCTAGTGTGCGATGCTCAATATCAAACCGGTATATCGTATTAGTTACTATGAATGTAGCGTAATCAGATCTCCGAAACTGCATACGATCCTGTGACACTCTCAGTGTTGCTCTTCGAGCATGGCAAGAACAATCAAAGTGGTCGCTACGATTCAGCCATGTCGTTCAATGATTATCCAAGAAACCGACTCCAACAAGAACAAGATTTTTCCTCATGAATTATACGGAAAGATCAGGCTGATATTATTAGCTAAGTTACTAGATATTTTCACGATATAATAACTATTTTTAGTAAAGCTAGTTTCGTCGGAATACCTATACCTCACCGAATTGCCCTAAGAGCCAGTTCTGTCTGTAGATGAGGATGATACTACTGAACAATGCTGGTGGAAGCCGTGGGGTCTGTCCACATCCGCTACTTTGGCCTTCTTAACTGATCTGTGTTGAGCACCTCAGTCTGTACAGACTCACACCATTCGTGGTTGGATATAGCCGGAAACCCCCCGGTCTCTCGCGTCCCTTCATGTAACTCAAAGATCTTCTAAAAGGCGCATGTGATGGCATCGGAGGAAAACGTGAAAATCGTGATACTTACGTGCACCTTCAGTACCACAAATCGGGTGTGGAACCAGTGGGCGGTGTTTACTTGAAAAAGCATGTCTGCATGGCCACGTGACACGTTGTCAAACACACCGAACTCCTCGGTCTCCAGATGCTGCGCTTCCTCTCCGGAAGGAAAGTGCAGTTCAACTCGCACAAATGTGGTCACGTCGGATACCTTCCCTGGAGACTCACAGTCGGTGACGATCCAGTCAATTTGCACTTGAAGCTGGTCGTCTCGGAGGTGCAGGTTTTTATTTAACCGGGGTAATCGAACGGTGTGAAACTTATGTATTGGCTGTACGTCGCGCTTTCTGAGCGTATTGATTGCGGATCGCATTGTGGAAACCAATGAGTTCAGCTCTTCCGCCACTTGGACACAACCTGTTCGCTTTTGCAATTGGGCCGACGCAAGGGCGTCCTCTGCTTGGGCGGAGAGAATTTCACGAAGGAGAGCTCTGCGCTGTTCGTTAGCTAGAAATAAACAACCGGTACTTGAAGTCAACTTGAGAAATCACTTCGCTGTCATTGTCTTGAGAACAGATAATGGCATTTTGAAAATTCAAGCATAAAAGACAAATAATCGTGAATTGGACACTAGGAAAAGAATACTCCACTCTCCTTTTGGGGCGGTCATCAGCGATTTGTACTTTACTGACACAGCAGAAAGATGTACAGTTATATACGCTAGGCGAATAAGGGCAAAACCATGGCGAGTGGAATACCTCGTTCGGCAGCTATAACCATAGTCCCCGTCAAAGCCAGTGAGATTACCGACAGTCTGCAACCAATGTATATCAGTTCGCGTTTTGTTTGAGAGCTGGCTAGTGACATACTAAACATTATGACACATTCGCTTAAGCGATTATAGTCATAACAATACTGTCCACTATTTCTTTCAGACACTGCGGAAAATGTGCACGTAAGTGGCAGTGCTCGTCTTGTACAGGTGTCCAGTGGAATTGAATTACATTTTTCAACGTGCAGCTGAACAGACACATTTAGTTTGTCTCAGCGGGTTTGTTTGAGCACAGCGTCACTGTGGACTGCCGATGATATTACATTGATACATTATAGATCCTACCGAAAGACAAGGACGTCCGCGTGCACGCTCGGATGGGGTCAAGGAACCAACCACATAGTGACGGCTGCTCGTAAACAAATGATGCACAACCAACTAACTACTTTTGTTGTTTTGTGTCGCGCATGGTATCTTCCTCTTGATCGACAATGTTCTCTTCACAACATAATGGACGCTGCTGATCATTTTGCAACACACAGGATCTCGTTTCAGGACCGGAGGCACTGGCGGAGCCAAATCGAGTCACAATCCGCACAGCCATGAGTACACTCTGGATTGTGCATTCAACAAAAAGCCCGGGACGTATTTTCGGCTGTGAACTGGGTTGGAAACCGCTATTGTAACTGACATATTTCGAAAAGGCGTAATTGCGAATTCTCATGTGAACAGTACTCTGAGAGATTCCAACTGTTCCTACCTTCGTTTTCATGTGAATTTTGCATCGTAGGTAAGCTGCATTAGTGGCAAGCGCCTAACGTGAGCTTTTTAGACTGTAATCCGAGAAACAGAACAATTTTGGACAACTCGAAGCTTATCAATGAATTGACTCAAGGAACATGACTCACGAGGTTACCTGCTACCTACTGTAGAAGGATTACCAATACGCGCATTGTTGATTTATATGGATACTATTCATGTAGGCATAGAACAAAAGGCATCTAAAAGACGAACGAATATGGAAGGAACCTATGCTTATTTTCGTGCCAGCAGCATTACCTCAGTGTTGGCTGGTTTCGGAAGGTATCACTAAACTCTCAGGGTTGTCGAAATATCATGCGATCATGAGCTGGCCGGCGGTGGTGTGTCAGGTGGTACCAAATGGGAAGTCGAAGGTCGCAAGGCGGACTACATGTAGCGGAATAGGGAGACGGCATCAACTTATGCGGCGAATTCTCATTTTGCCTTTCGATAGCTGGTTCTGCATGATGGATAAGAGTCACATATGAACGCGCATTGTTGGCGCTGAGGATAAGAGCAGGGCTGCAGCGATAATGCTGATAATCGAAGTTTCCGGGATCTTAGCATAACACCATGGAGACGATCAGTGTTATATCACAAAGTCGGCTGCCAGTTCATCTTTCGATGAAGCACTAGCGAGTCCGTTGTGAAATGGACACATGGTCCACACATGTGAGAACCGCTACCATTAGTTTCCGCCAACTTGACTCGCATCCAAGCTGGTAGCCAGAATGTGGACGCAGAGCGCGATTCAAAGTTAGCAAAGACCATTGATAGAATATTTGACCTAACCGTGGTTTGAATACACTACGATATGTAGATTGGGTACGAGTCATCGAATGAGCCGAGATTCACGTCAAAGTCGATCACAGTTCAGTTAAGGATCGCGTGCAGTACGCCGAGCAAGCAGTGAGCACTGGAAAAAATCCAACAAAGTGCACCTAGGTGTTGTGAGACACTTTGCTCGTGGAGAAGTCAACTAGCAATGAAGGCGACGGTCAGGGGCTTTCACAATCCACATCCAATTGCCTCTATCTCAATAGCCTTATCAAGCACGAATTCAGTCGTTGTGTGCAATGATTAGACTAGATGGGTATTGTGTATTCATCTCACACGTGCAAACAGGTTGTGCTACCGGCACCCATCCATGAAGAAGGCATGCGCACACGCGTACAACCAGTCGACCTGTTTCACTGCTAGGTGTATCGAAGTTGGGTAGATATGACCTCTAACTACATTGCTACTTCTCTCATAATGGCTCTCGACTTACGTAGACGACGATGAGACTAGACAAGTGCACACCAGTACGCGTCAGCTTGGATAACGGGAGCATTTACTTCTTGACGCAATTCCAGGGGGGTAATTGCCTCGAAACAATGTTCGCGAATGGGTTCGGCACCGTAGGCATCGACAATGCTTATAAGACCGTTGCAGTTCATTAAGCGTGTCAGCGAAGCAATCAAGTGAGATCGTATGCTAACAATTCCGAAGAAGCCGATCTTTATCAAGCTACCTTTCAAAGGTGACCACATTATGATACTCACCGAGAAACTGATCAAGTCTTCACTCAAAAGAGCGTACAATGCGGCGGAACTGCGGCTACTCACATCGACAAGACCTATGCTTTTGCGTTCGATTAAGAGAGCGACGACAAAGCAATGCATGTCCCACTGTCTATATAAATTCACCGGTAGCTGAAGAGCTAGCTACGTTGGACGTACTACCCAGAGTAACTGCGCACATCCCTAAGTGCTTTCGCAGAAGAATGGTGTCTGTAACGACGGAATCGGTTGAATCGGGAAACCGAGCTGCCTTGGCAATCACAAAGCACTTGCTTACCACCGGCCACCAAGTCAATCCTGATGAGTCATTCACTGTCCTACTGCGCGATCGGCGGCCTCACATGCTTAGGCTATTGGAGGCCATTGTTATCGATCGCGAGTGACCGCCGCTGTGTATTCCAAAACAGCTGACTGCGACTTTAAGCCAACACTGGTAGCGCAAATCCAGAGCTATATATGGTCTATTTGATGTTGTTGGTTGTTCATTTACGTAACATTGCTGTATGTTTTTTGTGATTGATAGGAGTGCATAAAATGGCGACGTCATCTCACAATCTACGTCTTCTGATTTGCCTGTTTGGACATCCACGCTACTCACAATGGCACTTTTGCATGTATCCTCATCGCCACATTGCGGAGAGGGCTGTTAGGCACATGGTTTGGTTTGTGTTATTTCGTCATCTGAGTGAAATAAAGTATATCAAATAATGCAAGTTGGAAAACCTGTCATCAAGGCGCTTTTTGAATAGTATTAATATAGAGACAAGGATGATGGAAGTCGGAAGGACGTTCCAAGCACGGGACACACGGAGGAAAATGACGTTTCGTCAACAGTCAAGTCAACTGTAGTGGGTAACGTTGGAGTTGATGGCCTCTCCGGTTAGTATTTTGTCGCAGCCTCAACAGCTGGCGGCATGGGTGAGTTGGGCTCGTCAGTATTAAGTAAACCATGCTGAGGCCTCCTCGCTGATGTCGATATTCCCCAGTACAATTTCAGGGACTTTAGTATGCGCTGGTAAAAGAGATGAAACAATCCTCTAACGAGTTTGGTCGCTCTACCTTTTGGAGCTTCAAGTGCACTGATGTCGCGCTTGCGCCAGGGACGACAAGTCTGGATCGCATATTCCACGTGGGGCCTCACGTAGGCGTTCAGCATTTGGAAATGACTGATGGCTTAAAATTTCCCAAAGCCGTAAGAGTCCAAGATGCTGATTGGCTCTTTTTATGCCTTTTCAGTCTGTCTCGAGCAGCTAAGATCGTCCTGCACGACCACACAGAGATCGCTTGCCTAGGAAGCACATTGTAACTTCTGGTCTCCAATTTGATATTCATAGATAATCTGATGACATGTGCTCCCGATTTTGCGCTTCGCCATGTTCAACTAAAGCAGTTCATCGGATGAGCGCTTATAAGAAATGTGGAGATCGCTATGCAATGCCATGTGATCATCCGCTGTCCTGATGTCATGCCAAATTTTTACGTCATCTGCAAACATTAAGAAATTCGACTGCAATACACTACCATGCTCGCTAAACAATCGCTAAGAATAAACATGGCTTCAGTACTAATCCTTAGGGCAAGCCACACTGAACATCAATTGTACTGGAAATTGAGTTGCGGACTCTCACTTTCACTTGACCCTGGGTGAGGAAGTTGCCGATCCAACCGAACACAGGGTCACCAATTCCATAGTGTCGAAATCTGCAGGAGAATGTGGTGGTACAAATGATCGAATGTTTTCGAGAATCCCAGGTAGACGACATCGACTCCCACTCTGGCATCGGCTGACGCAGTCCAGCTTGCTCGGGCTAGATGCAAGTTTGTAGTGCCAGATCGATTTCGGTGGAATCCGTGCTGCTGCGACACTAGGATATTGTCACTCTCAAGGTATCCCATGAGCGCCTCTGCTAGTATTCCTTCCATTTATTTGGATACAACTGGGAAGAGCCTGATTGTTAGGAGTTCGACGGATCAGCAAGATTACCACTTTGTAAATAGGAGTGACTAGTCCATGTTTCCACCTTGTGGGAACCTGCACTGCGTCCAAACAATGTTGAAAGAACCGAGCTAATGGTTCAGCAGCGTTCCTCGTCGCTGTCTTCAATGCCTTCAGTATGATGTCATCCACGCCAGGTCAACAGTGCAGGCGCAGGCCTTTTCATCACATTGGCTTCTGTGAACGATACGTGGTTTAACCCTGGTGGCGATGAGAGCTGTGTCAAAAGCGGATAAAATGATGATTCACTCTGGAAAGTGTGAATGAAGTGTTGGTGAAGCCCGTTGGCTGCATCTTGTGTAATTCGCGCCAGACCATCTGTTGCTCGTAAAGCTGGGATTCTGCGCCGCACTCTGCGAAGCTTGCTGACTTGTCTACACAGCAACTTGGGATTTGCAGTGCATTTCGCCGCTAATTTCTGCTGGTACAGGAGTTTGCCTTCTTGGAGTTATGTAAGCATCCCAAGTCAAGTTACTTGGACAGATTTTGTAAGCACACCAGGCTGAATGCCTTTAGGCCACGCATTTTCCAGTACAGCTCCTCAGGAACGAGTTCGCTTGCTTCGGGTGAAAGAGCTTGCTTTCTGACGCAGTTGCTACTACATTATGGAAATTGGTGACCAACACCATCCAAGCGCCATCGCACGGCTGCTAGGTCAGGAAGGACTATTCGGTTTCCTGAACGAGGTTGGACAGGATATAGTTACGTGGAACGACATAGATTTCCACATAGTTCCCACTGGTGTACGCCGAGTAACATGTAACGAAAGATCAACATCGCGTGATCGCTACGGCCAAGCGGTGCATCTATGGTCATGCTATCAACTATTAGTTCCTCGTTGGTGTGCACAAGGTCTTAAACAGTGAGTGTGTCATCCGTTCGGAATCACGTGGGAGAGGTGACATGGTTGTACAGAGATAGATACATCGGCAATCATCTTTTGCAAGTCAGTCTTGAATTGTTCGCTGCACGATGCTGGAACCGATTGAGTGCAGATTGAAGTCCCCCACCAGAAGAACGCGACTGTGTGGTCGTGCCAGAACTCGCTTCATCGCAGAAGTTAGGCCCTGATCCATTTCCAAGGTAGACATAAGAGGGCGCTACATTATTGCTAGTAAACTCACATCATCACGTCTTAGGTGCATACGACACCAAAGCGAATGGACGACTTTTGTTTCTGAGTCCTCAATGATTTTAAGATGCTAGGTCGATCGTTTCGTATGGAAGTCATGCCAGGTAGGGCAATCTTAGCACCCGTGATTTCCTTGTTCAGCCATGTTTCGGTGACCATAACTAAGTCCCAATGTGTGGAAACCTGACGAATACGAGGTTCAGTTAGCTTGCTAAGAAGACCTTGAGCACTGGTATGCACACAGGTGAGAGAATCCGTGGTTAGAAGCGTGTTTGTGAATGCTGGTTTCCGGTAAGGGTCTATGCTGATCCTTGCGGGGTCGGCTGTCGGTCGTTTTTGTAAGATCGATGACGCAGGCCCTATCGCCAGTTAAGGTTGTTGTGTAGAGCTCTCATCCTAAACACGAGGATGATCATCCTGTCCTCCCTCAGCTGCCAGCGTATTTTGGTATTGTCTCCGTTCTGAGCTACACGGTGACAGTGTTGTATTGGTAAGTTGCTTGCTTAGTGTTACATTGTCTATCTGTGGCCCGGGGCCTATCGCCTTTATACGTATTTCGGATGGCAGCATTTTACGTTTTACGTACCACATTTTGATCACATGTTCTGTCATCATTTCGGCGTGCAATGATACTTTCATCACTCGGGGACCACACCTTTTGTAGTTAGGTGATAGCGATAACCTTGATGTCGAAGTAGCGATAACATTTTCGAGCGAGAGCACTTCACGGATAAAACTTCATTCATCCAAGTCATGCGTTTTGGCCCCTAGCTCACTTAGTGACTGGAGCTCGGGGAGAACATGAACAAGGATATATTTTGCGTCTTGTTGTTTACGTAAGTCATCCGAATTTTGTTTGCGTTTCTGGCATTCGCTCCAAGGAACATCTGGAAAAATTCGAACAGTGCATGTGGTGGTACGAAGGCGAGTACCTGACAAAAGAAGTGCCGCTGTATCGTTACCTGACTGAAGTGTTACCTGGAGTAACCGCGATTCACCACAGCGTATGGAGTATGGGTGACCGACGAGACGCGTCATAGTGACTGATTTAGCTTGAATCTCTATTAGTTGACACAGGGAGTCTCACTGTTTTCTGTCATCTAGTATTTTATCGTTTATGTAGTTCGCCCCGGATTCCGTCCCGTTAGAGCATAAAACAAACAGAGAATTATCGTAGTGTTCCATGTTCCCCTTTTTGGAAGTAACAGTGGCTACTTTCTTCGGTAGAAATTCATCACATATAGGCTCACTCAGCCAGCCGTCACACGCCCGGAAAAACACTGTACGCGCGTTCATCCTTTCGGGAATCGTCAGCAGTGCGCATTCCATCGGACCCTTGGTAGGGCTCGAACCCGCAACTCGACTGTTGCCAGTCCGTGGTTGAGACCATTGAGCTACGGGGAACGGCAACGACCATCGTGAATAAGTTACTAGATATGATATAGCGCCGCTCAATATCCACTGACTTACACGTTACTACCGTGCAGAGGACAGGGTAGCCCCTCACCAAGCGACGAGCCTAGCAAACTTGAGCCGCCAATTAACTTATGGCATTATAAGCAGTTTGGTCTGTGTACTGATTACAGAAGAGTGGTAGGGGGAGTTAATGTTCTAGGTAGAAATGCATCACATTTAGGCTCACTCAGGCAGTCTTTACACGCCCGGGAAAGCACTGTACGCGCGTTTCATCCTTTCGGGAATCATCAGCAGTGCGCATTTCATCGGACCCAGGTACTGTTCTGTAAAAGATAGGCTCTTGAGTCCCGTGGTGGTCTTGGTAGTATTAACTCGTTTAGCAACTGGCGGGGTTACAATGGGAGGTGCCTCCGTCATACCAGCAGCAACTACGGACGCGTTTGTTGTAGGGCCTTTAATAGTGTTCAGCGTGGCAGGTGATTCTGTTGAAGCATATGTGGCAAACGCCTCTTTATGAGCAGCCGATAGTGTCGGGGTGGCTAACTGGATCGTTAGTTTTACACGGTTTTAAACTGGAGCTTAAGGTTGAGCACCGAGTTCGAGGCACTGATTTGTTTGGTTCCTATGGAACAACTTGCACGGCTGCTGCTTGTTTTACAATCTTTGTCAGCCTAACAAAGATCGTTGCCAAAACGGCTATACATCTGACGATTTTAGTAGACATAACACTAAGTGCCGAACCAGACGGAATCAGTCGTAGTATCAAGCTTTTTATCTGACTGATACTAAGGTGAGCACATCGAGCATGGAAGCATTTTCGACAGTTTCTATATTCTATTCCAAATTGTACAAGTGTATCACAGCTGTCTGCGCCACAACTAACGTTTACTGGGGAAGTTTTAGGCTTAGCTTTCCGTGGGCAAGCAGTACGTGCTATTGTGACTGTCAGTTCTGTGGATGTCGTTCGTCGCAATCTCGAGATTTGTTGGCTGAATCCAAACGCTGTTGGTCAAGCTGGTGATCTGGCTTACACGGGGTACATTGCTGTAGCACAACTCCAAGATGATGGACACAGACGGAAGTTGGGCCCCGTCAGTGGGATCTCCGAAAATACCCAGAGAATATGACCAAATCTGCACAGATAGATCATACATCATATTAACGTATTGGTGCACAATTCACACTGGGAAAACACTTATCCGTCAGTACTCCCGAAGCAAAAATATTATGCAGCACGGTAAAGCAAAGGTTCGTGGCGTCCGTGGGTCCAGCCAACAAGTTGTATTTGCCCATGGTCCAAGTGCAGACAAGAGATGTGTTGCGAAGGAACCTTAAGTCCGGGAGCCAGCGGCGGATACCCAGCTTGCCTAAAATGTACCAGTAGTAGCTAAGCAAAAATACTGGTGAATACCGACGTGTTTTAGTATCTACAATCTCCGCCGCTGTTTCGCCTCTTGTCTGCTGATGGTACTAATACGTGAGGTCAAAATACTCCGGGTCTCTCCCCCACTTCTTCAGTAGCTGCCCCAGGTGAGTATTTGCGGAACCTGTACAGCCATGTTTGTCCACACTTATTTAATAAAATTATTGCATGGTTCGTAAATGGAAGGCAATTTGATGCTACCGAGTCAAATTTTTGTGTCAACCTACGTAGTACTGAACACATGCCAACGTGTTTGCGAGGCTATAGTTTGACAACATGCTTGAGCCGTTGACCACGTAGCAGTACCACAAAACGGGAAAATGTTTCATGGTCAGATCGACCTCTTGTGCATTCCAGATAATCCATTAATTATATGCTTAATGTGTGCACACTAAACTCTAGCCTGTATACATGTTTAAATAAGCTTGGGACAGAACGGACGAATAATGATCGCAGAAGTGTTTGAACACAACCGGTTGGTACAGCTGTTACCCAACGTTTCCTTTATGACACGAGAGCTTCATCAGCTAAATGAACTAGTGGGTGGTTGGCAGGGTATTTATAGCAAACAGGGAAGATAATCGCGAAAACCGAAAGGTAACTTGAATAGCAATGACTTTATGGGTATACGCACCATGTGAGTTGACGATTTAAGCATAGAACACTTCCAAATGCTGCACGGTGCGGGGTCATCTACCACAAGTGCGTATCAGTGACGGGGAGTGGTTTAATTTGGTGTTCACTCACTGCCCCGGGTCTGTCCACCCACGACCCTCAGAGACATGCGGCCACACATTAGAAAACTCCACCTCACCCATTCTGTTCGCACAATTGTTGGTGTTGGTGCTTTTCACAGCCTCAAACCTGCCTTTATACTGTTAATGCCGAACTTTTGTGATGGTAGCTGACAGGTTACACGAGCAAGACAGCTGCGTGTTAGCTGGACTGGAAAACCAACCGGCACCGCTAGCGCAAGTTGACTACGCTTATGCGGGCCGGATGAACAGTGAGGACTTGGTTTACGTGATTCAAGCACGGTCTTGATCCTGGGCAGAATCAAGTTCGTTGCCTGCGCTCTACACTAACCCTGAGAGCGCAGCGTATGGCGCTATGATGACTGATCCACCGGGCTAGCGGAAAGGAGCGTCAGCTGGTGGAAAGACACGGAGCGTCACTGACGCAAGCTGACCACGCTTGTAGGGACCGAATGAACAGCTCAGAGTTAGTTTGGGGCATTATAATCACAGCGCAAATGGGTTCCAACCAAGATGGGCCTGGTCTAAACTGCCGCGAACGAATGACAAGCGCCAGCCGATGCACTGGGGCAGCTGTTTGGCATGAATCAACCAGTGAATGTGCGCCACAGTAAAATAGTGATCCAAAACTTTCTAAGGTGTAAAATGACTCTTTCTTCCTTAATAAAACATTTTTGGATCCCTACCTACTCTTCATTTTGGTACTCGAATGACACGCATGACACCATCTTCCAACCATCTTGCGATTACTATTCAATACACTTGTATAAGCTCTGAGTTCAGCAGTTGCAACGCTACTGCCGAACATCAGTAAAGCCATGGATACAAGCTCCTTTTACTGTGGCCTTGCTATTCGCCTCGTGGGTGCTGGTATCTTCGTGTATAGCTCTCTTGCGATTTGGTCTATGTACCCATGTGCAGACGCAGTTAGTCGTTCTAGCTGTGGGAACCAAGTCGATAAAGTGCACCAGTTTCCTAAGGAAAATTTGGAGTTTCTGAAAAATCAATCTGCTTCTTTTTTGTTTGATGCTGTTTAGACGGCCTTCAAAGTCCGTTCGTTATAAAGAATTCCCCTATCATTCCAACCTACTGCGTGGTAAGCCATAAAGTGCATTTAGTACCTACAACAACTGGCATTACACAAACTGTTTCGGATAACAACTCTTCAATAGTTGGCTACTTTGTCTGCGTTCGAGCGTCCTTTCTATCCTCTTCCACTGTGCACAGAGCATTGGCTCTGTGAAAAAGTGATGCGGTAGTCCCAACATACGCAAGCTTTGAGTGATGAGAATTTATAGCAAGGTACCCTGTTTGTGTCCGTAAATTTGCGGAAAATTGTTAATTTTTACCCACCGCTATTCCTATGAATGAAACAGTCAAGTAAGTGCAGGCAATTGCAATTTGCGTGGTAAACAGCGTCATCGACACTGCTTTGTGTTTGGTAGTTTATACCTCAAGAGAGGAATTTTCGATGGTATGCATTTGACCCAAGGACCACTATTGCTGCAAGTGCTACCAAGAGTAGCAACTCGATGTTGAGACGAGGTTGACACAGTAAACAGTAAGTAAACCTTGAAGCACAGATTCAATGTGGCATCGTACCGATGGTTTTGCTCGTGCTGTGCATGTAGATCTCCGCAGATGCCGTAGTGGCTTGGCATTGGTAGATGACTTTGTGTTAAAGATTATACTTGTCCCTGTGCAAGTTTGGTTCTAAAGTTTCAAGTTCAACTTGCTCTATGACTTCGACCTAGAATTTAGCTATGGTGAAGCCTTGCGAATCTATTAGCTATAGTTATCCTCAGATGAACACGAATAATCTGGGCATTGTAATAGACGAGGTTAACCCCTCAGCGACCGTATGAAACAGCGAAGTACCTTCTAGTACTCAGAGGGATGCTAACGTGCCTCTTACTGATTACGGGCAAGATGATAATGCAGATGAACTCAGGACCCGTAATCAAGAAATCGCGTCCGAACAACGGTGTGAACTGTGAGCTAATAGGAACCGAAACACAGCTGCAGCGTCACTTAACCGTACCACTGCATTTTATCAGAGAGATCGTGTGACCGATAGAAACCAGACCAATAATCCCGTGCCGTGGAGATGTTCGACGATGAATACTCAATATACCAGATGCAAAAATATTTCTCTAACGTCAGACGTCAATCTCTGATTATAAGTAAAACACCTTCCTACCTCCCTTCTGGAGACTTGGGGCAGCCCTTTAACCAGTACCCTGCATGGGTTAGCAGATCTCGATTCTATCATCCCGTTCATCTACCGCCCCAGCTAATACACACACAAACATTCTAAACACAAATACGTTAACTCTGCCAATTGTTGACTATCCTAGAGCCGCAGTGTGTCACCAAACTAAATGCGCTAACATAGTTACTTTTAACAAACCACAGAAGGTATGCCCGCCATGGGTGAACGTCCTAAGCTCACCCCAAATACAGACCGTGACCGTACCAACACATGTCTAGTACTACGAAACCCTTACGAGCTCACCTTTCGAGGGGACATCAGTCAAGAATACTGTGCCACCATTACATATAGTAAAGCTCAGGTCACCCTGAGGATCGCTAGGTAAGTGGGATTCTCCACCATACTCCGAGAGATGTATCTCCGTACACGGATTAAAGCAGGTTGGTAAAACTCCATAAGAATACATCAGCTCCATCAAGACACTATCAATTTACTCCAATATTCTCCAGTTTCGAATGCCTTTTTTCACCTCGACCGCACCCAGCCTCAGGGCTTTTTCTTAAATATCACGCCTTATTCTTCATCACCGTAAGCCAGTTAACACATTACAGTCCCAGAGGAACAGAGGGTCGCTTGAATAATATATTATGTAAACGCGTGGATTATGCCTTTTATGATGCTACAGTTGTCGCATGCATCTTAGCGCTCGCTGGCTACGCGCTCAGTTTGCTTGGTCCTCTACAAACATGCACGTATGCTTGCACAAACCAACACCTGACTTCACTTCTCGTAACTTGTATCCGGTCACTTTTTGAGTCGACTGCCCCCGTCCGTACACCGTCTTCCTTCTGGCTAAGGGCCAACATACGTACTGCTTGGAGCGAGACGTAACATTTGGAGCCAGAGGTGAACATGTCTATGACAAATGCTCCACCGGTTTTCTGGTCTTTTCCTAGCGACAACCCCTCTTTGTAACGTGAAATTGATGGCGGAAAACCTTTATCCATTACCTGGAACTACGTCCAATATTGAACCCAGCAGTGTCTCTTACGGGGAAATACGAGGTGAAACTTGTACGACAGTTTCTTGGGGAATCGTGGCCAAAGATATTTCGACGCTCTCCGTATTGTTGATATCCGTCCTACCATCCCCAGCGCCCTGGACACATTCAGTGTTCTTTTGGGTGTTCGCCAAATTGTGTTTACGGCTAGTTATTGCATCTCCATGCTTTTTCAGAAATCAGACGAAAGTGTGAACAAACTCATTACTCGTATGCTGCAAGCGATACCTGACTGTAAATACATTGGAATTGATTCAGCGAGGTTTGAAGAAACCATGCCACTTCAGTGCCTTATCTCGGAAATCTCAAACCAGAACACCTGAGAGGAACTCCCTTCACAAGCTGATTATTCACTGACGTGGGAGACAGCGTATTCTATCGCCAGGCAGAGGGTAAACCTTACTCAACAACTGACAAATTTCGCTCTGAAAGACTCATCAGAAGAATTGCGATTGGTGAAGCTTACACCAAACATAAGGCAGGCATCCACTAGACTCAGTTCATTTGTATGTTACAGCACAGTTGTCCATCTGACTGTCGACATCAAAAGACCGTATGTCGGAACTGCCGGAAGGTAGGCCACCTGGCGCGAGTGTGCAGATCGGTCGATTGGAGTTCAGGTGGGGCTTAGAGAGGTACAAAACCCATCACAAGTGTGGGCCAGTCAGATGTTAGCGTGCCGGAACTAACTTTGATTTACTTAAATACTGTTCCTAATACGCGGCCGGTGCCATACACCCTGAAGCTTTACATTGAAGGATAGAAAGTACAGGTGGAGATTGATACAGAAGCACCTGTGACAATAATTTAAAAAAGTGCTGTTATATTACTGTCACTCTTATCCTCTTGCAGTTCCTTTCTTTGTACGTACACTGGTGAACCCATAAGTGTTCTTGTCAAAAGCTTCTTAAAGGCACAATACGGCGACAGGATATAAAAGCTTCCAGCATAAATTATCGCTGGTAATCGCCATATTCTGTTAGGAAGAGAATGGATACATGGATTTCCGATTACATTGCATGTGGTACAAACAGTCACTGAGGTCTCGGTGTGGTAGCCCGTACGCGCGGGCCTTACCACGACCGCACTTCGTGGCTTGTGATTGGATGCCTGTCCGTTCGCGATCAATACCAGGGTTGTTTTGAATATACTGAGTGCATGTACCGTTGGCGTGAATAGAATTTTGTGTTGCGTACCAGTAGAGTTCTGCTTCCTCGTTCGGGGCTTTGGTCGTGTTTGTTCAAGACCCTGCGTGCAGGGGACTAGTGTACGTGTAAATACAACACTCGGGACTTGAAGCTTTGCTAAAACAACATTCCTCTAATTTTGCTGATTTCAGGCTACGATAAATTTAAAGGAGGGCGCTGAGCCAAAATTCATCAAAGTGCGAATACTACCATACTCTCTGAGGGCTAAAGTCGAAGAAGAATTAAATCGTTTACAGTTTTCAGACTGGGGAACACCACTTGTGCCTGTGGCCAAACCTGACGGCTCTGTACGGATTCGCGTTGTTTATAAAATGTCTGTTAATCAATCCTCCATGCTAGTCAGGTACCCATTACCACAAATCGATGATTTGTACGCAAAAGTGGTAGCTGGTGAGAAATTTACTAAACGCTCTCAGTCATGTGTACTCGTAGCTCGAGCTCGAGGAATCGTCAAGGAAACTTACTACGACAACCATACCTATGTCACCATGCAATATACTCGCTTGCCTGTTGGCATAAGTTCTGCTCCAGGGATCTTCCAAACGATGGTTTCCGACCTTAAACGGCCTACTAAAGGACATAACTTTTGTTTGTGCCTATCTGCATAATATTCTTATTTCCGGACACACTGACATAGAACATCTTCGTGCACTCGGTGTCGTACCCGAGCGTTTAGAACGAATCGGATTTAGACTGAGAAAATCCAAATGTGAGTTCCATTCTTCCTACGTTTATGACCTTGGATACCGGCTTAATAAACACGGGTTCCCTGTTCTAAATAACAAAGTGAAATCAATTATAGGAAATCCTGAACCGAAGAACATTGATGAACTTCGTTTGTTCTAAGGCAAAGTGCCAATTATCGCTGATTTTTGCATAATGCATCTACAGTATTGTCTCCACTAAATGAACTGTTGCACAGAAACCTACCATGACTTTGGAGTTCCAGTCAGCAGGATGCCTTCCAAAGGGCTAAGCAGGCTCTTACTTCATCACCAACATTAGTACCTTATGATTCCCATAAGCCACTAATCCTTCAATACAACGCGTCCCCTTGTGGAGTCGGGGCTGTGCTATGCC
The DNA here is from genome assembly GCA_944474145.2 of Dicrocoelium dendriticum. Classification (NCBI taxonomy): domain Eukaryota; kingdom Metazoa; phylum Platyhelminthes; class Trematoda; order Plagiorchiida; family Dicrocoeliidae; genus Dicrocoelium; species Dicrocoelium dendriticum. Next base: position 44,116,134 of record OX104062.1, read on the forward strand.
ACCGCATAAACGACAGTTCTTTACGACCCATGGCATTTACATCGTGCAGCCTACAAACTGCAGAGAAAAGACATGCACAACTAGTTACGGTAGCCTTGGTCGTACGTTTCGGGGTAAAGTAGTTGCACCAGTACTTTGGGGGAATTTCTTCGTGCTGTACACGTATCACCAACTTTTACTATCATTACTGGGAGGAACCAATGGCATTTAGCAGATGGCATCGTCCAGAATGTAGCGATGGGCTGTAAGCTTGAGTGGCTACAATTACAAGACTGTTTACTTTACGGGTGTCAGCAGCCACACAGCCGATGCACTAATCCGGCTGTCAATAACTGAAAATACACAGGAACATGACCTTTCGTTTGCACTGGTTAATTTAATGAAACTTCTTGACACAACGCCGATATGAGGTGCAACAATCTGTCAGTGGACAGACCGAGACCCAATACCGTCAATGAGGAAACGATTTTTGACGGTGGGTTGGCATTTTGAAGGAATAGCTGAGTTACAGCCGTTCATGATTAGCCGGAACGAGCTGAGCCCATTCGATGGCCGTGTCTTTTGGGGCTCTCAGCTGGTCTCTCCTATAAAGGCGCGTTCACAGATCCTCAAGGAACTACACGATGCTCATCCCGGTATGACAAGAATGAAAGTCTTAGCAAGTGGGTACTGTTGGTGGCCCAAGATCAACTCAGACTTTGAAAACTTGTTGAAGAATTGCGACGTTTGTCAGGCTCATCCAAGTAACAAACCACCCGGTGCAGTGCACCGTTGGAATTAGCCCGATACGCCTTGGCAGCGGATTCACACTAACTACCTCGAACCGATCAATGGGACAATGTTCCTTTTGTTTATTCATGTACACCCATTTGCCCTGGCGACATCGGAAGCCACCATTAACAAAATGAGCTTTTCATTTGCTACGTTTGGCATTACAGAAACGTTATGTACAGACAACAGTTCAGCCTTTATTAGCTCTGAATTCAATAAATTCGTCATCAATTCGTCATCACCAATCAAAGGCGGCTACGAAGAATGGAAATTAACGTTTTCTTTTTCCTTGCTACAATTACCCAAAAAATACACACCTCGCATCCAACGGTACAAGGAGCAGAATTGTCAAGTTATCGCATTCGAACTAATAACAACAACAAAGTACAGGTGAAGAGATCACGAATGAAACTGTCCAACAACCTTTTCCCTAACCGATACTCGGTAGTATAGAACTGACTTCTATCTGAGATACGTGAAATCCAGTCAGAGATAGAGTTCCGACAAGCTATACACTCGTTTCTAAACGTAGAAACAGCGGTTGGTATAAAACGACCTATCATGACAAATGAATCCCCGTATGAAATAGGTGCAAGATGGATATATTCCCAATACCTGAGTACTTTATCTTGTTGTCAGAATTTGATGCCCCCTTTTCTATCAATAGATAAAAGATGTTTTCTAATAAAATGACTATCCTGAATAGCACGACGTTTACGCTTACCAAAACGGAAATATGTCATAGAGCTCGCCTCTAGCAAACTGCTTCACATTCGTTCTGCCATACTAATCACTTGCTAATTTTTCCTGGTGCTCACCGCTTAGGCACATGCTGCAGTTCTCCATGCTCCGTGAAAATAATATAAATATTATCACCGACCTTGACCGGATTCACCTGACAGTATTATCTAACATCGTACTAGGATAATCCATGCTTAAGATCACTCTGAACGTACGCTTTTTTAAAATCAATTTCTCTCACCGAATGCAGCTAAACTGTTCGAACATATCAAGACAAGTCAAAAAATGGCTTTATGCACCCTGCCAGAGTGAATATACAGCTACAACACACACGATCTCGACAATGTACCAAAAAAGCAAATCAGTGGCAAAGCAATACGACAAAGAACGGGTGGATAAGGACAAAAACACAATCAAGTTGAAAGTCGACTGGTTAAGTCAAGGATGACAGAGTTGGGGTCTCGCAAAAGACGCGAGAGGTAAGGGATGACTGACGAGCGGTAAGCTTGTGTGCGGGCATAGATTAGCTTGTACTTCTGCCTAGTAGATGAAGTTGATAAACATTCAGATAAGGCAGTATGTAGGGGATGACTTGTATCGGTCAGTAGCTCAGAGGCCAGCTTTTTACAAGAACTGATGTGTGTAGAAATAAGAGTGTTGGTAAAAGTAGATATCGGAACACCGCTACATCGGGCTAAGTGCTTTAATGATCTGACAATTAACTTAAAATGCTTACCCAAAAGACCGGGAAATATCACAGGGGAACAGTACGTCCAATGGGGAAGAACACAGGTATTGACAAAGCGAACGATCAGCCGATGAGGAACGCAGGAGGCTCTGAGCCGAGTGGCATAGAATGACAGGCTTTTGACTTTTGTGAAGTTTTATTTATTTGAAACGTCCAAGATAAATCGTAAATTAACGTCACACCCAGATAATTTACTGATGTGGAAGACTGTAATCCGTCGTCATCGATTTGTAACTTGTTGCATTGTGTAAGGAGCTCCTCGTACGTGGGTCCTTTAGGTAAGGAAAATAGCATGTCACGACACTGAAGCAATAAGACGGATCACGGGATTTGGATCAGCTATTATGATCGTTCAGAAGCGCTTGTAGTCTGAGTGAACAATCGACCCTTCGGTGACTGACGCCAGGACGATATCGTCCACATCTTTTATCACAGTCGCGTCAATTGGAGCTGGCATAGAGCTGACGTAAGAAGAAAAGATACCACAGCATTGCTCCCTGAAGGAGACCTGCGTTGGTGAGTAGTGGGGAGGTGCGTCTGCCAGTGAGTCGGGTGATCTGAGTACGTTCAGCAAAATAATCACTTAGTACATGATGGAGTGATGTACTCCTTAAATAAGTAGGTCTTCTAGCAGTAATTCTTGGTTTACACAGCCAGATGCATTGCTGTAGTCAAGAAAACATATCCGAGTTGCTTTATTCCTCTTGTCAAGCGATGACAATACATAATGTACGAGGTAAGCCACAGCATTTAGGGTAGGCGTCGAAGTACAATAGGCGAACTAGAGGGAGTCCTTAGAGCGTGTTCTGGAAGGCCTCATTTCGAGAATGACTTTCCCCAGAACCTTCAAAGTAACGTAAGTACACGCGGTAGGTCGGTATTTGTTGGGTCACCTTTAAGGCACTGATGTAATCTTGACACTTCTCCAACAGTCGGGTATTTCGTGTTGCTGCATACACATTGTGTATATACTCGCAAGAGATGTTACCAAACAGTCAGCACATTCTTTGATTAGGATAGGGGATAGCATGTTTCGCCCACTAGCTTTACCAGAATGTAGATGTTCCAGTAGCTTATTTACAGTTGTACTGTCAAGGGGGCAGTGGTTCAGCAGACCCCAGCGCTTTGGTACAGGAAGACTGTGGAGCTGTAGTAGTATTACAGTTTCAGAACACCTGTTTCCATTTCTCTACATCTACATCAAAGTAGGGTAAACGTCGAGTAAGTCCGCTAAGCGTTTTCAGCATCCTCTAGGGTTCACGACAGTTGCAGTTCCCAAGAACAGACTGGACATACACTTTGTTAAGACGGTTTAGCTGTTCTTTGAGACGACCTGTGAGAGATCTTACTGTAGTACCGTATTTTCGTTAAAAGCTTTCTCCTTAAGTCGGCGTAGCTGCTTCAGTTGGGGAGGGAGGAAAACCTGTCGGCGCGGACGTAAATAGTTTCCAAAGGGCAAGAGACATCAAAACGGAAGTTGAAACAGCGTGTCAAATTATCCAATACCGGATATATCGGGGTCAAAAAACAACGTAAATTCCGTCGATGCGATCATTTCGCGAAGTCTGTCGAAATTTTGTGTACGGCACTGTTTCCACCTGACCCTTCGATCATTGCAGCGAGTGATTTGTTGGAGGTTATTCTTGCTATGGATGACAGATGAAATCTTGATTGTTCAGTGCAGATTTGCCGATTGGAGCCGGAGCACATGGGGAGAACCACTTCACATTATTAATAAACACAAGGTTCAAGGTTGCGTTTAACCTAGTGGGCAGAATGACGATGTTTCGCAACCCGAGAGCGGTGGTAAAAGTTGTGTCACATCTATTGAAATCTCTGCCGAAGATGCACAGAGAGCGATCAGTGTGTTCTAGGAAATCTGTCGTAAATTCCTCGTAGAAATCCTTAGCTTCAGGTTTGGGACCGTTGGGGGATATGTAGATGATAACCAAAAATATTGAGCGGTAGCCGGTTAAATACCTCGGCTTACTTTGTATGACTAAACCATTGTTAAAATGTGAGGAGATGCAAAAAGCACGTTTTGTTGCAATACGCCAAGAAGAACTGGTGTAAATAAGTATTCCTCCACCTCGGTTTCGGTACGTGCATGGGCCGTCAACCCGATGGTAAATAAATTCTCCAACAGGAACGACTACGCCATCCATTTCTTCATTGAGGCAGGTTCCTTGCAACATAATGATTCCAAGCTGAAAACTCACTTGAGAAAACAATATTTGATGGTTCAATTACTTTCCCCATGAACGAGCGGATGTTGATGCCAAGCAATGGTGGGACGCCCAGATCTCTCAAATCTTTTCTTTCGAACAGCAACTCTCTATTCAGAAGGATGTTTCGTAACGGCATTTTTACAAGTATTTTCAATTTGGTTCGGCTTGTTTCTGATAACAACACCATTTGAAAAGGCACGAATTAAAAGCGTAGAAAAACGTAGCGACTACTGGATTTGACTTATCTTCCTACCTACATTCCTGAGGGTTTTTGGTATCTGTGCTAATTTATACAATTCAAATCGGACAACGTCAGATAAAAGCATATCATTTTTCGTCACTTTCCAGCATTCATTTTCTAGTTGTTTATCTCTCTTCTAACACCGTTGGCCACGACTGGGCCGACCTGCTGTGGTGATGGATAAATGCTTTCAAACAATGTAGCAAACTCATGCAATACGAGTTGTCACGAACTCACTGGCGAATAGTAAAAATGCTAGACTCGAAGCAGCTATATGATGGCCATCTGAGGGAGAGAGGTCAAAATAGGCCCCACATAAATGCATACATAAATATGGATGACGCGTCATCATGATGATGACAAAATTACATATGACAACAGCCAAAAAAGAAGTTAAAAATGAGTCAAAAATTCATTGGCTACCTGCTGTAACGAATCACGCGCAATGCGGATTTTCAGCAAAGCAAATATTCCTATTGCATTCAGATGAATCAAGACCACAAATTATTTCAGGGTTAAGAATTCTTTTCGGTAAACTCTCGTCCGACCCAAACGTTTACATAACACGGATTGCGTGGGATAAGCCTCAACTCGGGCTGGGATTGATTACTAGGATTTTTGAACGGTCAAGATCGATGACTAAATGCGGCTACAGATGGCAAGTAAAGTGTACTAAAGGAAACTTAATACACAAGCTTCAGTAGCCTTAAGTAAATAGGTAAGGTCACGAAGGGAATTAAGTAACCATTTCAGTCGGCCACGGTAATAGTATCCGCCGTATTAATCGCTTTTGTATACATAATTCCGGCTTCAGATGGTGGATGCAAATAACCTCGGCAATAGACAAGATTTGCTTTCGGCAGCCTTGGGAGAAGCGTTCAGGTGGTGAATGGATGACTTTAAAGTCATTCTTAAATGTAGCTTGGCCACTTTCAAGAAGGTGCGACATGATTGAGCTGTCTGAGGATCTCATTTTACATTTGTAAAACCATACCGGGATGTGCTGGCGAATCCTCTGGGACAGACGTCTTGTGTGACTCACGTATCGTGCACCACAGACTCACGATACTGATAAAGGAGCATTAAAATAGCCAACGACGGCAGACTATGTTTCAAGGGTTTTGAAACCAATGGCTTGTTGTGGTAAACAAAGCTCAAGCGGGCTGCGAAAGAAGTTTTATCAACAACATCATTCAGACGTTGAGATAAGATATCTGCTGTATTATGGCCCTTAAATAGCAAATGTATGAGCAGCTATTTTTTGGGAGCAATGCTCCTAGGTAGTTTTCGCTTTGGTTCTTTCAGATGCTTCATGATAAGCTTATCGTAGTAAGCATTTTCACGAAGAACGTCGCTGATTCTCTGCAACTCTTTGTTAACGGTACCCGGAGTGCAAATACTGCGCGCTCTAAAGAAAAGAGATCGGATTAAAATCCTCTTGTGCTGTAAAGACACCCCGCAATGCGTTGGAAATTAATCTTAGTCCGATTTGACGCCACACAATCAGTGTCATGTAAACGTTTGGGTCTGACGAGAGCTTACCGAAAAGAATTCTTAACCCTGAAATGATATTTGGTCTTGATTCATCTACTTGCTTTAAGCCAAAACAGCACCTGACCAAATGAGATCTGTAAGTGAAGGGTGGAAGCAGATCTCCGGGAGACGGTTTCATGAAGCAACATAGTAGTTTCTTGAACTGACGGATCCATCTAATTTTATTCCTACTCTCAGCTTCGCCAGACTTTAGCACTTTTAAACGATTGAACACCTCAAACACTCCTTGAGAACACGAAAGATTTTCGAAAAACCTCTCTACTATCCGACTGTTGTACCAATTGATCAGGCTAGTATGTTGTTTGCGTCTGGCATGTCGAGAAATATACCGTTTAGTTATTTAATTATTTATCTATTCAGGATGTGGTAATAGGCCTCTGAGACTACGAATTCAGCCATTTGACTTGAAAAGCGTAGTTATAAGTTCCTCCGAAAACACAGACAGCAGTGATCTTTGACGTCTAGACGAAAAATACACTCAAACCCTGATCAGTGATGTAAAGTGACCTAATAAACCCCTAATAGTTAGAAGCAGAGTGACATCTTAGAAGCACCATTGGTCAAACTTTGGAACCGCTGATGGTGAAGAGAGTTTCAAGCGAACGCAGAATGGCAATCAGCTTTGAACAATTGCAGGCACATTTGCAGCAGCAGCAGCAGCAGCAGCAGCAGCAGCAGCAGCAGCAGCAGCAGCAGCAGCAGCAGCAGCAGCAGCAGCAGCAGCAGCAGCAGCAGCAGCAGCAGCAGCAGCAGCAGCAGCAGCAGCAGCAGCAGCAGCAGCAGCAGCAGCAGCAGCAGCAGCAGCAGCAGCAGCAGCAGCAGCAGCAGCAGCAGCAGCAGCAGCAGCAGCAGCAGCAGCAGCAGCAGCAGCAGCAGCAGAAGCAGTTTCAGAATGCCAGAGGTTGCTCAACATGTATTCTGGTACAAATGTGGTGGCGAATTCGGAAACCAGGGAAGAGCAACACTTCTGCCACACTGGCACTTCAAATTTGATGTGTCCATCAGACCTAAGCATGCGACGGTAGAAATCAACATAAGATAATGCAGATGAATTGGCGCAAAGCTCCAGCGTGGTCCAGAATGCTGCAGAATCACCAGTGCTACCCTGAATCTCAAGCCAGGCACTAAACCAGTACGCAGAGCAAAGCGCCATGTGCCAAACAGGAAAGAAAAGCATTGCAGATGTCATGCGGGGGAGAAGCGGACAGAGAGCTGCGTCATCGCAAAATAGGGAATATGGTGTACTCAGTAGAGTTTCGAGGATGGAGAAGGTGGTCGACAGGAGGAGTGATCCGCAGAAATTGTTGGCTTATCTACGAGATAATGGTAGAAAATTAGAAATGGGTCAGGCACGCCAATCAGCTGAGGCCGAATCACGGTGCGACTCAAAGTTCCCCAGAACCGCCATCCCTAGCATGGGACATCCTGCTAGGCAAATTTATTTTGGAAGACGAAGCTGAGCGGCTACGTGGATCACAACATAAAACGCAAGCAGCACATGAGACACAATGCAGGCCTCCCCGAGAACGGAGACGACCACCATGGTTGCAATTTGATCCCAAAACTAAAACTTATGAACAAAGTCGGGTTCGAACACTACCCTGTCATACTCAATTCGAAAGGGGAGTTACTAAATGGCCACAACAGATGATTGCCCTGCACGTTTTCTGGACACTTGTTGGGCATGTGGTAGACCACAGAGGAAGATAACGCACTCAGTCCGTAATTCGAGACAGGTTTTCGCGCCATCCAGTGCAGTTTACGGAGCCAATGCATCATCGCCGCATGGGTTGTTATGGTGCGGACATGATCGTACATACTGCCAGACAGTGAAGGCCGCTATCAGGGTTGAATCCGTTTAGGCAAGAGATGTGAAGCACCACAGCGACAGACCAGTGAATTAAGAGCATGTGACCTATAACCTTAAATGTTACCTCTTCCTAATACACTCCAGTCTAGCAAGCTTGGAGTTTTGTTTTTCCCGGCTGGTGGGCAGCTCAAAGAGTAGAGGAGATGGCAGCATTATAACAATTTCCTGGCATCCAGAAGCCATGAGGGCGAAACCCAGCAGGGGTCCGCTGAGAGGGGCACCACTGACGGGACCAAGAAGGTCGAAATGCCGGCTTCTGGTGCTTTTCCCTACTAGTCTAAGCCTGCTGACTGAGTGATAAGGATGAATTAGCTGAATTTCTTCTCAGAAGGGTAGAACAGTGGGTCCTCTTCAGCCATTTCCTCAAGGCAGGGTGACAGCCTAGTTGAGACTCCCGCATCTCATGCAAGGACTTGTTCTTCATGACCGTCTGAGCAGCTCGTCGAGTAGTTCGGCCTCACACGTTGTTTATCAGTTCACCTGCGGTTGCGGTGACATTTATATAGGCAGGACAAACCGTCAGTTAGTTCAGAGGTTAACTGAACATTTGCCAGTGGTTGGGACAAGTGATTACACAATAAAATGGGACGAATCTGAGAATTACTCGGAGCACGACATCGTCAATCACCAAGCACCTCATGACAACTCGTCATCACGGGAACCCCGAGACAGCGTTCAAAGTGCTATTACATAACAAAAACCTGATAACGCTGCTAATTAGTGAGGCGTTGTTAATTAAAACTCATTAAGCTGTGCTAAATGCACAGGAAAGCTTCAGGCAATCAATTCGTTTGCCATGGTCTTACCTGTGACATTCTGATTGCAGTTGCTTATTTTTTCCATGTACATAATTATTGTGTGTTGCTGCTCGTATTGTGTCTGCGACTAGCGAACATGCGAAATGTTGACATATCGAGACCTCTGTCTTCCCTCTGCCTTGGTGAAAAGAACTTCTTTTGTAACTTATGATCGAACTTGCTTAGCTGAGCCAAGCCTCAAGGATTTGAGAACACACCAGCCGATTAGCAAGGTAAATCAGCTAATGAAAATATTGATTCTATCTGTGCAAATCCGCTTCTAAGTGGAGCACTTGATCAATTGCTTTGAGAACTTACTTTTCGCACCTTCGAGATCCGATACTGTAATCGGATTGCCAGCGCACTCGTCCATAGTTAACACGGGTCCCTCGAAGTCAGGATTAAGTCGCGGCGACGGAGGGATATGTTTCGGTTCTACGATTGCTCCCATTGCAACGGTGGTAATGCACCGGTCCAGTTGACGTAAAGTTCGCAGTTGGGCCCTCGCCAGTTCAATGTCTCCGACCTGTTTTGCCTGCAAGGCAGCTGCGCGAAATTCCGTTTGCCGCTTTTTTATCTCATTCAAGATCCGTCTGTCACACTCCTCCTCATGTGGAGAAGCGCGAGGACGAATAATCAACTCACGTTCAAGCATCGGTGAGCGTCTGCTGCTGATAGAGGAGACATCTTCCAAGCTCTGTTGAGGAGATTCTACCGGGGTTACAGACTCCATCTGGTTAGGAGTGGGTGGGAGAATAATGGAATGCATGGCAAGTACAACGTCGACTTTGGTACACTATGGAAAACTGAGTCATAAAGACACACAACACAACTAATGTTCAAGTAGTTAGCTAGAAACGGTTGGACACAATCCTGTTTCAAACGGATTTGACGAAATTAAATACCCGTCGGTACGTAGGAACGATGATGTTCAGGCATAGTTGATTGTTTGTACTTACGCGGCCCAACTAAAGACTGCGAAGAAGATAGTTTGGGATGAGTACGGGAAGCAACCTTTGCTTTCAGTTAGCCCTCCTAGATACGAAAGCTGTGTATTATATATACATATATATATACATACATACATACATATATATATATATATATGGTTGGTGGCATCCAGTTTCGGATTTACCTGTCACTGCGACCAGCCTCAGGACGTCTGCGCCTACAGAGGGACCATGGGTGGCTTACGCTGCACCACCCACAGTTCCAACCACACACCCCATATCCAAAGTAAACCCGAAGGAATAAGACCGCTAGGCAGGTGGATGGGAGCCACGTTTCATCAACGGAGCCGGCCCACACTCCTTCACAGGCAAACACAAGCATTCTCTACTTGGGGAATCAAGTGACACAAGGCGGTGGCTGGACCGTAGTCCGCTCCACACTGACTGCATGGAACTACTCTTCGAGCCTAGCACCACCACAAGGACTGTGCACCACGTCCCCTTCAGCAACGACCGACTGTATCCTGGAGCCAGATGGACGAGGTAGTGGGTAATAGACAGGTAGACGCCTTGTTAACATGCACATCTAGGATGTCAAACAACAGCCAATCATTCGAAATGCCGATATCGAATAAAAGAAACACAAATGACGACGTAAATACTCACCAAGTGAGCATCCGGAAGAAATTGGTTAAATGTGAATACGCAATAAGTAAAAAAATGTCCGAAAGCTGCTTAAAAGATACTGCCTACTGCTGGCGATTTACCTAGCGATACGTCACTTCCGGCACACACTTGAAGGCCGCGCTTTCACGGTCTACACTGACCACAAGCCCCTTATATTTGCCTTCAACTCTGCTAGCGACAAATACTCACCACGGGAAACAAGACACCTATACTTTGTCACGCAGTTCACTGCTGATATACGTCATGTCTCAGGTGTCGACAATCCCGTCGCCGACGCTCTCTCCCGCGTCAACCTCATTCTACAGTCTTTGCTGACCGTCGACCTTGCCGCCTTGGCATTGGCTCAGGCTCAGGACGAAGATATACAGCGCACTCTGCAGTCCACTTCGCTGCATGTGCAACGTGTTCCTCTGCAAACCACGGAGAGAACCATTCTCTGTGACACTTCCACAGGTTGTCATAGACCCCTCGTGCCTGTCTCCTTCAGACGCACAGTCTTTGACGCACTGCACTCACTATCACATCCTGGTATCCGTGCATCTTTGAAACCGGTCACCAAACGTTTCGTTTGGCTACGCGTAAACAAAGATGTTCGTACCTGGGCTCGCGCCTGCCTTCAATGCCAACGCTCTAAAGTACATCGTCACACCCGCAGTCCTCTTGGTTCATTTCCTGCCCCAGACTCTCGGTTCTCGCATGTACACTTAGACCTGGTAAGTCCATTGCCTCCGTCACGCGGATTTGTATACATTCTTACATGTGTCGACCGCTTCACCAGATGTCCAGAAGCCATTCCGGTAACAGACTGCACAGCTGAGACTGTTATCCGTGCCTTCTTGGACCGGTGGGTCTTGCACTACGGATGCCCATCCACCATCACAACCGACCGAGGAACGCCTTTCGAATCTTCACAATTCGATACGTTCTGCAACTTTTTAGGCTGTCGCCGCATTCATACCACAGCGTATCACCCAGCAGCCAACGGGTTAGTTGAACGCTTCCATAGACAGCTTAAAGCCTCGTTCTGCGCCTCCTCCGACCCTAGCTGGAGCGAAAACGTTTCGCTTGTACTCTTAGGCATTCGCAGCAGCATCAAAGCTGACTTGCAAGGTGCACCAGAAGAGCTGGTTTACGGCACGCCGCTCAAGTTACCACGAGCATTCATTTCACCTCCCGCATCGTTGGGTATGCCTCCGCCTACTTTGCGTCCTCCCTAGCTCGACGCATGCGTTCACTACGCCCCACCCCGCCCCGTGAACAGAGTAGAAATGTGCAAATGCACAGCGGACTCTCTACCTGCACTCACGTCTTCCTCCGCACCGACGCAGTGCGGCGCCCTCTCCAGCCTCCCTACACTGGCCCTTTCAGATTTCTACAACGGACTCCGAAACATTTTACTTTAGACCAGAATGGTCATCGAACAACGGTGTCCATCGACCGACTCAAAGTGGCTTTCTTTGACGAGCCACCTGCAGCCCATCCTGATGCTCTCCCACAAGCACCCGCACCTGTGGCGACTTCCCGAGCACTGGATAACCCGGATCCCTCCGTGCCCCTTGACCCGCAACCTATCCCGCCGCAACCCCAGGCAACCGACCGAGGCGGTAGAGAGGTCAAACTTCCGGTCCGTTTTTCCGATTTTGTAAGCGTTTGCTATTCCATTAACACGCCTTTTTCGTCTTTAATGGTTCTCCTGCGTCTCACCCACAAACGTTTTGCAAAATCGACAAAAAAAACCCAAAACATTTTGAAAAACCTAAAAAGCGTATTTGCTTTTATCATACATGCCGTGTTGACGATGCATTGTCTCACTTACATTTCATTTTATGACTTGTTAGCCAGGGGCTACAAAATGCAATCAAACGGTTTCTTGCCAAACGCCTAACCAATGGATTTGTGGATTTATACTTTTGATATGCGAACATCTCCGCTATTCCACAAAAGTCTATGGTGAGTCCACCACAACGCTTTTCACTTTATTATGCAATTGATTTTCGCAATAATTTCCATCCCACGGGACTTGTTAAGCGATGCTTTTGTACCCGTAATAAACCATTGTCCATTGTCCGACGCCAAGCCACTTCCCCGACCCTTGTCCACCCCCTCTGAGTTCTACCTTTCAGAAACGCAACCGCCGGAACTGCCCAGGCAACCCTCGAGTGACTCGCCAACCGGCTCAACGCAACCCTGGCGTGACTCGCCAGCCGTCCTCACCCGAGGAACAGACAGTCGCCCTCGATCGCATACACCCGCGAACGAAATGGTCCCCAAACGCCGCTTAGGCTTTGCCGACGAGGACACCGGATTTCTTCGTGGGACGAGGACGCCCGCATTCCTTCGTGAGACGAGGACCGTGGACTAAAGTGCGGTGGGGGGAGTGACACCTCCCAAGCGCACCGTCGGGTCTGCAGAAATGGGAAGGTCCTGTCGGCCTTTTTTCTGGACTAGCCAGTTTTCTTTGCAGTCCGACCAGCCCGCCCCGACGGCCCACCGATGATGCACTCTGGTCCACACAATCGTCATAAATAAAACTAACAAAAGCCTGGACCCAGCGAAATCTGCTACACCCCACTTTGGAAGCCCTTCTCAAGCCCCTGCAAACATTCGCATCCACCCTCACCTTCCGTTCCCCCACTAACAGCTCCATCGAAGGCTTCCATCCTTCAGCCTTCTAGGGGGAGGCCCTTGTAGTGCAACTGAAAACATGCTCTTTCAGTATCTTATAACATTGCATTTTATGGTTGTTTTAACCTTCGAAACGTCCATTTGTTTAACTGCCTGCACATCCGTTGTCACAAACCGTTTTGGTGAGTACCTCGCTGCACGTTTCTTGCTCTGTCTGATTCGCTTCCTATTCTTGTAGCCTGCACAATATACGTTGGGTACAGTTGCCTCCGACTTCTATACGGTCGTATTTGACACGTCTTAAGTGTCATTGCTTACCGACTAGTATCCCAGGTTCCGCCCAAAAATGGACACGAGCAGCTTGCAAAAGACGGAGACTAAGGTTATGCTTCTGTTATTGAAGCAGATTGTGCGCAGGCCTATTTTGAAGATGGGGACGACTATCGATTCGAGGCAAGATGATGGAACTTCCTGTTTCAACCAAACTTTCGAGAAAAAAAGCAGTGAATTCTCGAACCAGAGAAGCGCCACCATTCTTATATAGAGCTGGAGGAAGCCCATCATGACCGGGACTTTGTAACGCTTCATGTGGCGGAGCTACTTTTCGGGTTCCTGGTAAGATGGATGATCTGTAGGGGTAGACCACTCAGCACCAGTACGCTTGTCATAGGTAGCAGATGGAACTGGGGGACAACAAAACTGCGAGCTAAAATGTTCCGGTCCATCACTTCAGCCGTCGTTGAAGATTGGTGATTAAGGTGCTACCTTCGCATATTGTTTCACTTATACCAGATCGAACATCATCAGTGACACGAATGAGACGGAAAAGTTTTCTGCTATTATCATTGAGACTAGCAAGCTCCATCCCCCTAGCACATTCATACCACCAAGCATCGCGGTCCCTTTACAGACACGTGCGCAACTCTAGACATAGGGATTTGCGTTCTTCACTCTGTCTGGAATTCGACGGGATCAAGCAGCGTTTGTCTGTTAGCGACAAGGCGACGGCGGAAATCCAATGCTTCGTTGGGTGACGGGCAGATCCATAAGTTTCGATAAACTACGGCATCTTTGATCAGCGCCCACTGCGAATCGAGGTCACCGTCAATATTTGAGCCAAACAATGTCGACTGTGAAACTTGGTACCTGGTTAAAACCGCAGGATTTTGTAGATTTGCGACATCCGGTCGGTAGTGAGCGCGATTGGGTGATCCTCCGATACGCATGCAAATCTTATCCCTAACCAATGCGTCATCGGAGTGCAGATAAGTTGGCCACTACAATCGGTATTCCGTTAAGCTTCCGCGTCATCTGTATGTCAGTCTCTGATTTGTAGGTTAGGTTGAGCGAAACTCAAACGATACACAGTGCTAGTTGTTACGATTTTAACTGACTTATTCTGGCATCCTAACTCATCCCAGTAGAACCCCACAAGGCTGATGTACAAGACTATGTGATAAATTTTCCGTTCCGCGATTACTTCATTTCCATCACTGCGTGCAGGACAGTAAACATGCTATCCATAATGGTCTGCTACTCGTCTGTAAAGAACTCATGATGGAGAGGGTAATTATCAACAAGCCTCTGAGCCTTATGTACCAACAGAGAATCCCGGGCGTCGCCGACCAAAAAGCACTATGTCACCTTAGGTTGACCGGTTGAAACGGCCAACTGAATTTTCTTATCCGGCAATGCGTCGAATATTACCTGGGAGTATTTTGACAGTAGGATTAACGTCCAATATTGTTATGCGCGGAAAACGAAGGGCATCTGTTCGAGCAACTTAGCCTCGGCTATACGGAGTATGACACGAAAATGGATTGCGAGTAGAAACGCAGCAAGACATACTAATAAAACTGACCCAAATTTAAACATCTGGAATGCCTACTTTGAATACTTTAACCATTGTATTCAACTTGTGCATAGGAACAAAGTGTTTTCAAGCAAGTGATTTACGAACTATTATGTTATTATTATACAGACATGTAAATAGATTTCATCCTCCTTCAGCAGCGGACCGGCTAACGCAGACTGTCAGCAATCGGTGATCACACTGTGGCAGCTGTAGTCTCTAACTTTACGATGTAATCCGAGGTCTCTTGAAATTTTGGCATATATTACGCCCCCGTCTAGACTTGCTAATATTCGCTTTACCATAAACACTTGCTACAAAGCTGCCATCTTTTTGCGCATCAACTATCTCAGAATTGGTGATATTTGACCGAAGGCGCTTACCGTGGCAACCGAGAACTTGGCTGAGCCACTGCTGCCCTTCTTTCATCACCACTTTCAACAAAGGCGCGTTCCTACAATATCGAAAAATTGTATGATAACTCCAATTCAGCAAAGGGAGTTTTTCTGACCCAGCCTACTAACGTCCAGTGACGCTTCTCCCAATGCCTTCAAAAGTTATGAAGGTTCCCATTGTTGACGTACGCATGTTTTACCTGGACGGATTTAGTTCCATCACGCAAGTGCATCATGACTTCCATCATAATCGATCATGTACTACCAATCTACTGCTACCAAGAAGAAGTTGGACTAAAACAACAGAGATGGACGTGGGAATTGATGTTTTTCACTATAAATTTCCCATCGTACCTGACAGATTTGAGCATCACATCCTTCTTGCTTAGGGGATCCTCTGCTAATGTGGATCAACAACTTTCTCCTGCATGGGTGTGAATTCGTAGATGGTGTGACACAAGGTTCATTATTGAGGACCTGCCTCTTCTTCATCTTTTGCAACTAATTAGTGAGCGTAATCGCTGAAGGTTACTCACTTTCTGCCGCCGACACCAAGGTTTCGTGAGCGAGAAAAGTGCCAAACAAGTGCGTACAGGTTACAGATGATCTTTGCAAAGTATTATACATGCTTAATCCAAGCCCTTAACTTATTCAACGTAATCAAATTTCGAGTTATTCATTTATGACACCAAGTTGTTCACAATTATAGCTGGGATACCATAGTCTCCAGTATTAGTTCCGCGAGAAAAAGCTTGTTGTGTTGCCCCAGGAAGAGTTCGCTTGCCTAGAGTAGTCCGAAGTAGTATAAAGGAGGAGCCTCCGAAACAGTGGACTCTTACTGTGAGTTGGGTTGTGTTGACCCATTAGCTCCCAACTGCTTTGTGAATACACACCCTGTCGTGGAACTTGCATGGGGGCCATGGTAGAAGCGGGATCACACTTGTTCGGAGATTCGGTTACGTTGGCCTGATAAGATTAACCCAGAGAGGTAAGCGGTGTCATTCGGCGCTAAGGGTGTTTGCATAGTACTTCTCTAATATTCTACAAGATTTTAAGCAGACCTGACCATATGTTTATGCTTATTCGTAAGAGCGGATTAAGAGGCTGCAGTCTCACACTGAGAGAGTGCTTCAAACAGCAGTATGATCAACGGAATGTCCTGTCGCTAGGTGTTTGTCATGAATAATATCCTCTCCCAGAAGTTGTTATTTCAGGCTCTGCGTTAGCCGTATGCGAAGTTAGTGCCAAGAAGGCACTGGCCAAATTTCGACACACCATACAAAATATATGACCCATACGAACAACAAAAGATGAAGCCAATGAACAATGAATTTCTACGGGTTAAGAAGCAATGCTTTACAAGTCCCGTTGGGTGGTTTTTCAGAGTTGTCGAAAAATAAAAAAAGCAGTAAGTTATTTACATTTACAAGAATATCTCATCGTTTGTCCCGCTTTAGTTTGCAATCCCTATAGTTTCACAGCACAAACAGGTAACAGTAAATAAATCTAAAGTAGAATCCAGGGTTAGGATGGGAATGTAGTACTAGGTAACAAAGTGTAGGTATCATCATCATCATCATACACGTTAGCTAGAGGTGGGAAACACCTCAGCTACTGTGCCGCAAAGTGTAGGTAAGTAAGTAAGCCATGCAAACGTCTAATAAATATGGATAGCGATGGTACAGAAGTGACCGATCCTGAAAGAGCATTGCACAGATGATACACGCGGACGGAAAAGAAATTTCTACGACAATACTGGCGGCTGTATTGTTCTCGCAGTTTTAGTGAGGGACCGAATCAACACATACTTAATTTTTATTTGGTTAACATCAATCTGGAATTACTCCGTGTGGTCATTTCTTCTTTTTGAGACTAGTCATTGTTGCACGTTCTTTTCCTCCCTTTCGGAGAACGGAACCCATGACCCTTAGCATCTTACGCCAACTAGCTGGCAGTTTATGCCCCCGACCTATAAGGGTGATAGCCGACAACCATAGAGTTAAATTTACCAGCAACCTAGTCGGAGTTCAAACGATTGCTTTGAAAACCAAAGCCATCGGCAAGTTCAAAACCATGGTTACTTACTGTTATTGCGGCTTACTAGTATCTAATAGTTAATACATGTTAAGCTTAGGCTATTTTGTCTGTAATATATGCCACTAAAGTTAAACGGCAAATAAGTATAGGGTGAGCACGCGGTGCTCACATGACTGAACGAAGTTTAAATTTGCTTGACATCAGTTAGCTCATTAGCCTTTTGTGTAAAAGATCGTGAATGAGGAACCCTATAGTAAAACTGCTACATGTTCCCACTGTGCGTTCTGTTGCAATCACGTGACTACTGGCCATTTGCAGTAGCGAACAGAAAGGTGTCTCGGCAAGGGTGCTTAATGAGCATAAGGCGTTACAAGGTGCCAGGACTGGGTATGATAGTTGTGGCTTCCCTCAGGTCTTTACGGTGTTTGGAAGTGCGCGCTCGTCCAGAATGATGTAACACATAACTATATGTTAGCAAATGATGAGAACGCTCGAAGTGTTTACATTTGGAGTTTACTAGTTTAACAGTATTCCTTCTTGCTATCATGAAATTTATCAATTTGCATGAAACTACCGGTTATTTCCATGCAATACACGATTTATCTGGTATTCTAGTTTGGGGAGGAAAAGAAAACTTCACCATTTTTGTCGTGTTCATCACAATTTAGCCAAAGATAAAATGCTATGCCATTCTCATTTGCAAAACAAACGAACCGGAATAAGGTAAAACCTAAACTTGGCATAAACTCGCGCAGGTTGCTAGTGCTTTGACATGTAACACAGAAATTGCTGAGTACATTTTCATCAGTTTCTTGTCAACGCCGCTAAGAAAAGCAACACGACCTCAATGTCGTTAGAGGTAAGCTTGCATAGTACCCTTCACAATCCCAAGGCCCCAACACAGTGACGCACATATGCATGAGTCTGAACAGGCCCGGAGTAACTCCTCACTCCTGCAACAGCCACGATGCTTACAAGAAGGAGATTTCATTCGACGGTACTTCTCTAACATGTTAAAGCCGCTGATATCAAATTTCTGTGCAAACTGCTCACGAAAACTGTTCGTAGCTACTGTTAAGCCCTTATGAAGTTGGTACCATGTATGCACCATTAAATCGTTGTGAGGTTGCTATCAGCATACTATGAGATACATACGCCTAAGGAGAGGCCTCTCGATTCCGAGCCAGTCATGTTCTATCTGCATTTCATTTACCAATCAATCAAGGTATTCTCTCATGGTCAGTACTTACCTCCCCATTGTTGACGGAATCATTACAATGAATATGCACAACATAGTTCCTACATAACTGCTTACGTATCATTCGTCGAAAATAAAGCCGGATGCGGCGGCTTAACTTCATTACTTCATGGTATTCTCATGCTAACTTCAAATTATATCTGTGTATAGGAGCATTCTTTCAACGACCACTCTATTCTACCTGTCTCGCATTGTCCATCCCTTGCTTTCTAAAAATTCCATTTATTCCGGCTTTGTGTACCATTTCTTTTTGTAGTAGTTTATTCCCACCCATACTCATGCATCAGTAATGTTACTGGTAGTATTTATTCAACATGTTCTATCGGCACATCTACCGGTCTTGCTTTTAACAGTTTTGTCAAATATCCTTCTAGTATACCTCAAACTCTCCTACAGAATAAGAAGTAATCCGATACAAAACACAACAAGTTTATGGAACATGGCGGTACTGTAAAGCCAGAGGAGAACAGAAACAACTGAGTTGCGTAATAAGGTGGATCTTTGCGTAAAAGCCAGTCTCAAAAATACCGCAACAGGACGTGTGAGATACTCGAGGTCACATAAACACAGAATCCATATTGAATGGAACAAACCCATTAATTGATCAGAAGTCTGTATAAGCGAACATATGTTTTCGGTAATTCTTCATCAGGCTTGTACAATTACATGAAATGCAAACTTTTGTATACAGACCCAACGGGTCGTCAGTCAACCAACTTGATCTTAGTGCGCTGTGACACACCTTCGGTTAGGTTACAGTTGTATTCGTACGTGCGTACAGGTCAACTGCAGTCTGTCCTGGCCAAGGTAGGCTCAACGCGTGAGTGAACCGTTTCTGCGTGCACAGTGCTGGTTCGTACAGCCGAATGACGATGGCTTCTGCAGCGTCTAATATCCGCTTACGGAAATACCTTGATCGATTTTCTGGGGCCTGATAGATTACTTTGAACGAGTCAGCCGACTTGGTGGCGTGACCCGTATCCGCAAGATACGTGGCGATGGCCTCCATTTCCGAGCCAGGTCGGATGGTGTTCCTTCACCCTTACTGATAAGCGTCTTGTCGTACGACCAACGTATCCTGCCCCACAGGAACAGGTAAATGAGTATACACACATTGATTTGGTGTGGACAGACAGCTTATCCTTGAGGCTTAGTCTCACCTTTGGGCTGCTGGTGAACCGGATTTGCAACCTCGCCGCTGGGAAGGTATTCTTGAGTGTGGACGTGAGACGACGGGATAGATTCTCGGACACTATTTCCCCTTTGTAAGGCAGTTGTAGGAAGATAGGTTTCCGTTCCGCCGTCAGGACCATAGGTGCTGGGTATGTTGGAACAAGGTAAATTGAAAGCGGTCATCAGTAGCCTCACGTTATATCACCGTTACTTAGATGACATCTTCGTCCTACTTGACACCTCCGGTAACATCGAGAAGCTCACCAGCGTATTTAACCAAGCTCACAAGGCTATACAATTCACCTACGAGGTAGAAGAAAACGGCGCTTTCCATTTTCTCGATGTAGCTCTACAAAGACTTGAAGATGGTGCGATAAAACGTAGCGTTTACCGAAAGTGCACTTGGAATGGACAGTACACAAACTTTCATAGCTTTGTGCCGCTTCGGATTAAGAGAAACTTGGTCCTTCGTCTCGTGAACCGGGCCGAAAGAATCTGCTCGAAGGATACTCTTTTCGAAGAGTTGCAACTAATACGAGGGACACTAAAAGAGAATGGCTACCCAGAGAATTTTATTAATGCGAATATGGGGCGAAACAGGGAGGCACCTATGGTCCTGACGGCGGAACGGAAACCTATTTTCCTACAACTGCCTTACAAAGGGGAAATAGTATCCGAGAATGTATCCCGCCGTCTCACGTCCACACTCAAGAATACCTTCCCAGCGGCGAGGTTGCAAATCCGATTCACCAGCAGCCCAATGGTGAGACTAAACCTCAAGGATAAGCTGCCTGTCCACACCAAATCAATGTGTGTATACTCATTTACCTGTTCCTGTGGGGCAGGATACGTTGGTCGTACGACAAGACGCTTATCCGAAAGGGTGAAGGAACACCATCCGACCTGGCTCGGAAATGGAGGCCGAAAGGTCACCAACTCTGCCATCGCCACGTATCTTGCGGATACGGGTCACGCCACCAAGTCGGCTGACTCGTTCAAAGTAATCTATCAGGCCCCAGAAAATCGATCAAGGTATTTCCGTAAGCGGATATTAGACGCTGCAGAAGCCATCGTCATTCGGCTGTACGAACCAGCACTGTGCACGCAGAAACGGTTCACTCACGCGTTGAGCCTACCTTGGCCAGGACGGACTGCAGTTGACCTGTACGCACGTACGAATACAACTGTAACCTAACCGAAGGTGTGTCACAGCGCACTAAGATCAAGTTGGTTGACTGACGACCCGTTGGGTCTGTATACAAAAGTTTGCATTTCATGTAATTGTACAAGCCTGATGAAGAATTACCGAAGAATCCATATTATCCATCAGTAATTACTGTCGACGGAAGCACGCGTTTATCGTCCAGCCATGCACATTATACGGGTACGCTGATCCATTCGTTAGTAGGCGCCCCTTCTAACACCTCCTTGTTTGAAGTTCACTGTCATTTGATTTCAGCCTGGGATTAACCTGGATCAGCGTGACAGGAACTCGACAACTATCAGGCCCTCTTCTGGGTCGACAATCAGGTGCAGGAGAGGTTGTTGGCTTGATAGGCTTACCTTGTTGAATATCCTCTATGTCTGGTAGTTTGTACTCGTCCAGAAGCAATTCAAGTGGTGTAGTTAGGGCAGATTCTGTTCTGTCAAATAAGATTTAGCTTCTGAATTGATTGATGTGACAGATCCATCTGTCACCGCCTACGGCTACTTCATAACAGGCGTAGTCATAGTTTGTTACAACCATTCCAGATGTCCAAGAGATTTGGCTGTTCCGAAAGTCCTTTGCCAACACCTTCTGTCCAACTTCGAAGTGTCATGGTATAGCGCGATATCTTTAGTTGTACTGGTGTTCCATTATCCAGTTTCTTTCGGGATTGAGTCTATCCGGCGGTCTTATTAGATCAAAGTTCGTTCGTGGCCTTCTGGGCAGAAGTGATTCTACTGGGGACATCCCTTCTGGCATCTGTGGATTAGGCGTAATCCTGTACGTTGACAGAAAACTTTGTATGACCTCTTGGATTGGTCCGTCTTTTTTCGCTTTGAGCAGAGCCCACTTAAAAGCATCCAAAACCGTTCAGTTTACCCATTTGACTGTGGATGATAAGGATGTGAGCGCAAATGCTACATGCCTTGTGCCGCACAGTATTCAGCAAAATGTGAAGCGGTATACCGGGGTCCATTGTCGGATACTACTGTTTCCGGAAAACCGAACCGACTGAATAATTCCCGGAAGACTGTACTCGTAGCCGGCGTTGATGTGTTTGACATTTGGAAGATCTCGGGCCATTTGCTGTATGCATCAATGATAAGTAAGAAGTTCTGTCCTTTGATTGGTCCTGCGAAATCAAGGTGAACTTTGACCATGGCTTCGTGGGCTTTGGCCAGGAGAACAGTTAGTATTTCTTCGGCGAGTTGGCTGCTATAGCACAATCTGAACAGGAACGTGTTAACCCCTCAATTTGAGAATCCATAAACGGCCAGTACACATAACTCCTCCCTAGAGCTTTCATCCTGTTGGAACCGGGGTGCCCAGTATGAAATTAATGAAAGACTTTAGATTGAAGTTCGGCTTGGACGACGACACGTTCACCAAACAAGATACAGTCTTCGGCGACCGAAAGTGCATTTCGTCTCTGGAACAACTGTTGCAGCTGTGCGTCGTAAAATGTTTGAGGCCACTGTGAGTGGTAAAGCGTGCTCTCCTGTGACAGCAGCGGATCCCGTTAGGTGGCGTCACGAATCTGATTGAAAGATATTGGAAGCTGGCTCACAGTATCCGAGATTACACGGTTAACTTCCTTTCCGATTGAAACATTTGCAACGACAGTGTCTTCTGATTGATGCTGTTCGCCTAACAACCGTGACAGCACATGGGCCTGGCAAATGTCGCTCGTCGATCGATGCCTGATGTTGAAATCGTACCCCAGCAAAGTTGTCCCCATCTCTGCAGACGAGTGGCCGTATAATCGAAAATTCCTTTCTACGAGGCGAATATGGCAAGAAGCGGTTTGTGGTCCGTTAGTAAGCTAAAGTAACGGCCATATAATATATTGTGGAAATATTTCACTGGAAACACGATAGCGAGAGCCTCCATTTCAATTTGACTATACTTTCTTTCTGCTACTGTCAGTGAACGTACGGCATAAGCGACTGGCTTATCAGACCCACCTGGGAAAATGTGGGAGATGACTACTCCAACTCCATAGCTGGATGCATCCGATGTCACTACAATTGGCAGTTCTGAGTTTAGTGACGATTTGAGGCTGTCGCAGGCTTCCTGATATTCAGTAGTCCAGACCCACGGGACGTCTTTCATCAGCAACCGGTTTAATGGTCCACGTAGGTCGTGCATGGACGGCAGGTAGCTACCGTAATAACTCACCATACCTTGGAATGATCTCAACGTCGCTACGTCTATTGGCGGAGACATTTCTTTGATCGCCTTGATGTTTGATGGATCAGGTCTTCGTCCATTTTCGTCAATAACAAAGCCCAGGTATTTAACGGAGTTCGTGAAAAACTCACACTTGTCCAATCGTAGGTAAAAACTATATTTCTTTATTCTGTCAAGCGCAAATTCCTTTCGTTGGGGTAGTTCTTCCTGGTTAGTCCCCATGATATTGATATCTTCCAGGTATGCCGCGGCATAAGGTATTCTCTGTACCATCGTATCTATGATCTGCTGAAAGGTTACGGGGGCCGACTTAACGCCAAATGTTAGACGTGTGCACAGGAGTAGTCCTCTATGAGTGTTAATAGTTAGCAACCCACGCGAGTCTTCCGACGTTTCAATCTGGAGGTATACATCTGACAAGTCCAGTTTGACAAAACACTTACCACCGTTCAGATGTGCAAAGGTTCTCAGGGATGTGTAGAGGGTATTTGTGGTCTTCTAAGGCGGCATTCCGACCAGTAGAGTAACCTGCACATAAGCCTATCCTTCCGTTTGGTTTCTTGACAACCACAATGAGGGTTGCCCATGAAGAGAAATTCGTCTGTTTGATAACTCCGGTTGACTGTATTCCGTCAAGTACTTGATCGATGATTGAAACCACTGCATATGGAACTGGTCTCTTCGGTCGGAAGACTGGCTTTGCTTCTGACCGCAGATAAAGATTAGCCTTGGTTTTCGTGCACAATCCCAGACCATCGTGAAACACCTGTGGATAATTCCGCTGCAAAGACCATCCACTCGGCAGATGCGTCACTCACTTTGTTGCACACGGAATTCATGGGAACATAAAGCAGTTTCATATTCTTAATCCAGCAGAGCCCGATTAAGTTTAGATCGGGATGCATCGTTATGTAGCATACCTCTATGAACTGACAGTCTTTGAAAATTATAGGACAATAGATTTTACCGGCCAAAGCCAGCGGTCCTCCTGAAGTTTTAGTTGAAATCTGAGTTGTTCTTTGAACAAGTGGTTCACCGAATTTCTTCCAAGTTGTCACGGAGATGAGTGTGATCTCTGAGGTAGTGTCAGCTTGGAAGCGTACGGGCACCTGGTTCACAAGCACTGTTACGAACCTGCGTTTTTCGGTTCATGTATCGAAGGTAGCACAGCAAGGGTAAATTGGAGGTATTTCTTTATTTTAAGGATGTGGGTACAAACGTCTTGGCAGGTCTAGTGTAAGCTTTCCTTTTGAAAAGAGTTGCACGGCGATGATCCTCCTTGTGCCCCAGTTTGTTGCATTTCTGACAACGATGCTTCTTGAACGGACAGAATTTGACAAAGCACCATTCGCCACATTGCCAGCATGCGAATGATGGTCTGTTTGACTTCAATGAGTTTTGGACCGTAGCTGTACTCCCGAGCAGATTTGATACCTGAAAGGTGTTTGTCAGTAGCGTAAGATTCGTAGAAAGTAGTAGTCACGATTAAACTGCGCACAATAATCTGCCTCGACGGGGAATCGAACCCCGGTCCCACGAATGTCCGGTCCGCTGCTCTACCACTGAGGTACCGAGGGCTGACTATTAGGTGCGCAAATTTTAATACGTGACTTCCGCTTGTTGCGCGACGTATTGCCAATGAATTCATAGTACCTGTCCTGGTGTTGCAGATTGGCTCACTCACTCGTCACTTCCCAAGGGACCGAAGTAACTGTCCTTCTGAAGTCCAAATGGCGATGGAAGATTACTTGAAATGTGTTTGTGATATCCAACCTTTGATACTGCCAACGCATCCACGGGACGTGGACCGGGGCTTTGGGCAATCATGTTTCTATCGTGCTTCAAGTTGCTTAACCTCTGGCATTCGGAAGTGATGGACATGCGATTGATGGACGGGTCCTTCTCAGTTTTACTAAGCAGCCTCATGTGTATTTCGGCATTCTCGGGAGCTTGGTAACCACAAGCGAAAATTAAGGCCTTGGAGTGGTCGTCTTACATTTCTTTTAGCCTGAAGCGCTCGGAATGACGATTGTCGGTACTGGCGTAAGTCACGAAATCGTCTGACGCGCACTTACTGAGCTTCATGCAGCTGTATCGGGCGCTGAATAAGGAAGACTGGTCACCAAAACTGTCATTTAGCAGAGGTACAAGTTGCTCAAAGGTAAAAGATTTTGGGCCTTTTGGCAAAATAAAACTGAGGAACTTGTGATACGCTTTGGTTCCTAGTTTTCGCAAAAGCAGCCTGCACTTCCATCCGTCGTCAGCATCAGTGAATTCCAATCAGAAAATGTCTTCGTATCTTCTGAACCAATATTCAAAGGTTAGGCCGGCATCCGGGTCATACTGAAACGCACAAATGCGGTTCGCAATCACATCCGCTGATGATTGCCGTTTCCCATTGGTTGGGCTTGCTTGAACAGCCAAACGCTGAAGGATATTTCCGAGCATTCGTGTCTGGCTTCCTTCAAATTGCTTCTGTTGAGGTTGAAGTATTGCGGTAAGTTGCTCCACTGTGAACGACACAATCCGTCGTATTTTTGGTTGTATCCAATCAAACCGTCAGCTCCCTCTCCAGTTGTTAAACCAGACGAGAACAGAAACAACGGAGTTGTGTAATAAGATGGATATTTGCGTAATAGTCAGTCTCAAAAAATACCGCAACAGGACTTGTGAGGTACTCGAGGTCACATGAACACAGAATCTAAATTATCCATCAATAATTCCTGTAGACGGAAGCACGCGTTTAGCGTCTAGCCATGCACGTCACTTGGGTTCATTGATCCATTCGTTAGGAGGTACCCCTGCTAACAGGTACAAACTGTAGTTTTATGTATGCTTACATTGAGACCGGAGTCCACCATTGGAGATCTGTCATTCCACAGTACATACTTCGGCTCCCTAAAGGTTTCAACCTACATCTATATAGGAGGTCCTAAGAGAACTCTGTATGGAATCGCGAACTACTAATGTCAAGTCAGTCAAAGAATAGGTTAACTTTACAGAAACAGCTTCTAATTCTAGTCGGCTTCGGACAAACAAATAAGTTCATGAAATAAGCCGAGATTTTCGCAAGTTTATTCCGACAGCGGATCAATCAGGCAGCAAAGCGCACAATTCACAACAGCTGGTAGGAAGAAAGGCAGAAGCATGCGAAGACAAACTTGGAAATGTCGTCGTTATTCCGTAGTTAATTAAAACAAGGCGTACATGGACTGTATCGAAATATGCAAGCGAAAGCATAAAAAATAAGCAAGTTAGTTGCAATCGATACATCTCCCTTAACTACAAGGCAAGTAGCTGGTTGCACATAACCTAAGCTTCCGATGTTATTTTCTGAACAGTTCTGTAAAAACGTGCATTCTGAAACTTCTGGAACAACTCGGAATCGCGATTTCACCTATAAGACGTCTTCACTCTGCACAAAAGGAGTACCGCAGTCATTGTGCCCCAGTGCACATTTATCTAGTAATCTAGCTGCAAACAGCGACTGGATGCCTGCATGTGTACAGTGAGATCAAGAGTGACCTATCCTACTCCACTCTTCAGATGCGTCCATTTGCCTGATGTCCAGTTCAAGCTAGAAAAGTTAGGACCAGTAAGTATGGGAATCGAGGCAAGGATTACTCCGGAGCCTATTCATAGTCGCTGAAAACACAGGGTTAGTGTATTGTACAAAAAGCTTGTGAACCGGACAGCATGCGGTACTTAGTAGATGATCCGTTACCATGATAATCATGCACCTGTCTAGCCCATTAATGGTTTACAGTCTGCAGGGATCATCAGTCATGGTAACTGCAACGGAAGTATAGACATTCGCACCGGTTACGGCGAGCCTTATCAGTTAAGACGTCACGTCACCAAGCAGACAAAGAACTTTGTCCCCCAGTTGCTGAAACATTGGAAGCGAATGCACAGTCGACTTTAGCTCACCGCTGCCGAACGACAAGTCGAGGAGGTTCAGTGAAACACCACGCTGCTGGGTTGGTGGTAGTTTTGGCTTGGTGGATTGAGCGAAAAACGCATGACGATGCTTTTATTAACTCAAATGTAACATGAATTTAAAATCCACAGTTAACGTGTTCCTTTAGCAAAACTTTTATGGTGGTTTGAATATCCGGGTAAAATTAGGATAAACTTAATCAATAATGATTAATAATAATAATTAACATAAGTATCTTCCTTTTCACTCAATGACAATAAAAGTAAAAGTGTTGTTGCCAAAAAACACATCATATTCAGAACGAGGTCATTCATACTGTCGTGAAACTCATTCACAACACTGAATGCCCCGACCGGTTTGGTAGTTTGTTGCATTCACTACGTGGGGAAAGTAGAACCGCGACTCGAGACCGGGATGAGTAAATTTCAGAGTGGTAGAGCATACCACATTATGCGTCAAGGTAGCTATGACGCAGCGCTTCACTTACTGATATGATTCGTACTGATGGAGAATTGCCTCCCATCTCAAGTCCCTCCTCGGTCACTTTGCATCGAGGAGAACATTGTAACGAAAGCTTTAGCAAAGATCAACGACCCAATGCTTAGCAAGTTTCGTAGGTGAATAGGGAAGACCAAAATGGTGTCGAAAAAGTCAGGCGTATGGTCGAATGAATTGTAAGTTTCCCAGGACGCTCGGTTTGACTGCGCTGTGCTACATGTAAATAAACCGAAAAACTCATCTACTTTAAGCGAAGTAATGTAAGATCAAGTCGTATTGAGAATTCAGTTAACTAAGAAGCAAAACCAACCGAACTGTAAAAGCCTTACAAGATTAGAAGATAAGTGAGAAGAAAACGTTCCAAAGACATTCTGACGCAGATTTACTATGTGGCCAGGTTTCAATGGTAGTTTGTCACTAAGGTGTTGTGGCCGGGGTTCGATTAGATTAACTCGCATGTGATAATGATGCCCTATCTAAACTCCTCAGCTCTCCAACCTAAGTCGGTAAGGGTACGGAGTAATATCTTAACACTTTTAGTTGAACTCGTTGCCGGGCTCTGAATATTATCAAGATCATTCTCTTGCCACGGTTGGCAGACATGAAAAACGTATCGCACAATGGAGCTCAAATAGACTTTGCTCAGTCGTGAAAGATGGTAGGATCAAAAAGCCGTACTGCCGTCCAAAAGAGGCTAACTATTTGAATGATTTTTCTGTACCTTTCAGCCTACCTTGAGTGATTATTAAAAAGCCTTATTTATAACTAGTTTCCTGTCAGAACGAGTGACACAGCCCTAACGAATTCTAACCCCTGAATGAACGACACACTTTCATCAGACTTGTTTCCACGTGTACGACTCGGACGCTAGCCGCCGACGCACGCAAGCGCTATATATATATATATATATATATATATATATATATATATATATACCTATGGCGAAACTGTGTTGCATAGTCTCGATTATAAGCTGATACTGATGACTTGTGTGAACTTTCCCATTGAATAGTTTGTATAGATAAATTAATAAAGAGTGAATCGTGAACATGTGACTTTACTAAAGGCGAGCGCATTACACGAAAGTAGCGGGAGCGGGTCGGACTTAGTGAATTCGCATTAATGTGGAGGTGTGTCTTACATTGCGCACGTATGAATGCATGTCTGCAGTTTCGGGTTGCACTCTCTTGCGATGCCGCGCGATCGCTATCACGGTAACCGAGATTACCCTGTGCGGACACCCCGAAGTTAGCATTAAAACTAGAAGGCTGCGAAATGTGACACGCGTAGGTGCTTTGGTAACATGTGTTCAACACTTTACGTTTGGCAGCATTAAACAGGAATATGTTGTGAGCTGTCCACTACAACAGAGTTGATGAGATCACCTTATGGTGCTGTGTGGTCATCTACCGTTTTGATGACTCGTCAAACCTTGAGATTAGAGGCAATGAGTAGAAACTTTCTGTTGATTATTGCTACAAGTTCGTTTATGAATACAGGAAATAACTGTGGATTCCGAGCGGGTCATCTAGGATACTACGAACTCTCATGTTCAAGAGCAGTTGGAGAGGGAATGCGTATATCCTGCGAAGAAGTAGGGCAATGATTCCTCAACTTTGAGAGTTTGGACGGGAATGTAGCGACTCAGAAGCTCAAACCCATTTTTTGCATATCCAGCCTATGGGTTTTGTAATGTTATGCCTTTTTATCCCATCATACACTATGGAAGCTTTGAGAACTCTGGGTAGGTAGCATCAACTCCATCGCCACTATCGATCGATTCCGTCCAACTGCTGCGCGGCAACTGAGTGTTCGTGATACCTAGGCCGTTTAGATCGAAGCCTTGCTGCATCGGTGCGATGAGGTAACACCTTTTCGATTATCCTTGAATAGTTCGGTGACAGTAGATTTCATGGCGATCCACCGGTCTCAAATGAAAAGGTAGTATTTACCAAATCAGTGTCAAGCTGTTAGAGCACCATGCCTTTGTAACTGAGCGATGCATGAGACAGCCGTCCAAGGTGGAACTTAAATTGGGCAAAAATCCTAAAGCAAGACTTTGACAGCCAATGGGAAATGACATCGGTGCTCTTATCAAACAACTTTCGCAGGCGTTTAGCCCAGTGGAATGATGATCAACTTGGAGGTTAACCAACGAGGCAGGCTGTATTCATCCCCAGTGGCCATATACAATTAGCGATCTTAACATTACAAAAATTCATAAACTTCCGTAAATTTGTATATGAAAGGTATTCAGCAGGGTAGTCTGTACGAACGTCTAAAAATATGACCTTCACCTAATACCTATGAACCGATTTGTGACCATAACCGTTGGATCTGGTCCGTTCGAGAAGTGTGGGCACACGTTCAATCATCAACGGAAATGTTATCTAACGGTTTCTCAGCCTTCAGGCCTTGTCATTCTATCTGCACACCGAAAAACCGAACGTAATAATGACTCCACAAAACACCTGAAACTGTGACCCCAGCGAACGGGCATTGGACAGTACACATTGATAGATACGCTGAGTAGGCATTTAGCATGGGTTGAATTAAAATTAATAAATTCCTTTTAGTTCTTCAGTAAACTACTCAATGAATGCATGATTGTATCCTTAAGAGTTCGCTACTCAGTCAGCCGTAGACTCGTGCCTCAATGGTGCTGAAAGACGCGATCACTCATTGTAAAGCATATAAAAGTAGACAGAACAAACAGGTCATTTTGGGAATCTCAACCGTTAAACGAAAGGAGTAAATCTTACTCACCTTACTAAGGGATGCTTTAGCGTTCCGTGTGAGTAGGGTGAAAAGTCCGGATTCCAGAGACGCTGTGTCATTGGAAAACATGGAAAGAACACATTTATAGCACAGTTTGGAGGTTACCACGATTGGACCAGTCAGAGTTGACAAAGTCGCTGTTAACGACCCACGTGATTGCTGTGCTACGATCGTCTAATAGCGTACCATGAAATACCACGCTTTACATTCCAGGCAGGAATGCGGTGCCGCGAGACTCGGTCTTCACTTTAGTTTGAATGTTGATGAACCGGCCTCTAACTGTCGACTTTGGAAAAGGTAGATTAAGTACGGTTTCAGCTATACAGGGAGCATCTATATTGAGGTAGTGTCTTTCTTACATTTTAACTACGTTTCGCTCGTCAACGGGCAGGGACATAACATCCGACTTTTGAGGGGATTGGTGGGTAGACACTGACCCATCAAGCTATCGCGATGTGTCCCAGTGGACCAAAAAACATGCCAACCTATTGAATGAAATCACACAATGTAGCAATCAAACACCGTATCAGATGGCAGTTGAACTGTTCGCTGAGTTTGGCAATTTGGTTGCAAACGTTTCGTCACCAATCGAGGTGACATCATCATCGGTGAGAGTGCACTCTCAGCGAGCCTCCTCTACGCTGTTCTACGCTACTGCACGCCACTCAACTACGCACTGATGATATAACCTAGATTAGTGACAAAACGTTTGCAACCCAATTGCTAAGCTCAGCGAACAGTTCAACTGCCATGTGATTAACCTGAGCTACCAGTCTTCAATTCTATAGCCAAACACCGTATCACTGCTACGGAGTCAGTTGATCCACGCCACCCACACTAGAGCCATATAACCGCGAGCACAGCATGGTTTTTATGAACGTGTACTGACTGCAATACACCAAGCCGCAGTTTATCCTAACATTGCAACTTACTTAATGGGCCACTATAGTCAATGAATAGTAATTTGATTCTCGATTCAGAACGGAGAATAGCACGATATATGGTACATGAACCAATATCAGAAAACATTTCGAGATAAAGAATTATGTTGGGTAAAATATCATCAGACCCAAAATTTTACCTAGCACTGATTGTGGGGAAAGCGTCAACTCGGGCTGGGATTGACTTTTGTGTTGTTTGAAAGATTTAAATCTTAGAATATGGGTGGTAAGCCGTGAATTAAATAGACATACATACACCAAGTTCAGTAATCCGAAGTAATTAAGTAGGTAACATCCAAATAAAACACAGCGTTGCAAAGAGATCTCCTTTCGCTAGTTCACATCAGGCAATAACAGCTACAGGATCGATAAATGCAACAGTAAACTGGTAAAGGCAACAATGTGGACGGATGGGACGTTTTGAACAGTTTTAGCTTGTTCGTTCGATGCTCAAATAGATTTAATCAGGTGACATAGTGATAGGGCTAACCGACAACAAAATAACTTGTGTAAACTGAAGAGGCAATTATACTAACAATATAAAAAATTAGATAATTACATAAATCAATAGCACCCGGTTATGCGTAATACTCCTGGGTAAGCCTTATCATCAGTACCATGGCAAAGTCAATGGTTGCACAAACACTCTACGCTTGCATACCTCTGGTTGTGTTGGCCGGATTGCGATGGCTTCAGTCGTCTGCAACAGGCTTTTCCTTAACGCTTTCGGGTATCGCTTCGGTACGACATAATAGACTTTGAAGGCATCTTTGGCCAAAATCTGATGCCCACTTAGAATCAGATGTTCCATGATCGAGCTGTTGATACTTCTGAGCGTACCTACCGCGGTGACCCTGGACAATGCTCAGCCCGAGGTACTTGGCACCACAGGTACAAGTAAAGTGGTAAACAATACACGATTCCGACGACACTTGCAGTCTGTCTTTAAGATG
>OX104062.1:44149064-44265444 GCA_944474145.2 Dicrocoelium dendriticum
CGTCGAATCCATACGGCTCACATGACCGATCCACCTCAAGTGTCTCAGCAAAGGTATGCAGTCCACTACATACATCCCACTACGGCGCAACACTTCCGTGTCTGCAACTCTGTCGCCCCAACCGATCCGCAAAATTCGTCGCAGACACTGCTGATGGAACCGCTCGAGATATCGCACATCCCGACGGTACATCGCCCACATTTCAATGTCGTATAGGAGAACGGACAGTACCATGGATTTGTACACCATCAGCTTTGTACCAATGCTAAGCTGATGGTTGTTCCACACTCGGTACTCAAGCTTCCCGAATGCCGCTGCTGCCTTCGACACGCGAATACACAACTCAGTGTGTAGCTGCTGATCAGTCGACATCATACTCCCATGGTGGCAGAAGCGTGAGGTGGTTTCCAGTACTTCGGCACCAATGCTGATTCGCGGCAATATTGCAGATTGCACCTTCGGTGAAGGATGAAAGAGACAGACAGTCTTGCTTGTGTTGATGGTGAGCCCGAATTTGGCCGCTGTCGAAGCCAGAGCACTAGTCATGTGCTGCAACTCATCCGCGCTGTGTGCAAACAACGCACAGTCGTCAGCAGACGGCAACATACGGATAGTTGTCTCACAGACTAGAGTTATCGCACCGAAACGATGGATGTTCAGCAACCCACCATCAATACGGTGCTCCACACGAACACCGTAAGCACAAGACAACATTGCATGAATATATATATATATATATATATATATATATATATATATATTAAACAGTGCAGGAGCTAAGACACAGCCTTGCTTCACACCAGAGACAACTGCAAAGTCATCCGAGGTCTCTCCCCTCGGCCGCACCCTCGCTCGCACACCACTGTGCAGATATGCAATTGAAATTACAAACTTACGCGGGCAACCCAACTTACCCAACACCAGCCACAATGCCTCGTGATTCACCGTATCAAATGCCTTGGTGAAATCAACAAAAAGCGAGTACAATGGCTGGTGTCGTTCTCTGCACTTCTCTTGCAACTGACAAGCCGCAAACACCATATCTATAGTGCTGCGACTCGAACGGAATCCACATTGCTCTTCCGCCACGTTAGGTTCCACAACCTGACTGACGAGGCGGTTGAGCAGGATTCGGGCAATCACCTTGCCCACACAACTCAGCAAGTTGATGCCACGATAATTCATGCAACATTGCTTGCTCCCTTTGCCCTTGTACACTGGTGGCACAAGCGCATCCTTCAGCTCAGGAGGCACCTCCTCCTCAATCCCTACACGTTGCATCAAGTGATGCAGCGCAGTCAACAACGCAGATCCGCCGTTTTTCAATACTTCAGGCGGGATGCCATCTGCCCCAGCACATTTGCCGTTTCGCAGCTGAGCAAGTGCCCTCTGCGTCTCATCCAGTGTCGGCTTGTCCGCCAGACCCGTCTTCACATCGTGCTGCTTGAGTCCGTTCAATGTAGGCCAGTCGATCTCTGAACGATTGTTCTAGAGACAGTCAAAGTGTTTCCGCCAGATCTGCATTGTGTCTACAGTCGGTGTGCAGGTAGCGCCTGAACTACCATCGATCAGCTTCCACAGCGGCTCCAATCTCGGTCCATACACCGCCTTCAAGGAGTCAAAGCATTCCTTGTGTTGGCGGCGTTCGGCGTAGCATTCCATCTGCTTCGCCTTCTCTGTCCACCATGCATTTTTAATGCGACGGAGCTCTCGGGTCAGTCGCCGTCGAAGTTTGCGAAACTGACTACTCTTCCCCAAGTCACTGGGGTCTGCGACATGTGCTGCAAATGCTGCATTCTTCCCCGACACCAGTGCGCCAGTGGCCGCATTGTTCTCATCAAACCAATCAGGCCGCTTACAGTTTGTGCGCCCGATGATCTCCTCGGCAGCAGTTGTCACCTAGTCGCGAATGTGGTGCCACAGGTCGCCCAATGTGGCTATGCAGTCCACTTCACACAAGCGTGCAGCCATCGCCTTCTCCAGCTCGGTACGTTTCTCCACAGTACCGAGGGGGAGAATGTTAAATGTTCGCCGATTCACGGCGGGAGTGCAATACATAAATTTACGAAAATATATGTACAGTTTGGTCCGAACCAATTTGTGATCAGTGCCACACTCAGCTCCACGCAGTACACGTGTCATGCGCACTTCACGCATATCACGCTGACGTACGATGACATAGTCGAGCAGGTGAGCGTGACCACTCCGTGGGTGCCTCCAGGTTGCTATATCATTCGCACTCAGTGCAAACCGAGTGTTCGTGATCGTCAGGCTGTGAGTGGCACACCGTGAGAGCAGCCTGTCACCGTTCGCATTCGCTGAACCAATGCCATGCGAACCGATAACATCTGTCCACACCGATGCATCACGCCCAACGCGCGCGTTGAAATCACCCAGCAGAAACAGTCGGTCGCATCTCGGCACAGACCGTATCACGGAGGATAGCTCAGTGTAGATTTGATCACGCGTGTCATCAGGGTAATACATGGTCGGACCGTACGTGTTTATAAAAGTAGCAAACTTACCTCTTCCGAGTCGTAGGCGAACGGTCATCATTCGCGCACTGATGCCTGTTGGTTCATCCACCAGCTGGCCATGGAGGCGATTGGACATTGCAAATCCGACCCCATGAGCACGTGGTGCTGTGGCGGCGTTGCCCACTCAGTAGAAGGTGTAGCCAGCACCTGTTTCATGCAACCTACTTTGCTCAGCGAGCCGAGTTTCACTGAGCGCCGCAATATCGATGTTGTAGCGCGCCAGCTCCATTGCGACGAGTGCAGTGCGTCGCTCCGGGCGCTCGCTGGAGTTCCGGTCCGGTAGTGTGCGCACATTCCAGCACCCGATGCTAAGTGCTTTGCGCGCAAGCATACAGCTGTATTGGTGGGCAATCGCACGCGAGGTGGTCGTTGTGCTTCGGAGGTTTGCTTGAGGGACTCCACCCGGAGCCTTTGGCTCAATAGCCTGACCCACAAGGCAGTGGGTGATTTGGGGGTTTGCTTTAGGGACTCCGCCCGGAGCCTTTTTCTCAATAGCCTGACCCACAAGGCAGTGGAGAGCAGATCCAGCTCGGGAATGGGATTGCAGAGACAGATTGGGATCTGCTTGACGGCCGTCACACGCAGCCTTGGAGGTACTGGAACGATTTATATATATTTTGCTACCTTGGTAAGATACACGTGCGAGGACGGCCAGACGCAGGTGGGTTTTTGGCGGGTTTGCACCAATTTGAGCAGGGGCTGCCTGGCTTGAGGCGGGCAGTAGCAAACCATTGAACACCCGGAGGTGCCCTCCCACCGTCAGAGACAATGCGTGGCACTCGTGCTCTACGCCAATCGAGCTGTGAGCTTATAACCCATAGACCTGTTGTCTCCCATAGCTAGGTTTTACGAGAAGAGGGCCATCGACCACTTCCTAACCTCCGTAGAGGATGGACTAGGATACTGGCAGGGTGCCCACTCCTGACAGGAGAACGACTCGGGTCCTCAGCCAAAGCCTTCGATTAAATGAACACCCGAAAGGCAGCGGGTCTAGCACATGGTCAGTTCACTGACTCATGGGGATAGGTGTCCTGGATCTTAGCAGGATTTTAGCAGATGCAGGTCATCAGTGGATAATTTGCCAACTTGAGCGTTCAGATCCCCAGCCAGCACAACGGTGTCCGGGCTTCTTCTGTGGCGAAGGAGCTCGTTCACTTGGCGTTAGAAGTCGTCTTTTACCGAGTCATCGCTAGAGTGTGTGGGTGCATAGGCAGCGATGAGGAGTAGACACCTGTTAGTCCCGCGCGACTTCGAAACTTTGAACGAGCCAGCCAATCGGACCGTCCACAACCGGCTACTGATTAAAATCCAGTCGACCAGAGCAGCTTCAGCCCGATGAGTACAACATGTCCGAAAGTTATTTGAAAAATACCATGTGATAAAGTTACCCAAGTTTACCACAACTGGTATTGCGACGTGTGCAACTTAGAAGAAGATTATCAGGTACGCAGAGCAAACCAAATAAAGTGGAGTGAATTTTATCCACATTAAAAAGATCTAGTTTAAGTGTATGTTGGTTTATCCCAACTGCGGTGAGAAAGCATCATGTATGCAACATGTGCCGTGTCCTTAAAATCTTTTTTTCAACTATACGTTTTTTGTCCGAAATTGCACATGTACATTCCAAATTTACTCTCACAAAATGGTCTTTGTCTATCTCCTCTTTGTCAGCCGCCGGTCTCGGAAACTGGTTATCCGATCTCTGTGGGATTGGGTAAGCATATGTGCATCAATAGGTTTTGCATTTTCTCTCGGTTTGTTCGCTCGCTCCAGATGTCGTGAACAATGTAAACATCTTGATGTACAGTTT
The DNA here is from genome assembly GCA_944474145.2 of Dicrocoelium dendriticum. Classification (NCBI taxonomy): domain Eukaryota; kingdom Metazoa; phylum Platyhelminthes; class Trematoda; order Plagiorchiida; family Dicrocoeliidae; genus Dicrocoelium; species Dicrocoelium dendriticum. The sequence continues at coordinate 44,153,412 of OX104062.1, forward strand.
GCCTTACCCCATTGTTTTCGCATCAGCTTAATTAACTGGGCTTTTTGACTTCTCCGCTTTATCGACTCCATTGCACTTTTTCGGCGCGACGTTTTAGAGTAAAAGTAGGTCAATTACCATTTGGCGACTGGTTTAACTGAAGGAGTGGTTGCTATTCCTAAGGAAAATCGAGGTTATTGACCCTTTTTATTTCAGGTGAAACGAGCTTACGATATGGCACATTTGCCCGGTTGCGTTTAAGGTGCTTCTAGATGCCATTTATTCAGCTCGATGGCTGGCCGGTGACCGAGCGGTTCAGCTATCTGGCATGTAATCCAAACGTCACTGATTGGATCTTGCTTAGGTGTTGGCGTCGTCGCAGTACCCATAGCCGCCCACACATGCTGATAGTGGTCACGTGACATCAGAACGTCGGCACAACATAATGATGTGCTGCTGGCGCCTTTCTTTCGTCTGTGCTACCTAAGCTGTGACTTCGATTCGCCTTCAAGAGCCAACAGATAAGCCTCTGGATGATACACTACTACACGCGCTTACCACAGAAATTCCATTAGTACATCTTATTTACTAGTGGTCGCTCAGCAAACCTTCTCTCCTAATTTATGCCTGCTATGTCTTTGTTTTCTGTCCCCTCTACAAAGTATTCTCACTTTCCCTTAGTGTACCGAATGCGCACGGGTGCAACAGACAGCTGACCAATCAAGCATCTCTTCGTGCGTCGGTAAGGCAGTGTGTGGACTTTGTTCGCGTGGGTTAGATGAATGGTTCAGGATTGACTTGTCATGAGATGGGAGGTACTTTTTGTATTGCGGCACTTTAGATGAGACGGGTTTCTCACCCTCAGCTAACGTGTATTGATGATGATGATGATGGATGATGATGATGATGATGGTGCTGACGACGATGATGATGATGGTGATGATGATGGTGATGATGATGACGGTGATGATAATGGTGATGATGATGACGATGATGATGATGATGATGATGATGATGATGATGGGGATGATGATGGTGATGATGGTGATGATGATGACGATGATGGTGATGATGATGACGATGATGGTGATGATGATGATGGTGATGACGATGGTGATGATGATGACGATGATGATGATGACGGTGATGATGATGCTGATGATGATGCTGATGGTGATGATGATGATGGTGATGATAATGACCGTGATGATGATGGTGATGATGATGACGATGATGATGATGATGATGATGGTGATGATGATGACGGTGATGATGATGGTGATGATGACGGTGATGATGATGATGATGATTGTACCAACGTCACTAAGCCTAAACTAAGTACGTCGTACGAAAACTAAACTAAAACTACGAACAGATAAACCTAGACTTAACGCACGGTCTGGGCAGAAGAAGAAAACGTATTATCCTGTAACCGTAGTTCTATAAGGCATGATAAATACAGTACATGACTTACGAATAGGTTTCGCAATCGTAATGCAAGTGGGCGGAAACTGTCCAGCGTGGGGCGGATCGAGTATTTGGGCAGTGTCACAGTAACATAATAATAAAAATGACCTTGAAACCTCAGGGATGTGTCAGTGATGAGTGTAAAAATATGCGATATGTGATGGTGATGATGATGGTGATGATGATGACGGTGATGATGATGGTGATGATGATGACGATGATGATGATGATGATCGTGATGATGATGATGACGGTGATGATGATGGTGATGATGATGACGGTGATGATGATGGTGATGATGATGACGGTGATGATGATGATGATGATGGTGATGATGATGACGGTGATGATGATGGTGATGATGATGATGATGATGATGATGGTGCAATGGGAGATGCATAGCAGTCCTGCTGTTGATGGAAGTGTATATTCACCGCACTGGTAATCCCCAGCAACCGTTACCGCATCAACGACAACTATCTGTATCATCCATATTCGCTTGTGGATGATTTCTGATCGCTGGTCAATGTATATTTTGTTGTTAGATAATCACACAATGCTCACTCACTTGTCTTTCTTACTCACCTGCTCCATCGAATTTACACATTTGCGTATGGTTCCAAGTTACGTTGTTCATGTTGCCATTCATCCATGATGCGTTTGAGGCGCATCCTTTGCTCTATTGCGAACTCGATGACAACTGTTGATTTTGACTTCCCCACAAATACTGTCTCTTCCCACCAGAACTGCCAGCTACGTGGAACGTTTTGCAACCAGCTTGGGTTTTGTTATTCCTCCTGTAACTGCCGACCAAATGAATTCCCGTTCCATGCGCTGGGCAACTGCACTCGTAAGTCATCTCTGGGATCCTGTTGCGACGAATGTATCCAACTTTACAGTTTACTGACTTTGTTTGATTTTCGCCTTTTATCCGTCCACGATTCATTTTTTATTTTTTCACCCTGTTCTCGGCTGAAATTAATACCCAATGTTAAAATGGCGACACTGAGGTGTTGGCGTTGGCGAGCTGGGTGCTATCATCACTTATGGGACAAACCATGCTAACTCGGCATTGGTTTCCTGAGCAGAGGCGCTTATTTGGAGTGCCGCATGCCGCTTTCCTACAACGTAGGAGGGCATCATCGGGTATCAGTATTGCTTGTTTTTTTAATTCTTCGCTACTTTTCCACTTCTCCTTGCTTGATTCCTTGGTCGCGGCCAATGGTAAATTCGGATCTAGTAAGTTTGGTACGACTCGATTCGACGGATACATGCCAGTTAGGTGTGCCTCCCGGAAACCTCTGCACACCACATTTAACTCGTGACCTTCACATCCGATCCTTGTTGTTAGTACATTATTCCGAACTATCCTTATGAATCCCCTTTCTACTAGACATTTCGGATGCATTGGAATTCGTCTCGAGCGATTATACCCTCGAATCGGATGACACAGGCTTAGCTGACTGTCGATTCAGTGCATGCATGCTATCTTCACACATCGGCCGACGTACGTCGTTCCCAGTGACATCTGATAACCAGGAATGTGGTTAGATCCACATACCGTACACCAGATGAAGAGCACAGAACGCGTTTGAATCCAGGTCTTGGCGATTCGATTACCAGTTTGCTGAACCCTTACTAAACAACAAGTCTTTCACCCACTCTGTCCGTACTCACATTTTGTCCTCGAATAAGGCATCAACGATTTAAACACGCACACACACACACACACATATATATATATATATATATATATATATATATCTATGATGTTGCAGTGCCCCATACTGAGACTGATGTTACATTCTTGATGCTTTTTCACCGCAGTTGGGCTAAACCAACTTAAACTAGGTCTTTTTATGCTGGCTAAATTTCATTCCACTTTATTTGGTTTGTTCTGCCTACCTGAATAATCTTCTATTAACTGGCCACGTTGCTTACGCTAACTGCGCTTATCTTCGGTAACTTTGTTGTGTTGTGTAGCATTTTTAAGTAACTTGTGGACCTTTTTTCCTTAGGCGGATTCGTTGCTAACCAACTTACTTCATATGCCAATTTAGCGAAGAGTTATGCCACCGTATCTGTATGCATTATTGGGTTTATTTTATTTCATCTTGTCGTTTCAAGTGATTGGCTGTTGTTTGGTATTCTCGGTGTGGCTGCGCCTGATGTGCATGTTGACAACGTGCTTACCTGTCTATTACCTACTACCTCGTCCATACTGGCTCTAGGAGACAGTTGGTCGTTGCTAGAGGGGACGGGGTGCACGGTCCTTGTGGCCGTGCTAGACTCGAAGAGTGGTTTCATGCAGTCACTGTGGAGCGGACTACTATCCAGCCACCGCCTTGTGTGCGCTTGATTCCCCAAATACAGTGTGCTTGTGTTTGTCTGTGAAGGAGTGTGGGCCGGCTCCGTTTATCAAACATGGTTCCCATCCACATGCCACCCGGTCTTATTCCTTCGGGTTTACACTGGATATGGGGTATGTGGTTGGAGCTGTGGGTGGTGCAGCGCAAGCCATCCATGGTCCCTCTGTAGGCGCAGGCGTCCTGTGGCTTGCCACAGTGACAGGCAAATCCGAAGCCGGATGCCGCCAACCATGGATGGCTTGCGCTGCATCACCCACAGCTCCATTCACACACCCATATCCAGTGTAAACCCGAAGGAATAAGACCGGGAGGCAAGCGGATGGGAGCCAGGTTTCATCAACGGAACCGGCCCACACTCCTTCGCAGGCAAACACAAGCACGCTGTATTTGGGAATCAATCGTACAAAAGGCGGTGGCTGGACCGTAGTCCGTTCCACACTGACTGCATGGAACCACTTTTTGATCCTAACACGGCCACAAGGACCGTGCACCCGGTGCCCTCCAGCAACGACCAACCGTCTCCTGGTGCCAGATGGACGAGGTAGGGGGTAATAGACAGGTAAGCACCTTGTCAACATGCACATCAAGCGCAGCCACACCGAGGATATCAAACAACAGCCAATCACTTGAGAGAAAGATAGCAAAGAAAATAAATCGAATAATGCATAAGGAAACGTGACAAAAATCTTAACTTAAAGAGCATATGAGATAAGTTGTTAACAAAGGATCCCCGATAAGTTCAAGAGATCAGAAAGTATATTTCACAGAAATGACACAAACACGAAAATGTCATCGAAAATAACTACTATTGGCTTAATCGAGGTGTGCAGGCTTATAGAAGAGCGTACGTGTGGACATTTGTTTGAAAATGAAAGCATTAGGACAAAATTGAAAACCCACCATCTGAAATAAATAGACTTAGCATGCTAGCACGCGGTTAGTAAATCGAATGCAGCGTACCTACAAGCGCTGCGCTGGTTCTGCCTACGTTCTCTGCAGGACCCGTCATCGCTTCGGTAGTGGTCCCGAGTGGCCTCGCTCATGGCTCACTAAGCCTGCCTGACTAAGGCACTCGCGACCGCATGTGCTACAGCACCATGCACTTGATGTCGATGGAGAACAACCCATCGGTGCTTGCCGCTTCTTCTCCGCATACATGCGGACTTTCTCCTGCACCTTGGCAACTGCATTCGTGATCAGATCGCGCCATGCACGCCGATCAACCGCCTTCGATTCCCATGATCTGCAATCAAGATTAGAACGTGAGAGGCTCACTTTAATCATGTCCTGGTAACGTAACTTTGGTTTCCCCACGTGCCGCTTCCCTATACTCAGCTGACCATATAAGACTTGTTTCGGTATCCGCGTCGAGTCCATACGGCTCACATGACCGATCCACCTCAGGTGTCTCAGTAAAAGTATGCAGTCCACTACATACATCCCACTTTGTCGCAACACTTCCGTGTCTGCAACTCTGTCGGACCATCCGATGCCCAAAATCCGTCGCAAGCGCTGCTGATGGAACCGCTCGAGATATCACACATCCCGACAGTACATCGTCCACGTTTCACTGCCGTATAGAAGAACGGACAGCATCATGGATTTGTACACCATCAGCTTCGTGCCAATGGTAAGCTGATGATTGTTCCACACTCGGTACTCTAGCTTCCCGAATGCCGTCGCTGCCTTCGACACGCGGATACGCAGCTCACTGTGTAGTTGCTGATCAGTCGACATCACACTCCCAAGGTAGCAAAAGCAGCAATCCTGGTTCGCGGCAATATTGAAGATTGCACCTCCGGTGGAGGCTGAAAGAGACAGCCAGTTTTGCTTGTGTTGATGGTGAGCCCGAATTCGGCCGCTGTCGAAGCCAGAGCACTAGTCATATGCTGCAACTCATCCGCGCTGTGTGAAAACAACACACAGTCGTCAGCAAACTGCAGCATACGGATAGTTTCTCACAGACTAGAGTTCTGGAACCGAAACGACGGATGTTCAGCAACCCACCATCAATACGGTGCTCCAAACGAACACCGTAAGCACAAGCGACATCATAAGCATGGGACGTAATTGCATGAAGATAAATATTAAACAGGGCAGGAACTAAGACACAGATTTGCTTAACGCCAGAGATAACTGCAAATTTATCCGAGGTCTCTCCACTTATATATATATATATATGTTTATATATATATATATATATATATATATATATATATATATATATAGTTACTTAGTCTTACGATTACCGGCGATCGTTCACAGAATGTACGATGATAAGACCGACGGCACAAACAAAAACCAAACCAAATTGATACTGGCAACGTTGGACAGCCAGGCATTTTTCACGCAATCTGTTATAAAGTAGTCTATCACAAGATCGCACCCGCTCCAACCGGCACGAAAGTCATGCGGCTAAATAAACTCGATGAATCAAGCATGAAAAATTCCGGCATTCGGTACACAAGGCTGTCATCATGCATTTCCGGTCCTCAACGCTCAGGATAGATGTGCCTTAGATCCATATGGCGAAGCTGACATACACATTTGTTGATTAAGTGCTTAGGTAACAAGTAAACAATGGCGTCTCAAACAAGCATTACGGAAGTTCGCTCGACAAGCGCTGCACACGAACGTGTTCGCGGTTCGCTGAACGCAGCCGTTTATCCTTGTAAAAAATGAAAACCATAATCGATAAGTAGGTAGGTTATCTCGGTGTTCTGATTAAACAAACCTGAGCGACCTACTCGACATAATAAGCAAGTGGGTGAAAGTAGAAACTGCCCGACGGCGCTGTGTGCAGGAGAAATGTCGCGCCGAAGGATGGCAAAGTGGCGAATCGCTGGTGAAAAATGACAATCATGAGGGTAATGGACAGTAATTTAAAGCAAATGCATCTTCACAGCGTCGCAGGATACCCTCGTCTGTGAACAGAGGTTCACAGTAGAAAAAATCCCTTTCCCATAAGGCACCTACTAACAAACTGGACATGCGAATGGGTGGCAGTTAGAGGAGGGAAGTTACCATTGCCATAGTGTCGTTAGGATGAACCTAATGGATGATCTGTAGGCCCTACTTAAACTCCAGCTATCATCATCAGCAACAGCAGTACATCAGCCATGTTAACTGATGCTTCTCTGCCACACAACCACAACAACCTTTTTTGTGGCATCAGCAGTACGCTGACAAACTGTACCGGCGCTTCGCTGTCAATCGACCACCACCGGTCGCGTGTGGGCTGAGTATACCGCGGCGCCCTCCCCCTCTACGCGGATTCGAACAAATGACCTAAGGATTGCAAACCAGGCGTGCAATCCTCTCGGCCACCAGCCACCACGACAACCTACGGAACAAAGAATAATAAGATAGAGAGAAGGGGGACTTACCGGGAAACTTTAATACCCCAAGCAAACATTCATGGTTAAGAGGCCAACACTCCGTCAACAAAATAACGTCACAAGTAGCTGGCTATTCGCAAAGGATAAGGGAACTCCAGAACTGCTGTGGAGAGATTTCGGTGTTGATCTCTCCCACCACTGACCCCCTATAAGCGGTTTCGTCCTTGTATGGACTCATCAGATGGAGATAGCCTGAGCCGGAGTGGAACTCGGGCTCTAGTGGTTAAAGGTTAAAATCTTGATCACTATGCTACTGGGATCCGTGAGCAACCCTTGGTACAGTGGTAGGGAATTCAAAGTTGAATTTGGAGTACCCATCCTCCGTGTAGGTGGATTGCGGCACAAAATCGCTATTGAGACCTCGGCGCACTCTGAAGTAGACCTTCATGACTCCGACCACCGGGACCGTATCCGAAGTGGTGGGATTTCAGTTTTGCCTCTGTAAACACTGACACTGTTGGCTATCGTGTGAAGATAGGGTAGACAGTTCGACTAGGAGACGACTGCGAATATGTCCAGATGCGGACTGCACCCCGACCTGTGATAATTTGGATCAGGTAGACCACAGTCAGGAAGGCGAAAGGGGATAACAATACGAAGAGCGGTGGTGATTTGCAGTCAGTTCCGCTGATAAGTCGGCTGACGCCCTTTGGAGCTTTATGTCGTCCAACAATCGGGAGACCAAATAAGGTCCATCTCACAAAGCAGTAGCTTCAGTTCGCTTCGGTTCTGTTAAGTAATTATGACCCATGCACCAAAGTACGGTAGATCTAGTTACAAAAAATCGTGTTGCCGGGAGAACAGTGGAGAAAATCAGTCTGATCCCAGGAGGAAGTTGTACGTCATTTCTCGCGAGGGATGTGTTACCGGAGCCCGTCCGTAGTAGCCCTCGAAGCCAGCTCTCTCACTGAAGCAGCCCGGAGAAGATTGGTCGTAAACCGCCTGTAGCTGATTGGCTAACAAATGAGAGTGAACCAATGGCATCGTTTTACCTTGAAATGGACCAATGAGAATGATTTGCCTTAAGGCCCTCTAGTAAGCGCACGACTTGAATAGCCAACAAATGAGCTTTTGCGCATCTAGTAGTTGGTATAGTCAGTAACTTTCAAGTAGATCATTCTCACATGCATTATTTATTTTGACCCCATATTTTGGCTGTACATAATGTCTTCCGGGTGCTCCAAACAAGTTCCGCCGGAGGCCCTTCGTCTTCTGATGTGGGAAGTGGCTGTATCGTGACCCCAGTGGTTGTGTCGCTTATCCGTACTGTCAGCGGAAACACAACAGAGTTAGATTGTAGGAGTGTGAGAAACGTGGATAAATTTAATCAAGCGGGAATTTTAACCAAATACTGGTGGATCCGAGAAACTAAGTGCAAACTGCATTCAATCCGAGATTGCGCCAGTTCAGAGAAAAGCTCCAATCAGTGATGCGAACCATGTGGAATCCCAAAACTATGAATAGTGCCCGTAACGGCCAGATCAAGACAGCTCGTCAAATGGTTCATAACTTTAGGGTACGTGATTTGCCGGTCACCTCGCGCCTTCGCAAACCTATGTAGTTAAAGACAATCAATTACTTAATGCATTCAGCGCGAAATGACCAGGTTCCTGATCCATACAGTAATATCGGCCTTATTGCAGAGCTGCACAACCTAGCTTAGCTTGACAAGTTTATATCCCGATATATATTATATATATATATATATAATCACGTAGTATTACATTAGTAGCATATTCAGCCCCATCCATCAGCTGATTAGAAAGTGTTTCCAACCTACGTACTTGCCTAATGTGTGTAGTGTTTTCTGCGCTTGCCAAAGATGTCTTCATCGCTGCTCATGTCCGTAGCATTAACGATTAGTCCGATTCCCACTCGTCGGTAGCACTGATTACGCTTTTTTTTACCTAAAGTTACTTCGATATTTTGCGCGCTACTGGGCGATTGGTACGCGCCGAATGTGTCGCGCACCTCAGTGCAACTCGATTCGCTCACCAGACAACTACGCATCAATGCGTCAGTGAAAATAAAAGTCCCGTACGATAGCGGTACACTCTTTTGCGCATGGCTGCATACGCAGCAAGTTTTCTACCCGAAATCGCTCAATCTACTCACCCATTTTGGCCACCCCTTCCATGGATATAGCTTCACTATGACAGAAATAAGGTGTGGTGGTGCTGTCTTTAGTTTAAGTTCCATTTTTCTCTGTGCATTAGCAAACCACGGACACCGTTCACCTTCTCGTAATTTTCGCGAATGCCCATTGTTTTAATCGATACCCGGGCAGTCGGATCATTTAATCTCTTTGCACCTCATGAGCAACTTGGTGACAGTTTGAACCGCCAATTCTTAGCTATCTGATGCTCACACGCATTTTTCACATTCCACTTGACCGTTCCCAACTCGCTCCTATGGTAAAATACCGGAATAAATCAATTTACACAGTTTTGTTTCGGCTCACTTTAACAGGTACTAATTATACCCTTGTGTACTCTCTCCAAATTTCACGGCCCACTTCGTTGTATTCTGCATGCTCGTCGCACCTGCTCTGAACCTCTTCGTCCGCGCTTCGTGATATTAATTCGCGACACCTTTTTTGTTGTTTGTCTGATTTCATCGTGCATCTAAATTGATTCTTCACCGCCGGATGACGCTGTATTATTGCTTTGTACTGGACAGTATCCCGGGGGCATTTCGCTATCACACTTTCTTCCTATCTCCTTTGTGCGTACAACGCATGCCCAGTAGCGATTCCTGGACGACAACAACAATGATGCCCTGCGACTCAATCATGACTGCCATTGCGACGTTGTTCATTAATCTTTCGCGATTTTACGCGAAACTCTCGTCGATTCTGTGAGGTAGCCTCAACATATTGCTATGGTCTGCTTAGGCTGATGATCCGTTTGACCATTTTGATTGAAGCAGGTGGCTATTGGGTGTTACTGGCCTGAGAACACTACACCCCACTACGCGTTTCGACCTTCGATCTCATCAGGTAGAGATAGCAATCCCCGAACCCGAGACCATTTAGTTGTTATTTGGGACTTCTACTCTTTTCCCCACCGAGTCAAGGCGAGCAACGCTTTGCACAACGGCTAATGACTGATTGCATGATCATTTTGAGTTACTGCTTATGTGACTGGATTGCGACGCGCAATCTCCCTGTGAACCGTTTGGTCACACTGCTCATCCGTTCCAGTTCAGTGTTTCTCAGCCCAGCCATTTAAACGTGATCGAGGAACCGAGAAGTATTGCTAGATCCAACTACTCTTATGCGACTAATGAGCTAACGTCGTGGAGACTGAATCGGGAAGAAAGCAAGTAGACGCGATTTGAACTGCAAGAAAGGAATGAAGGCACAGTCGTCTAATGGAGCATTTTCACTGCTGGTAACAGTAAACACAATGACACAAGACCAACACTGTGATGCCAGAAAGGTTCCCTAACAACCAGTGCGTTAAATGCCATGAGCTTCACCAAATAACCTGGCCTCTACTGGTCCGCACTCTTTCGGACAACTTATTATCCTACGGATTCATTCAATCAGTTGTGTTATTGACAGACAGTGTACGGCGAGGTAGCCGGTTGACGCTGGTCCGAGGAATTTGACCAGATCAACGTAGACGTTTCAAAGTCAAGATGATGTTCCTGATATCTTATTACCAGAACTCAACTGACAAGCTTCTGAGCTACACACACTCAGTGGTCCGATTCGATTCGAGTGACACTGTATAGATATATTGGTGCTCATAGACAATCAGTCTCTTAATGCTTCAGCGAACGTGCATCGGCCACCCATTTAGCTTGCATTGGTTATATTCTAATCGCTTCCTACTACGATTGTTGACAGAGAAGTGCTTCTATGATTTCTTCCGTTTCCATACTGTGCTGCGCGAATCAACTTGGGCTTGCTAGTCTGTCACTTTTCCACTGGTATTGATGCTTGCTGCGTCACAGCCTATACTGAGTGTCGTCGTTGCCAAACGGTTTTTATCTTCCAAATAGTGGTGCCCGTGTTACGCCTTCCACTGTCGTTGGGTTTCCACTTTATCCAGCGGCACTGGCCTGAATATTAAGCACGCTGTATTCTACGATGTCAACAATAGCTGTATTTTCAACAGCAAACTACCCTTGCTCATCACTTTTCCGCCGAAAATACATCCACTACAGTTCCTTCTGTTAATCTGATATGGTCGTACACATCCCATTTAGAGACCGTTCATTGATACACTTCAGTCCGGTTTATCTGGGAGTCACCTCAACGAATCAAAAAATCTTGCTAATTGAAATGTAGTCAATAATCTTTCCATATGTGTTGCGTTGTCTCGTCTATGTGACCATCTTTCGCAACATGATGTTTACCTTTCTGTTTATTTGTTTCCCAATTCAGGGTCGGGCGTGTGGTATCACCCTCGGATGTTTCCTAGGCATGTTGCCCCTATTGTGGTTCAAATGTGAGGACAAAGATGCGAACAAAGCGGATAGCTCCAGATAGAATGGAGGACCATTCCGAGTGCTACAGTGTCTTTCACACCAACACAGCTGGTGCTCCACTTCTGCCCCCTATCTCCGATGGACCTCAAAATATACAATCATTTGTACAGCACTTTGCCTTTGCCTTTTTGCCGTACATACTGATAGCTTCCTTGCTGATTCTGATTTTCACGCCCTCCAGCCTATATGTTTGAACAATCTCACCTTTGTGAGTGTTCAGCACTTCGCTTGGTCCAATGACATTGTATTCTACTTGCAACTCTCCAACAACACTTTTATGCATTGTTTCGAGCGTAACCAACCTGTTGCACCTTTGTAGAGCGAAAATAATTGCACGTCCCCATTGTATATCACGACTTTATACTCTGGAATATTCACTTTGGTTCCGACACAAATATATACATATACTTCAGCAGTCTACAAATGAACATGGAGTCATCAAACCCCATAAAAATCAAAAGGGATATGGTTGTCGAAAAAGAAAACGAAACAAAGCAGAGTAAGCTATGGTTTCTTCAGAGGTTGCGTACTACTCTGTAGCCCAACTCGAGGTAAGGTATTGATTAAGGGACAACACCCCGAGCCTTTGGTTCAATAAACTACCTGCATAGCAACGGGGCGAAGCCAGGAAATCGCGCCCATTGGGAGCCGGTGACTAGTTGCTCAGTTCATACGCGTTTCGTTTGGTCGCTTGACAAACAGGGGCTTAATCCTCTCCACAATTTTAGCTTTGCGTTGCTGGAATACAACGTTCCTTCGGAGTGATGCAAGGAACAGTGACTTTATTTAGTAGCAAGTCACATCCGCTAAGTCATAGTGTTGTTAAATGGACGTATGTAGCTTTTTACCGGGAGAGCGATTTCCAAGCGAAAACCCACCACGTCACTGAATACTGCCGCCGTACCATTCGCTGGAACAGGGTGGTCCTGAACCACCCAGCTAGCACCACGAGGAGGTTCTTCGGCGAGCCAGCTAAATATGACCTGGACATAACTGTTCCCTACACCCGCTATCGTCATATACTTCTGCCCATGCATTAATTCTGTATGGTTTAATTAGGGTATGATTGTGAACAGACGTTAGATACGTGTTAGCTTTTGCTGGCTCGCAACACTTCACTCCAAGACCAGTTTCGTACTCGTTTGCACTCCTCAGGTAGATACAGCAGGGCTGCAACTGGATCCCTGGATGTCAATCGAACGCTCTATATCTGTTTTCCATGACTCAACGGATTGGGAGTAAAGGCTTTGGCGAACATCCCAACTGTCCCGGGTTCGAGCGGCAGTCCATCTGATGAGTGTGGACTTGGTCGTAGAGCGCATTGTTGCTAGCGGGCAATAACTAACATTTATCATACATTAGATATTTCCACCTACATCTAGTCTGCGCAGTCTGTTGGTTATTTGCTACCATGAATCGAGTATGTCCAGTTTCGAACCGCGCTGCGGTAACCTAATGTTTCGATTGGTCAGGGGAAGAGGAGGCAGGTCTTTCACCAAACACACACTACACAAATCTAGTATTACAACTGTGTTACCCGACTTCCAAAACTGGTTGTTTTCACTTGACATGGTTCCGTTCGGTGTACTTGAACGCACAGCTGTTCTAACGCGGTGTCCTCTTATGATGTCTAAGAGTGCATACGCTCAGGTCCTGTCTGAGGAAAACCTGAGATATAGCTTCCGTCGGCGAGTTGGCCATGCTATTTAGCGACTCTGAAAAAAACAGCCAACCTTCAAGGAACTCTGTTGTTTGGTGTCATCCTTTCGTACAAATTGCTGTTGCAGGATCATCATTTTTTCCTTGGTACTTGGCCATTCCTTCTATTCTGGTATCTATGCTAGAATAGGAGAATAGCAGCGACTGACTTGTGGATACGGAAATTATTTCACGCACTGCTAGGACAAGATATATTTTATCATTCAGCCACCCCTCTGGCACCAGGAGATTTCGCTTAGCCTCGAAGACGTGTAGGCAGGAATAAGGTGAGGGCCATTCTTATCTGCCACTTCATAACGGCCATCACTGCTTACGAAGTACGATTCGCATCGGTCGTCACCAACTTACTCTGTTCGATGAGTCTTGACGCCTTGTACTGGACAGCAGTGATCAGGTAGACTCATCACACCAGCAGACATGATTGAATACGTTGTACTCATGAGAGGGGCTTTTTGATTTAATTAATTGAGAATTCGTTGCAACAGTTCCCAGGCCAGGTAGTTCTTCACATGCCCGGAAAGAAACTAGACAGCAGTTTCAACCCGTTGAGCATCATCAAGATTCAAACCCATGATCACACGTGCACGCCAGCCATCAGCTTATGCCACTGGGCTACGGGGGACGGCTGCGGACCGTCATGATTTACTTGCTAACTGCGATGTAGCGCGTCTTATCCTCCACTGCCGGCCCGTAGCCTTAAGGATCACAAGCCTGCCTTGTAGTCTGAGGGCGCGGGTTCAAGTCTGCGCAGGGACCGAGCAACCACTCGCAATATACTTGGCTCACGTGCGAACAGTGGCGGTTGCGCGGCAGCGAAGCGTCGGTAATACCTACCGGCGTACTGCTGATGCTATACTTATCCTCCCCTGCCTTGCAAGTTGGGAACGTCGCGGAGGACCGGGTTGGCCCAGAAAAACAGTTCGAAGCTGCTGTCTAGGGCCTTTCCGGATATGTGGAGGACTAACTGATTTGGAAACTGCTGTGACGAGTTCCTAATTAATTGTGTTACTTCGGGTGCTTCTTGCATATGCCTACTTTCTGCTCGCTGATCACAGTTTCATTTGCTCCTCGGATTCCAGGGAGACCGTTCTTATTCGTATCGGAATCTCACGATGCGCGTGCTGAGGTGCTGCCTGGTTGCAAACTAGCTGATCCTGATTGTGCAAGCAATATTGTCTTACTGCTTAAAGCTGTTGAGGTAACCCAGTTAACCCTGGTCGCATTGTTTGGCATGCGCTTCGCCGGTGGCCGAGTGGTCTGCACGCTTGGCTTGCAATCATAAGGTCACCTGTTCGAATCCGCGTAGGGGTGGGGGTCCTCGCGGTATACTCAGCCCGCGCGCGACTGGTGGTGGTCGCGCGGCAGCAAAGCGCCGTTACGGCGTACAGCTGACACTTTATTAATATTATTATTATTAGCGATGAGTTCGAGGCAGCTGAACAATTCCTCTACCCTTAAAGTGATGGGCGCTTGGCTGTTGATTGTGTGCTAGCCGGTCGTGCGGTTTAGCGGCGGCTACCCATTGTTCGCAGAATTCCTCCGCGGAGAGATTCCCCTTCATACTTGGATAGTTATCGACGAGTACCCTTGAATGGACATATTTTGTCAACTTTTGTCCCAATTGTGGGGAATTACTGACGGAACTTGTGCAGGATGCATAGATGCAGATATTATGTTTTGGCGGTATGCTCAGACCATATCTTTGTGATATTCTTGTACCTTAATTTTCTGAACCCCAAAAGTTAGAGTTATTTTGGGTTTTACTCGTCTATAATTCGTTTTGCAACTCTCTCAGTGATTTCCAACTCTGTTACCTGTTCGGTAGTGCACTTTGTGCTGTTCCGGGCGATGGATAGATCTTCACTGAACATTTTATAATTTTTTGGATATCCGGGTTTAATTGCTTCCTGTTTAGTGACACCTCGCTATTTGACACGCTATTCTTTTTCTCAATTTTTCCGGAACGTTCCGGAGCCCTGATTCAAGAACTGTTTGGATAGCTAGATCCATTTGGATAGACCTACGTATACGGGTTCTGTATATCTTGGTTCACTCTTGATTCCCACTCGTTTCTGCTGACTGTAAGCCATTTCTTTCGGCCAATTTTACCCGTTTCCCTATTCTACTCAAGTTAACAATGCGTTTTATACACCCGTGAAGAGTGAATATTCAGCCACAACAGGCACGCCAATGGTACATAACAGATATAACAAATTTATATGATGCGTCAGCAATATTAAAACATGACGGAAATGTTATCATCAATTCAGTTGGGCAATAAGTTCTTGTTCGACTACATTTTGATCATTCAAAAAACGTGACAAATAGGTAACAACGGACGTACCGTAAGCCCGTGGGCGGGCATACATGGCTTTGTACACTTGTCTGGTCGAAGAAGTCGTGATAAATTCCGGCCATGCGCTATAGGTGGATGACTGGCATCAGTGAGTATTTTTGGACGCCAGCTCTTCGCAGGACTGAACGTGATTAAGCACAATGATGTCAGTAAACTCCAATATTGAAATTTCGCTACATCGAGCAAGATGATTCAGTGACTTGTTGCTCACCTTAGATTGCCCGTTTAAAATCTCAGGTGAGCAGTACGTCCAGTTTGGTATCACGCAAGCGGTAATAAACCGTGGGATCAAATGACGTGGCACGGATTAAAACCTTAGTCGGAGGACGTAGGACTGTAGTCTCCTGACTTTAATGAATGTTTCGTTCACGTGATGAGACCACTTGAAATCAGGACTTAGTTTAACTCCTAGCTATTTCACTAGTGTACAGGAGTTCAGACTGAAACTGTCAATACTAAGATGCGGAGTGTGCGTGGGGAGTTGTTGATAACGATTTTCCGTAAAAAGCGAGGAAAGAACATTTTTACAATTTGATGCTTTGAGGAAAAGACAGCGAGATTTGGACCAGGATCTGCGCTCGTCCAAAAAGCATTGCGATTCGGCCGATGTTTCTGTGGTGTGATTGTGCACACCAAGGATTACGTCATCAGCATAATTCAGCAGGTTCGCTTCCTTTGGAACGTGTGTTGAGCTAATAAGGGTGCAAAATAGGAATTTGTTGTGAATTAGGAAGAGCTTTCCCCTCAAAACCAGTAACCTGCGTGCGATTGGTAAATTATTCTGTAAGAAGAAGTCCTAATGAAGATTGAACTCCGGAAACAAGCAGATTGTGCAACAGCACCTCGCGGTTTGCACAACCGGAAGCATTGTTCTAATCTAAGAAACATTCGCGTGAGTTTCTGTTTAATATCTAGTAGTGAAAGGACGCAGTGCACAAGACAAGCCAGTGCATCCAAAGTGGATCTTAAACTGCGCTAAGCGAACTGCAAAGGATTACTCTGGTGGATTTTACATGCATTCTTTTGAGTATTAGTAGTATGGTCAGCAATCTATCAAATAGACAGTGAACCAACCATAACCATGGAAATCACCAAAAGAAGACTGGTTGAACACCATATCATCATTATGGCACATTAACTGGAGGTGAGCAACTCATTTCAGCTATTGTGCCGCAATAGAAAAACGGAGCATATTTTATTTTGTACACCATTTTTATTTCTTCTTCCAGCCATCGGCACTCCTTCTTTGGTCCCCACCCAGGCAGAAGTGGGGATTCAGTGGTAGCAAGACGTGAAGTCAACGATTTCATTTGCTGTCGCCAGGTGGATGGTGGATCACCATGTGGTCTTTACCATTTGAATCCTGCAGTAACAAACAGAGCGCAATAGTGCCAACGCTAAGCTGATATACGCAGGACATGACCGAGGCATCTTAGCTGGCGCAGCAAAATCAGTTTGTTGAAGCGAATACTCGCATTCCCTAAGACACGACGTCTGACTCCACTGTTGCAAGTGTATTGTTGGCACCACACTCGAGCAATTCTCCTCAAGCACCTGTTGTTGAAGGCCGAGAGTCGGCGCATGTCGTCTACTCGAACTGGCCATGACTCGCTTCTACATAGCAACACCGCCCGTACGATGGTATTGGAAACACCACTCTTTACCAACAGGGAAATATCCCGGCAGACACACAGCTGCCAAGGTAGAAGAAGCTATCCACTTGTTCAAACTGTGTACCTTCAATATTGAGCACGGGAACAGTTGAGTGTCAATCCTGAAGCAACACTACACTTTGACGGGGCAAAGCACCTCCCGTACTTAGATGCTTCATGCACCAAGAGGTCTAAAATGGTTTGCATGCACTGAGTTCTCACCAAGTAAGGCGATATCATCGGCATAATTTAAGGCGGTTGTTCGCTTGCACAGGAATAGCTGTATACCAAAATATTGGCAACCGTCTAGTACTCTCGACAGAATAGAAGAGAAATGGGAACATAGGGCAGCCTTTCCTTACACCGCTAATGACAGCGAAGGATGACGAAAGCATGCTATACACCCTCACTCTGCAAGAGAGGTGGAAATACAGTGCGCATAGGATAGCAGTGTACTTTTCTGGGACACCGTTCCTCAGCAAACAACGCTATAGTGTAGGTCGATCAACCGAGTCGAATGCGGCACGGATGTCCAGGAATGCAACGATGGTAGGCCTCTAGTGAAGCTGGCGGTGCTCCAGAATTTGATGGAGTGTGAATATCTGATCCACACACCCGCGATCTGGTCGGAATCCAACTTATTCTTCCCAGTACTGCGATTCGCGAATGGGTGGTAGTCTACGGAGTGGAATGTCTTGAAGGCAACCGAAATGAGACTAATCTCCCGGTGATTGGTACACGAAATGTGGGCTCCCTTCTTAAGAACCGGGTCAATAACTGACTCGCCCCAGGAAGAAAACACCTTTTCTTCATATCAGATATTTTAGAACAATGAGGTTAGCTGGCTAATGATACCTGACCCTCCATATTTGAACAGCTCCGGAGGAAGTCCGTCTTAGCCGGCAGCCTTGAATCGTGTTAGGTGTCGAATAGCAAGACTCTGCTGGGTGGATCAAGTGTGACGACCTAGGGCGGGCAGCTGGGTTCGCAGGGGAACTAAGCGGACGTTGAGGGCCAATTGAACTGGGAATGAAAATGTTCGGCCACTCGATCCAAGCGTCTCTGTGGGTTAGCAATCGGCGAACCATCCGCTTCGCATATAGTCTCACTGACAGCATGCTTTCTATGGCCACTGGATCGAATGAGCCGGAAGAGATTGCGAGTACTTCCAGAGAGGGCAGCGACCTCAATTTTCGAATCATGCTGGGGCCATCAGGCTTCACGGTCACTGTGTAGGTTTTGTTTGAGCTGCCGACTGACAGAACGGTGTACTTCATCCTGATTAGCCTCCTTTGGGATATTTCTGCGGCGGTCAAATAAATCCAGCGTGCGTGGGGGTGAAGGCCTTCATAGGGTGCTGAGTAAGACCACAGACTTGCTGTCCAGGAGAGACCATGGTCCTCTGCATTCACGTCTAGCGTTCATCAATATCTTGCGGTGGGTTGCAGCCGAGTGCACCAGTCAGGGAAGCTTGATAGCTCTGCTGAACCGAAACAGTAGATAGTTTATTTGTGTCTATTTTACAGCGCTTCATTTTCGAAGACTCCACATTCTTTCGAGAATAATTCGTTCAAATATCGTCAAAATCACCGACGTACAAGCAATGGGCCGGCACTTACAGGTTCCTTTCTTTAGTACAGGTGTGGCGCTGGCACTTCGGCAGCAGTCGGATATTTTGTGTTGATATAAGCACATGATTTACGGTTCGGAAAGGACTGTGCTATGACAGCACATTCTCGGGGGACTATAAAAGATAGTCCGTCCGGACTTGGCCCTCTGCACGACTGCATGAGTGTTAAATTCTTTGTGAACCGTTGCACCATCTATGGGCGGTGAAGGTTTTCGACAGAGTTGTAACGGTAAGGATGACACATGTACGGCTGGATCTGGATTTATCTGACCACAGAATTTGTGGTTTACTTTCTCCACATTGTGGGCAGTGTGTGTGTGTGTGGCGCTGCGGACAACTCCACTCAAATTTCCCATCATTTTCCATATTTCTCGGCAATCATTCTTTCCAAGTATAGTTGGAATATTGATATGGTTAAGGCAGCACATTTCATTTTTTCGGTCAGTCGATAAGTACTGTGCTGAAGCAGACTGTGTTTGGGCTTGAAAGGTTTCTCTTTCACTCTGTACAGTATTTTTAGACACTGAGATGAGAATCTGTCTGCGCGGATGAAAACGGTTTCCAGAGGACAACACGCATCGAATCAAAGTTCAAATAACTAGGCAACTGATCACAACACTTCGATACACCAGTTATGATATTCACAGAATTCTGTGGAGGCAATAGTTTTGCATGCCATTTAGATGTTACGGAGAGGGCAATGTCTTTGCGATCTTTGGAGCGGATAATATCCTTGTGGATCCTTCTGTCATAGATAATGGGATTTCACTTTGAGCCAGCATGGTCTGAGCTTCCTAGTGGTGCTTTGTTACGGACGGAAAATCTTTTTTTACGTTGTTGACAAACGCTAACTCTACGGTTGCTTATAACCTGGTTGCAGACTGCGCTCTCACCGTGACTCCTCTACGCTACTGCACGCCACTCAACTACGCACTGATCATGTCACCTCGATTGGTGACGAAATGTTTGCAACAAAATTGCTCAGCTCCGTAAACAGTTCAACTGTCATCTGAACAACGTGAGCTACCAGTCTTCAATTCTATAGCGCGATGTTCTTCATTTAAGTTTGTTAATGAAACTAGAGTCGTACCGATTGAATTCACCGGCAAACAGGCACAAAGAAAGTCCAGATGTCCTAAGACAGTAGTTACGAAATCATCATAAAAGTTTTCAACCTCGGCTGGGAGAAAGGCAAATGTTGGCTAATAGAATCGAACGGTAGGCGCTCAAATATCATGGCTTGTATTTCACAGGTAAACAGCCAATGCGCTGCACATAATGACGAAAAATGACTTGTCGACTTGTACCATGAAGAATTTATATTTGTAATAACGTCACTGCTACGGTGCCTGTAATTACATGGGCGGTCAACGTGATGCGCTGTAAATCCGTCATCGTGCAACCGGGTTTCTTGTAGTATAAGGACACCAAGTTGGGGGCATTCTCGACAGCTTGTTCTACTTTTAGCTTTCCTAATTTGCTCACAACGAACGGATGTTGCCATTGGTCAAAATAGGTCTACTCTTACTGCTGAGTTTTCCTTCGAACTACAACCCTCCATCCAGCGCGGTTCTTTCTTGTGGAACTACTTCGTTTTCTGTTGATTCTTTTCTATTTGTTCCATATAGACTGACCAGAAAAAAGGGATAGGTTAATGTTCATGAAAATGCGCAGATTTTTTAAACTGTAGGTTATCGTGAAACAATTCGCACAATGAAAGGCTGATGGATTAAAACGAGGGGGTAATAAATTAACGAAAATGGGCTTGTATCGGTAAATCCAGTGGACATCACTCACGAAGCACGGCCGAAATTGAAGGCCCACTTGCATGTTCTCCTTTCGTCATTACTATTCTCGTTGACATAATCACACATGTTTCTCAACTACTGTAGTACTTTCGGAAATGTAAACTGTGAGCTTCTTTTGAGAGAACTAAATCATGCCGGAATTCAACCTTCTAACGTCCGCATTCTGAGGGGGACTATTTCATTGGACTTACCCAATTTACTCGACTTGTGGGTACATGATCCTCGCTGTACCGCACAGCTACCGTAATTCTTCAGGGAGCCATACTGTCTTCATACCTCTTTTTCAAATGTGTTGCATCGCGGCCTGCCCCTGATGAAGCGATAATGCTGAAATATGCGGACGAGTCGTCGTGGATATCGAAAATGCTACTGCAGCCTCATCAATCAAATTACAAGCCTAACTGGGCAACCTTATATAGTGGTCCAGAACTCACTTTTGAAAACTGAATGCATCGAAACGCAATGATGTTCTTTTCTCTTTGCATAATAGCCGTCATTATCACCAGCTTTTCATGGATTACTCATAAATTCACAAAGATAGTGAGACGTTGCACTCCACCGTGTCAATGAAACATCTAGGTGTCACTCAGCCATGTTCTTTCATGGTCACTCCATGCGAATAAAGTATAGACAAAAGTGAGGAGACTTTCTTTCTACATTGTTCGTTTGCCATCCTCTTCTGTTCCCCGCTAATTCATACTACCATTTATCATCTCTTGGGCCTTACCCCACTGGACCTATTGTTCCTCTGTGACATTTTCACTCTTCAATATCCTCCATAGGTCATTGACGCAACTGTCTCGACACAGTGGCATTCCAAAGCAGACTTTTATTGAGATTCTGGTGTCCACACATACCAGTTCATGCCAAATGCTTGTTTCAAAGACACTCACCGATAAAAGTCACATTTTTCATGTGGCACTGTCTGAATGTATAGCAACTTCCTCAACCAGACAAAACTATAGATCCATTTATGCCCGTACAGGGGATTACCGCTACCCGTACTTCCAAATTTGGCTCGTTTTTTGTGCGTGCAGACCTCGGTTTTCCTGGTACTTACAAGCAAGTTAGCATTGCAACTATTTTGTTGTCTTTGCCACTTATTACCATTCTTATATGTTCACTGCCTTGTTTTATTCTCTTTCCAATACTGTATGCGTGAGTGTAATAGCCGTAAATTCACTTTCTTGTGTGCATAAAGTTCTAGAATTGGATTAAATCGCAACCACCATTATTTCCTTTCACCTTCTGATATACTCTGCCTACTTGTGAGTAGTTGGAAGTTATTAGACCTTTTTGCTCCTTCACACTCGCGGATCCCATCTGCTCAGCAGCATAGAGTTTTAGTATAAGCTCAGTCCCTAATTTTTGTTGGTTTTCGGAGCTTTTCCCAAAAGTTATCTTGGTTGATTAAACCGCAAGTTATAGTGCATCGTTTTGTTTTTGAATTCTGGCTTCCATTGTGCATACTTGGATTAGTGACGTTCCATGACCCTCATTTATTCCTTCTTTCACGGTCTCAGCTCGTCAAGCCAAACTACTATCTTTTAAAGCAGTTAGTTCCCTTCAGAAATTCGAAAAGCACGGTAAGAAGGTGAAAGTTGGTAGATTTGCATTTCGTATTGTCTCCTCAGTACCATTTACAATAACTGGTATGCAACTATATACTTAGCTATGGGTGTTACCGAATAAGCAAGAGGTGCAAAATGAATGACGGAATTTTCACCCCTATATCCACGGCAGTCTTAAGCTGACAAATAATTACTTTTCAACACACAGGGATGGTTTCATCCGGTTTATCGCAACGGCCTGGGCGAAACGGAGGAAGCGGGAGGTTAGGGTGACCTAACGCAAGGGTGCACGCTGATCCAAACTCTATCCAGTAACGCGTAGTCAGTAGGTGTTTACCTATTGAGGAAGCTGACGGCTTACGCAAGCACGGAATTTCACTGGGACAGGGATGCTGGTCAATTTCACATTGGACCCATCTTAGCACATGTTTCTTTATTCAGAAGTCAAAGAACGATTGGTTCTGCCTATGTAGCCGTCTCCGCAGTTGCACACGAATTTGTATATGCAGTGTGAGTTGGCTCCTATCGGTTGAGCTTCCTTCGTTGGAGGCACCGGCAAATTACAGGTTCTGTTGATGACCACAACCGGAGCAGCACAGTAACTTCTCTGCGTAGCAGTGATTAAACGCTTCGTGGTTTTCGATACAGTAAACTCACCCTTGAAATGCAACTCGATATAGATCTTTTTCTTGGTTGCCTTATGCACTGAGTCTTTCGGATTTCGCTGTTGGCTGTGTTTCTCTATAAATCTACGAGGAGAACCATTGTTCCAATCAACTCTAGCTCGTCGGCTATACAATCAGCCAAGCACATTTGTCTAACACGACTAACTAAAGTTTTCACAAGGGTCCGGTTGTACCGCACTGGTGTGAAGCTGGTGAAATGCAGATATTGGCTGGACTAGGTTGGATTTCGTCACGTCCAATCTTGCAGTCTCATCCGCGTCGCCCTTGTCTAACTCCCCCGCAAGGAGTTCGCACCTGCCATATCTGCCACACCGGATTCTCTACCGCAGCATGCCTTAAACAATCTGTTGGATATCACTTTCGATACTCAGCTGATTTTCGGATGAGACGCTCCAAATAATACGTGTCCTGTTTGTGATCATTTTCAAACTGGACGTGCGCTGACGCAACACTATCGGTGTACTGATTCGGAGGGTTTCCTGACCTTCAAACACTCCCGGCCTCAAGATCTATCTTGTACTGGTGTTGGATGATGGGCGCCTGGCGCAACTAGCATCAGAATTGAGTCCTACAGTATCACTACCTAAGGAGTTATTTTGTCTGCTTCATCAACAATTTCCGACGCGTACGGTTCAAACTATAAGGTAAGGGCTACAGCGTTTGCCTCGCGTAAGCCGCTAGTCACATTGTAGCAAGAGCGAATCGGCAATGAAGCACAATCTTTATTGCACGCGGCCACGGTTTCCGCCAGCTGCACTCAGGCGTGCATTTATCGATAATGTTTCCGTCCCAAAACACAACTGGGAAGTCGTAACATGTCACCTTCGTGCCTCGTTGGTCTACATATTTTGTGGTCTTTGCTGCCTGTCTGACTCGCGTAGGTTTGCTTCCTTAGCTCGCATTCTGACCAGCCTGGAGTTGTTCTAAAGCTCTTGATTTGCTCGATCTCGGTTTCGTTATTCGCCTGGGGGTTGCTCCAGAATGCAACGTCCCATTCCAGTACACTTTGGCTCAGGCACGTTCACGTTTGTTGCTCGCGTTCCGCTCTCTGCTCTTATGATTGGGCTGGGATTGCACCGTCCGATCTCGTCCATGATGTCTGCGCCAGTTTCGGTTCTCGCTCGTTCTAGTGGCTTTTCAGTCTCCTGCGTGATCGCTGCCTTCCGCGCCACTACACCCGCCCCTGCTCGAAGTTGCTTTTCCCTCGAATACCATGGCTGCAGTAGAGCTGAGTTTACCCAGCGTTCCACTGTCAATTTTGAGGTTCACTCCGGTTTGATCAATTACCGTATGCAGACCTTTCCAACCTTCCTTGAACTTGCTCGCACCGGGTCCCCTGTGTTTTGGTCGATCGTTGTTTCGTACTTTAACTTGTTCCCCCTTTACTGAAAGGTCCTCACTTTTGCATTGCGTACCTGACATCATAGTTTCACTTATTTCGTAACTGTCGATATTTGCTTTCTCTTCTGGCAGTTGCTTCCAATATCTCGTGATGCCCTGTCGGATGTTCCCATTCACGATCATTCATTAAGCAGGTGTCAAGCGCAATGCTTGGTTCTCCACTGAACGGTAATTCGAATGGAAAAACATTGGTGCTCGACTGTATGTTGGTTCGATAAACGAGTAGAACTTCAGGTAACGCTTCCTTCCACGCCATTTCCGTGCAGTTCATACTTGCCTTGATGGTTCTATTAAACCGCTCTGTCATCCCATTGGTTTGCGGATGGTATGGTGACATGCGTCGTCGCTGGGTCCCCCACTTGTTCAATATCACTTGGAACGCCTTCGATTCAAAGCAAGATCCTAATCCGTACTAAAATATCTTGGTATTCCATACCTTGTTGGCAGGTTGAATACGAATACCTGTGACACGGTTTCGCTGGTTTGATCTCTAGTCGGCCCGGCTTCTTCCCATCGTGTGAAGTGGTCATTCATCGCTAGGATGCAAGTGTTTCCTGAGCGACTCAAAGGTAGAGGTCTAAAGACGTCCAATCCCCAACAGTGCAACGGTTCGTTGACTTCAATAGATTGTATCGGTGATCTCGGCGCATCCTTCTCGCAGTTTGTTTGTCAGCTTGGGCAGCTCCGAATGTATGCAGCTACTTCCTTTCGCATAGATGGCGAAAGCACTCTTCTCTAGCGCAGTCAAACAACTCTCTCGAAACCCATATAAGCATTATTATGGGCCAGCTGAATCACCCGTGCTCGTTGGCTTTCTGAAATAAACGGTAGTTTCGTTCCGTTCGTTGCCACCATCATATTACATTTTGCGAGGTGAAGCCTGTTTCAGATACGTAGGACTTCCTTCAGCTCTCCTGATGTTGCTTCCGGCTTGGTTTCCGATTATAAATGAGTACACACTATCTCTACGATTTCATCCGTTCTCTGCTTTTCCAGTAGGTTTCCATCCTCCACTGCAAGAGATCACATTGGTATAGCAGTCTGGCATGAGCTCGTCCAAAGCCGGGCGCGAGAGTAGTGCCTTTACCGTTCCGTTTATGTGCTAGATGATAAAAGCAAATTCTTGAAGCCGGAATGCACGTCTGGTTTGCAACCATAAGGTCACCGGTTCGAATCCGCGCAGGGGTGGGCGTCCTTGCGATATACTCAGCCCACGCATGATTGGTGGTGGTGGTCACGTGGCAGCAAAGCGCCGTTACAGCGTACAGTTGGCGATTTATTTATATTTATTTATATTTATTGTAGGATGTGGGCCCATCGTGCCAGATGCCCCTTCGAGTCTTTCGCCGTCATCAGCCATGATAGCGAGTTGGGGTCAGTGATGACATGGAACTTATTCGGTAAGTGGTACGTTCTCCAAAGCCCACACGACCGCGACCTTCCTTCTCGGTTGTAGGTGTTACGTGTTCAACCAATGATCGCTCACTATGACCGTGAACCTGATTGGCCCTACACACACACGTAGGTAAGCACGCACACACGCACTCAAGGACACACCCTAACGTTCCGTGCTCACATGTAAACCGTTAAGTGTTCAGTACACTGTGCGCCAGACGGACGCGTCTTCTTGCTTATTCGCTACGAGTTGAAATACGTACTTGCGGTTAGAGTCCAGTTGTGATATCTGGCGACGGAGGTCAACATGTCCATGACAAATACTCCACCGGTCTTCTGGTCGTGCTCTACCGACAAACCTTCCCTGGACTCGTGGCATAGATGGCGGAAAACCTTTACGGATTACTTGGAATTGCTTCCAATCTTGAATCCAGCAGTATCTTTTACTGAGAAAAACAAAGTGAGGCTCTTGAGACAGTTTCTTGGAGATGAGGGTCAAAGGTATTTCGATGCACTTCGTATTGATCAAATCTCTTCTACGATAACCGGCGCTTTGGAAACCTTCAGTGCTCTTTGGGGTGCTCGTCAGCATGTTTTTACGGCGAGATACTACTACTCGAAACTATGCCAGAAACCAGATGAGAGTGTGAACGAGTTCATCACTCGTGTACTACAAGCAGCACCTGATTGTAAATACAATGAAGTCGATCCAACGAGATTTGAAGAGACCATGTTACTCCAATGTTTGATAGCCGGAATCTCAGACCAGAGTACGCGGGAGAAGCTCCTTTCACAAGATGATTGTTCACTGACCTGGGAGACGGCCTGCTCGATTGCCCGGCAGAGGGAACACCTTACACAACAACTTCCCAACATTTACGCTGAAGGACTCGTCAGATGAGCTGCGATTGATTAACACTACACCAAAACCAAAGCCACCCACTGGCGTCAATTTGTTTGTGTGCTATCGTTGTGGTGAGCAGCACAGTTGTCCATCCGACTGCCGGCATAAGAAGACAGTGTGTCGAAGCTGCGGGAAGGTGGGCCACCTGGCGCGAGTGTGTAGATCGGTCAAGCGACGTTCAGGTGGGGCTTATCGAGGAGCAAACCCCATCAAAACTGTGGACGAATCTGATGGTAGCGACCCTGAATTACATTCCATTTGGCTTAATTCCGTTTCTAGCATGCAGCCGGCCCCATACACTCTAGAGCTTTACATTGAAGGACAAAAGGTACAGATGGAAATCGATACAGGAGCATCCGTGATGATAATCCGGGAAAACGCTGTAAAAACGCTCCCGAACTTATCCGCTTGCAATTCTGTTCTTCGCACATACACCGGTGAACCTATACGTGTTCTTGGTAAATGCTTCGTGAAGGCACAGTATGGCGACAAAATACGCACACATCCTGTATATGTGATCCCCGGGGATCGTCCAAATCTGCTTGGAAGAGACTGGATACGTGCTTTCCCGGATACAATGAATGTGGTAAAATTAGTCACCGAGATCTCCGGACTTGAAACATTACTTAAACAACATACAGCTGTATTTTCCGAGGAGCTTGGGAAGTTGAAAGAATTTCAGGCTGCGATAAAACTAAAGGAAGGCGCTCGACCAAAACTCATTAAGGCGCGCACACTACCATACGCCATGAGGCCTAAAGTTGAAGAGGAACTAAACCGCCTACAGACTCAAGGTATTATTACTCCTGTACACTTTTCTGACTGGGGAACTCCAATTGTGCCAGTAACCAAACCGGACGGATCCGTACGGATTTGTGGTGACTACAAGATAACCATAAATCAAGCATCCCTGCTGGTCAGGTACCCCTTGCCACGTATTGATGGCTTGAATGCAACACTAGCTGGTGGTGAAAAGGTTACCAAACTCGATCTGAGTCATGCATACTCGCAGATAGAGCTCGATGAACCTTCGAGGGAACTTACTACCATCACCACGCACATGGGACAATTTCAATATACTCGTTTACCTTTTGGCATTAATTCCGCCCCCGGATTATTTCAGAGAATTATTGACGACCTAGTAAAGGACATTCCTTTTGCGTGTGCTTATCTGGATGATATTCTTATCTCTGGACGCTCGGATACAGAGCATCTTCGAACACTCGCGGTCGTGCTCGAGCGTTTGGAGCGAACTGGATTCAGATTGAAAAGGTCAAAATGTGAGTTCCTTTCACCTTCCGTTTGTTACCTTGGATACCGGCTTGATAAACACGGTTTACATGTTTTAAATGACAAGGTTAAACCTATTTTAGAAAGCCCAGAGCCAAAGAGTTGTGATGAACTCCGTTCGTTCTTTGGAATGCTATCTCACTATCGCCGTTTCCTACATAATGCATCGACGGTTCTATCGCCATTAAATGAGCAGTAACACAAAAATGCATCGTGGTGTTGGGGTTCCCGGCAAAAAATGCCTTCAATAAAGCAAAACAAGCTCTTGCTTCGCCACCAACGTTAGTCCATTATGACTCTAACAAGCCACTCATACTTCAGTGCGACGCGTCCCCTTGGGGGTCGGGGCTGTCCTGTGCCACCGCATGGACGATGGTTTTTTACGCCCCATAGCATATGCATCGCGCACCTTACAGACGGCGGAGAAGAACTACTCACAACTGGACAGGGAAGCGCTAGCCGTTATTTTCGGAGTTAAGAGATTTCACCAGTATTTATGGGGAAACCTTTTCGAGCTTCATACAGACCACAAACCATTGATATCCTTGTTTGTGGAAACCAAAGGTATACAACCAATGGCATCACCGAGGATGCAAAGATGGGCTATAACCTTGAGTGCTTACAATTACGAGATGGTTTATATTACCGGCGTCAGCAACTGCACAGCTGATGCACTTAGCCGTCTGCCGATCACGGAAACTGCACATGAACACAACCCTCCGTTTGAGCTAGTTAATCTAATGCAACATCTAGACACAACACCGATACGGAGTTCAATAATCCGTCAATGGACGGATCGAGACCCCGTGCTATCAATGGTGAAACGCTTTTTGAACATGGGTTGACCTCCTGAAGGGACAGTTGAATTACAACCGTTTATGATTCGGAAGAACGAACTGCGTCTATTCGACGGCTGTGTTTTTTGGGGCTCTCGTCTAGTCCCTCCCACCAAGACGCGTTCACAGATACTTAAAGAGCTTCATGATGCTCATCCAGGTGTGGCGAGGATGAAGGCACTAGCGAGAGGGTACTGCTGGTGGCCCAACATCGACTCAGACATAGAGAACTTACTGAAGAATTGCGATATTTGTCAGCCGTATCAGCGGAGCAAGGCGCCCGGTTCAATACACCCTTGGCGTTGGCCCGTCAAGCCCTGGCAGCGTATCCACGCCGACTACTTCGGACCGATCGACAGGACCATGTTTCTTCTACTTATTGATGCACATTCTAAGTGGATTGACGTACATCCAGTTACTCAGGCGACAGCCGAATCCACCATCACTAAAATGCGCTCGTCCTTCGCTACGTTTGGCATTCCGGAAGCCATTTGCACAGACAATGGTTCGCCTTTTACCAGTGCCGAATTTGGTAAATTTATCGCCAACAACGGAATCCAACACGGTAAATCAGCCCCGTATCACCCAGCATCAAACGGATTAGCGGAGCGTGCAGTACAAACTGTGAAACAAGGCGAACGGGAACATTGCGAACAAAACTGGATCGGTTCCTATTCTCCTACCGTTCTAAACCCACTGAGGCTACCGGGAAATCCCCGGCGGAATTGATGTTCGGCAGAAACCTGAGAACGAGGCTTCATTTGTTGTTCCCGAACCCGCGTGTTGAAGTACAGGAGCGTCAGAAAAAGTTTGTGTCTTCAGAGGAATCAAAGCCGGAAGTTACATTTCAGGACTATCAACCTGTTTACACCAAGTTACTGCATGAACAATGTTGGCAGCCGGCGACTGTGCTCGATTCTTCAGGAAGTCAAAACGATTTGCAGCTTCCGGACGGCCAGGTTGTTCGCCGGCACTCAGATCATGTACGCCTCAGGAGCACTAACACACCTGCCGTGAGTCAGTCGCACTCGGAGATCGCAGAGCAAGCTGCGGAGCACGACAAACACAGAACAACAGGGGAAACTCAATTACGCCGATCGACCCGGATTCGCAAACCGACCGAACGTTTTCAGCCATGACTGTAACGTCAGCCAAAACAGGGAGGACTGTTACGTGTTCAACCAATGATCGCTCACTATGACCGTGAACCTGATTGGCCCTACACACACTGCCGCTCCAGCCCGGAACATTCGTGCGCGTGGAGGTAAACGCTGCATCAAAAGGACAGCCCACGTTATCAGATCCGATAAGAATAACGCGTGCATGTGGGCCAGGCACTTACCGGCTGGAGGATGGCCGCACAGTCAACGCCCGGAGGTTTTTCACAAGTATCAGACGAACGGAGGATATGACACCAACCTTCCCTGACAAAACCACACAAGGCACGCAGCTTCGCAGGGCGAGCCGAGAAAAAGACGACCGAATCGATATGGTTTGGACACAGAACACGATTAAGCGGAGAGGTGATGTTGTGTATTCTGTCAGCATTCTCGATAGCTAGTCTAAACAGACACGTGCACACAAACCCAGACACACACACACACAAACGTCTAATTTTCTGCTTCCCTATTGGTTCATCTCCTTGCGACACATTAATGTACTCACCCAGTTAGACATGGATCAGATTACAGCAGTTCGTTTATCAGAATGACTTTTTAACTTGCTCTTGCGTTTGACGTTTCATATACAACAGTCGGTGGTAAAATTTTCGCCCTGACTGAGAACAAAATAGGCGCGTAAAGGTCACACAATCGGCTCAGGGTAAAGTGCACAATAGTTTCCGATGAAATAGATGATCGTTTGGGACACCGAGGTAAATGGGATGAAAGTGATCACACTGGGACAAGTTAAGTAGTTGTGGGGAAGAACGCCTGCACAGGTGTGATACACTGTGCAAAGGTGTTGTTGGTCATACAAAGTAACACACTGAAACATTGAACCCTCAGCTCATCTAAAAATTTTGCCCATTATAATTGGTACCGAAAAATTGACGGTACTAAACATACCACTCCTTGTTCCATGCGGCCTGGAACAGACCGCCCACGTTCCTCCTCGTTACGGCTCGACATACTGTAGCGAGAACGACACGGTAAGGGAGAACGCTGTTTATTGCGCGCTGAGAGGTTCACACACATGTCCCACGCACACACACAAATTTAGCCGCGTTTCCCACTTACGACGCACCACGTTCCGCCGAGTGAAGTGGTGTCCACTAAGCGCCATTAGGCTGATCCGACGTGGACATTGAATGTGCCGTTTTCCGCCCACATTTCTGTCCCCTTGCGTCGCAGCCTATCCAGACTGGATTCGTACCAAAGCTCTCGACTTGCTTGCTCGGGGCTGTGTTGCTCTGGTCGGGCCGATTCCTGGGTCCATAGATAAAGGCATATCTCTTGGGAAAATCGGGCTCCCTTTCATGTCGCCTCTTGTTCTTCTCGGCGTGGCTGCGGTATCGTTTGTCGCTGACGACCCATTCCCGGCTTGCATCGTAGGCCACGAGCTGGGTTGACGATTCCCGTTCCCAGTCTCCGCGTTAGTCCCGATCTCCTGCTGCTTCCGGGGCATTTCCGTTTGAACTGAGATCCGCGCCCCTACAATACGAAGCAGAGTCAACTTTGCCGGTGCAATTTCAGCGAGAAATCTGTGTTGTGCCGAAGACTAATTCAGCTGGACGGCAACCGATATCTGCCTTTACAGTGTTACGAATGCCGAGCAGGATGATCGGTATACGTTCGGACCATTGAGCGTTCAATTGCGTACCAGTAATTGCAGACTTGAGCTGTGGGTCGAAACATTCGATTGGTCAGTTAGCAGCGGGGTGGTAAGCCGTTGTACGTAGATGCGAGCAACCGAGTATGCGGCTGAAGTCTCCGAATAAGGCAGAACTGAATTGGGATCCTCTATGCGTGGTGACAGTGACGGGCGTGCCAAACACCTATACTCACGTTTCAATGAACATTCTGACCACTGTTTCAACTGAAGCATCCCGTAGTGGCACTGCATGGGACAAACGCGTGAACTGATCAACACATGTCAGCAGATAGATAAAACCGTTGGATGAAGGAAGAGATCCAATGATGTTGAGATAGACATGTATGAAGCGGGCATCAGGCAACGAGAGTGTGCCGGGAACGGGAATGGTTTGGCATTAGATCTTGCTATTATAACAGGTGATACAATGCTTTGCCCACTGTTAGATGTCCGAGCGCATGTTTTGCCAAATGTAACGATGCGTTCTCAGCTTGGTAGTGGTGCGTATGCTCAAATGTGAAATGTTGTGCAAGTGCTTAAATATAACTCGTCCATACTGCTACAAGACGAATGATCGAGGTTTGACAGTGGGCATATTCAGTAAATTCTGGGGTCCGAGTTGAGAAGAGGCAGAAGGGAGTTTGATAGACGGATTCGGTCTCAGCTTCAGGAACTCGGAATCTTCCTATTGATGATCAGCGCTGTCTTCAAGATTACATGACTGGCGTGACAGCTGGTGCAAATAAACATGGGAAATCGCGTCAGTGACGTTACTGTGGGTACCAACAGTTTGTCAAATATCCATAGTGAACTGTGATCTGTAATCGAGATGACGAGTTTCGCGAGGTGAGAAACAATCGGTTGGTCCGCGAAATGCAAAATTGTGAGGTTTATGATCGGTAAACACGATAAATGGACGGCTTTCCAGTAAATGTCGAAAATCCTTAAAGACAAGATAAATAGCTAAGAGTTTTCGTCTGAAAGTACTGGATCTAGTTCGGGTGGGTAGTAGTTCACAAGGAAACAACAACGAAGGCCCGGGCTGACCTTATACTACTTACTGTAGTACAGCCACTACGACAGTCTGCGACGAGCCGGTCCTGAGAACCACGGAAGTTCGCACGTCAGTTTTCCGATGAGTAAGCGCGATGGCACTGGATAGTGTTTCCTGGTTCTTGTCGAAAGTTGTCGTTGCTTCACTCGTTGGCTCAACCTTACGACACTTGCCTCTAAGTAAGTCTGTCAATGGCTGGAGGAATCTGGTGCACTCTGGAATCAAACAGCTATAATATGTTACTATTCCGAGAAAGCGGAGTACACTTTTGAAGGATTACGGCGTGGGATAGTCACCAATAGATTGCGTTTTTTGGAAGCGGGCTAATACCATCGCAATATATATTTGATGGTCAGATAAATCAACACGCAACTGACCAAAGACGCATTTATCAATGTTGATTTCAACATCGTGCTCGGCAAAGCGCTCGAAGATCAAGCGAAGATGAAACAGCTGTTCTTCACAATTCGAACTAGCCACAACGATATCATCGATGTATACGAAAACGGAATCAAGCCTGATGGGGACTTGGTCGAGGAACTAGTGGAAGGTCTGCGCAGCCTTTAGCAAACCAGAAGACATTCAGAGCAATTCAATAGACCAAAAGAGGTGATTTCAGGTTGCTAATATAAATCGGTTTTTGTAGGTTTGTATTCAAAACCCTCTGAAATCATGAAATTCTAGTTGGTTCCAAGCCTATTACGAAATACCAAAAGCGGTGGTTGTAGTGGTTTTTGGGTTATCTTCGGAGGCAAAAGGAGTTTGATAGTGCGCCCGGATAAGACCGATTTTAAAGAAAATAGACTTGCCGTGCAAACCGACAGACAAATGGTGAATGTGCGGAATTGGATATTTGTCTGGGACAATGGCATTGCTTTGAGCACGGTAGTCTCCATATGATCGCCAACCCCTGATTCACTTTTTAGGGACCATGTGCAACGGAGAAGACCATGATCTATTGGACAATGGAATGATGCCTTAGCGGTGGCCAGTTTATCGGGTGGCAATCGTTGAGGTTGAGCAACGACTGGTGGTCTGGTAGTAACGATATGTATTGAAGGAGGGA
Organism: Dicrocoelium dendriticum; assembly: GCA_944474145.2. Lineage (NCBI taxonomy): Eukaryota > Metazoa > Platyhelminthes > Trematoda > Plagiorchiida > Dicrocoeliidae > Dicrocoelium > Dicrocoelium dendriticum. Next base: position 44,187,301 of record OX104062.1, read on the forward strand.
TTTATGGGATCAGGAGTCTGTCCCGACAGACTGGAGGCGCTCCGTAATAGTTCCAATTTGCAGGAGTGGCTCCCAGTCCGAATGCGGCAGTCATAGGGGAATCAGTCTGATATCCATTGCATCTAAGTTACTTGCGTCTGTCGTCATCCATAGACTGACTGGCACTCGTGAAAGCCAAATGCACGAGAAGCAAGTCGGTTTTCGTCAAAATCGAAGCTGTATCTACCACATCTTCTCATTACGTCAGTTGTTGGAGCACCGCCATGTTTATTGGGGACCCACCGTAGTCTTGTTCATAAACATCAAGGGTGCCCTCGATTGGGTTGAACGATGTGCACTTTGGGACTGTCTGCTGAGAAAAGGTGTGCCCGATAAATACATAAACATTATCAAAGCGCTGTACGGGCATAGTTCGGGAAGAATGAGGGTTTATGGCAAACTGTCGCCGCGGTTCAATATCTCCAGCGGTGAGACAAGGTTGCCCGCTATCACCTTTCCTCTTTAACTTCGCCACTGACGAAGTCATAGAAACGACGTTCGCTGGGCACGACTTGGAAGGTGTGGGGCTTCTCCCTGGTGAACGACTTTTGGACTTGGAGTATGTCGACGACATTGCGCTCAGCTGTGACAGTTCCCGAACGTGCCATGTTGCACTGGACAAATTAACTCTGGCTGTCAGTCGGTTCGGGCTATGCTTTGCATCATCGAAATGCAAAGTTCTTCACCAAGATTTGCAGGGACCCAATCCTGCACCGACCCTTGGTGGTGATAATTTTGCAGTCGTCGAGAAATTCAAATATCTTGGTAACTATATCAGCGTCAGTGGAACGGAAGATATCACGAACCGCATAGCAAAAGCGCGTTACGGTTTGCTAATCTCCGCCACCCGTGGAGCCGGCGTGACATGACTCGCGTTTTGAAGGGCAGAGTTTACAATGCAGTTCTCAGTACAACCCTCCTGAACGGTTGCGAAACTTGGCCCTTCAATTCGACAGACATAAAGAGGCGGTCTTCGAAGCTTAGCTTGTCTGGTGGGAGCACCGCGTGTTCGGCGTCACGTATTCGGTGCAGAAAGAGCGAGTGAACCGCTCAGCACCGTTATATCATGCCTCAGGCTCCGTTGGTGGGGCCACGTGTTGCGCATGATAACACACCGACTCTCGCGACGATCATTGTTTGCGCGCCGGGGGTACGATTGGAAGAGGATGAGGGGAGGCCAAACCATGACTTGGTCGAGAGGAATGAAGTCTCTCACTTCGAAGTTGGCTTCGGTTGGTGTTTCCCGACTGCCTGGCTAGTGACCGAAGGATGATGAACACGTTCGGTTGGGTACATTAGCTGACATGGCGAACAGTCGATCGCAGTGGCGTTTGTATTATGAGCCACTTTGTCCCTACCCTTCCGTTTAGTTTCCCTTCCAACAACCAGCAAAAATGTGATATTGGCATTACGTTACCTTTTTAGGGCTTTTAAGTCTACATTGCTTATTACATTACTTTTTGTATTGCGTCACATTAACTGAAGCATGTTTCTCACCCTCGGCCAACGTGGATTGATGATGATGAGTAAGGATGTGGTGCACAATCGAATGGCTTAGAGTTTGAGAATTCGTCGGACGACTGATACAAAGCGTGAACTTGATGAAGCAACTCACTGAATGGGTAGCGACATTTGGAGGTAGACTGAGTCGATCGAGGCAACTAAACCCGGGACGGCAAGAGATGTGACACTGTTGTGAAGATTCCTGCGCCGCCCTTTAATATCTCCAACGGTGTGAGACAAGGTTGCCTGCTGTCACCTTTCCGCTTTAACTTCACCATTGACGAAGTTGTGAAAACTGCATTCATCGGACACGAGTTGGAAGGTATGGGGCTGCTCCATGGTGAACGACTTCTCGACTTGCAGTGTGCCGACGGCATTGCCCTAATTTGTGACCGTACTCAAACGTGCACTGGATAAATTAGCTCTGGCTGTCAGTCCTTTCGGGTTATGCTTTGCATCTTCAAAATAGGAAGTCCTTCCCCAGGGTTGGCAGGGATCTACCCCTGCGCTGAATCTTGATGATGATCAGCTAGAAGTCGTCGAGAAATTCAAGCATCTCGGAAGCTATATTAGCGCCCGTTGGATCGAAAATGTGATCACGTTTTCGACTAACCCACGCTGTGTTTTTGCATTTCGATTTGCAGATCACTTATGCCTGTGCGTGTCTGACATTCTGGGGCGACCACAGTCCTTCCGATTTTGTGTCCTGGTTGACGGTGGTAGAGGAGGGCTGATTGCAGTACCGAAGGTGCGGGCCACACGACGATCACCAGCCCCTTCGAAGTGGAGACTGTCAACTTATGTGCATGCTGTACGCTTTCGAGTAGCTAATCCTCCCCAAATCTCCTCGGTTATCGTTCAGCGAAAGATGTGAACCACATACCTTTCAGCGCACACCGGTTATCATCATGGATTGACGCTTCCGTATCGGACCATACGGAATGATAAATATGAGTATTATGACCTAGAGCACAAGCGTGTTGTGTCCGACTCCGACAGCAAAGTTGATCTACTGTCCGATTGATTGGGTACACTGTGGTGAGATCTCGGAATTATAATAAGTTGGAATATCATGAGTCAGATTTTGCCAGTGCGTCGATCAATAGAATAATCTTTTACTTGCATAAAGTTAGACTGCCGGCAGATGAACGGTCCAGTCTGACCTCGACAATGCACAGTCCATCTTCGGATCACGGGGAAGGTTAATTGGTCGGTGCGGAAACAGACGACGAGCAGCATTCGACCGAAGAAATTAAACCGGCAAAGCTTTAGCAGACGACTAAATGAAAATATAAGTATCAGCTGTACACCGTACCGGCGCTTTGCTGCCGCACGACCACCACTAGTCGCACGTGGGCTGAGTATACCGCAAAGATACCCGCCCCTACGCAGATTCTAACCGGTGACCTTATGATTGTAAGCCAGGGGTGCAGACCACTCGGCCACGGGTCGACAGACGATTAAGTAATCGTATCCTGCACTAACAACGAAGCGTCATGATTGGATGGATGGTATACACGCCCAGATTCGGGTGAAGAGCAACACTTGTTTTATAATTGTAACGCCCCATACACTCCAGGTTTGGTATGTCCTATCGCCGCCGAAAATCAAATATAAGGCATCTTCTGTTATGAATGGCGAGCGCTTCAGAGCCAATGGAATGTATGGCTCAGATGTCACGTAGGAATGGGATTCATATTCATACTTGAGCGGCCGTTCTCAGCTAGTTAACAAAGTCGACCACAATTCGTCACCACGTCTAATCACTTGTGGTGTTCCATCGCAATGAGACTGGACCTTAGCGTGGTGCAACGGTTTGTGTACCCCTGTGACCCATTGGCCTACACTAGGTGGCACTTTCAAGTGCCTTCAGAGCCACTCATACCAGACAGGTCAATGGTTAGGGGTCAGACTAACTCAATCTCACAATCGCCCCGCTGCCTTGCGGACAGGCTATTTAGCCAAAGGCGTCAAGTGGAGTCCCGTAAGACAACTCCCTACTTCGGTTTGGGCAACCAGTTAGTATCACACCCAAAGATAAAACCATGGATTGTTCAACTGCAATATCGCTGTCAGCTGCTTTTGCTCCTGCTAGTCACTCACCTTCACACGCCACCTGTTCATTTGGTACCAATCAGTATTACCCGTTACCAAATGATTCTTGTTTCCATACTTCTACTCCTGATGATTGCGTCGAGACACAGATAGCTCGTCCAGTCGCACTCCTTCGGTTTGTTTTCGTTCCGTCTGGCATGCCTCAATGCACGTGCACTCTTGAAAATCGGGCAGCAAGCTGGTCTTGCACATACCCTGGAATCCCTCGCCATCGATATTTGCTGTCTTTCCGAAACGCTCTTACAAGATCCCAGTACTGTGATTGAGTTGAGATCTCCCACCGACCACGGAGCCATATTTCACATACGTCTATCTGATGACGCAGAAGCAGTTGCGGCAGTCTTGGCTGGCGTTGGTGTAGCGCTAAGTAGCAAAGCCGAGGCTGCACTGCTGGACTAGTTCCCGATGAATACCCGACTGTGTGCAGTTCGGCTTCGGGGATCATGCAAGATAAACCGATGTCGTGAGTACAGACGCAAATTGTCTGTGTTCTCAGCTTACGCTCCAAATGACTACAGTTCCGACTCCGTCAAGGATGATTTCTGACGTGAAACTCATCAGCTCTTGAGCAGAGCCTGCAAATTCGACACTGTTGTCCATGCTGAGGATCTCAACGCACGGGTCGGTCATCTGCTGGCATGTTAAAGTCACCTCGGTGGTCACCATGCGCTCGATGAGAGCCGCGCAGATAATGGAAAGAGACTTCTTAAGCTGTGCGAAGATAAGCATCTTTTTTTCTCGAGCACTAACTTTTGGCATTCGAGGAGACGTTCCGTTACTTGGCGACCCCCTTCTGCGCCTCAATCATGGTCTCAGATTAATTATAGCGTAATCAGTTTCAGATGGAGGGTTAGTGTAAAGGGTTGAAGATTCAACTGGTCCACTTTTCATAGCTCAGATAATTCTCTTGTCTGTGCGAACATCTGCATGAGTTTCGGAGGGTTCCCGAAAATGAAACGCTGTAAGATAGACACAAATAAACGATCTACTGTTTCGGTTCAGCAGAGCTATCGAGCTTCCTTGACTGGCGTACTCGGCTGCGACCCACCGCAAGATATTGATGAACACTGGACGTGTATGCACATGACCAAAATCTCTCCTGGGCAACAAGTCTGTGGTCTTACTCAGCACCCTATAAAGACCTTCATCATCACACTCTCTGGATATATTTGACCGCCGCAGGAATATCCCAGCGGAGTCTAATCATGATGAAGTGCGCCCTTCTGTCAGTCGGCAGCTCAAACAAAACCTACACAGTGACCGTGAAGTCTGCCGGTCCCAGCGCGCTTCGAAAATAGAGGTCGCTGCTCTATCTGGCAATACTCGCAAGCTCTTCCTGCTCATTCGATCCACTGGCCACTGTGAGGATATATGTGAAGCGGATGGTTCGCCGATTGTCAAGTTACAGAGACGCTTGGACTGATGGGTCGAACATTTTCATCCCAAGTTCAGTTGGCCCTCACCGTCCACTTATTTCCCCTGCGAACCCAGCTGCCCGCCCTAGGTCGTCACACTTGATCCACCCAGCGAAGCGAAAATTTGTCTTACGATTCGACACCTAACACGATGCAAGGCTGTCGGCTAAGATGGACTTCCTCCGGAGTTGTACAAATATGGAGGCTCAGGTATCATTAGCCACAAAACGGCATTGTTCTTCAAAATCTGGCATGAAGAAAAGGTGCCTTCTTCCTGGGGCGAGTCAGTTATTGTCCCGGTTCATTTCGTGTACCAATCACCGGGGGATTAGTCTCATTTCGGTTCTACTCCGTAGACTATCTCCCACTCTCAAATCACAGTACCGGAAAGAATAAGCTGGATTCCGACGTGGTCGCGGGTGTGTGGATCAGATATTCACACTCCGTCAAATGCTGGAACACTGCCACATTCACCAGAGGCCAACCATTATTGCATTCCTGGACATCCGTGCCGCATTCGACTCGGTTGATCGACCTACACTATAGCGTTGTTTGCTGAGGAACGGTGTCCCAGAAAAGTACACTGCCATCCTATGCACACTGTATTTCCACCTCTCTGGCAGAGTGAGAGTGTATGGCAGGCTTTCGTCGTCGTTCGCTGTCATTAGCGTTGTACGAAAAGACTGCCTTGTGTCCCCGTTTCTCTACTATTTTGCGAGTGTAGACATCCTGTCGGGAGTCCTAGACAGTTGCCAAAACTTTGGTATGCAGCTATTACCGGGCAAGCGAACAACCGACTTAGGTTATGCCGATGATATCGCCTTACTTGGTGAGGACTCACAGAGCATACAAACCATTCTAGACCTTTTAGTGCATGAGACATCTAGGTACGGATTGTGCTTTGCCCAGTCAAAGTGTAAAGTGCTGTTTCAGGACTGGTACTCAACTGTTCCCGTGCTCAATATTGAAGGTACACAGTTTGAACAAGTGGATAGCTTTGGTTACCTTGGCAACTGTGTGTCTGCCGGGATATCTTCCTGTTGGTCAAGAGTAGTGTTTACAATGCCACCGTTCGGGCGGTGTTGCTATATGGAAGCGAGTCATGACCAGTTCGCGTAGATGACAAGCGCCGGCCCTCGACAACGGGTGCTTGAGGAGAATCGCTCAAGTGTGGTGCCAACAACACACTTGGAACAGTGGAGTCAGAAGTCGTGTCTTAGGGAATGCGAATATTCGCTTCAGCAAGCTGGTTTTGCTGCGCCAGCTAAGATGCCTCGGTCATGTTCTGCGTATGTCAGCTTAGCGTTGGCCCTATTGCGCTCTATCTGCCCGTGCAAGACTCAAGTAGAAAAGATCACGTGGTGGTCCACCATCCATCTGGCGACAGCAAATGAAATCGTTGACTTCACGCCTTGCTGCCATTGGATCCCCACTTCTGCCTGGTTGGGGACCAAAGAACAAGGAGTGCCGATGGCTGGAAGCAATTCAGAATATGGCTCATAATCGAAACCAGTGGAGGATCTGTGTATATAACTGCTTAGATTTGGATACTTAATGCTTAACGATTAAAAGCGGTAAAAAATGGCGTGCACTAAATAACAAAAAATGCTCCGTTATTTTTATATTGCGGCACAATAGCTGAGATGTGCTGCTTACCTTCAATTAATGTGCCATGATGCTGATACGGTGTGCAACCAGTCTATTTTTAATGAGTTCCATGATTATGTTTGACTCTATGTCCATTTGATAGACTGTTGACTATAATTCTACTAGTGGTTTTACCCAAGGGAGTGTACTTGGTTCGTGACTGTTCCTGCCCTACGTCAATGACATCAGTGCCGTTATCATACATAGTATGCCGTTCTTATTTGCAAATGACATAAAGATAGTCCGCGAATTCCGACGAGCTGAACTTCAAGATACTCTACTGCTCATACAGGAGAACCTTCACTCCCTTACGAAATGGTGTGACATTTGGATGATGAAGTTCTCGGCGAAAAAATATAGCACCCGAGGGGTCAATTACGCTGAACGATGAACACGTTTGCGTACAGCTGTCTACCCGCGACCTCGGAATCGGGTACTCTTACAATTTCAACTTTTCCGAACAAGTGGAATATCAGCTGGCTACGGCCTGAAAATCAGTGACTAATATACTGTAGAAGATTGACAAAGAAAATCATCACTCGCCCCATTATGGAACACTTCATTTGTGGCAGCATGAGGTAATCTGACAGAGTATCTCTGGAAAGCATACAAAGGTCATTTACCAAACGTCTGCCAGGCAAAACATCCACTAGATACTATCGGGATCGCTGTGAACAATTCTAGTTCGATCCACTTTGGCATAACCTAATACTTCTGTACAACATGATTTGTCAAAACGCCCACTGCTATTTGCCCTCCCCAGAACTACAACATAGTTCGATAAGGGAGCTACGCAATAATCAGTTTACCCTGAGTGTACCCAGGTGCAGGATAAATCTGCGGTCTACATTTTTCCTTCTCAGGTATGCTGCGCTGTGCAATAAGCTCCCAGTCGCAATCAGATCATGTGAGCGCAACGACCTTTCGGGTTAAGCTCACCAATCACCTAGATTTGAACACGATTATGACCCTGTCCTCATGGGAGAGAGCACTTGATGATTTATAGCAAGAGGGGCTAAACATCTAATGAGTAAAAAAAATATTATTTCATACTGTGTGACACACCCGTAGTGCTGTTATCATCCACTATTCCAACTAGTGCAGATTGCGTCGAAACACACTTGTGAGTTAATACAAACCGCTGAAACAGCAAAAACAATGAAAAGCACACAACTCTTTACCATTCGTGCATCAGCATGACTTATTCTGTCAAATATGAACTGTGCCCAATATGGACACCGTTTCTCACTCAATGAGAAATATACCTATTACTAGTAATAGCAGCTGCGGGAAGCCTCGTCGGTGACTAGGATGAGCGCTGAAAGTATATAGCACTTGAATGTTATACGATGCTACATGAGGATAGAACTGATTTTACACTGTTGTTATTCAGTGGCGCATCTAACTCGGTAGACGCTTAAACAGATAACTCACATGACTTTTGATTTGATGGTTTGCACCCCTACAATCCTACGGGACTTACCAAGCACGTGCGTTTTACCCGTGATAAATGATTGCATATTTGTAGAGGCGTCGGTTAGCGCTCCATCTGCTTATTCGATTTCAGTGAATGTCATGTCTGAGCAAGGCGGTTTTACGGATATATGAGCGTGTCTCGACCAAATGAGACAACGAAAGTACTCATCCTGGTAGTGGTACGACGGATGGTTAAATCGCTGCGGTTGATGTACGCCTGAGTGTTAAAATCCGACTTTTGTCAACTCAATCACGATCAATTCACTGGAGAATTCAGGTAGGGTTCACGATCGCCATGGTCATCCGTTTTAGTGCAGTAACCTGAGCGGATACACTGCGACGACTGGTGCAACCGGCCCAGGCAAACGCAAAGAGCAACCGGCATTGTAGCCTGGACACTGGAACCATGAACGTATGAGATTACAAGCGGCCGCAGCCAGCTTTGCACTTCCTTGCAACCGAACGCGGGGCCTATGTCCAAGACCTGTGTCACAAGCGGCGTGCCCACTCACTCAACACGCAATCCATTCTAACGTTCTCACTCAGATGCAATGATGTGTACGTATTATTGCTAACTCTCCCCACGCGCGCAATCTGCACCTGTATTGAGCGCTAAAAAGTAAATCCGCAGGTGCTCAATTGTGTCGCTTTTTTCCGAATGCATTGTCGTAAGCGTGTCCTTCTTCAATTTGTTGCAAATGCGCTGTACGGCCTACAAAAGTTGGGTTGCGCTTCTTACGATGCAGCAAGCACCACCCATCACGCGCGTATTTTAACAATTCGGTTAGTTTATCCTCGAAATTCCGTGGGGCTTTAAAGAACTATTGATTGTGATGAGTCTTAACTATGGTGTTCTCTCAATTCACCTAAAGCGCATCGAAGACCGGGACATATCCACAAGAGTACAATTCGCTGATATCTAGAGAGTAAAAACGTCCATTCAATTGACGCAAAAAACAAACTACTCACTGTTTCTTCAGCATCTATGGCGCTTTCTGAATTTGCATTTCTCCTCGTAGCGGAACGAGTATGATACCAACTTCCATGCTCAAATACATTCAGGTGACTCCCCCGGCATATTATTGCTGACAGGTAGCACGAAGTGACCGATCTGACCACCATTTACCGCTAGCCAACAGCTATATCGCATCTCCCAAACACATGTACCGGTGCAGTGCATAATGTTTTGGAGGATGCGGGTCTCGCAAGCCACTCCTGAAGCCGGCCCCTAGAATCGACAGGCTTGCGTACACAGACCACGTTCAACAGCCCAATCTGTCATAAAATTAACTCACTTCTTCACTCTAGAGGCATTCAAACTACCAGGAAGAACGCTAAGTTTCTACCCACCTCGATTGCGCTAATTAAATTCTGAGAGGCAGATCAGGTGCTCCGCTACAACGCCTCTCGCGCCGTTCGATTTTCTGTCAAAAAGAAAGAAATGCAGTTTCATATAGAACAATCAACGGTGCGTATCGCAAGATCCACTATGATGGTCACTCAGTATGTCCACGACTAGGTCCACTAACACGGCGAATGTGTATAACGCGTGGCTGCCTCGGAACGTCCTAGGGACACGGACCCTCAGATTTTCTATACAGCTGATTTAATTTTTCCTAACGGACTAATCTTTCGCATAGTTATACATCACATAGCGTTGCGCTGCACTCTCTGGGATTTGATTTGCAGCTTCAAAGAGCAAAGTACCGTCGCAGGAGTGGGCCAATCAGGCACCGGTTGTAGCCATCAGCAAACAGCCACTGGGAGTGTTGGATCCGTCCACTCACTTTGACAGTCACTTCTGGTTGTCACATCACTGAAGTAGTTACTTCGCGTAATAAGCAAAGCTAACATGGCTTTTCAGTGGCTCAAGTGTCTATGGAAACGACGGGATACCATCCTGTCGGTGAACGGTAGGGTGTATGACGCTGCGATATGGCCGATGTTACTGTATGGATCAGAGACTTGGCCAGTTAGCAGCGAAAACATTATATTCTTAACCGTGTTTGATCACCGGTACTGGCTGAGTATTGTTCACCTCTGGTGGGAACACCAGGTGAGCAACGCTGAGGTCCGAAGTTGGTTTTTGGCAAGAAGCTTTCTGGTGCCTCATTTTAGTGTTTGCCGAAGCAGAGCCACTTACGTTAGCTATGTCCCGTTCTTCATATGCCCGATAACCAGCTTCCTCGCCGACGCTGCACCAAGTTAGGCGAAACCACGAAGTGACAGGTCAATGAAGTGGCATAGAAGTTGACAGAAACTTGGTCAGACTAGTGCGTGTCGTCCTCGTGAAGGTGCACAGCAGTAACAGTAGAATCTATCGGATATGGCGCAGTCAGCGGCGTTCCAACATTCGTTTTCTTGCATCTAGCTTGTTTCCAGTTTGTTTGCAATCCATTTGCGCGCAAGGTCATTTACTTACCGTTGTTAGTTATTATTATATTTATCGACAAGAGTCATGGCAACTGGATCCACTGCACTTCAATGCACAGTTCATAGTTTAGTAACAACTCAAATGTACTGAACCCAGAGCCTATTATTGCCATATGGTTCGCTCTTTAACGGAAATTCCCAAAGGCAGTTGCGTTGTGCTCTGGCTCAGTGGCCCAAGTAGGCTAAGCCACTGGCCCCTGTTTGTAAGCTAGATAGGAGTCCACGCCGTTTACTTATGGTTGCCAGAACAGCAACTGAAGGCAGGTGATCGATTGCGGAACGTGGTCTAACCTCCTCCAACGACGAATGTGCTTTTCCGTCTTTCGACCACATATGGATACGTCGTATCGTGACCCGTCACCATTGTCTTTGAAGCCAGTTAGCGCTTCAGAAAGCCTTGATAACCGATAATGATGTAACTTGCAGCGTATCGCAACGGTAGACTTCAGAAAGGGGTTATCTCAAGCTAAGCTATAGGCATAGAAATGAACAAGCGTGGGACTGAAATGCCACATGGGCAGTAACTGAGTAGAAGATGGAGCCATCTTAGTGTCCAACTAGAAGGATCTCTTAGGACCTGAGTGATAACTTTGAGTCACTAATCTGAAGGTCACGGCATCACACTTCAGACGGATATTGGAGCTTTCACGTAGTATTTTCCTCTGACAAACTTCAAGATAACAAGAAGGAGCATTTCAACGGAATGCTCTGAATTCAGATATCTCGGGTATTCTTGGAGCGCTCGGCACAAGTGAGCTCCATGGTTCGGAGCGTCGAAACCGCGATGCAGGTTCATTTGGGATTGAGGCAAATTTTGACCACTGCAGCTATGTTCTACGTGATCAATACCAGGAAGCCTAACATTGAGTATTCGAACTCTATGAATTCCTTGGGATTTTGAATATTCCACACCACACATTCTAAGCACTCCAAGTGTTCGGAAGCGTCCACCGACCAAAGTTAGTCGAAACCCGTCTTCAATCTGACAAATACTTCGGTCGTGCATGCAACTTCCTGCATACCGGTATTAGCTCGCTAACCGTCATTCATTTCGATATCTATCGTGGAAGCATAAAAACCGAATGCATCAAACTACCTTCACAGCTAAAAACGATATATGTATAGATAAACAGTAATAACCCCGGCTGTTCCATCGTAGCAGGTAGTTAGGGGACACTGCATTCCCAAAACTCGTGCGTTTCGTTCACTACCAACCTACTTCCCGTGTTCAGCGCTAACTCCAATCGACACTTACAAGCTATGGTGCATGGCACCCTTCGGATGCGCAGTAAACGAAAGCAAAGCTTGACACTTCCAAAGGCTGACACGTGAGCGCATATTGTTCTACCAGAACTTCTGACATTAACAAGTTAACAGACAGAAATTATAGGTAGAAATGCGTCACATTTAGACTCACTCGGACAGCCACCACACGCCCGGAAAAGCACTGTACGCGCGTTTCATCCTTTCGGGAATCGTCAGCAGTGCGTATTCCATCGGACCCTGGTAGGGATTGAACCCGCAACTCAACTGTTGCCAGTCCGTGGTTGAGACCACTGAGCTACGGGGGCCGGCAACGAAAATCGTGAATAAGTTACTAGATGTTATATGGCGCCGCTCACTATCCACTGACTTGCACGTTACTCTCGTGCAAAGGACAGGGTAGCCCCTCACCAAGCGACGAGCTTACCAAACTTAAGCCGCCAATTAACTTGTGGCATTATAAACAGTTTGGTCTGCGTAGACAGAAATTAAGCGCGTGGCGCTATCGGTGCAGGGAAGACTTGGAGACTGTGTTATAGAATGTGGCAACAGCGCACATCGCTGATGAAGGACTAAGACTATCACCTTCCGTCCTAGTGTGTACATAGGTTTCTCTCGCTCCGTCACATAGATCTGGCTGAGATCGGTATCATCAGACATGTTCGCGCCGCTGAAAACTAAGGACCTACTGTGTTTGACAGCTGAATGGCCCATTACGATATCACAAGTCTGGAATTGGATGTGATTATTTCGCTTTATCGGTTGCCATGGTAAGTAATCTGAAAGATGCACATGTGGCAAAACTGATTTAGGGTTAACCAGGATCGATCAACAAGCACAGCTATCAGACTCGCAGGTCACACTAACCCAGTGATGCGGTCTGGTGGGTAGCTGACTAATAAAATGTTAAGATAAGTGTGTCAGTCCGGAATTCAACTCGCAGTGGAATGAAAAGCATTGGCGGAGTCCGGATAGTGTTTACTCCTCTGCAATGACGTTGAGGACTAATAAAGTACCGTTTGAAGAATGGCGGTGCTAGAGGTGAGAAAAGTGTGTAGGTCCCGCTGCGGTTCCCAACAACCACACATCTTGGTCACTCAGCGTTCTTAATAAGTGGTATGCCGTCTACTGACAGAAGACAGTCGACCCGTTTCTGCCCGAATCACTAACGACATGCGCGGGTGCGTCGGGTGGTTGTTAGTCGCAAATTCAAGGAATGTTAGTAGAGTGCGATCTTGGTCTTATTTGACGTTTAGACTCTGTGTTACTGATCATCCGCAACCGAAAGTCGAGACATCGGTGTGCGTAGGCGTAACAGAAATGGTTGTGGAGATGCGACAGAGGCGAACAAGATCCAGGCCGTGGCGGTACTGGTGGCAACAGGAATATGATCTCCGCTAAAGAGCAACAACCGTGTCGTCAATCAGTATTCGGCAAACCTAACTAGACTGTACTCAGTGATGGATGACTGCCGAATCACAAGCAGTGTCGACTATATCAAGGAAAAACATAAACTATCGATGGTTGTATATTATAAAAATAAAAAATGATGATGGAACTGATGAAAAAGGTCAAAAATCGCGGCGAAAGTACGCAACTGGCGTTGAAATGTCCGGTGTCAACGGATGAGAGAATCACAACAAGCCTTCCAACAGGATCGCCGAAGCACCACCGCCACCGTTGCAAATGGTCGCAATACCCTTCTGCCCACGTTTCAGCTGCGATGCCAAGTGGTTGGTTATGCGCGTTCCAGACATTCTGTGAGTAAGAGGAGGGGAAAAAAGTTGTCGTGGATGGGAATCAGAAAGCAAAAGCATCGGCTGAATACATTAAGAATACAACTATTATCATCATTATTACTGAGCAAGAATGACACAGGAGAATTGGTGTAAAAAGGATGTAGTTGAGTTGCAGAGCTTGAAGAACACCTTCCGATCCAAACAACTGTGAGTCGTGCATGAAAATGAAGTGAAGAATGGTAGTGTACGAAAGGCATGGGGTGGGGGTTGAAATGAATCACACCATACATGTGCAAAGCGATAATCACTAAAAAGTGCATACTGATGCCATACATTAATTGGTTGAATAGCGCTGGACAGGACATCTTTAGCACGGTGTCGAGTTGCCCTCTGGGATTTAAGAAGAAAGCCGGGGCGGCGACCAGAATTCAGGGAAGTGTGCTCGGACCACTACTTTTCCTAATCTACGTAAACAACATATGTGACCCCATCAAACATGGACACCCATTTCTGCTTGCAGATGATGTCAAACTAGTTTACTCATTTCATCCAGACCAAGTACAAATGTGCCTGGGAAACATCTGTGAAGACCTATCCGCACTAAATATAGCTAGTGAGCGTTTATTAATGAAGTTCTCCGCAGTGAAATCCCAAGTACTTGGGTACAGATGCCGCATCTCAGAAGGCTCTGTCACACTTGCCGGAAACGTGATCCGAACGTCTGATTCAGTTCGGGACTTAGGAATTAGGTACTCCAACACTTTCAATTTCTCCGAACATGTACTTTAACAGGTTGCGAAAGCAAGGCAGTTATGCAGATTTATCACCAGAAGTTTCTCCCTACCTGAAGCACAACTTGAGTCATTCAAGACAATAGTACCACCGACTCTGGAATAGTGTACTATCGTTCACAGCCAATTGAGAAAGAAAGACAGAACGGCTCTGGAAAACGTCCAAAGATCATTTATCAAGCTAGTCATAGGGCGTTACTCAAACCTGACTTATTATGATCGTTGTCGAAAACTCCAACTGGATCCTCTTCGGTTGAGATGCTTAAAGAAAAACCTTGTTCGCTTCTACAACATTATAAACCAACGAATTTACGCAGACAGCACCGCACTTGAACTACGAAAGACTGCAGTCTACCCCACATGTATTGGTGGCTACTTGATACGCACAAATCTTTTAAGTCATAAAACTCGATCGAATTTCTTCTTAGTGAGATACACCGATCTGTGGAACAAACTGCCCTACAGATATGCATGAGTACAAGCTATGTCACATTGCGAAATTCCCTTCAGACGTTCCTCACTATATGAAATGTGTTGAAGATCTTTGACTCACAGCAAACTCTAGAAACATTGACAGAAGCTGGTATAGAAAACATATGCAGATATTCGCTTACAACTAGCTGACCCACTACATGTCATTACATACAATACCAAATCCTGTGTCTGTGCAGCCTAGTATCCCCTCCCGTTTATTATCTACTCCTGAGACGCACAAACTAGAAAATAATGACACAAACATCCGTAAATTTTACATATAAGTGCACGGGTATAGGACTCGCGGAAAAAAGACATGGTCAGAAATTATATCAAACTTTTCTTTGCTATTATGATTTACGCTGCATAAACCATGAAACCCATTCACTATACAAATGATGGCTCTCACTTATGGGGTCGTGTACCGTCTGTCGGTAAACATACAAATTTATTTATTTTGATCAGAAAGCAACATTATTTATGGGCATCTTTGATTGCTCTCTCTGACGGAAGCTTAGCATATTCATCAATCGAGCCCGTTGATCGCGTGGGCTTACAAGACGTGTGGGCGTTGCTGCTCAGGTAGCGGCGATCGATTAGCTTTCAGGATGTTGGCCCAAATTCGTTCAGCTCGCCGTTGATAAACAACCAGTATGCTAGACGTGATATCTCATCACTCCACCCTCCATTCTATGTTTCTTCGTTGTTCTGTTATTGCAGATTCCGTAGTGACCTCCACCGCGGAAGAGGTTTCAGACCTACACTGCGATCTTATTTGGCTTGTTCTGTTGAGGCTACTCCTCGTCAGAGTGCAGAGCCTGTCCACCGCATTCTATAGCTTTCCCTCCCGACCTTCTTTTAGACTTCCTTTCCGATGCACTTCAGCTCTAGGTATCGGTACAAACCATACCACGCCTCTAGACGCTAGAAAGTGAGTGTCTTGATCCGTATCTGTGGTACGTTTTTCGCCGCCGTCATCGGTTTGAAGAGGATCTCGCAGATGAGTAGTCGAAGTTTTTTCGGGTTTCAAATTTACGATGGCTCTAGGATCGGCTTTTAGTGGCATTGGTTGTCCTTGAATCGAGAGTGTTGCAATAACCCATCTCCATCCTTCGTGAGCCCGCTTGTTATTTACTGGAATCAGTTGCATTTCTTACCGAATTTCACTATCGAGTGAGCAAATGTTGACCGATAAGCAGCAAGGAGCGAAAAAGTTTGATCGGCTTTCACAATTATCACCAGATCTCTCGATTATTTCAGAGATCCGATTCTTGGTCGTAGGCGCAGAAATTCCAGCCTCGCATCTTAGCCGATAGAGTACATAAACATGGCTAAGTGGTATGGACTCGAATATTCATCTAACTCAATCAGCGTCTCTAAGTCCATCCACATTGCATTTCACAGAAGTCAGTTTCCGAGTAGCGTAATGGAGCCGGCGTCATTATAAACGATTGCTGACCAAAACAAAGCTGGTGCTTGCTTATGGCGTGTAATGCCAGTCGAGAATCACAAGCGAAGACTGGGCTGCGGTTAGAATCCTATTTTGATTAGATGGCAGCATATTATTGATGGGGCAAAATACGCTCGAGCGAGTTTGAATTGGTTTTCCTTGATAGGCTGCCTCGGGCGGAAATTTAGCATATACATCGAGCGAGCAGGTTTACAAGGCGATTATCGCTCACACGTGTAAGCGTCGCTGCTCGGCTGGCGGCGATCGATCAGGTTTGACACTGCCAGCCAAAATCCGCTCAGCTTGCTCATTTGATAAACAATCAGGATGCTCTTAGCATTACCTCAGAAGGGAGCAACTTCTAGTTATTTAAAGCTTTGGTTCACCTAACTGCAGTTTCCTACTTAGCTCGTCAGTGTCCACCGTACAATCTGTTGCAACTGGCTCGATCGATATAACATTCTTCGAATTTAGTCTTGTTACCGTGTCACTTTGTAGTGCTTTCTGGGCGTCCTACAAACCATATGATATTCGCACTTCCGGTCGTCGGACGATGAAGAGATGTGTAGCACGCGAGTTGGAGCGCTGTGTCCAACAAAAGAGGATGGTGGATAGGGTACAATCGATTGACCAGCAGGACACGAGTTACCGAGAGAGCGATTGTGTGGCTTTAGAGAGGAATCCGATTTTCATGCAATGGTACCTCGTTCGCACTTCACAAATGTTGCCTGTGAACCTGTGGGTATACGCCGGATCCAGTGTTCAAGCTAGACGTGATACGGATACGAAAATTGTGTCAAACACGTGCGATGAACAAGAGAAACTGCAGTCTGACTACTGCATACGCTGTTCAGCAGATGCCAGTGTTTGAGGAGCGTAATTAATCGTGGTCCAGAGTGCTGGTGAATTCCAACAACAGATGTGATTCGACGATTCAACAACTGGTAGATTCATCAGCGGAGGATAGAGAAACGACTGAAAAGGGGGACAAAGGTAAAGGCAGACATGAACAACGCGCGTATGGCCCGCTGGCAACGAATTATGAAGCGCGTGTAGGTTTGGCGATACATGGCATACTCACGATGAATCGCATGGCAACATGGATCGAGAAAGCGTGCCATGTCGATTTCAGGAGCAGATGTGACAACGCTGAATCAGAGCACCAAAAATGAGTGTAAGGTACTCTGAGGAGAGCAGATAAGAACACGAGCAAAGGTATAAAGCCACGCACATCGAACTCGGATCCAAGTACCATAATACAGCAGCAGGGTCTTTCAAAACAACAGATGCGAATCGTTGACAACTCTTAAGGAATACGAGATGGAAGAATACGGGAGTGGAGTAGTCAATGCAAAAAGGCGATTAAATGCAGCCATGAGTGGTTAACAGAAATTTCGTGTCGTATTATTCAAGCCCGAGTGCTTCATAATGAACTCCCCCCAATTCATCATCATCATCATCATACACGTTAGCTAGAGGTGGGAAACACCTCAGCTACTGTGCCGTAATACATAGAAAAAAGGAGAAAAAAAGCAAATGGTGCAATCCGGCTAAACTACCGGTAACGGATGGGTATCGTACCGGTAAGTTACCAGCCGGCTACTATGCATCGAAAAAAATTACTATGCAAAATAATATAAGGCTAAATAATGAGATTGTGGTTGGAGAGGGAGGGACAAAGAAACTCACAGCACGAACGCCACTGAGGTCGGCTCCTAGCCATATCAGCAAGTGTGTCAAACCAAAGTGTTCATCGGCTTTCGGACCCCAACCAGGGAGCCGAGACACTCCAACCGAGGCCAGATCAGAAGTGAGGGTCTTCATTCCTCTGGACCAAGTCATCGCTTGGCCACCCCTCCTCTTCTTCCATCCACTTCCCCGGTGAGCAAACAACGCACGTCGCGGGAGTCGGTGGGCTGGCATGCGTAACACGTGGCCGAGCCATCGGAGCCTGATGCGTGAAATAACGGTGCTGAGCGGTTCAGTTCCTTTTCCTGTGCCGTAAACGAGACGTCGAACACGCTCGTTGTTTACTCCGTGTTCCCACCAGATGTGAGCTAAATTGCGAACGCACCGGTGGTCGAACGTAACTAGCCTCTTCAGATCTGCTGCTTTAAGCGTCCAGGTTTCACAACCGTACAGTAGGGTCGAACGTACCGCTGCATTGTACACTGTACCCTTCAGAGCAAGAGTGATGTCGCGCCGGCGCCATAAGTGGCGAAGGTTAGCAAAAGCGCCCCGAGCTTTTGCTATACGGTTCGTGATCTCATCCTCAATCCCACGGGCGCTGATACAACTTCTCAGGTAGTTGAATTTTTGAACGACTTCTAGCTGATCCCCACCAACGGACAGAGTAAGAGGCGGTCCAGACCAATCTTGGAGGAACGCTTTGCACTTTGAGGGTGCGAAGCAAAGCCCGAAGTGACGGACAGCCAGTGCTACTCTGCCCAGTGCCGCTTGACACGTTTGTGAGCTGTCACAGATTAGGACAATATCATCAGCATACCCTAAGTCAAGAAGTCGCTATCCTGGGAGCAGATACACACCTTCAAAGTCGTGTCCTGTGAACGCGATTTCCATGACTTCGTCAACAGTGAAGTTGAAGAGGAAAGGTGACAGCGGGCATCCTTGTCTCACGCCGCTGGAGATATTAAAGGGCGACGACAACTTGCCGTAAGCCCTCACTCTGCCCGAGCTACTCGCATATAATGCTCGGATAATATTCACATATTTCTCAGGTACACCTTTCCTGAGTAGACAGTCCCAAAGTACATGTCTACTCACTGAATCGAATGCACCTTTGATATCGAGGAACACGACAACGGTAGGCCGCCAATATATGTGATGGTGCTCCAACAGCTGACGCAACGTAAAGATGTGATCAATGCAGCCATGACCTCGACGAAATCCAGCTTGCTCTTCACGAATCTGGTTTTCACGAGTGCCAGTCAGTCTGTGAAGAATTATGGAGGCGATGGAGATCAGACTGATTCCTCTATGGCTGCCGCATTCCGAACGCGAACCGCCTTTGAAGATGGGAACAATAACGGAGCGGCTCCAGTCGGTTGTGACAATCTCCTGTTCCCACAGTTTTACTCGTAATCCATGTAAAACATCGACAAGAGCACAACTCCCGAATTTGAAGAGGGCTGGAGGAAGGTCATCTGGTCTCGCGGCTTTATTTAACTTCAACACTTTGATCTCACGTTCGACTTCTGAGCGAGAGGGTGGATCCAAAGGAACAGCCCACGGAGCGGGGCGATCACTCGTCGGCGAGAAATCTAACAATTCCGACCGATTAAATTGCCTTTCAATGCGCTCAGCCCAACGTTCCAGGCGTTTTGATAAATTGTGGATAGGCTGTCCACTCTCGTCACGTATAGTTTCACAAACATCAGCTCTCCTGCTGCCCGTTTCCCGTATCAGACGGAATAACTTACGATGGTTACGAAGGGCAGCGGCCACTTCCATCTCTGATGCACGACGAGACCACCAGGATTCGCGGTCTCTCTTCAGGCTAGCACGGAGTTTCGCCCGGAGCTCTTTGCGAGTTTTATTGTGTTCGCTTCCAGCAGGAATATGCCGGCGAGCATCTATAAGTTCCAGAGACTGTGAAGAGACCCAACGTCCATGTTGGTGATTAGACATACCACATGAGGATTTTCCTGCTGCTAGTAAGGTCTGATGAATATGAGACCAGTGACCTTCAATTGCATCCAGTGAGCGTTTATCCAACTCGCATGACAGCGTACTTTGATAGGCATTCAGAACAGCTAGCTTCGTCAGTTGGCTGGTGTCAATGCGCTCACAACGTCGTCATGGGCGTCCGCCAAAGGGCATCCGCAGGTCAGCACATACAAGTGCATGATCGGTGTCAACACCTGTGCTCCAAGTCGAGCGACAGTTCTGGACGCAGCCTCTCCATCGGTAACTTATCGCAATGTGATCGATTTGCGTCCATAGCTGGTTCGAGGCTGGTGGGCGCCAAGTCACCCTTTGGCGGGTGCTGTGTCTGAAATTAGTGTTCGCAAGAAATAAGCGAGCATGCTCACACAATTGAAGTAACCGCTCACCGTTATCATTACGGGAGCCTATACCATGTTGGCCGCCCAGATGCAGCTCATCTGTGGATAATTTTCCAATGTGAACGTTCAGATCGCCGGCCAGCACTACAGTGTCCGAGCTTCTTCTGTGGATAAGGAGCTCGTTCAGTTGACGACAGAAGTCGTCTTTTACCGAGCCATCGCTACAGTTTGTCGGTACATAGGCAGCGATATCGAATAGACACCTGTTAGTCCCACGCGACTTCGAAGTTTTGTACGAGCCAGCCAATCGGACCGCACACATCCGGCTACTGATTGGAATCCAATCAACCAGAGTAGCTTCAGCCCGGGGACTCAGGGCAATACCAACACCAGCGTGGCCGGTGCTCGAAGCTGCATCGTCACCGGATAAGCGTAATGAGAAAGCGCTGCTAGTGTCACCTGAAGACGATTGCAGAGTGAGTACAGAGCTCGAGTCTTTTAGGCGGGTCTCCGATAAGAAGCAGATATCGATCGAGAGGGTCTCTAATGTTCGGGCAAGTGCTGCCTGTTGACCGATCTGTAGTAATGTGCGTACATTGAGGCATGCCAATCTGAAGGAGGATCGAGGGCTCCAAATAGAAGCCGATGTACTGGAGTGGATCGCTTGCTTGAACATGGGCCTGTTGACAGGGCAGGAATGACGTTCTGCGTTCACCTGTGAGTTGAAACTAAAAGACAAACGACTATTGCAGCAAGGTGGGAGAGGGCCGAGAATTGGGGGTTGAAAACATGGGGGATAAAAGTGAAGCTGGAACGGGACGATGAGGGTGAAAAAACGCAAGAGGGGGAATAAGAAGACGGGAAGGCTTGAGCAGTAGCATCTAAACCGCTATCCACCCTGCCCGATGCAGCAGATAGGGCATTGTTGATTATCCTTTGCGGTGGCCAGAGCATCAGAAATTTGTTGGAAGTGAGATTCATAGTATTGCGTGGGCAGGATACTGTCGGGTTGCCCACGCCTAGACAGGAGAACGATTAGGGTTCTCAACCAAAGTCTTTGGTTCAAAAGCCTTACCGCAAGGCAGCGGGTTTGGTACTGGGCTACAAGGAGTCCGTTTTAAGGTATAAGGAGCCACCCTCATTCCAACCCCCAGCCTGGAGGACCAGGAGGCTGAGTTTGTCTGGCCTCTAACCATTGACCAATATGGTATGAGTGACTCAAGGTGCAAAAATGCACCACCCAGTATAGATCAATGGATCACTGAGGCACACAAACCATCGCACAACGGTAAGATCCAGCCTCATTGCGATGACCGTCTTGATAAGCATTGTCTGTTGTGACTCGCTAGCCTAGTAGATGTTTCCGCTGACATCTCAGCGTCCCGGGCTCGAATCGCAGTCAAGACAACTGAGAAAGTGCGAAACCGACCTTGGAATATAGCGTCGCCAGTGACCAAGATGCAACATTTGTATGCTTCCGATAACTCGTGGCGGAGCTGTACGCTATCCGGCGCGTCCCCAGGCTGCGGATTGGGGGAATCCCTTCATTGTGGAAATAACTGCGATTAAGTCTCGTTTGTTTTGCAGGCGAGATGAATACGCAATCGCAGACAACCAGCGGCAGCGTCTCAAAGCGTGTCGAGTTCTGGGCTAGTCACCACAAGAGATCGTATGGCGCTGTGTCAAAGCCAATGTGACGGGCTATAGGGATAGTGACCACTCACTTCTGGTCACGGAAGTGAGTACTTAACGGAGGGTATACGGACAACCTTGATGACCACCGACTACTGTGTGGACTGCCACCGAACGCTAAGGCGTATGAGCCACCTGGTTGTCAACGGTCTTCGTATTCAGCAGCTGGTTGGACGTTCCCACTACATGTGTGAATTGCCGCACTACTTTGCGGGTCGGGTCTCTAAGACCAAAGGCTCGAGATCGGGTCGCTTAAGTCAAGTCTCTTCCTTGGCCTGGGAAACCGGGAAGATTTCTACCCACACAACACATGAAACTTTGCATCCCTTTCTTTGACCACGTCTTCTCTTCGTTTTGTTAGTACACAAGTGTTGTGGCACTCTGTCAATTGTTTATTGTTCGAGTGCTAAATGTATACAGATATATGCTTTGGATAAACCCGCAGTGACCCGACTGAAATAAACAGTTGCCTTGAATGAGAGTAAGCGTCGTAATCCACTCAGGCACAACAAAAGTATCAAAACGACCACATCCAAAGTAATGGATCACGTACTTATGAAACCGAACGCATTCACTATAACGTCCATAAACAAAGAAAATGTATTTCAGCGTTCAGATAAAACGTCCGAATCACCTGATAAAGAGGCAAAGGATAAGATTTACTGAACTGGTTGAAAGAGCATCACAGGCTTCTTGAATGCGTCACCAGCGATAGAAGACCCAACCATTGAGATGGCGCGGCACGTCTATCCGATTCAAGCAACCGAAAAGTTTCCTCATGCTGTTTGTTGCTAACCCATTGTGTATTGAGTCCGAGCTGCAGCTGCAGCAAACTCATAATTGGTGAATTCAAAAAGTCGAAGGAGGGGCAAGCTAAAAGCGCGACCCAACTAGACAGCTCAGTGCGGCATCGGATGTTCCGTTGATAAATATCAACCCCTCGAGCTCAACAACAATGCGCCACCGTAGATACCTCTCAGCAGGAAAGAGCGCAAATAATTTGATGTCTTCAATACCTAATGGTAATACCTGAGTACGATTAGGCAGCCCGTTGCGTTGAACACCCTGTCTTTGGTACACAAACTGGTGTTTCGTCCTCATCATTCGTGGAGACAAACAAACCGGCATCCGCGGAAAACTATTTGGCGTATTAGACAACAAATTTGATGCGACTACTCACCAAACCAAACGTAAGGGATTCCTCAAATACCGCAAGCACAAATGGCATACCATCCCAGTCCTACCACACTATCATGAATAATAAAAACTTTAGTGACCAACAGAGCGCCATGTGTCGAACAATTCAATACATCATATATGGCAGATGGTTAAAATGATTGGGTGGGCCAATGAAGATGAGGATACTTGCAAGACAACGAGGACAAAAGGAATGTGACTAGAGTGACAAGCGCAAGCGATTCAATGCAGTATGGACATTAGATAGTGAAAAAGGACAGTGGTATATCGCTTGTCTGCATGACACCACTCCAAGGCCCGAAGAAGTAATAATGCATCCACATTCAAGGTTGCGTCCGGTTGGTTTCGAATTTTCGATTTTCAAGGGCCGGTTATCCGCCGATGTGCGTGACACAGAAAATAAGGTCAGATGTGCAGCAATAGGAACATGACCTGGATAGCTCTTATTCGCAGAGAACAGCGAGAATTGAAATAAAATGGGAGGCATGAGTAGTACGTTGATAGTCCGCTGCCACACGTCCGCTAGCAGTCGCGTGTAGGCTGCAGATACAAGGGATCATACGCACTTAAGTATATATGAATCAGTGACCGGTGGGGATTGAAAGTCGGAGACCTGAACCATTCGGTCACAGCCAGGGCAGTTACAACGACGGACAAATAACTATCTGTAGGCGCCTCACCAGCGTGCCATATAGCATTAAAGAAGGTAACCAGATTAGTCGTCGATGGATCACAATCATGGCCAATCAATGACAAAAGGAAATCATCTGGACCAGTAGTTTTCTTGGTTCAACGACACCGGTTTGTGTCGGATATTATCAATGGTAGCAAACGTTGTTAAGCCAACGAGCTAAGTTGGATCAGGAAACACACTGAAGTGGCGAGGATACACCAGGACAGTCTACATGTTCACAGTGCATCGTTTAGGAAATAAACTTGATTTCAGGACGTGGAGGATACAAGTTACAGGGCACATACTGGTTGAATCACATCAGCATGTGCTCATCAAGAACACAGCCTGCAGAATGATATTCATTGTAGAACAGTGATCTGAAGGATTGCCGATTATTCAATCTAGGGGAAAAACATCAGATTACGTTGTAGAAAGTGCGCTCGGCGTAAGGGAAGAGGGACGTTCGTGGTGTAGGAAAACGCACTCGGCTGCATGAACCGCGAAGTGCTGTTGTAAGATCCCTCGGTGCTGGAATGCATACTTCAATTGTCCTTTCGTTGAAGGATTATTTTACCAATAGTACTTAGGCTAACTAATCTAGAGGAAGGAGCTCCTCGTTCATAGTCAGAAACACCGGGGTTCTTCAGGGTTATGGTCGGTGGTCGAATGATCTGTACGCCTGGCTTGCAATCATAAGGTCACCGGTTCGAATCCGTGTAGGGGCGACAGTCCTCGCGGTACACTCAGCCCAAAAGCAACTGGTGGTGGTCGCACGGCAGCGAAGCGCCGTTACGACGTAAAGCTGACGATTATTATTTTGACACACGGAGCAGTCTAGGATGTATTGGGCAATGGAGCTTGCTGGCAGTTTGGGACCGTTCGCGACCACATTACGCGGAATGTGCTCTGAAATCCTGGTTGACAACTCTCTCTGTTCGGCCTACGTACTTGTTACCACAAGTACAATGAAAGAGGTAAACACATGAGGCGGTAACTAGAGGGTCCGGTTTGTCAAGGTTGGATTTACATAGCCTTGAACGATTATTATTTTTATTGTAGAGGTACCACAACATTCACAAAGTCAACGGCAAGCTAGTGGACAATCAAACACTTTGACTACAATCCACAAAAAGTGAAAAGCGGAGTATACCATTAATGGTAAAACAGAGCGACTAGCTATGTGAAAATGAAATCTTACCCGATCGGATGTCCGCAGCTGACAGCTCCACCGTGCAGGTTCACATTGGTTATTTTCAGGTCTAGCAATCGGATGTTTGCTAGAGCGACCACGGAGAAAGCTTCGTTAATTTCCCACAACGTGATATCCTCTTTTTTCACACCTGTGTATTTGAGCAACTTCTCGACAGCCACATGCGGAGCCACTGGGAAGTCGATAGGATCGAGGGCTGCATCGGCATACGCTGGAACGAATACGAGGATCAGTCTTGGATTCAGTTTGAGTGAGAAAGCAATTTTGCGAGTGGTCGGACACTATGGCCAAGCCTCTAGAGGCCCACTGGGGTCATCACTAACAGTAGCGGAACAGCGCTGGTGTTTCGTTGTCAGGTGGCTTGGATCGGACATACAGGAACAAAAAGTGAGACGGCAGCATTCTCCACCTTTAAAAATCGGAAGAAACTGGCGTGAGTATGGGACACGCGTTGTGGTGGTAAGCTCCTAACGCAATGCGCTAAGGCTTTCACCGTCTAAACACTAGGGGTAGATGTATCTCGGTTGAGGATCTAATGGCCACTAGCTGAGAGTCGGGCACAACAGGATCCCGAATGTGCAAGAAATGCTTGTTATAATGTGTACGAATCTAATTGACTCATAGTCGAGGAGCTGTCCGGTAGCAAACGAATCTCAGTGTTTCCCGCCTCTAGTGAAGACGTTTATGCAAAGAACCGGTAGGTCGTTGACTAAGGCCCCAGCGAACAACATCATTACAGTACATTTCAAAGTAGATGGGGCAACGCCTAAGACGACATGTTGCAATTCGGACAGTTGGAACTCAGCAGAATCCCAAGCTAGTGGTGTGGTGACGCTATCGGAGGAAATTCAGGTGCTAAGAAACCTAACGTAAGCCCAAAGTGGCTGTAAATACACCAGAAGGTCGACCTGACTTTTCCCTTCAGAAGGTGGGCAAGCAGTAACAGCCTAGAGACCGTTGGACTAACCCGTCTGCCATTGCGAGACCATGCGTATTGCTTATGATTACGAGGCATGTAACAAATATGGCACCTACGACGTGCCACTGTTATTGAGTCCTCTTAAGGGGGCATGTTCGACGAGGTGTACACTATTTCAACAGTTGAAGATGATGTGCTAATTGCTACCTTTCTAATCGTTTCTATCGTTAACCACTGGGATTCCTTGGGGTCAAACGGTTTTGTGCTCGTGATGAATAGCGCACTGCAATTCGCAGTGTGCGGAAGAGTTACAATGTTGGAACGCAATTGGAGATATGGGTGTCCAATAACATTTATGAAGACCGGTTTATCGCTTAGCTGGGTTCTTCAGGTAGCTAGAACCTAAAGAGGAATCGGGCTTGAAATCGCAAGAACGCCGGGAAAACACTTCAATAACTGGGCTGGTTGGCGCCAACAGCAGTGGTTAACGCGTGTCATTAGAAAGAGGTTTACGGCTCCTCGATATATCTCAGTTCAGAAACCTGAGAAGTGATACTGATGTTGGACACGTCGGTGATGACCGAGAAACACCACGAGGTAGGCGATATGCCTACTTCATGATAATGTAAGCAAGATTTGCATTATTACATACGTGAATTTGACAGCGGGATACTCGTAGTTCCTTGGCATAAATGAAACTTGATCGGACAAGGAATAACGTGAGGAAGGTTAGTTGTGTTGAAGGTTTAAGATAATACACTTGTTCCGGACTAGCCTGTGCTGTAGCTTGTGAACTATTGGGATGAATACCATAAAAATAGAACTAAAATCCTGTTACTTACAAGTGATACGCAAATATATTTAAATATCGATCTACTCCGATGGATCGGCGATCCAGCTAACACGTTCTTTTTCAGTGTTGGCTAAATCAATGAAAAGCGTTCTAGTGTGACAGATATAACACGAAACAAATGGGTGAAACAGAGGTAAATGGAAATCCAGCGTCACATCACTAATTTAGAAGTTCCTTTAAAGGGCACCCAGGTGCGAAACATACGTCTTTACCCCGGTTAATTGTCTACATCGGAATCTACACAGCGGTCTGGGAATGCAGCATAAAATGGGAGCCTAATGAAGTGAGCTGATACATACCAGTAACTTATCGAGGTAACGTATCAGCGAATATGAGGAGACAAACACAGAAGAGAATGAATAATCCCACCATCGGGAGTTAGAGCAACTGAGGAATCAGTTACGAAACCATATCAGATCGGTGAAGAAACTATCGTCAGTAAAACCAGGTGAGTACTGTCGTACGACAAGGCATATGAGGTAATTATGGCTGAAATCGTGCCAGTTGCTGAAGGACATCAGTAGAAACGTTCATGGTGGATGAGCGCTTGGCAGAAGTGATAGGTTAGAGTACGCGTACCAATAATTCGCGCGATTGGTTTCAGTGATGCATCCTTCGCAGCGAATTGAGCCGAAGACAGAATGACGGCAGCAGCGCCATCGTTCAAAGTGCTCGCGTTCGCAGCTGTCACTGTGCCTCCCTCTTCCGCGCGCAGAAACACTGGCTTTAGAGTGGGAAAGCGGGAGAAGTCCGCGCGTTTGTACTCTTCATCTTCAGTGACTTCGTCGAAGCCGCTAGGAGCTTTCTTGTTCGGAACACGGACGGGGACGATCACATTTTTAAATATACCCTGAGAAGCAGCCGCCTGGCTTCGCTGATATGACAATATGGCATAGTCGTCTTGTTCTTCACGAGTGATTTTCATGAGTGCGGCAGTTTTTTCAGCACACTGGCCCTAGACAGAGTGATGAGAATGAATCGTCTCGTGCGATGAAAAAGAAAAGTACAATGAAGTTTTACAATATCAGTGCTTAACAAGATGATAAGCACATTTTGGCGTACACATGCACAGCTTGTAGGGATACCTGTAGAGAAGGCAAAACGGTTTGTTAGCAAAAAGTGATTCCGACGGATAGCAAATCGGACTGTAATCAACTCGTCTGGGCTAATCAACCGGTTTTGGTCAATCATAACCGGAGTCATTTGTTATTGTAGCTGCGGGTGCCACTCCTGTCTATATTAGGGGATCCTACAACATGAATTGTGCCATTCGTGGACAGACGTAAACACCATGTAACTGTTGCGAATAGCAGATAAGATAGTAAGGAGTGTGGGGAATGAGACCGCGATCGGTGCGTGACGAATTAACCCTCTCAGCACAGTGTACAACATATATATATATATATATATATATATATATATATATATATGGGCCAAAACATCCATGCAAACCCAAAGATTATCACCAACAAGTGAGTACTCGACAGATAAGTCTACATTCTCCGTCTTCATGGTGGACGTTCGTATTAATCTTAATGCAACCTACTCTAATATTATCCTTTTCTAGATGTCCCTCTCGCTCCAATCTCATGTGAATGCCGCAACCAACATACAAAAGTACTGATTAGCATTGATCAAAGCAATCGTTACAATGTGCTATAAAAAGTTACGCATACTTTATACTTATGGTAGACCCATTTTCCGATCCTACAGAATCATCATTCAAACGGTTCATATTCATGTTCTCGAGGGGATACCAATCCCGAGAGACACTTTGTGAAGCAGCAGATCACACACTCAATGAAAATTCAACATGTGTATCCCGACAGAAATGAAAATCGAGTTGCATAACCGTGGTACATATCCCGATCATTCGTGGCCGTTACACCAGAAAATGCCTTTGACAGACGTGTCTCTCTGAAAATGAGAATATACAATTTCAACACAGCGCAGTCTAAGCGATGTTTCACAGCAGTAAAAATTCGCATCGAATGAATAAAAGTCGATGCAAGCGAACATTTATTTTCAATAATTTCTCTTCAGGTTTGTATAATTATATGCGGAAAAAAACAAAATGTTTGACACAACGTAAATGTTGGTAAGAGAAATTCAGTTCATCGTCACTGATCAATCACAGTCACTACCCGTTAGGTCACAAATGCGGCGTACACTCCATTTCATGAGCCGGATGTCGCAGTTCGGGTAGGCCAAGGCAGTTTTAACCTCTGAACCAGCTGTTTCTGTACACACAACTCCGGTTCGTTTAATCGAATCGCGATGGCCTCCGCGGATTCAAGCAAACGCTTACGAACACAATTTGACCGATTGTCTGATACCTGATGGATCACTTTGAATGACTCAGCCAAGTTGGCGGCGTGGACAGTGTCGGCGAGATGCGTGGCTATGGATGAGTTGGTTTGTTTTCGACAAGCGGTCATGAGCCAAGCCGGATGGTGTTCTTTCACCCTTTCAGACAGGTGCCTGGTCGTTCGGTCTATGTATCGTGCCCCACAGGAACAGGGGAAAGAATAAATACACATTGATTTGGCGTGGACGGGCCTCTCGTCTTTGGGGCTAGTTCTAACCATTGGGTTTCCGACCAACTGGATTTGCATTTTGGCTGCTGAGATAGCGTGTCTGAGTGCATGAGGAAGGCGACGAGTTATGATTACAGCAGCAATTTCTCCCTTGTACGGTAGTTGGAAAAATATGAGTTTTCTCTGGACTGTAAGGGTTACGGGAGCCTTCTTCCTTTGTCCCATGTTGGCTTTCAGGAAACTTTCAGGGTAACCATTTTCTCTCAGCGTCAAACGTATGCGCTTCAGTTCTTCGGGAAACGTTTCGTTTGAGCAAATTCTTTCTGCTCGACTCATTAGACTGAGGATCAGGTTCCGTTTTAATTTCAATGGGACGAAACTGTGGAAATTCAGGTGTTGTCCATTCCACATGTGTTTCCTATAAACGTGATGTTGTAATATGCCACTCTCGAGTCGCTTCATTGCCACGTCGAGGAAGTGAAAAGTACCATTTACCTCTACTTCGGAGGTGAACTTCAGTGCTTCGTGCGCCTGATTGAATTCATTGGTAAGATCTTCGATGGTTCGAGAGGAGTGGAGCAGTACAAAGATAACGTCGACGTAACGGCGGTAAAGACTGAGGTTCGTGATGTCGATACAATTAACCGTTAAACAGAAACTGGATGTTGAAAGTGCACCGAAGCAGCAGTTCGTTTAGCGCCACCGTAGGTCTGCCAATAGCTACCTGGTTTTCTTCGATATAATCACAGATGTAATTTATAGTTTCAAATAACCGCACATTTGTAAAAAGTGAAGTCACATCGAGAGAGCACATGGTCAGATCCGTGACATTTAGACGGCGCACCGTATCCACGAAATCAAAACTGTCCTGAAAGCTGTGCACAGCAACTCCTTTTCGAATAGGTTCCAGAAGCTCGACCAACCACCGCACCGCAGAGTGGTACGGTGAGTTCTTCATATCTAAGACTGGTCGTAGGGGGACGTCAGGTTTATGCGTTTTGGGAAGACCATACAGTCTAGGAATTGTGGTGCCTGTGGAGCGTAGATTTTCACATACACTCTCAATGATGTAGCCACCGTCCCTAAACTTTTTGGGACCGTTGCAGATTTGAGTCTCGATCTGTTTTGTCTTGTCTTTCTCATTAAGCAGCTTTGAAAACGGTATCGTCTGCCAATAGCCCGTGCATTTTCCGGATGTAATCTTCCTTGTTCATAACAACTATACCAGCGCCTTTATCCGACCGAGTAAGCAAAACATCTTTATTGCAAACTAGGTGGTTTAAGGCCTGGATGTGCTCTTGTCCCACTAGAGTATGATGGTTTATCCGAGCTCGGTGATATTGATAGCATGCGTGCACTAGAAACGACTTAAACTCTTCTAACTGTGAGTCAGATGACGGAACAAATTGTGATGGGTGCTCGTACAGATTTTTGAATTGAGCCTCGATTGACAGGCTATTGTCCCAGCAGCTAAAATGCAAATCCAGTTGGCCGGAAACCCAATGGTTAGAACTAGCCCCAAAGACAAGAGGCCCGTCCACGCCAAATCAATGTGTATTTATTCTTTCCCCTGTTCCTGTGGGGCACGATACATAGACCGAACGACCAGGCACCTGTCTGAAAGGGTGAAAGAACACCATCCGGCTTGGCTCATGACAGCTTGTCGAAAACAAACCAACTCATCCATAGCCACGCATCTCGCCGACACTGTCCACGCCGCCAATTTGGCTGAGTCATTCAAAGTGATCCATCAGGTATCAGACAATCGGTCAAATTGTGTTCGTAAGCGTTTGCTTGAATCCGCGGAGGCCATCGCGATTCGATTGTACGAACCGGAGTTGTGTGTACAGAAACAGCTGGTTCAGAGGTTAAAACTGCCTTGGCCTACCCGAACTGCGACATCCGGCTCATGAAATGGTGTACGTCGCATTTGTGAGCTAACGGATAGTGATTGTGCTTGATCAGTGATTGTGAACTGAATTTGTCCTACCAACTACGTTGTAGCAAACGTATTGTTTTTTTCCACATATAATTGTACAAGCCTGAAGAGGAATTATTGAAAATATATGTTCACTTACATCGACTTTTAAATATACAATATATCTATTTATTTTTGGGGGGCTGTATTCGCCGCATCAGTGTTAACGATCGAAATCTTAAACGGCGTGAAAACCGCAGGTAAATGGTCGGTATTCGCCGTTTGTAACACCGTACTCCAAGACCGGTTCGAACCTGTTTGCTCTCGTCAAGCAGAGAGAAAAGGCACGGACTTGAGACAATCACCTGAGGTCGATATGACTACGCGAGCGACTGGACAAAACTTCAGTTCAATGTCAATCGCGGTACGAATTCAAACTGCGTGTAGGGCCCTATTCACAAAATAGGTGTTTCACAATATCTCCCCAATGAAGCCCGCAAACTTGACGCCAGCGGCACAGTTGTCCAACATAAGCGCCCTCATCGTGCTACTGTGCAACCACCGAAAGAAACGAAGACTCGGACTCTAGCTGGCACTACTAACAACAGCTACATATGTTGCGGGTCAATCGATTACGACAACATATCACTCATTCCAACTGCCGCAATGAACTGAGGCAGTAAACTGAATTCAGACGCTTCGAACCAACAGTTTAATTCCGTTATGGTCCGTGCACTGAGGAATGGCGAATGCAGTTGCTTTGGTTCATGTCAAAATGAGTCATGAGTGATTATAAATTCGCCCTCACAAAATTTCAAATGCAGGGGGTGCGTTCAGGGTTACTATTAGTGGAGTTCTGATACTTGATGTCCAACCACTATCATCTACACAGGTAGTGACCTGCATGGCAGCAGAGGATGGAGTCAGATGATATCACAGTTAGATTTCAATCAATAATGGTCCGTGGCATAAGCGACTGGCTAGTGGTGCAAGTCACTTTCGGACATGAGTTCGGTTCCCCGAAGAGGTACGAGGGAATGCGTCCCATTAACGATTCCCAAGAGAACGAAAGGGCCGCCTGGTGCTTCCTTGACTGGTAGTTGGCCTATCTGTCTTGAAATCGAATTGCGATGAAGTGGATAGGTCATGTCAAAATAAGAGTAATAACAATAGTCATAATAATATAAGAACGTCAGATGGAATAGTAAAGAGTCAGATCTTGAGGTCCCCCCGTCCAGGAAAACGACAAGCCCTAACATGACTCAGCCCTTCGGTGATTTTCTTCACACTCACTTACCAGGTCACTGACTGAACACATCACGGGGTCTCACTCAGCGCAGTATTGGCGAGCAACACAAACAGATGTGACCGACTCGCCGGAACGTGGCAGAGGCAATTCATATTGAACAGGCAATATCTAACGAAGAACCGGAGGGCCGCTGCCGGACATCAAGTTTACTCATTCGGCTCTCTCCTCAGATAAGAGCAACATTGCACAAGCATCGATGTTAGAACGATGTCAGTCTCCTAATGCCTTCAGCATGTAGTGACCAGATATCCGGTTTATACACGGAGAACACGGACCGCATGTGAATCGATCGCCGCATGCCCGCTCGCCCGCCTCGGCATGAATGAGATGGGGTCCAGGGAGCAATCGATAGTAGAGTAAAGGAAAATAAGAAATTGATAAAAAAAACTAAAGTAAGTCTATGACCACCGTTTTCCTGAAAGGGGTCTAGGACGTTGCCACAAGATGCATGCGGATATGGCGCAGTTCGGACTGGAGCAAGTATTTAAAGCCCTCATGTATTTCAGCGAGTGGAAATAACGTTTGAAAGGACATTGTTCTGATAAGCTGTCCTTGTTTGTTTTGCATTATATCTTCAGCATCCCTCCCAATCTGTTGATTCGACACATCAGGATTGTACCTAGTTTCAAAAAGCAAAACTAGATCAAGCCTGTTAAGATCCAGGAAAATACAGAGCAAATGAACCTTTTTAACTACACTTCTTACCCTTCCTCCCCCGAGTGGACAGTCTCAAAATCTTATCATCTGCCATCGACAGGAATAGAGTACTCAAGCAGCCGTTGAAGCTAAATTCCAACAAAAAGCAAGTGGCCAGGACGGATTATCTCTCCTTGTCTTCAAGGTGTGTGCCGATTCCAGTCCATCCACTTTCTGAACTGCACACGGCGTGCATACAGGAATGCAAAATTGTCAACTGTTGGAGAAATGCTGGAATTACACGGGCGCCAAAGAAAGTCAGAGATAAATACCGGCTAGTGACGTTCATCTTTCGCTTCACAATGACCGTCAATATCAGCAATTTCTAATGGATTGCCTTGAAGTTCACATAGATAGTGAGCAGTTGCACTCCACCGAGTCCGTGAAGTATCTAGGTGTCATATTCAACCGTGGTCTATCATGATCACTGCAAGTGAAGGAAGTTGTTATAAAAGTGAGGAGAATTTCCTTTTACGATGCTTGTTTGTGATCCTCCTCTGTCCCACACTACCTAATACTACGATTTATCACCACTTACTGGACTTATCGCTCCCCTATGACATTTTCCGATTTCTTAAGGAAGCGTTTCAAAATCCTAGATAGATCATTAGCACAAATGTTGTTGGCATTATTGTGGCTATGCATTCCAGTTCATGCAAAAGACTGGCTTCTCGAAACTCCTCGCTGATGCAAGTCACACCCCATGATGGTGCACTGTCTGACTGTATTTCAACTTTCTCAAATAGATAAAGTGTAGATTCATCTAGTCCCGTACAAGGGTTTACCACTCATCCGTAATCCGATATTTGACGCGCTTTTTGGGCAACCAGACCTCAGTCGTTATAAAACTTAGAAGCAAATATTCATTGTAACAAGATTGCGGCCTATTATCTTTTTGTGTATTCCTTGTACAATGCTGAAGGCGTGTAACAGATGAATATCCACCCCCCGGGAGGTGCATAAAACATTTTCTGGAATTGAAAAATCTGAAGTGAACAGCGAACAGTAAGCATCCTGGCTCAGTTTGAACACACAACTCTTTGTAGAAACTAGACTTAGATTAGTGGCGGGATTTCTCGCAGCGTCCTTAAGAGTGAGCTTTGTAGTGTTTGTTGGCAACAGGAGGGGAGACGGAATGGATGGAGCAAATCCAAAAATACGGAGCGATCGGAGAGGATCAAGCGTACACGAGAAAGGTAGCACTGCAGTCACTCAAGGGCAGCGGTATAAGAAGGGCAAGAAACGATATGATGGACTAGAGCAATGAAAGTCAGAGGCCTGATGACGAAGAGAGAATAAATGCGACTGAATGTAGCAAACTTCCGTGCTTGGAGAAACGTTAAGCAACGATACGAAACCAATTGCTGTACCAAGACCAAAGATGTGTAAAGGGCAGAATAAATTTCCAAAAAATTTAACCAGTGAAACGCCGGTAGCATCTAGTAGTTTCCAAACTATCAAGTCAATGACAAAGTGTGTTGAACGAATAGGCAGGGCTCGTTTCAAGTAGATACGTGACTGGCTTCGATCTAGTGGGTTGAAATACGGGTGCCAATACGCACCATGAAAGAGAGGAAAGAGGAGTATATATATAGAAATAAGAAATAAGTACATCGGTTTTAGAAAATAAGCGCGGCTGGCGAGAAGAAATGTATAAGGATGCTAGCAAGAAAACGCAGAGGGACGGAACAAATCGGTACAAAGAGACATACCATATGGATATCGTATTTCGCGTCGGAAAGGCCATCATAAAGTATGGCGTCGTATAACTTTGCCCCACCATAAGCCGGTGTCTGTCGTGGGAGGTAGAAAGGTGCATTTGACATACTTTCCATTCCACCAGCGCATATGACATCCTGCAGAAAGCATAAAAAGATGTGAAGCTTGACATATGTAGAAAACAATTTAGAAAAGACATAAATACGTAATTAGCCACAATGCTTAATTCACCTCAGGAACCATTTGCTTCATTGACAGCGTCCTTGTGGAAAACGCACCAGTCCAACAATGAAAAAAATAAAATTTTTATCTCTGTCAAACACTGCTTGGAAAGTTTGGCAGTAATTTTTTCACAATGTGTATGAAGTAAACACTCAAGCACACCGCATTATGTTTGGAGGTACTAAGCGT
The DNA here is from genome assembly GCA_944474145.2 of Dicrocoelium dendriticum. Classification (NCBI taxonomy): domain Eukaryota; kingdom Metazoa; phylum Platyhelminthes; class Trematoda; order Plagiorchiida; family Dicrocoeliidae; genus Dicrocoelium; species Dicrocoelium dendriticum. Next base: position 44,222,805 of record OX104062.1, read on the forward strand.
AATTTGTGAATTGCGTAACAACGTCAAATTGAAGATGGGGAACCAGTAAAAGGCCTAATTTGTTTCCAATTATCTCGTGTTACGGTTACATCCGAATAAAAACGATTTCACACAGTACGACGAAACTATGTACTTCGGAGTTGGTGCCCCCGACTGCCAAGCTGGGGCCCGAAGGACGATGGACACGTTTGGTTGGATACACTTGTTGACATGGCGACCTTAATGGCGTGTGTGCTATGAGTCTCACTGCCCCTCCCCCTCCCGCTTAGCTTCGCCCCAATCACGATCTCATACCCAATGCACAATATGATAAGTAGCATTATATCACTTCCTTTTAAGGTATTTGTAGTCTGTAATTTTTGTATCTTATATTTTCTGTATTGCGGGGCACATTAGCTGAGGTATGTCTCTCACTCGCAGCTGACGTGAACTGATGATTACGATGTTGATGACGAAACTGTGTTCGAACTTTGTAACTGCGTACCGAAAAGCAAGCAACAAGCATGTTTCCAGCGAAGTACGCAAGTGACTACAAGTGAGCGTGTACAAAGTCGGAATGTTCCCATGCACCCATGAAACATGTGACAATTTGGCCCAACGCCGACCCGTAGCCTTAAGGATCACAAGACTGCCTTGTGACCTGAGGGAGCGGGCGACCCTCGCAACATCCTTAGCTTAGGTGCGATTGATGGTTCCTGCGTGGAGGCGAAGCGTCGGTACTGCGTGCCGGCGTACTGTTGATGCCTCTCCATTTCGCACAACAGAATATTGTTCTTGTCATCTGAGCCACGAACACTTGCAATTTATGTGAAAGTTTCACTTCCTATAAAATCAAATGTTTAAGGGGGTCGACTATAGTGGTGGTGGTGGTAACGGTGATAATAGTCTGTGCTCCTTGTCATTCATTTTCATTCCATGGGTATTTTGTCCGGTTGGATGTTCACCATGGGTGCTCAATACGGTCAACTCGTCCAGTATCGCCAGTTTGAAAAACCATCTAACTCGCCCTAGAACCAAAACATCCATCCCACAGCCTGATTGCGGTTGAAAAGTAGAAATTCGTCTGGCTTTAAGTGATGGAAGAGAGTAAAACCGAGAATTGCAACAGTGTTGTCCTGAACCCATAATGTGCGAGTACCAATGTCACATTCCAATTAGACACAAAAGAATCCTCTTTCTCAGTTTGAAAGAAAGGCATGTATGCACACAACAACCTGATGAGTGGACACAGAGCCACCAAAAACCACAGAAGTAAAAGATGAGGACAATTGTCATAAAAATTTAACGGAACACCATAGAGAACAATCCATGGTTTCTTCAGAGGGCGTCATACTATCCGGCTACCTAACGTGAAGGAGAGAAATGACTTAGAAGAGACCGCCCTGAGCTTTTGGTTGAATAGTCTGCTCCCAATGCATCGGAGGAAAGTTCGGGAAAAGCGTCCATGGGGAGCCGGTGATAGATTTTTCCCATACGGCTTTGATCTGGTGGGTTGGAATACGGGGACCAATACGCCACATGAAAATCAGGAAAGAGGCGTGCACACAGTCATAATAAACAAGCTAGGCGGTTTTAGAGAATAAGTTCCAGGTGGGAGAAAAACAGAACGGGTCCACCAAAGCGATGGTCGCAAGGTGGATCACCATTACCTGCCAACTGTGAACCGAGTCGTTTAGGTCTCTGGTTTGTACCCAGTTTGAGCCTGCGTAAATGGGGGTGACCCCGCGGTATTCGCGGCCAGCATGTAGCTGCGGGTGATCACATGACATCGAACCGTCAGTACGACGTATCAACGATTCTTCGCCATTGCGAGGGTGGCAATTAAGGTAACTGGACCAAGGAGAGAAGTCCACAATCCAACAACGCATAGCAAATAGAGCAATAAAACAAAACAGTAGCTAAAACCGGTGTCGGACACGTATTTCAGCTAAATCTCAAGGACAGCATTTAACATTGTGACCGAAAAAGCGGTTCGCCGGTAGTTACCCACAACTTTGCTCGAAACGATCAGCTTTCGCTGTTCAAATGGGACCAAAGATTCCAGAGGACATCACAAGTTTCCGAGCACTGAAGTATGATATGCCTAGGTTAACGCCACCGCAGAGGATAATCAACGGTGCCCTATCTGCCGCATCGAGCAGGGTGGATAGGGGTTTGGATGCTACTGCTCAGGCCTCCCCATCTCCTTATTCCCCTTCTTGCGCTTTTTCACCCTTATCGTCCCGTTCCAGCTTTACTTTTATCCCCACTGTTTTCCACCCCCCAATTCTCGGCCCTCCCCCACCTTCCTTCAATAGTCGCTTGTCTTTTAGTTTCAACTCACAGGTGAACGCAGAACGTCATTCCTGCACTGTCAACAGGCCCATGTCCAAGCAAGCGGCCCATTCCAGTTCATCGGCTTCCATTTGGAGCCCTCGATCCTCCTTCAGACCGGCATGCTTCAATGTTCGCACATTGCTTCAGATTGGTCAACAGACAGCACTTGCCCGTACATTGGAGACCCTCTCGATTGATATCTGCTGCTTATCGGAGACCCGCCTAAAAGACTCGAGCTCTGTACTCACTCTGCGATTCCCTTCAGGTGACACTAGCAGCACTTTCTCATTGCACCTATCCGATGACGATGCAGCTTCGAGCACCGGCCACGCTGGTGTTGGTATTGCCCTGAGTCCCCGGGCTGAAGCTACTCTGGTTGATTGGATTCCAATCAGTAGCCGGATGTGTGCGGTCCGATTGGCTGGCTCGTACAAAACTTCGAAGTCGCGTGGGACTAACAGGTGTCTATTCGATATCGCTGCCTATGTACCGACAAACTGTAGCGATGGCTCGGTAAAAGACGACTTCTATCGTCAACTGAACAAGCTCCTTCGCCACAGAAGAAGCTCGGACACTGTAGTGCTGGCCGGCGATCTGAACGTTCACATTGGAAAATTATCCACAGATGAGCTGTATCTGGGCGGCCAACATGGTGTAGGCTCCCGTTATGATAACGGTGAGCGGGTACTTCATTTGTGTGAGGATGCTCGCTTATTTCTTGCGAACACTAATTTCAGACACAGCACCCGCCAAAGGGTGACTTGGTGCCCACCATCCTCGAACCAGCTATGGACGCAAATCGATCACATTGCGATAAGTTACCGATGGAGAGGCTGCGTCCAGAACTGTCGCTCGATTTGGAGCACAGGTGTTGACACCGATCATGCACTTGTATGTGCTGACCTGCGGATGCGCTTTGGCGGACGCCCGCGACGAGGTTGTGAGCGCATTGACACCGGCAGACTGGTGAATCTAGCTGTTCTGAACGCCTATCAAATTACGCTGTCATCCGAGTTGGATAAACGCTCACTGGATGCAATTGAAGCTCACTGGTCTCATATGGAACAGACCTTACTAGCAGCAGGAAAATCCTCATGTGGTATGTCTAATCGCCAACATGAACATTGGGTCTCTTCACAGTCTCTGGAACTTATAGATGCTCGCCGGCATATTCCTGCTGGAAGCGAACACAATAAAACTCGCAAAGAGCTCCGGGCGAAACTCCGTGCTAGCCTGAAGAGAGACCGCGAATCCTGGTGGTCTCGTCGTGCATCAGAGATGGAAATGGCCGCTGCCCTTGGTAACGATCGTGAGTTATTCCGTCTTATACGGGAGACGGGCAGCAGGAGACCTGGTGTTAGTGAAACTATACGTGACGAGAGTGGACAGCCTATCCACAATTTATCAAAACGCCTGGAACGTTGGGCTGAGCACATTGAAAGGCAATTTAATCGGTCGGAATTGTTAGATTTCTCGCCGACGAGTGATCGCCCCGCTCCATGGGCTGTTCCTTTGGATCCACCCTCTCGCTCAGAAGTCGAACGTGAGATCAAAGTGTTGAAGTTAAATAAAGCCGCGGGACCAGATGACCTTCCTCCAGCCCTCTTCGAATTCGGGGGACCTGCTGTTGTGGATGATTTACACGAGTTACTAGTGAAACTGTGGGAGCAGGAAACTGTCCCAACCGATTGGAGCCGCTCCATCTTAGTCCCAATTTTCAAAGGAAGCTCACGATCGGAATGCGGCAGCCATAGAGGAATCAGTCTGATCTCCATCGCCTCCAAATTGCTTTCCTCTGTCATCCTTCACAGACTGACTGGCACTCGTGAAAGCCAGATTCGTGAAGAGCAAGCTGGATTTCGTCGAGGTCGTAGCTGCATTGACCACATCTTCACTTTGCGTCAGTTGTTGGAGCACCGTCACATATATTGGCGGCCCACCGTTGTCGTCTTCCTCGATATCAAAGGTGCATTCGATTCGGTGGATAGACATGCACTTTGGAACTGTCTACTCAGGAAAGGTGTACCTGAGAAATATGTGAATATCATCCGAGCATTATATGCTCGTAGCTCGGGCAGAGTGAGGGCTTACGGCAAGTTGTCGTCGCCCTTTAATATCTCCAGCGGCGTGAAACAAGGATGCCCGCTGTCACCTTTCCTCTTCAACTTCGCTGTTGACGAAGTCATGGAAATCGCCTTCACAGGACACGACTTTGAAGGTGTGGAGCTACTCCCAGGAGAACGACTTCTTGATTTAGAGTATGCTGATGATATTACCCTCATCTGTGACAGCTCACAAACGTGCCAAGCGGCACTGGACAGATTAGCACTAGCTGTCCGTCACTTCGGGTTTTGCTTCGCACCCTCGAAGTGCAAAGCGTTTCTCCAAGATTGGTCTGGACCGCCTCCTACGCTGACCCTTGGTGGGGATCAGCTAGAAGTCGTTCAAAAATTCAACTACCTGCGAAGTTGTATCAGCGCCCGTGGGATTGAAGATGAAATCACGAATCGTATAGCAAAAGCTCGGGGCGCTTTTGCTAACCTTCGCCACTTATGGCGGCGGCGCGACATCACTCTTGCCCTGAAGAATAGGGTGTACAATGCAGCAGTACGTTCGACCCTATTGTACGTTGTGAAACCTGGCCGCTTAAAGCAGCGGACCTGAAGAGGCTAGTTACGTTCGACCACCGGTGCCTTCGTAATTTAGCTCACATTTGGTGGGAACACTGCGTGAGTAACGAGCGTGTTCGACGCCTTGTTTATGGCACAGGTAAAGGAAATGAACCGCTCAGCACTGTCATTTCACGCATCAGGCTCCGATGGCTCGGCCACGTGTTACGCATGCTGGCCCACCGACTTCTGCGACGTGTGTTGTTTGCGCGCCGGGGGTGTGGATGGAAGAAGAGGAGGGGTGGCCAAGCGATGACTTGGTCCAGAGGAATGAAGACCCTCACTTCTGAGCTGGCCTCGGTTGGAGCGTCTCGGCTCCCTGGTTGGGGTCCGAAAGACGATGAACACATTTGGTTGGACACACTTGCTGATATGGCTAGGAGCCGACCTCAGTGGCGTTCGTGCTGTGAGTTTCTTTGTCCCACCCCATCCCTCTTAGCCTCCCCTCCAACCACGATCTCATTACTTAGCCCTATATAATTTTGCATAATAATTTTTTTGGGCGAACAGCAGCCGGCTGGTGGCTTACCGGAACAATGCCCATCCGTTAGCGGTAGCTCAGCCAGCTTTCACCAGTTGTTTTTTCCTCTCCTTTTTTCTTTGTATTGCGGCACAGTAGCTGAGGTGTTTCCCACATCTAGCTAACGTGTATGTTGATGATGATGATGAACGCCACGAAGTAAAAGCGATTTAGGCCAGCAAAGACTATGAGATCAAAAGCCGGATAGGAGAAAACGTGACCATGATTAGGAGATATCATGGGCTTGGGTTAAGATCAATGAAAACGCAAAAAACTGATGCTTACCTGGTGCCCAAGGGCGATGCTCTGTGCAGCAAACATGATAGACTTCATACCACTGGCACAAAGTTTGTTGACAGCAGTACAAGGAGTGGACACACTGAGGCCACCGAGTAAGGCTGCCTGCTTTGCGGGCGCCTGCTTCGTGAATGCAGAGAGTACCTAGTGCGAATAGATATAACAGCATCAACAAACACTTACCATACCCATGATACATTCCTGTACGGCACCAGGATCAATTCTGGCCCGATCAATGGCGCCTTTTATAGCAACGGAACCAAGAAAAGGAGCGGAGCAAGAAGCCAGTTGCTTTTGGAAAGATCCCACAGGTGTGCGTGCAATGCCCAGTACGACAACATCCTATGCTAATGCATATAACACAGAACAAACCTGGAGAAAAGGTTTCGAGGTCTGTGAAAGACTGCGAGTGGCATATTTTATTGAGGAAAAAGACGAAATCTGTCGAAAGGCCATGTAGAGACGAAATGGGGCAGCTGATGCTGCGCACACCTGCAAAACACGATACAGGAGGGATGGAAATTATGAGCAAGTTCAAAACACTGTTAAAAATCAACAGGCAGTCAAAAAGCGCACATTAACCTAAGCAGATTATGTCAGTAAGCACTTGCAGAAATCTGCAATGCAGTTTACTTGACAAATTTAGATAGAATTGAGACTATGTGCTAATATATGGCAAGTCAGTAAACCACCAGAAATAGAGCAGCACGGCTATGATTAGCACTGTCACCGCTAGTCCCCGTCCAGATGCAAGTACACAAGCCCAAATGTTCTCTGCAATACAGGGTACTCGAATGTTACTACTAAACAACTAAAAGGGAATGAAACAAATTGTGTAGGTCCAAAGATCGGGTTAACTACGCGACTACCATCTGAACCTTGAGAACCAAGCTACCCTGACTACAAACGATATGTCAAGAAGACGGCAAAGGTTGTGAGGATGCAAGAAAATAAGGTGACAAAAATGGAGAACGCTGTTAAGCACCGCGGACGAAAAGGTCAAAAGAAGAAACGAAACGCAGATCGCATCGCTTTCGCAAATGCACAATATCACACCTACACAAACTCTCAGTTCCCCTGAGCACGGATCTGATATCTAAGAAAGCGACACGCGCCAACCCGATTCCGCTTTGCCGTCGGTTTCATAATGACCTTCATCAAGTAAACGATTTGCTAACTAGGTAATTCGTCCAACTAAACACAGCAGTGACGTGCAACACAATCGGGGAACCCGGCTAGTAGACATGTGAAGAGTAGATGGCTCAAACCAAAAGAAGAGCTAATGCAGCATAAAGTCTGCCGCAAAACATCAAAAGATGAACTGAATCCTGTATTGTGGGAGCAAGAAGAAATTCGAATCTGATCAAAATGTTATGAAACATATCTGCCACCTGTTAATTCTCTAATCGTTCCACAAGTTCTTGTGCAACATTTATGTCTGACTTATTGTATCACAGGGCTCGCAAATGTGAGATATCAACGCCAGTGTATAATCACTAGCTGAATCGAATAGCTGTGAAGTTTAAATACAGCAAAGATTTGAACTGTTGCACATATTTGGACTACAGGACCTGTCCTAGGTGATTATTCCAAACATTACCATTCGCCGTTGAAATCACAAAGAGTGGGAAACTGGGTTTATATCAGGCACCACAAGCTTGTACCGACGTACGCGTGTGCTGCTGAGAATTCATCCCACAGTCTGTGCCGTCGCCGAGCCAGCTTATCATATTTTGTCGAACCAATGTGGCTTGGTCGGTCCCCGACCTTCCGACAGTTGAGACACAAACCGTTTACTCTGTCCTCTATAACTGACCAGTAAGCTTCAATAAATGCAGATAGCAGTAGAGCTCATCCCACTTTGTTATTTATCCGCTGACAATATGGATAACCGGTCCAAGCACTTTCCAAAATCAGAGGACAGATGCATATGGTGGAATTTGAATGGAGTATGTACAGCCAGAAAAGGGGTCAAGATAAATAGTCCATGAGAGAATGATCTAATTGAAAGTTCCTGAATTCTAGCAGCCACTAGATGCGTGAAAACTCGCTTGTTAGCTGTTCAAGCAGTGCGCTCACTGGTTGAGTTCAAGTTAGATCATTGTCATTTGTCCATTTCATAATAAAACGACGACATTGACTTACCCTCATTGGCTAGCCAAGCATCATCAGGCGACGGGGGCCAAGCTGTTCCGGGTTGCAAGCTAGAGGGCTCGCTTCGAGGGCTACTATAGACTGGCTATCTTAACACTACCCCCGCGAAAAATGACATACGACTTCCTCCTCGGATCCAGCTGCATTCTGACCACGGATCTCCGTATGCGATTACCCTATCGTCGTGGCTCCAAGTTTGTTCTTTCTGTGGCCCATGAAAGATTCATTAAGTCCCTCCTGAGTTCCAGGGTGTACGTCGAAATTGTCCAGTAGAATATTCACTGACAGCAATAGTTCAATGAATGCTGGTTTGTGAAACTGATCCGAATCATGGCCCTCACTCGAACTTTATACAGCACGTGTCCAAGTCTGTACTCGATCGAGCCTGTTACCCCCTGTGGTCTTCCAATGTGATAGCCTCTGAGTAAAACACTGTTCTGAGTGAAATAGACGTGCTTGTGTCCTAAGTCGTCAAGGAAAATAATTTCCCATTCTCGCTTCGGGAGCAGCAATGAATTCAGAGTAAGAAGTTTGCTAGCTGTAAGCACTTCTGCTGGTGACAGCTGATTTGGCACGTTGGGGTTTGGAGTGAATCTATATAGTATAAGAAAAACACTCAATCTCTACCGTGTGGTGTAGAGTGGAACTCAAGTACTGGTAACCAAGAGAACCACTAAGAATCAATATGGATATCGATTACTCAGAAGTGTGAACGCCGCCGGACCCAACGCGTATTGTACAGAGCTGTAATGAACTGGAAGCAAAGTAGCAACAGCACAGAGCAGGGTAGCGCACGACTAACAGGGAATTCGGAAGTGAATCTGATGCGCCGCCAGTAAAACACATGGGTGATCGGAAGATACGAAGAAGAATAAAATCCAATGTCACACAATATTGAATGCGCAAATGTTGCATGTTCACTACAGGGACCTCCCCCCTGGAGATGGCAGGTGGGGAACAAAGTGAGGATGGGAAAAAAGTAGCAGTTGTAGTTGGCGCAGGCGGAAAGAGGAGGCGCGTGGAGTTCTCTGGGTCCCGGCTTCTTTGTTATTATATTTATTTATTATTTGGGTGTGGATTGCAGTGCATCGTCAGTGGGCCGTGGGGGGCGGGCTCGTCGGACTGCAGAAAAACTGGCTAGTACATTAAAAGGCCGATAGAACATTTTCTCCTCTGCATACTATACGGTGCGTATGACAAGTGTCACTCCCCCACCGCACCCGTGCACGGCGATGACGATCATCGTCCCACGAAGAATCCCGGACGTCCTCTTTGGGGAGCTGTTTCTCAGAGTTCGCAAGCCAGGCTAGCCATGGTCACACTGGTAGTGGGAGGTGGGGGGTCGCTTGGAGCTAGGATGAGGGGGCTGAGATTTCGGCCGGGTGGGTCAGGAGATTCGGCGGTTTCGCCGGGGATCTGAGTTCCGGAACGTAAAACGCGGGGGAGTGAGACGTGGTCGGAACAGGCAGCGTGATGCCGTATGGAAAACAAGGTATGTATACGAAACAAAAATGCGTACATTTAGTTTTTTAAAGATTTTGGTCTCTGTTATTCTACTAGACATTTGAGAATAAAACACGCAATTGCCAAGAAAAGTGAAAATACGCATGTCAAGGAATATGGCAAACGTCAACATCATCGGAAAAATGGACCGAACGTTTGACCTGTCTAACGCGTCGGTTAGTTGCATGGGGTTGGGGCTGGGTTGGCGGATGGTTAGCGGTAATAAAGGGGTCTAGGGTGTCTGGGGAGGACGAGGCAGTTGCGAGTGAGTTTAATTGCGGTTGAACTAAGTGAGGTCGAAGGCGAATCTCCGAAAAATGCAACTTTGAGACGGCCGATGGACAGCGCTGTTTGGTGACCAATATGGTCTAAGGTGAAGTGTTTTGGAGTTCGTTGGAGAACTCTGAAGTGACCGGGGTGTGGAGGCAGAAGAGGGCGACGCACTGCGTCTGTGCGGACGAAAACGTGAGTGTAGGTAAAGAGTCCACTGTGCAAGTGCATATCTCTAGTCTGCCCACAAGGAGGGGTCGGGCGCAGCAAAGGAAGCGCTGGGAAAGAGAAGCTTCGAAGTTTGACGCTGGCATGCACGATGACGAGGTGAGCGAAATGAGTTCTTCTGGCGACTCAAGCGTTGTGCCGTAGACCAGCTCTTCTGGTGTGCACTGTAGGTCAGCTCTGATGCTGCTGCGAAAACCTAGAAGTACCAGCGAAATGTTTTCGCTCCAGTCATAGTCGGATGTAGTACAGATAGATGACTTACGCTACCGATGAAAGCGTGACTGTCATTAGCTGCTGCCGGATATGCCACCGTGTGGATGCAGCGGCAGACTAGGAAGTTGCAGAACGGATCAGATTGTGAAGATTTGGAAGGCGTTCCATGGTCGGTTGTGATGGTGGATGAGCATCCGTAGTGGAACACCCAACGGTCCAAGAAAGCATGGACGACAGTTTCGGCCATGCGGGCTGGTACAGGGATGGCTGGTTATCTGGTGAAGCGGTCGACAGGTCAATATGTATACGAATCCGCGAGGGTGATAAAAGGGTCCTACCTAGTCTAAGTGTACGTGAGAGAACTATGAATCCGGGACAGGGAATGAATCGAGGACTACGGGTGTGTTCGAGGTACCTTAAAGCGTTGACAGTGAAGACGAACTCGAGCGCAGTTACGAACATCTTTGTTTACACTTGGCCAGACGAAACGCTCGGTGCACAGTTTTAAAGATGCCCGAATATCAGGATGAGGTGAGTGCAAGACGTCGAACATTGTGTGTCTGAAAGAGGCCGGCACGGCGGGTCTAGGACAACCTGCGAAAGTATCCCAAAGGACAGATCCATACGTAATTTGGACAGAAATGGGGTGAACATGCAGTGAAGTGGACTGCAGGGTGCGTTGGAAGTCTTCATCTTGGGTCTTGGCCGGTGCCATGGCGGCAAAGTCGATAGTAGGCAAGGAATGAAAAGCGGGGCTAACACGAGAGAGCGTCATATATATATATATATATATATATATATATATATATATATATATATATATATATATAACTAATGACGGAATTGCCTGTCACTGTGGCCTCCATGGGGACAGCCAAAGAACGCCTGTGTCTACGGAGGAACCACGGGTGGCCTGCGCTGCACCGCCCACGGCTCAATCGGCATATCCCACATCCAATGTAAATCAGTACGAATATGACCGAGGTAGGTGGATGGCAGCCACGTTCTATCAACGGAGCCGGTCAACACTCCTTCAACATGCACAGCAGCAGCATCCCTGTCTAGTTGGGAAGTCATGCGTACTAGGCGAAAATAAGGCGGTGGCTGGACCGTAGCCCGTTTTACACTGGATGCATGGAGCCACTCAGTGAGCCTAATACGGGTTCATTGGGTTGCAAAAAATATCCTTTGTCTGTTCCATCACTTCCCTCTCACTGCAGGGACTGTGTGAGTTGTTGCGGCACAGGGTTCCACAAGGAAGCACTACGGTCGCAGTAAATACAGCAAGATACATGCTTGCTCAGCAAATAGGTGTCGGAAGTAGCTTGAATCATTCCTCTGTTTGAGCACTGACGACTAACACAGGTAGATGTTCCAGTCATTCACCACATGAGTTGACAAAGTAACATCGGAGCGAACTCGAAGTCTCCTCGATTTAAATAGTCAATACTGGCCCCGTATCGAACTAACCGCATAAATGTTAAAGAACGCTTGCAACTCATTCCACGTCTCGTAGAATATGTCGAGTGTAGATCAAGTCACCACGACGGTGACGAAACCCTGAGGAGAACAAGTTCATCCTTTGAAATTGAGTGACGGATTTTGATCCCCGCCGCTGAACCTTCTCTAGCAAAACGCATTCGGCTTTAGTGAGAGGACAGGATATTAGCAACCCGTATTCAAGAATTGGTCGCAGATGAGAGCTGGGAAGAAGTCGGAAGATCTCTGGAGTCATTATAAGGAAAAGCATCCTATTGGCAAAACAGGGACTCTAGGGTCCTCAAAAATTGCGCTCCTGAGCAGGAAGAGTCCAAATGGGGGGAGACGACACTTACCATAGTTGATAGATAGCCGCCACTCCATTGATCAGCAGTGCAACCAGTCTAGCGTTGCTTGAAGCCGGTCAGTATCTTCAAGCTTAGAAACCTCCAGCTACAGCTACAGAAGAGCATTTATCAAGTAATCAGTTTGGAGCTCTGATGGAAGATCATTGATGAGGATTTTAAAAAGCTCAGGACCAAAGATAGAGCCCTGTGGGACCCCGTTGATCATAAAAGTAGATGTGACGCAGGTATCATCCACCTTAACTTGCATGCCCCCGGCCATTCAGAAAGTCAGCGATCCAGGAGAGAACCATACCCGGAGCTGAGATGTACATTAGGAACTTTGTCGAATGCCATGCTGAAATCGACGAAAATGACATTCAAGCGATTGTAGGCATTCAGCGATCTCGCGCATTTTTTCCTGGCAATAAGTGCGTTGGAAATACGGTAACACGGCTTCCGAAAACCATGCTGAGCGCGTGAGAGGATATGCATGTTCTCTAGGTGAAGATTCAGGGCTCGCTTAAGAACTCTATACCAATTACCGATGTCAGGCAGACTGGACGATAGTTTGCAAGGTACTGACGATCCCCTCCATTGTGTATGGGGGCTTACAGTACCCGATTTCCAAGACCTCGGGAGATATCTGGCACATGGAAAGCACAATAACTTGGCCCACAGGAGCAGCAATGTGCTGGGCCAACGTCTTGAGAAACAAAGGGTGCATACCATCGGGATCTGGTGAAGAGTCCGAATTTGATTCAAGAAGTATTTTGATAAGTCGTCACGGATCTCTATGTACTCTAGTGTAGAGGGATGTGGTGACATAAAGTCACTGAATAGCGTAGCTTCGGTGGAAAAGACAGAGGAATACTGCAAAGCCAAAAGACCGGCTTTTGTATCATCCTCATGCAGTATGGTATGATTATCACCAGAATACAAAACAGGTATCCAATATCTAGATATGAGAAAAGTAGTTTGGGTGTTCTTGGATTTCTCCGCCAAACGAAGTTCGTATTGTTGTCGTCTCTCGCGTTTCGTTAGTGCAAAGGCTCGTAACTGCTGTCGCAACGAGATTGGACCCCGTCGCAATGAGACTGGACCTTAACGTGGTGCGACGGTTTGCGTACCTCATTGACCCATTGAGCTATACCAGTTGGTGCCTCCACGCCCCTTGAGAGCTACTACTACCAGGTTGGTCAATGGTGAGCGGTCAGACAAACTCAGTCTCCTGGTCCTCCACGTTGAGGGTTTGAAATGGATGACGCCCATTTCTGTAAAACTAAATCATCGCCACCTCCCCGCTGCCTTGCGGACAGGCTTTTGAGCCAAAGGCTTTGGATGAGGACCCTAATCATCCTCCTGTTTAGGTCTGGGCGCGCTGGCAGTATCTCAGCCCACATACAACCATGACATTTTCTTCAAACATAAACTTCATCCTGCATCGACCGTCACGCAGTTTATTAAAGGTCGCCTTATCTGCTGCATACAGCAGGGCGGATAAGCGAAAATATGCTACTGCTGGTGCCTCCCTCCTTTCTTTTCCACATTTTTCTCTTACTCCCATCCCGACTCCCATTATTAATCTTCTATAATTCCCAGCTTAATTAACAGCAATCGAACTGCCACTGGAGCAGAAGCATCTGCAGCCACCTTCCCAAAACACCCATCGGACGCCTATCAGCAACAGCCCCTTATAAGGTCAGGCTATCCAGTTTCCATAGCGGCGTTCAACGTTCGCACTGTAAGACAAACAGGTCAACAACTGCACTCGCACGCACCTTGAACACACTGGGTATCGATGTGTGCTGTGTGTGGAACTAGGATCAATGACCCTAACGAGGTTGTTGAATTAACTGCACCCGGCTTATCCTCTCGTTATTGGCTGCACGTATCCGAAGACGCCGACGCAGCACACGGGTCAAGCTGGTATAGGTAACATACTCAGCTGCAAAGCTGAGCCATCGTTGGTTGATTGGGTTCCGGTGAACAGCCAATTATGTGCAGTCCGTTTGACTACATCAGCTAAGATTTATTCACGAAGTAGCACAAAACGCTGTTTGTGATTTCCGTTTATGCTCCCACCGACTGCAGTCCAAATGCTGTCAAAGACATTCTATCATGATCTGAACGCACTACTACGCAGTGCTACTAGTTCAGATAGTATACTGAATCCTTGAGCAGTACTTTACACTTCGATGGGGTGAAGCTCATGCCATAGTTAGATCCTTCAACCGCCAAACCATCCAGAATGAGTTGCATACCCTGAGGATCGTCACCAAGTAAGGCGATATCAGCATAATCTAAGTCGGTCGCGCGCTCACCCGGTAGAAGCTCTAGGCCAAAATGTTGGAAACCTTCTAGGGCATTCGACAGAACGTCTTCGATTGCGAAGTTGAAGAGGAATGGGGACATAGGGCAGCTCTGTCGCACACCGCTATTGACAGCGAATTGCGAGGAAAGCTTGCCATGGGCCTTCACTCTGCCGGATGCATGAAGGTGAAGTGCTCATAAGATGGTGGTATATTTCTCTGGCACCCCGTTCTTTAGCAAGCAACGCCATAAAGCAGGTCGATCAACGGAGTCAAAAGCTGCACGTATGTCTAGGAATGCAACGATAGTGGGCCTGTGATAAATGTGGCGATGTTCGAGGAGCTGGCGGAGCGTGAAGATTTGATCCACGCATAAGCGGCCAGGACGGAAATCAGCTTGTTCTTCACGGTAGTATGATTCAAGTACTGGGGATAGTCTACGAAGCAGAATGGATGCCAATAGCTTAGAGGCAACCGAAATAAGACTAATCCCGCGATGATTTGCACATGAAGTACGAGCGCCTTTCCTGAAAATCGGGACAATAACTGATTCGCCACAAGAGGAAGGCACTTTCTCTTCATGCCAACTTTTGCTAACAGCGCGGTTAGCTGGTTAATAATCGCCATACCGCCATACTTGAATAGCTCTGGAGGAAGTCCGTCTAAGCCGGTAGCCTTGAAGCGCTTCAATCGTCGAATCTCGAGGCAGAGTTCTGCGTTGCTGGGTGGATTCGATGGGAGGAGCCAGGGTGGACAGCAAGGTGTACTGCATGTACTGATGGATGGTGGAGGCCAGTTGAACTGCGAGTGAAAGTGCTCGGCCCAGCGGTCCATACGCCTCTGTTTGTTGGTGATCGGAGACTCATCCACCTCAAAAATGACCTCACTGACACCAGGCTTCCTGAGCCCAGTGGACCGAATGAGCTGGAAAAGCCTGTGAGTGTTGCCAGAGAGGGCAGCAGTCTCCATCACTAAAGCACGCTCAGACCTTCCGTAGACTTTGCTTGAGCAGCTGGTTGGCAGAACGGCGCCGCTCGTTGCAATCTGATTCCGCAGGGATATCTTTGCGGCGTTCGAACAGCTCCAGAGAACGAGCAGAGATTCAAGACTTCAAAGGGCGTCGAGTTAGACCGCAGCATGACTGTCCGGAAATGGTCATCGCTTTCCGTATACAAGTCCAGTGCTGTTCCACTTCTTGCGATAGATTGCAACTGAGTGCATATGCCAGTGAATACTGATAGCTAGCCTGGACAGAGGAATCAGTTAATCTGTTTACATCAACCTTGCGGTGCTTCGTGTTTCGGGATCCTCAAAAACATACAGATTTTCGCGCAGACCAGAGCATGATCTGAGTCAACGAAAGTGGACCAAAAGGACCTGCAATCCAGTACGCTGCCGCGCCATCTGAAGCTAATCGCAATGTGATCAATTTGAGACCACGGGTGTGTTGGCGAAGGGGGACGCCACGTCGCGGAACGCTTCTTCGTACGCCCGAAGCTAGTGCTTGAAAGAAACAGACGGTTGTCCTCGTACAATGTGAGAAGTCTCCGTTATCAGAGCGGTTCTCATCGAGCGCGTGATAACCACCAAGGTGGCGTTCGTATGGTAACAGGCGGCCAACCCGTGCATTAAAATCCCCAGCAAGGATAATGACATCCGACTTTTAGCATTAGTCAAGAGCTGACGTAGATCTCGGTAGAATTCGTCCTTGACCGAGTCGCCACTGTAGTCAGTTGGATCGTACACAGAGATCACAAACAAGTTGCGTCTCTCTTCGCGATGTCTGTTGATTCTACATGAACCCCGAAGCCGAACTGCACATAGTCGGCTGTTAATCGGGAACCAGTCCAGTAGTGCGGCCTCGGCCTTGCCACTCAGTGCTATACCTACACCAGCCAAACCCGCTGAGGCTGCTTCTGTATCTCCAGAAAGACGCAGGTGATATCTGGCTTCGTGGTCAGTGGGGGATGTCAATGTAAGCACAGTGCTGGGATCCTGCAATCGGGTTTCTGAAAGGCAGCAGACATCAACGTCTAGCGAATCTAGGGTGCGCGCTAGACCGGTTTGCTGTCCATTCTGCATGAGTGTCCGAACGTTGAAGCACGCCAGACGGAACGAGGATCAGGGACGAAGGAGAGCCATAGGTCGAACTTCTTGATCTGCGGAGCAACCGGAATCGCAGTCAGATTGTTGAACAGATGAATCGGGTAACCCAAAGTGAGGATTATTAGCAAACAAACAATTGGCGTGTGATGAAGTAGAGTGAAAGTGAGTAGCAGCAACAGTAGCTGATGAGCGCGTTGTAACACAGTCCATGGTTTTGTGAGAGGGCGTGATACTACCCGGTTGCCCAAGCCGAAGTAGGGAGTTGACTTAGGGGACTCCACCCCGAGTCTTTGGCTAAATAACCTACCCGCGAGGCAGCAGAGCGAATTTAGGGAATCGCGCCCATTGGGAGGCGCTGACTGAATGATCAGTTCATGAGTCTTTGTTTGGTAGATTACCAAACAGGGGCCCAATACTCCCCATGAAGTCAGCACAATTGCTGGAATACAATGCCCCACGGAGGTGGAACATTGTCGCCGAACACTGCTGGAACGGGGTACACCCGAACCACCCAGAGCTGGCACCACGAGGAGGAAGTTCGGCAAGCCAGCCGACGGACGATCTGTTCGATGAGCGACATCAGCTTGGAGTACAAAAGATTCCAAGCATCATCGACAATGAGGTGCCCAAGGATACTCGAATTCACAATGCTTGCAGCCGTTTTCAAACAAAGTGCATCTACACGCCAGAAATTCTGATGTTCGGTACATTGGCTGTGGACAGCGAAGCGATGAGTCCACTGGAAAGAAACAGTACAAAGATCACTTCTGCCAATAGGCTCAATAACATCTAGGTTTGTGATGTCTGATGGCGCTGATGAAAGCACAAGGTCTAGGATGTGCGGTGTCTGATCTGGGAAAATACGAGTTGGCATCATGACAGGTTGAAAGAGGTTGCAATGCAGGACGGTTTCGAGTAAGGCGGCATCGAAGTGGTCGGATGGGCGATCACAAAGAAAGAAATTTCAATCGATATCTGGTGCATTGAAATCCCCTACGATAAGACAGTCCTTGCCTCCGCCGTGCGCCCTAATCGAGTCCAACAAACTAGCCCCGGAGCCTGATGACGCCCTGAAGACGACACCGATCAAGAGAGATCTACATCCGTCATGTACACGGCACCAGAGGGCTTCAAAATTGTTATCATGAGCACTAATGGCTTCAAGCATATGCACTTTGAGATCCGTCTTCCATTAGAGCATTACGCCATCACCAGACCTTCCGCTATGGCGATCGGACCGGGTGAGGTGATATCCAGGGATAGACTCTTCCGAGTCTGAGATTTCTGGGAATAACCACGTTTCAGTGAAGGCCATCAGGTCTGAATGAGTCTTTGAGCTAAACAAACGAAGTTCGTCCAACTCATTCCTTAGACTTCGCACATTAGCGGATAACACGCGCAGTCCGTTCTTATTGTTTAATGTCTTGGGATTGCGAGAATGGGCCTTCAACAGGCTTTCGGAGTCCTCCGGACTACTCGAAATCCACAATATGGAGGCCTGTTTCCCCACTACTCTGCATAGCATGTAGCTCTTCTACAGCCGTTTTCATTTTGATTCGATCCTCCGGAGAGAGGTCATGAAGTACGTGGAATGACTCACCTTTGAGACGCGAGGTCCGTCGCAGGATGCGTCGGCATTCCTCTTCATCCCGGCCAACGATTTTAAGGAGGCGAGTCTTCGACGTATCCTCTTGTTTTTTACCAAGATGGAAGGCAGATACAATATTGATCCCCTGTTCGCCTTCATCAAATAGCAACGAGATCAACCGCTCAAGCAGTGTTTGGTCATCTAGTATTCTTTCCGCGGGGTTGCTTTTCCGATTCCGCTGCGTTCATAATGATGAGACAACGGTCGCGAGATAGCTAGATGCACTCAGGAACTTGTGGCTTGCTAAGGGACGGATTTTCCTTGACCAATTTCCCCAGCTCGGATAGTCTGTAGAGAACTAGCTTCATTTGAGACTGAGATGTTAGCTTAGGTTTGAGTTTCTCGACGGGCTTAGGCCTAGTCTTGGCGCCACTTGTAGATGGGCTTTTGCAAATAGGAACAGAGACCGCGCTTGCCCTCACAACCGCCGCATAAAATCTCATTGTGGGCTCAATGGGCAGGACCTGTGTAGATGGATCCGAATGAGTAGTGGACGGGATTCGACTTCGCTTACTCATAGGGGTGATCGAACCGAAGGTAGATGGTGATGGTGAGCACCGTGGAATGGATGAATCACGAATAGTGTTAGATTACGTCGGAGAAGAAGAATCAAGGGTGTGCCGACTTTTGTACTCGCTCCGGTGGCATATAGACTAGATTTGATACGATACAGTGAAGCTTGCAATGGTTCCTGCGTAAGGAGAACATACGAAAGGTAAGTTGTTCCACGCTTGAATATTCACAGGAAGGTTTCTCCACATTCCAAAATCATTCTTGCATCTTGTATCAGCGCTATCTTTAGGAATATCACGGAGTCCTATGCGGCTCTTCCGAAAGATCGCATGCTTGACGACCTTCACTGGTTCAAAGTTGGCGTTTCCAAACTACTTCCACCCGGGTTTCTTGGGGTTACTATTAGAAAACTTACTAGGCTTGGGAATACATCGGGTGACAGTACTAAAAGTAGGCCCTCTCCATTACGTGTCGTCCTGTCTACGCCAGAGGAGCGCCAAGATCTCTTAAGCTTCGCCTTTAAAATAAAGGGCTCCGGAGTAAGCATACAACCGGATGTACCTTTGCCGGATACGATAAAGCTTAAGGAAGCCATCAAAAACCTTAAAGCGCGTCGTGAAGCTGGCGAGAAAGGTTTATGTTTGGTGGATTTTCGGGTGGTGAGCCGACGGTCCACTTCCGCCCTACCAGAGCCCATTCTGGTAGCAAATGACCCGGGGCTCTCCATACCAAACGTGTTCACATAGTTCTCAGTAATGTGCGTAGCCTAGGAAACAAGATGTGTGAAGTGGGGGACCCAATAGACCACTCCCATCCTGATGTACTCGCGTTCACTGAAATATGGTTGTCTTCTGACGTCATGGACAATGAGATATACGTTCCGGGCTACGCAATATTGAGATCTGATCGCCAATCTGATCGCCGCGGAGGTCAAGCCACCCAGTACATCAAGTGTGGTGTAGACATATCAAAACGTACTTTTAACTCAGCTGATAAAACCGTTGAAGCTCTTGCAGTTGAAGTCTGTACCGAATTAATGCAATTTAAAAATGTGCTGCTGTACAGGAACCCCGACAGTGCTTCTAGGAGCTTCACTGACTTCATCCACACTCACTCTGCGAACAGACGCCTGATAATGGGGGACTTCAACGTCCCTGAAGTAAATTGGCATGATCTGTCTTACGAGGCAGCGACAAAAGGGTTGGCTGCCGAGCTTGTTGACTTGATACTGGAAGTACCCTTACACCCATTTGTCGATCGACTCACCAGGTACATGGAGGGTCATGCTCCTACTCTCTTGGACCTAATGTTCGCAGTCGCTTGACTTTGAGTGTGATCCCCTTGGGAGCCAGTAACCATATATGTTTGTCATTCAACTGTGCTTTCGTTAGAGACTACAATTCACGTAGGGTTCGAACTCTGAACAGCTGGCACACCGAGTTTCAGCCAATTAGAGCCAGGACATTAAGTCTTCTATGCATCATCTAACCGGATGATGATATACAGACGGCTTGGGATACGTTCAAGTCTTTCTCTGTAATATATGCCACCCCACATCCCTTTTTCGGTGAAGAAAATTACCAAAGCGAAGCCACCATGGTTGGACTCAGTCGCACACCAGCTAATGAATAGACGGGCGAGATGCTGGCGAATCTACCGGACAGTTTTCTCGGAGTGTACTTTTCTGCGTTATCGTGAAGGGCGAAATGCTTGCAAGAGTTATTTACGAGCTACTAGACTTCGCTATGACATGGAGTTGGCTAACTCAGCCTTTGCAAATTCCGAACGATTCTTCACCTACGTCAAAAGGCGTAGTAGGGTTGGCTCATCTATCCCAGTGTTATTAAGCAGCGGCGGCGCCACTGCCAGCACTGGTCATGAAAAAGCATGTCTACTCAGTGCGCAGTATGCCGAGACTTTGTTCGGGATGAGTAGTTGCCGCATGTTGACATAGCGACGAGAGCAACAGAGGACTCCTGTTTAACGGACGTCTCAATGTCGGAGACACAAGTTCTCCATCTTCTTCAGGTGCTAAATCCTGCTAAATCCACTGGGATGGATGACATTCACCCAAAGCTTTGTACGGACTCGAAAACGAGCTGTTTGTTTCAGTTGTCGATTCGCAGCTGCTCCTTTCCCAAGGACTGGAAGGATGCTATCGTCTGCCCAATTTCTAAAATGGACGACAAACATCTCCCTGTTAATTATAGACCGGTAAGTTTGACAAGTGTACTGGTCAAGGTATTGGAGAAGTTGGTCAGGGAGGTGCTTGAAAACCACCTGCGGGAGTTTGGTCAGCTCAGCCCACTTCAACACGGCTTTCGCAAGGGTCATTCCTGCATGACTAATTTGCTAGTTGCACGCGAATGTTGGGCGGATGGTTTGGATCGGGGTCATGCGGTAGATGTACTGTTTATTGTCTTCGCCCAGGCGTTCGACACCGTATCACATTCTCGCCTCTCATTGAAGCTTCTGGAAGGGAGAGAGATGTGTGTTCGTGTGGGGTCTAATCTGACTTTCCGTCAGTCAGTCCTCAGTGGGGTCCATCAGGGTTCGGTGTTTGGCCCCTTGTTATTTTCTTTTTATGTCAATGAGCTGCTGGGGGTAACATCTCTCAAGTTTGCAAATGACCTAAACTTTTGGCAGTGTCCGACCTCGAGGGACCTCAGACTCTGCAACGGGACCTCGATAAACTTTGGGTGTGGGCTGCCATGTGGAAGTTGCAAATAAATTATGCAAAGTGTTCCAACTTACGATTGGGGCCAAATGGCCCCCAAACGCTTTAACTGCTTGGCGGTAATGAACTACACCATGTTTCCCAACTGGTAGACCTAGGGGTCACGTTGCCTCCACAACTTAAACTTAGTGAGAACTGAAGGAAAGCTACGTGCGAGGGTTTCAGTATGTTGAGGATGATCTGCAGGGCATTCGGAACCATCAAGCGCGATATGTTTCGCAGGTTATCCTCAGCCTTTGTCAGGTCACACTTGGAATATTGCATACAGGATTGTATACTTTGCTTAGGCAGCGACAGGAAGCCAGTGAAGAGGGTGCTGAGAGTTGGAAAAAATGGTTAATGGACTACGGAACCATTCTTACCAACAAAAAAATACACCGACTGTCGAATCATCGGATAGCGACCGCTTGTCTCATTAGAGAATTTTGCTCAGAGGAAGACGAATCAAGATCGTTTTAGAGATTCATCTTTTTACTATTTGGACTTCATCTGCTGTGACATCTAAATGCTTGCCATGTTTTAAAAGAGTTACTTCGCGCTCTAAAGCCTTGCAGTACACCATCTGCGATGGGTGGACCCACATAGCTTGCTGTGAAGTCGGCCATGAGTTGTACAAATTTCTCCTGCGATCCAACAGTCCGGGATTAGGTTTCTTTTGCGATCTGTGCCAGGTTATTATAATCAACAGACTATGTCTTGACGGACTGCCTGTGCTCAGTCCGTTCGCCTCTCCTGCTCAAGCTGAGATGAACATCGCTGCTGTCTCATGTGCTTCTGGCGCAGCTACCCCAACGGGTAAGCGTAGTCGAGCACCGTCCACCTCACCTACAGGGACGCCGGCGATTGCTGATCAGAGCAAAGAGCCTAAGATCAGGACGTACGCAAAAGTGGTGAAAGAAAACGTGTGCAACGTTGAACGTAAAACCAAGACAGGAGTTACGCTAAAATGCAAGTCGTCATAATCTCAATCGCAGTTGAATTTAGTTCTCGATAAAGACCCTCAACTGGAGAAACTGCTTAAGGATGGCCCGCCTGTTCCGAAGCCGAAGATCTATGAGAATACCAAATCGTTATCTCGCGACCGCTGCGTTATCATACTGAATGCAGCCGAGTCCACCAAGGCCACCTCAGCTGAAAGGATTGTAGATGATGAGGAGTTCCTACAATGGATGATCTCTTTACTGTTCGGTGAAGGAGAACAGGGAATGAACATCGTTTCAGCTTTCCGCCTCGGCAAGAAACAGGAGGACTTCTCAAAGGTTCGTCCACTTAAACTTGGATGTCAAAGTGATGACGAGGCCCGTCGCATTCTTCGGCGAGCTCCGCGTCTCAAAGGTGAATCATTTTATGTATTGCGAGATCTTTCCCCGGAGGACCGAGTGCAAATGAAACAAGCGATTGACGAACTCAGATCCCGCCAAGACAACGGTGAGACAGATTTACATATTGTGCTTTTTCGTTTAGTCCGAAAAGCTACCAAAACTCTCTGGAAACCACTTATTGTCATACCCAGGTGTTAGAACGGATTGCGCGTAATTTTCGCTTATGTGCACAGTTTTCGAAACAAACTCGATGAAACTCAATTTTTTTGCCTCAGTGAATCATCCTGACATAATGGCTTTCACCGACGCCTGATTGTCTTCGGATATCCTGGACTCGGTGGTGCAGATCCCCGGGTATCATCTCTGCCCGGCTGACCGCAAAGGAGGGAGATCTGGTGGCGGTGTGATTCTGTACTGGAATGCAGACCTCAAGGCTCACCTAGTTGAAGCTACTTGTGATGGTAATGGTGGTTTCGAAGCCCTGTGGTGCCGGGTTCATGATGGATGCAGATCGCTGATGGTCGGGGTTGTCTACAGAGCTCAATTGGGTTCCGGATCTCGGTTGCTGGATTCCATTAAAATGCCTGGTGTCGTAAAGGACTGTGTACTATTGGGAGACTTCAATTCCCCAAGTGTCGACTGGGATTTGCTTCATTGTGCTACTTCTTCAGACGTTTTCGCTGCGGACTTTGTGGAAACCGTTCTCGAATGTAACCTGTCTCAACATGTTACTGTGCCTACCCATATATTTGTTGGACAGACCCCCCATATTCTCGATCTTGTGCTTTCCCCGGCGCGAGCAGATGTCGCAGACATTACCACTCTTCCGCCTTTTGGTAATAGTGATCACTGTATGGTTTCATTCCTCTGGACTCGACGCCTCACTCTGCACAACCAGGATAGTTTCCGAAGAAATTTCTGCCGTGCCGATCCAATCCGCCTGCAAGCGGTCGCTAGCGCTGTGGACCGGAATATCCCTCTACTCTCGGACCCAGATGAGAAGTGGAACTTTTGTACTCCAAGATGATTTCGCTTGTTGATCATGTTCCAATTTGCAAAAGGAGAACGTTTACCAGAAGCCCTCCATGGATAGGCCGAGAATTGAGGCGCTTAATGTTCAAAAGACGTAAATTATGAGACCGATTCAAGCTCACTCACTGCGTGCTTGACTATTCGGAGTACAAATTGATCAGAAATGACTGTATCTTGAAAAAGCGGCATCAGTATGAACTCAGTGTGGCTGTGCAATCCAGGACGACACCGAAGGCACTCTACTCTTACTTAAAAAGAAGTACCAAAGCTGGCAGTGGCATTCCTGCCCTGTTTTTCGCAGAGCTGGGCAGCTTACTTGACGACGATGCGACAAAAGCCAGTCTAATGGTCCTGAAGTATTCATCTGTTTACTCGATAGAGACGACGTTACTCGGTGACACTGCACCAACCCATCCCTCTTCGTTGCAGCACATAGAAATGTGTGCGGTTGACGTTTGCAAAGGTCTTCGTGAATCAGATCCGAACTCCTCGCCGGGTCCTGATGGGCTGCACTCGCTGTTCCTCAAGACCGTGGCGGATTACATTGCTGCTCCCGTCTGTCAGATATTTCGTCACTCTCTAGAAGCTGGGCGACTACCGGTTGTTTGGAAACTGGGGATCGTTAAACCTATATACAAGGGAGGGGGTCGTCAAGATCCTGCAAGCTATCGACCTATCTGCCTAATGTCCGTACTATACAAGGTAATGGAAAGGATTCTCAAGCGCGCCCTGCAGCTTCACTTCGAAAACCTAAACATCATCTCTTGTGCTCAGCATGGCTTTCGGTGGGCATGCTCATGTTCCTCGAACTTGCTTGTTGCTAGGGGGAACTGGGCGAGGTCGTTAGACGCTGGGAAACGCCTGGATGTGATTTTTGTAGACTTCAGCAAGTCGTTTGATAAGGTCCCCCATGAAAGGCTCCATATTTAACTCCGAGGTACCGGTGTCTCTTGGAATGTTCTTTCTTGGATCGCTGATTTTTTGCATAGCCAGACCATGCGAGTCAAGGTGAATGAAGCCTACTCTGCTCCTGTGCGCATGACTAGCGGTGTTCCGCAAGGGTCGATACTCGGTCTAGAACTAAATATTCATCAATGGTCAGCCAACTGGCAATTGCCCATACATCGTGCAAAACGCTCAGTTCTCCCCATAGGCGCCCCTGAACCGTTTGGGATATACCGTATTGGTGGGATGTGTTACTCAGAACCACCATGCTTGAGAACGATTTCGGTGTGCTTGTCTCACATGATTTACGGACCACAGAAGACACACTACGAAGGGTTGTCGCTGCCAACAGGATGTCCCATGTCATACGGAGAGCCTTCTCGCGACTGACTCCGGAAATCTTCAGAATCCTGTTTACTTCCCATGTGCGCCCGATCCTTGAATACGGACTACCCGCCACCTGTCCTCTTACCAAGTTCCAGTGTGACATGATTGAGAAGGTCCAGCAGTTAAGGGACTTTCCTTACCCTCTTCGACTACAGCGGATGCACCTGTTCTCCCTGGAATATCGTCGAAATAGAGGTGATCTGATTTTTACTAGGCGAATTCTGATGGGGGAGGTGAGGAAGCGCAAATCAAGACTGCGAGAACCTCAACAGATTTGTCGAGAGACTGAAAAACGCTGGTCCTCAATACGTCGATGTGATAACTCACATTAAGAGTTACACCACCCCCTTGACGGCTAATGGAGCGGTCAGCGCGGAACAGTGCGTAGCCAGACAGATATACTTCGTCATCTGTGATTTCCTCAGACAGCCACGTTTCAGTGAAAGCAAGTATATCTGGACGAGATTTGTCTACGAGCAGACCCACCTCGCACATTTTGTTCCTCAGGCTACGCACGTTACTAAGTACTATTTGGAGGGCTTCGATACGACCAGCCCTGGGTCGTGCGCAAGTAGAATAGGCTCTGGCAGGGCGGAAAAGGACCGCTGGCTGACCATCTGAAAACCCACCAATCGGAGACCTTGATCGCCAGCTGCACGCCGGGCTTTTAGGTCTCTGATGTCTTCCTATAACTTTAACCTATCCGCTAACGGAAGGTCTGGTTGCACACTAATGTTGGTACCTTTGAGCTTGAAGGCAAATCGCAGTAAGGCCCTGCGCTCTTCTGGGGTGGAGAGGACTACCCTAAGCAGACGGTGTCGAGGATTTGGTTGACCAACCGGAACGTTCCCCAATATGATGAGCTTCCTGATATTAACGCCAGGAAAACCTGGTGCTAAAAGCCTGGTCACGCAAACTTTAAGCCAACCAAGATCATCAAGCATACGCTCGGTGGGAAGAGCGGCAATAGATTCAGTGACGTTTCTGAAAATCACACTGCTATCTGTGTAAGAATAGCCTCGACGAGGTGTACTTACTCCACATGCTCTACCATCTACGCCACATGGTTGTTTGACAGGAATCGTTGGGACCGAGGGCGACGGCACCTCTTGTCTCACTGATTGAATTGCCACACCAGGTGGTGTTTCCAACTCAGGCGCTTGTTTCTTCACCTTCCGGTTTGGGGGCGGAGGGTTTGCGCGCATTCCTTGCCCTATTACGCTTATTCTTTAATGGCTCAGGAGCCCGTGACTCGCCTTCCATTTGGAGCGGGTCAACAATGCCGTCCGAGGCATCTGTGTCAGTTATATCCACGTGAACTGGAGCATCCGGTAGGATGAACGACTCGTCAACGGTCGGACTGTCCTGCTGACAGTCCGTTAGAGTGTCCACGTTCGCAATAATCAGGGATTTCATAATCAAATCCACTTTAGAGTTGAGCGAGGCAAGAGAGGCAAGCTCGGCTAATGCCTGCTCAACAACTGTGAATCTGGATGCTAGTGCTTTGAATACAGCACAGGTGAAAGCCGGGAGCTTCGCTTTCTGAGCGCAACAATCAGCACATCTAAACAGGTTTTCACTGGATGATAGCAAACATCACATTGCATACCACCAGATGAATCCGTTACTGGCCTTGAACAGGCAGAATTGCCGCAAGCTGCATTTGACTCATCAAACGAGGACGCAAGGGGTTCACCCGCTTCGGTTTTTCGTGAGGCGGCCATGTTTAAGTGGAAAACAGAGCAGAATTTAAAAACACGTATACAACCGTAAAACTACCACAATAAAAAGGCAAAACAGGGTGTAAAACGGGACTAAAAAAGGGAACAACTACAAAATTACCAGTAAGCGTCAGGGAGACGCTTTGGCCATTGGAACATTGTATTTAATGGGAATAAAAGCTCGAGCTTTACATGACCCATAGGGTAAAAGGAGTTCGGGTCGGGTCTAATGAAAGGCCAAGAAACCTTATAGCGCGTTGGACTAGCTTGTTAGCCGTATCTTCATCGGGCTTATGCGGCATTTAAACAGAATGCACGTCGGCTCAAAGCGTGACATCCCACCACGCCCTCCAAAACGGCTTTGGAAAGGAAGTAGGTAGAAGAAAAAAAGAAAAAAAATCCATCCAGTAGAAGGTAGTTATATTAGGGAATATCGCGGTGTAACTCGGCCAGATGACAGTCCAGGCGGGTCTTAAAGTCCGCCACAGTGGGTGCTAAGACTAAATCGGCAGGCACAGCATTCCACGGTCGGCAGATTCGCAAAGCGAAGTAGTGACGTCTGCAGTTCAGCCGACTGTGCTGATGTGTGAGCCTCAGTGGGTGGCCACGTAGGTGGGAGCCCGATTGGTGCAGTGTGAGTAGATGGCGACAGGGATGTCAGGGTTGGATAAGATCATGAATACAAAGATCAGGTCACCTCGTAGACGTCGGTACTTAAGCGAGCAGAGGCCCAGGCAATTAAGTCGTTGTGGATAATCTAGGTGCTTGAGACTTCGGACCAGTTTGGTTGCTCGACGTTGTGGGGCTTCGAGTATGTGTTGGTCCTTCAACAACCAAGGGCTCCAAGCCTGAACAGCGAACTCCAAGTGGGGTCGAAGAAAAGTGTTGAGGAGGAGGCAGGAATTGCTGAAGTCAATTTGACCGAAGGCTCGTTTCAGCAATCCTACCATGCGGTTAGCAGCAGCAGCTGCTTTCCGGCAGGAAGCGGATACGGAAAGACTCGTCTGGGTAATGATACCCAAGTCTCTTTCGGCTGAAGAGATCTGGAGGATAGACGCTCCCAGGTGATATATAGGAGAAAAAGCGGAAGGGCGGGTAGAAAGGACGCGACATTTTGAAGCGTTAAATGGAAGGTTGTTTACTATGGACCACTGATGTAGACGGTCGAGGTCCGTCTGAAGTGTGTGGGCATCGTCCGGAAGGTTAATTGTGCGTCACAACTTCGTGTCATCCGCGTATAGCAGCAGCGAAGACTCCACTTGTGGTGTGACGTCATCAATGAAGGCTAGGAAGAGGTGCGGTCCGATAACAGACCCCTGTGGAACTCCGCTTGTGGCAAGGATGCGGGGAGACAACGCTCCGTCGACGCGTACTTGGAAAGTACGGTTTTGAAGGTAGTTCCGGATCCAGTCCATCAAGGCCCCTGAAACGCCGTAAGACAACAGTTTTTGCAGTAGAATCTTGTGGCCGACCTTGTCGAAGGCTTTGGCGAAATCCAGGAATAAAACATGCGTTTCTGGGCCAGAATCGGCAGTAGTCGTCCAGCTGTCCCTGGCAAGTAGCAGGTTACTCAGGCATGACCGTTGACGTCGGTTTCCTCCTCCTTGGCGGTAAATTGAAATTTTTGAGCGTGCTGTCTTTTTGAGGTTTTACTTTCAAAGGACAGTTCCGGAACAGTGTTTACAAGTGTCGTGCAAAAAATTTGACTTTTGTCAAATTTCGCTTGATCCAAAGAATTTTGGATCATCGTTTTCCCCGGATTACGTCGTACCCGTTTTTGAGTACTTACCAACGTCGTCCATCTTTTTCGGGTTCAGCCTCTGGCTATTTTTCCGGTATTTTTGTGTTTTGTAATCCGTTTTGCACCTTGTTTAACCCATAACTGTTTCTGTTGACTGCCCTGCAGGTAACAGCTTGTCGGTTTTACGTTTTGATACTTGTTTCACACTCTTTGAAAGCGTCATGTCGGATTCACTGAACACCAACGCTAATGTATCTTCGGCTGCATTGATCAGCGAGTCTAATGCTGTATGTGGCAGCGGGAGCTGCTCAAAGCCCGTGACGGACGAGTCTGGTGGCATGCAGTGCTATGTATGCAACTACTGGTACCATGAGACCTGCACCGATTTGAGCCCTGATCAGTACGCAATGCTTTCGACTAGCGATAGCATGCTGTTCAATTGTCTTCTATGCCGTCGCCGTCGATCTATGCGTCTTGAGGTCACTGAGGAGACATCGAGCAACGTCGGGCTGGGTAACCAGCAGTTGTGGTCCTTCCTCATATCTCTTGATCGGAAAGTGGAGTTACTGATGAGGAATATGGGAGTATCTATTGATGTCGGCTCATTGGAGAAAGACACGCAACTAACCTCAATTGCTGTCGATGGAAATCCGACTGAGGTGATGTCTACCGTGCCGTGTGTCCCAGCGGTCCAGATTGCCTCTAAAGAGGGCTCTGATGTCGTACTGGAGGCCGTCCAAAGCGTGACCGAACTTATTGCCCCTGGGCCCAATAAAAACAGGAGGAAGAGGGCTAAGAAAGTCCGTAAGGCTGCCTCAAAGCCTGAAGGTACTGAAAGCATTAAGGCATTGGAGGTGGAACACAAAACTCCAACTCCAATCACCCCAGTTCCATTGGCGAAGCAACGCGCGGTGTCGACTTCGGCCACAAGCGCAGTCTGAAAAGACTAGACCGGTGAGGGAGTTGGAGGCAGAGGATAAAACCTCAACCTCAATTACTCCAGCTCACTTGGCGAAGAAACGCGCCGTGTCATCTGCCAAACCGGTCGAAACTGAGGTCGCGTCGAAGACGCGTGGAGTGAATACGCATTGTCGAGGTGATTCTCTTACTGATAGTAGCGTTATCTTTCGTAACGTTGCTGAATCCGCGGCAGCTCTTCCAAAGGAGCGCATGCTGGATGACCTCCAGTGGTTCAAGCTCTGAGTCAACAAGATGCTTCCACCTGGTTTCCCCGGTGTCACTATCAGGAAATTAACCAGATTGGGGAACGTCCCTGTAGACACGCCAAATCCGCGACCCCGACTACTTCGTGTAGTCCTCTCAACCCCGGAGGAACGCAAAGCGTTAATGCGCTTTGCATTCAAACTCAAGGGTAGTAATGTTAGCGTTCAGCCGGACCTCCCACTGGCAGATCGACTGAAGTTAAAGGAAGCCATCAAAAGCATGCGGGCGGCTGGTGAACAAGGCCTTCGTCTTGTGGGTTTTCAGGTGGTCAGCCGGAAGTCAAATTCTGCCCTACCAGAACCTCTTCTAGTAGCGTACGACCCAGGGCTGGTCGTGCCGAGTTCCTTCGGGTAGTGCTCAGTAATGTGCGTAGCCTAAGGAACAAGGTACACGAGGTGGGTCTACTTGTAGACAAATCTCGTGCCGACATACTTGCTATCACCGAAACGTGGCTGTCCCCGGATATCACAGACGATGAAGTATGTTTGCCTGGCTACGCACTGCTTAGATGCGATCGCTCCGTTGGCCGCCAAGGTGGAGGCGTCGCTCTTTATGTGAGTTGTAAACTCGATGTGTTGAGGACTTGGGTGTTCCAGTCGCCGGATCAAACTGTTGAAGCCCTCTCGGCTATTGTGTGCACCTCCTCCGCTCAGTTTACAGTTGTAGTGGTATATCGAAGTCCTGGTAGTATCTCCGGGGGGTTATTGAATTTATTCGTACTCAGGCTGCCAATAGGTGTCTAATACTGGGTGACTTCAACCTCCCTGAAGTCTGCTGGGCTGATCTATCTTGCAGTTCGGCGGTGGGCACTTTCGGTTCGGATCTCCTTGAGCTAACATTGCAACTGCCTTTGCATCAGTTCGTGGACCTCCCGACTAGATATATGCGCAACCAAATTCCGTCTACCTTGGATCTCATTTTTGCGAAGTCACACGATTTCGTAAGTGATATTGCCTAAGACTGTCCTCTAGGAGCCAGTGACCATGTCTGCATATTTTTTCGATGTGCTCTAACTAAGTGTCATCGAGCTACCGCTGAGGCATGTCCAAATATTTGGCGGGCAGACTTTAACGCAATACGAGCCAAAGCTTCAGTTTTGCGTCGTGCGATCACCGTGGCTGACACCGTTGAGACAGCCTGGGAGAAATTTAAAGCGTACCTCACTGAGATCTCTGCTCCCCACATCTCACTCATTCAGAGACGGGTGACCGGGCGCAGCCTCCTTGTATAGATCATACAGGTAACTACCTGTTCAGAAAGCGCTCTAAGTGCTGGCGAACTTACCAAGCGGCTTCATCAACCAGCACCTACGAAAGCTATCGAGCCGATAGAAATAAATTTAAGTAACATCTTAGGACTCTTCGTCTTCAGTACGAGGAGCATTTGGCTGACGCAGCCGTAACAAATCCAAAGGTTTTTGCTTACGTAAGGAGACGCGGCGGTACAAAGTCGTCTATACCAGTTTTACTACGAGCGGACAGGACCCGTGAGCATACCGACTACTATAAGGCTTGTATACTTAGCGAACAGTATACTGGTGTCTTTTCTCGTGAGGCCTCTCTACCTCAGGTGGAACTGATCACAAAAGTCTCGGAGGATTCTTGCCTAACTGAAATCAGCATAACAGAGACACAAGTCTTCGGGCTATTGCAAGGGCTAATACCTTCCAAAGCTTCTGTCCCTGATTCAATTCATCGGAAGCTGATGCATGAAGTGGTCGCTGAGCTAAGTGGCCCTCTGACATGCATGTTTACAATATCACTCGACAGCTGTGCCTTACCTTCCGAATGGAAGAAGGCAATCATCTGTCCGATTTTTAAGGGCGGGGACAGTTCTGCCCGCGAACTACCGGCCTGTCAGCTTAACAAGTGTAGTAGTTAAGTTGTTTGAAAAATTGGTCAGGGATTCGGTGGAGAATCACCTGATTAAGGTTAACCCTCTCAGTGAGGCCCAGCACGGATTCCGTAAGGGATTTTCATGTCTGACAAATTTGCTTGTAGCTCGTGAAAGCTGGGCTGAGGCAGTAGACAACGGCCACGCCATCGACGTGCTTTTCCTTGACTTCTCGAAAGCCTTTGATACTGTCCCACATCAACGACTCTCATTGAAGTTGAGATCGTATGGGATATCTGGAGCCGCCCTTAAATGGGTTTCTGCTTTCCTAGAGGGCAGAGAACAGTGTGTACGCGTGGGGCGTAGCCTTTCGCTTAGACAAGCTGTTCTTAGTGGCGTTTCGCAGGGCTCGGTTCTAGGGCCGTTGCTTTTCGCAATTTATGTAAATGACCTACCCCAGGAGCTTGGAGTACCGTCACTATTGTTTGCTGATGACCTCAAGCTCTGGAATATTGTGGATATCCCTGGTGGCTCTGAGGCACTTCAGAGTGCTTTGGATAGGCTCTGGGATTGGTCAACCTTATGGTTGATGCCCATAAATCAGGCGAAATGTTCTGTCCTCCGCATTGGAGGTGCTAGTCCCCCCACGCGCTATGTAGTTGGTGGAAGTGAACTCCCTGTTGTCATTCAGCGGGTTGATCTAGGTATCACCCATACCTCATTGCTTCACTCTGGGGAAAATTGGAGGAAGGCTGCTTGTAGAGGGTTCCGTATGATGTCGCCGCTCCTTCGGTTTCCTAACGGCCAATATCTTTGTGAAGCTGTTCTCAGCTTTTGTGCGACCTCACTTAGAGTACTGTATCCAGGCTTGTCCACCTTGTCTTGTAAGGGACAAAATGGAACTGGAGAGAGTTTTGCGAGTGGGTACAAGGTTAGTGCAAGGATTACGAGGGCAAACGTATTCCGAACGTTTCCTTAGCATGGGTATGCACTCAATGCACTACCGCAGAATTAGAGGAGACTTGCTTCTCACTTACCGTATCTTAACGGGTAAGATCGGTCCAGACTTGTCCTAGCTATTTAGTCCCGCCAAGCTGCCTAGTCTCCGAGGTCACCCGATGAAGCTGCACAAACAGCGTTCTGACCGGATAAGGACGGAAACTCGCTTGTCGCGTCGAGTTATTGAACGTTGGAACTCGCTTCCGGCGCATGTGGTTAGGGAGTCAACGGTAGATGGTTTCGAGCGTCAGTTAGATGCTCTTGGGTGGCAGTACCAAACCTTCATAGTTCATAGAGTTGTAGAGAGCAGAAGGGAAGACCCGTGTCAGCTCCATCACCTTCCGTTCATTGGCTGGATGACCTGTCGATGCTAAACTGTGTTCCCCGAGGGATTGTTGCAGCTGCAGCAAAAACAGCGGAATCCAGGCATGTTCAGCATGTACTTGTCCAATCGTTCTTTAAAACATTCCTCTGTCTGGGCACTTACCACACATTCAGGAAGATTGTTCCACTCATTCACAACCGGTGTGGATAACGCGATATCGGACCGGATATGGTTCAAGTTCAAGTGGGACTGGAACGATAGGATGAATCCCGTAAGTGTTCCTTCTTGAGTACGTCGTCGATCCAGGAGCTGATAGGGGTGCTCCGACTTCTTGATGGGTCTAAAACGAAAACACCCGAAAAACACCCTGGTCCACCAATTTAATGCCCACGTTCCTTACATTAGCTGTCCCAGCTATGTCAGTTACGTGAAGTAATTAAGAGAGGAAGAAGAATCGAAGGTAAGAGAGTAGGGGAAATCAGTTAAAAGAAGAGAATAATACCAATGGCGAGAAAGAGTAAAGAAAATAGAATCGAAGTATGAAGATGGGAATTTGTCAAGAAAACGGAAAGGTTTCGTGTTGCCACCCAAGAGCATCTAGTTGACGCTCAAACCCCTTAACCGTAGCTTCCTTGACAACATTTTCTGGAAGCAGGTTCCAGCGCTCGATGACTCGACGCGATAACCGTGTCTCCGCTCTAACTCGATCGGACCGCGGTTTGTCCAGCTTCATACAATGCCTGCGAAGACCAGATAATCTAGCAGGACTAAATAGCATGGACAAATCAGGACCAACCTTCCCAGTCAAAATACGGTAGGTTAAGATTAGGTCCCCTCTAATTCTTCGATAGTGCATTGACTGCATCTCCAAACTAAGTAGGCGTTCGGCGTACGTTTGCCCTCGTAATCCCTTGACCAACCTAGTACCAACAGGCAACACCCTTTCTAGTGCTATTTTGTCCCGGACAAGGCATGGTGGACAGGCCTGGACGCAATATTCTAGGTGGGGTCGCACAAACGCTAAGAGCTTTACAAACATATTAGTGGTTAGGGTCCCGAGAAAAAGACGGACAAACCACAACATCCGGAATCCCTTACTAGCCGCCTTCTTCCAGTTGTCTCCAGAGTGTAATGTGGAACAGTAGACGACACCTAGATCAACCTGATGAGTCACGTGAGGAAGTTCACTCACATCGGGCACATAACTTGTGGAGGAATCAGAAGCTCCGATACGCAGCACTGAACACTTACTGGTTTATGGGCAGCAACCACAAGACAGACCATTCCCAGAGTCTATCCAGAGCTCGTTGAAGAGCCATAGGACCGCCAGGGATATCAACAATATTCCAGAGCTTTAGGTCATCTGCAAATAAAAGCGATTGTACCGCAAGCTCCTCCGGCAAGTCATTCACGTAGACTGAGAACAGCAGCGGACCTAGGACAGAGCATTGCGGAACGCCGCTAAGTACAGCTTATCGAAACGAAAGACTGCTTCCCACACGAATACACTGTTCCCGTCCAGCCAGAAAAGCTGACATCCACTGGAGAGCGCGACCAGATATTCCATACGACCTCAACTTCAGTGAGAGTCGCGAATGGGGGAAAGCGTCAAAGGCCTTGGCGAAGTCAATGAACACCACATCCACCGCATGTCCACTGTCTACGGCTTCAGCCCAACTCTCACGAGATACCAGCAAGTTCGTCTGACACGAAAATCCTTTGCTAAAACTATGTTGTTCGACGCTAAGCAGGTCAAACCTATTTAAATGGTTCTCCACTGTATCTCGTACTAATTTCTCAAGTAACTTAACGACCACGCTAGTCAAGCTGACAGGCCTGTAATTAGCCGGTAGGTCTTTGTCACCGCACTTGAAAATCGGGCAGACAACAGCCTCCTTCCATTCGGTAGGCAAGATACAGCTGTTGAGTGACTTCTGAAACACATAAGTCAGAGGTCCACTGAGTTCCACTGCCAATTCGTGCAACAATTTTGGATGAACAGAATCTGGCCCGGAAGCCTTAGTTGGGTTCACCTTTCTCAGCAACCGGAGAACTTGGGACTCAGTTACAGGAATTTCATCCAGACAACAGTCCTCAGGGACACTTGGAGCTAACTCTTTACATGGCGTATTTGTTTCGCGGACAAAGACGCTTGAGTACTGCTTACCAAGCACGCATGCCGTCATAGTCGCTATAGGCATGGGTCCCATCTCCTCGAAGTAATGGTGGAATGGGCGAGTTTGCACCACAGCGTCGTTTAACGTAAGCGAAGAATCTCTTGGGAGTTTTCGAAGCAGTATTAGCTAAGCCCTTTTCATACTGAAGCCGGGCCAACCTAAGATGTAGCTTGTAGTGGAAAGGCCAAACGGAAAGGGCTTAACTACATATAAGAACACAGTCTATAAATAAGAATGCTGTAGCTGACCTTAGGTAAGGCACGATCTTCGCTAGGCTGTCAGTTAATCGCACAATCTGGTCGGAAGACGGAACTTAGTCGGCACAATAAATCGATGCATTAGATCCGATGATCGATGGACGAGACCAGCAGACAGACGACGACAAACAGCACAACACGCGGAGCCGAAACCAGAAGGCGAATCGAAACCCGAAAAAAATGTGTTATCGGTTGTTGGGCAGTTAAAACAAAACTGTACAATAATAATGGGAGTGAGAATAGGAAAGTACAATTGGGAAGAAAGATATGTACAAGCGCTACAGAACTCCCCCCCCTAGAGCGTGAGTCACTGAGACGAAAGCTCGATACTTGGGTGTCATTTACCGTAGTCTGGAAGGGAGAACAACTGTACGTCCGAAGCGTGTTCGATGATGCGATTTCGAGTTTATGTCGTGAGATGCTTGGGGTGCAGAAGAGGGAACGGAGGTGTCAGACATGGGCTGAGTAGGAGGCGTACTTGGGAAGGTGGGCTGGTCGGTGACAGGAATGTCTGTGGGTTTCAGTATAGGTCGCGACTCGATGTACGCCGGCTTCAGGCGGTCAATAGACACAGTATCCTGATAACCATTTCTATCCAGCACGAAGTACTTCTCTTTCCGGGCAACAACCTTGAAGGGGCCCTCGTAAGGAGGTGTCAGAGGTTTACGGACGGAATCGACGCGCAAGAGAACGAAGGGGCAAGTGCGCAAATCCGGGTGTACCTGTTGACTTCGAGGACTGATTCGAGGTGGCGTTGGACGAATTGAACTGAAGTGCTGCCTCAGGCGTGTGACGTACGAGGTCAAATCAACTTCTCCAGTAACCCTTGAGTCTAGTACCATTTCTCCAGGAAGCATGAGAGTAGTGCCAAAAACCAACTCAGCGGGATAACAGCCAATGTCTTCTTTAATGGTGTTACGAATACCAAGCAAGATAATCGGTAGACGTTCTGACCATTGTGAGTTCGACTGTGAAGCAGTAAGTGCAGCTTTAAGTTGACGATGGAAACGTTCAACAATGTCATTAGCAGCTGGGTGATAAGCGGTTGTCCGTAGGTGGGAACAACCGAGCAAGCGGTTCAAGTCACGAAACAAGGTCGAATTGAATTGGGAGCCTCTATCGGTAGTAATAGTGGCTGGTGTGCCAAAGACGGAAATCCAATTCTCAATGAATGTTCGCGCCACCGCTTCTGTAGAAGCATCACGTAAAGGCACGGCAAGTGGCCAACGCGTATAACGATCAACACGTCAAGAAGTAGACAAAACCGTTGGATGGAGGCAAGGGTCCAACAATGTCAAGATGAACATGTTTGAAACGAGCGTCGGGAAGAGCAAACGTGCCGGGGACGGTAATCGTGTGTATGTATGTATGTAATCTCAACAGTCTAGTAACTAGACATAGAGTCGACGATCTTCCGCTAGACAAACTGGCAGAAGCTGCCGATAAGGTTCACGAACGCTTCATTAGAACGTCGGTATCACACGTCACAGAGACTGGCTCAGGCAGCCCCTCCAGAACCACGCTACTTGATACAATCAGCGAGAGGATCTTGCTGGTTTGGCAAGTGATACAATGTTTGGCCCACTGCTGGATTTCGGAGCGCATGTTGTGCCAAATGAAGCGATCAGTAACTAGCTTGACGGTAGCTCGGATGCTCGGGTGTGAGATTCCGTGCAGGTGGTCAAAGACGATTCGGCGGTACTGCTGAGAGACAAAAGGCCGGGGCTTGCCAGTAGAAATATCACAGTAAATTTTGGAGTCTGAGTTAAGAATTGGCAACTGTGAGATTTTGATCGACGGATTTGATCTTAGTTGCACGAACTCAGGATCTCCTTCCTGATGAGCTGCTATGTCTTCTAAGTTAAGCTTCTGTCGTGAAACTTCGTGGAGACATATACGCGACATGGCATCGGCGACAAGATTATTGGCAGCATCGACATGGCGAATACTGAATACTGAATACTGTATTTTGGAGCAAGTAGAAAATAATTCTGTACAACTCCATCGGGTGATAATCAAAAAACATTAAAAAAAAAATAAACACGTCCGGTGGTTATCCTGAGATGGTTCAGCAACTCCTTCTGTAGCACACAAAATGCTTATTTACACAGTGAGTCACAAGTGGGTGATATCGTTGTCAAGTGGCAACCGTTCTCTGAAACGTATGTTAGCGAAGTGTACATCCAACAAAGATTTGAATTTCTGCACAGATTCGGCCTCGACGACGTGTTCTGGCAGACTGTTCCAGGCGTGCACAACCCTCCGCTCGAAACACAGGGGGTGTGGGATTTTCTTCAGATCAGGTACCACGAGTTTGTACCTGTGCCCACGTGTGGTGCATGGTACTCGCAAGTGGAGTAACGACCTTAGCATGGGGAAATGACCGAGATGTAAAATACGGTAGGTCATGATAAGATCCACTCGAACACGGCGATATGACAAGGTGTAGAGCCCAAGTTTCATGCACCGGTTTTCATACGATAAGCCTCTCAAGCTGGGGATCAACTTGGTGGCGATGTGTTGTACTCGTTCGATCTTTTGCGCTTCGCCGCGAGTGATCGGACAATATGCAGGCGAGCCGTACTCTACTATTGGTCTGACGATGGAAGAGAAGAGGCGAGTGGCGACGTCCTCAGACCAAGTGCAGAAGCTGCGTTTCAGCGCCCAGAGCATGCGCAGTCCGTTTCGATACAGTTTGTTGGTGTTGTCGACGGACTTCAAGTCGCAGCGTGAGAGTACACCTAGGTCTTTCACGGAAGGTGTGGGATGCAGTGGTTGGCCGTCTAGGGTGTACGTTCGTCCGTGAACAGCCTTCCCGAGACTCATGAATAGGGACTTGACCGGGTTGACCGGTAGGTGGACTTCAGCAGACCATACTGCGAGGCGGTCGAGGTCTTGTTGGAGAATGTCACAGTCATCGAGAGTATTAATTTCTCGCCAAATTTTGAGGTCATCCGCAAACAGTGCACACGGCGACCGTAGAAGCTGGGGCAGCTCGTTGATGTGGATGAGAAACAGAGTGGGTCCCAGTACCGTACCTTGAGGTACACCACTGGTCGAGGGATACCAATCGGTTAGATGGCCGTCCACCTGTACCCTCCACTTTCTTCCAACGAGAAATTCATGGATCCATCGATGTAACGATCCTCCGACACCACACGACCTTAATCTGTCTAGAAGCAATTCATGATTGACTTTGTCGAATGCTTTGCTGAAGTCGATGTAGATTACGTCGACGGACTTTCCCCGGTTCAGTGCTTGCAACCATTCCTGTCTCGTCACAAGTAAGTTGGTAACACAAGAATATCTCATCCTGAATCCGTGTTGTGCCGGTGTCAGAAGTTCTTTCGATTGTAACAGATGTATTAGACGCTTTTTTACTATCTTCTCGATCACTTTGGCCAAAACGGGTGTAAGACAAATTGGCCTGTAGTTATCCACCTTACTGGGGTCGCCACCTTTCGGGATCGGCCTCACCACCGAGCGCTTCCAGTCGTTTGGCAATGAACCCTCAGACAATGATTTGTTGAATAGATCCGTAACCACAGGCGAGATAATGGCAGCTAGTGATTTGATAATTAGCGGATGAAGCCCGTCAGGCCCTGCAGGCTTGGTACCGTCAAGGTTCGCAAGTAGCAGGCGCACCTCGTCGACATCACAAACCAAACTGTTGAGTTCTACAGGAATGTTACTCGCTGAGATGGGTACGGACGCCGCGTCGTTTGCAAACACGGAAGCGAAGTGAGCGGCCAGTGCGGACGCGCGATCGGAACTGGAAGTTAGCAGGTGTCCGTCCGCGTCTTCCAGACATGACACGTCACCTTTTGGCTTCAAACGGCGTTTCACGTAAGCAAAGATCTTCTTTGGGACTATCCTCGAGTCAGTTGCAAGCTTTTCTTCGAACTTCCGGCGCTTTATCAATTTCACTTTGTTGCAAATATTTCGCTGTCTTTTATATGCTCCGTAATCAGTGGCGGAGCCAGAGAGGCGAAATGCGTCCCACATTCTTCGCCGTAACCGAGCCAGCCTACCATATTCCTTGTCGAACCAGTGTGGTTTGATTGGCCCGACTTTCTGAAATTTCAACGGTACAAACTGAGAACAAAGCGAAGCCAATCCTTCCTTTATTACTATCCAACCGTCCTCCACAGATGTAACATGCGGTAGAGACCAATCTATTTGGCTCGCTGCTCGACTTAATCCATCGAAATCAGTTTTCCAGTAGTTGTAAGCTGGTTCCACCGGAGATACACTCGGCAAGTTCAGTTCCATAGTGGCTATCAGCACGGAATGGTTGCTTTTAGCTAGGGGCTCCTGGATTCGTATGTCATGCAACCGCTGTTCGCAATTTGTCACCATCAAATCAAGGCACGATGGGTTCGAACGCGCCGTCATGCGCGTAGGTTGGTATATGTGTTGCGATGCCCCAGTTTCAAGCAACAAATCAACAAACTTTGATTCGACTTCAGAATACCCGGGCATGAGTTGGATTTCAGGCCATTGAATGTGGGGACAATTGAAGTCACCCATGAGTAGAAAACATGGACGACTCATGTTGTTCCGAAGATGCGGTAGCCAATCTAAAGAGCGGTTCAGAGGGCTACGGTAGAATGCACCTACTGTCAGCTTGCCGAGCCTGAGGTTGATCGAGCACCATACCTGTTCACACAGTCCATCTTCACTTCGGTACACGCTTACAAGCCTCCCACGCAGGGAAGACCGTATATAAAGTAAGACACCACCACGAGGATTTGATATTCTATCGCAGCGAAAGCATGAGTAGCCACTGAGATCGACTTCCTCTGCCATTACCTCAGAAGTTAGCCATGTCTCCGTCAGTCCTACGACGTCTGGTCGCTCAGAGGCAACGAAGCGACACAGCTCATCCCGTTTGTTCATAAGGCTACATATGTTTGTGAATGCAACACGGAGGTCCTGAGAGGCACCGCGGGACGTGCCTTGAGGTTGATCAACCGACTGATACGGGTTCGTGCACCCTTCTTGATCACTCGAAAATTTACGATGTGCAGATCAGTTTCGCCTTCTTCTGTACGGCGTTTAAGCTCAAGGATCGCAGTCTTCAAGCGGTTCCTCTCTTCGGGTTCCAAGTCTCGGCGGATGTGAACCCTGGTGCCTTTAAGCCTGGAGAGACGAGACAGAATGAGTTGTGGCGTGCTGTGGTCAGCAAAGGTGATTCTTAAAGGTCGACATGATTGGTTAGTATGCTGACCAAGTCGGACTACTTGTTTTATCGTTACGCTGCCTTCACCCACATCCAACAGTTTATCAACGAGCCCCTGAAGGAACTCAACATCGTGATCATAACGTTTCTGAGGGTTTTCATCTTTTGACTCTGGTGCATGGAACACCATGTAGAAAACTGTGAAATATAATCCAGATGACGAATTTCTCTGGGGGAGAAACGGTCGGATGAACCACGGAAAGCAAAGACAAGTGGTTTATGGTCTGTAAGAATGGTAAACGTGCGACCTTCAAGCAAGTGCCGAAAATGTTTGATAGCGAGGTATATAGCTAAAAGTTCTCGACCGAATGTGCTGTATCGCGTCTGTGTTGGCTGGAGTTTACGAGAGAAAAAGGATAGCGGCTCAGGTTGGCCGTTGATTACTTGCTAGAGAACAGCCCCAACGGTGGTCTGAGATGCATCAGTCTTGAGGATGAGAGTGGCGTCAACATCAGTCCCCAAATGACTAAGCGCGGTAGCGTTGGACAACGCGTGCTTGATCTTGTCGAATGCATCGATAGCTTCCTGAGTGGGCTGGAATTTTCGTGACCTGCCTTTAAGTAAATCGGTCAATGGCTGGAGTAGCCCAGAGCAATCTGGTATGAAACGGCTGTAATAATTCACCATGCCGAGAAAACGACGGAGACTTTTGAAAGATTGAGGCATGGGGTAGTCTACAATCGCTTGTGCTTTCTCGGGGAGTGGACTAATGCCATTGCAATCAATTCGGTGGCCCAAAAAATCTACAGAACTTTGGCCAAAAACACATTTGTCAACATTGATCGTAACGCCGTATTGAGCAAAGCGTTCGAAGACCGATCGGAGATGTGACAGACGCTCATCATGATTGGAACTGGCCACAAGAATATCGTCAATGTAGGCGCAGACGAAGTCGAGCCCTCTAAGAACTTGATCGATAAACCTTTGGAAAGTCTGTGCGGCATTTCGTAGACCAAATGGCATGCGAACGAATTCATAAAGACCAAATGGCGTGGTTATAGCGGTCTTCGGAATATCGTCGGGAGCAACCGGAATTTGGTGGTATGCACGCACCATGTCCATCTTAGAGAAAACTGTTCTTCCATGTAAACCAGTTGAAAAATCATGGATGTGCGGAATCGGATATCTATCGGGGACGGTGGCATTGTTTAGTGCACGGTAATCTCCGCAAGGTCTCCAGTCGCCACTGGACATTTTGGGAACCATACGAAGCGGGGAGGACCATGGGCTATTGGAAGGACGAACGATACCGAGACGAAACATATGTTCGAACTCTGTCTTGGCAGTAGCGAGCTTGTCTGGGGGTAATCGTCGAGGTCGGGCGGTTACTGGCGGTCCATGTGTTAAGATGTGATGCGTAACTTCGTGCTTAGGCTCAGGAAAGTCATTAGGCGATTGACAAAGAGCAGGAAACTGCAGTAATAGTTTGGTAAACTCATTGTCGGCGGGCAATGCCAAGCGAAGACCGATCGCACTGATCGAAGTGACTTCACCCGAAACGGGCAAGGATGTCAAACTATCGCATAGTTTACGGTTACGCGGGTCCACGATCAGGCCAAACTTGGTAAGAAAATCAACACCAAGGATGGGGCGTTGGACGTCAGCGATGAGGAAAACAAAGGGAAAACTTAGACAAAGACCAAGGTTAAGAGTCAACATTTTCTGGCCGTATGTATGGATCTTGGTATTGTTCGCCGCCTGCAATGTCGGTCTGGTTGGAAATAGGTTGTGTTTTTCTGCAGAACGAGGAATAACGCTGACCTCGGCACTGGTCGCCTCTGAGGTCATCGATATTCTTGACCCTATGCCCCTAGAGTCCCCCTATGATAAACTTAAGGCAGCCATATTACAGCGCACTACAGCCTCAGACGAATCACGCCTTCAGCAGTTACTCTCTGGTGTTGAACTTGGAGATAGAACGCCCTCTCAGTTACTCCGACACATGCGTTCCCTCGTCGGTTCTTCCGCACTGGATGATTCCGTTCTTCGCCAAGTGTGGAGTAATTGTCTTCCTGCGAATGCCACGGCTATTTTAGCTGTGCTGGCCGACGATCTTCCGCTAGACAAACTGGCAGAAGCTGCCGAT
This sequence comes from Dicrocoelium dendriticum, assembly GCA_944474145.2. NCBI lineage: Eukaryota > Metazoa > Platyhelminthes > Trematoda > Plagiorchiida > Dicrocoeliidae > Dicrocoelium > Dicrocoelium dendriticum. Next base: position 44,265,405 of record OX104062.1, read on the forward strand.
AAGGTTCACGAACGCTTCATTAGAACGTCGGTATCACACG